>OZ024837.1:40830017-42030017 GCA_964016985.1 Anodontia alba | reverse complement strand
GCCAAGTTCTGCTTACGAATGGTCAGGTGGTTTTTCTCCGGGTTCTCCAGTTTTCGCCCACCTTTGATGAACGACCTGCTCGATATAAGTGAAATATTCTTGAAAGGGCCGTAAAACCCAAATCAAATAAATAAATATCTGAAAATTTCAGTTTTGGAGATTTACAGTGGTATACATTGTTTTTCTTATATCTGCTCAAAACACAGATAGTGGGTACTCTTCAGAACTGCCTTGCCGAGGCGGTTCTAACGAGTACCAACAATCTATGTTTTGAGCAGAAATATGAAAAAAATATAAGAGTTTTTTATCTGAAAATTTCAGTTTTTGGAGGTTAACAGGGGTATACATTATTTTTCTTATATCTGCTCAAAACACAGATAGTGGGTACTCATTAGAACTGCCTCACTGAGGCAGTTCTAATGAGTACCAACAATCTATGTTTTGAGCAGAAATATGAAAAGAATATAAGAGTTTTATATCTGAAAATTTCAGTTTTTGGAGATTTACAGGGGTATACATTATTTTTCTTATATCTGCTCAAAACACAGATAGTGGGTACTCATTAGAACCGCCTTGCCCAGGCGGTTCTAATGAGTACCAACAATCTATGTTTTGAGCAGAAATATGAAAAAAATATAAGAGTTTTTTATCTGAAAATTTCAGTTTTTGGAGGTGAAATTTTCTATATATTTGAATAGGCGTGTTTTCGTAATGGGATGAAAGGCAAGCAAGACCCTGGGTCTATACTGTTTGCTCATGCCTGTATGTGTATATATACTTGTATATGTCTGATTGCTGTGATTAATGTGTTCATTGCAATTTACATAGTATATCTGCAACTGCAACTTCACCACAGGAGACAGTTTTGCATGAAATGTCAAATTCTGTTTTCCAAGAAAATAACAAAAGTATCTCAAAATGTCATCTGCTGAAAATTTTACCCAGAATGCTAAGTGTTAAGGAGTCGACTGTTATGGTGTCACATCTGGCGGGGCACAGCTCTGTTATCCCATTGTAGTCCGGAGACCCCTTAAAGGGTAATTGGCAAACAGTGCAGGCCCAGATCAGATGCCTCAGATTGTGGCGTCTGATTAGGGTCATTACTGTTTGCAAATAGTTTAACCATTTTTCTCTAGGAATATCTAAACCTCATAGCTTGACCTACCTAAAATTGAAATTGGACTCTTCCAATATATAGTGTGGGTGAATTCATTCAGTCTACGATGGGTTATAGTTTGCTTTGTAGTCCTACAAAATAGGACATGTTTCACTGTCATCTCACTCAAACTGTCTCCAGGGCAATACCAATTTTCTAGAAAAAGTAAGAAAAACAAATCTTTCATCTTTTGTTTCTTGTCTTATTTTTTATGGAGAGATCAGTGCCAGTGGTGAAAAGAGTTAGGAGTTCAAAGTATTTTGTTATAACTTACCTGCACTGACTTCAGAAATAATTGCTGTTGACCTTTACAACTAACTCTCTGGGCTAATTCAGCAGTTGATATCTTTCTTATTTTACTAGAAAACAGGAATTGATATTTCATGCAAATTGTCTCCATTGGAAATGAAATGTCAAAACCTGTTTTCTTGGAAAATAAAAATATTTCAATATGTTGTCTGCTGAAAAGTTTACCCAGAGTGCTAAGTGTTTAGTTTTCTCACCTGCTGATAAGCAGTTTGCATGAAATATCAAACCTTATCTTCTGGAAAAAATAAGAAAAGCTTTTGAAAGTCACCTTGTGTTGAAATTTTTACTCATCATAATTCAATGGGCAGAACTAGTGATGAGGATCTAGGCTGTTTGCCACACATCCAGTAAGTTTTAGACTCCTCAACAGGTACTAAAATGGATTTTGGACAAGATTTTGCAAACTTAATTAACCCTTGACCTGCTGAATAAATTAAGATGCCACACCCACTTCTAATTTTCAGCCAATCAGATCACTTGGTCTGGATTGTTGCTATAAATTCACATACTTAATGGCAAACAGTGCAGATCCAGATCAGTTGGCTTCTTCAGAAGCCAACTGATCTGGATCTACACTGTTTGCAAAGACAGGATATATGCAGATTCAGTAGGAAAAGGGTTAATATGATACATCAAGCCTTATTTTCTCTAAAAGAATGCAAACAAAAGTCAAAATGTCATCTGCTGCAGTTGTGATTAGCACTTAAGCCCGAAGAAAAGGGTGAAGATTCTCTTTTTGGTCTTATTTAGGGTGCTTTGCCATCTGAACAATGATTTTTTTTTAAACAAAATCACTGTTATGTTCTAGTTTTGTTAACACTTAGCATGCTGTGTAAAATTTTCAGCAGACAACATTTTGAAATATTTTCCACACTTTTACCAGAAAGTAGTCTTGTCATTTCATACAAATTTTTTTCCTAGGACATTTGCATGAAATGTCAAAAATTTTTTTTTCTGGGAAAAATTAGAGAAAAAAAATCATCAATTGTCATCTGCAAAATTTGCACATAGCATGTTAACCCTTAAAGCGCCAGTCAGAACTATCGCCGTCTGCTTTGTCATCTGCTTGTGATTTTAAAAGTCATTTTTGCAAACAGTGTGGACCCAGATCAGACTTCTCCTTAGGAGCAGTCTGATCTGGGTCCATACTGTTTGCCGGTATGCAAAAAATAGCTTTGAGGTTAGCAAGAATATTCAGCAGGCGACATAAACAGACAACATTTTCAGATGCAGTTTTTCTTGGTGCTTTAAGGGTTAACACTTATCATGTTATGGGCAAATTCAGCAGATGACAAACTGATGATATTTTTCTTATATTTCCTAGAAAATAGGATCTGACACTTCATGCAACTTGTCTCGTTAGAAGACAAAAATTTGCATGAAATGACAGTCTAATTTCTGGAGGAAAAAAAAAAAAGAGAAAAATATCATCAATTTGTCGTCTGCTCAATTTGCAGATAGTGTGCTAAGTATTAAAAGTTCAGTTGTATAAAATTGCAAAGTATTGTAACAAATGCACAGCTGTCTGAAGAATGGATAGATTGATCTTTACCACTCTCTTGGCCAATTCAGCAGACAACAAATTGATGATGTTTTTCTTATTTTCCCCAGAAAATAGGATTTGACATTTCATGCTAATTGTCTTCATTGGAGACAATTTGAATGAAATGACAAGTCCTGCTTTCAGGGAAAATAAGAAACATTTTTCAATATGTTGCCTGCTGAAACTTTTACCTGGAGTGCTAAGCATTAAAACAGAACTAATGGTATGTTGTAGTTTTGCTAAAAGTTCACCGGGATAAAATTGCAGAGTTGGCTTATGTGATTCCGGAAAATTCACTGGTTGATTGATAGCAACATGGAAACTCTATGATTACAATGCATAACTGGCCTGTGCTCTGATGCAGTGGAAGCTTCAAGATGAAACCTTTTCCAGAACCTTTCCAGAACTTGGTTTCCAGTGCCATAATATGAACACTTTGCTTGCTGGGTCAAAATTTCAGCAGATGACATTTTGAAATATTTTTCTATTTTTTCCTGGAAAATAAGATTTGACATTTCATGCAAATTATTTGCATGAAGTGTCTTATCCTATTTTCTAGGAAATGTAAGAAAAATATCATCACAGCATGGTAAATGTTATTACTGCACACTCGACTCGAGAGTGCCAAGCAGAATTGTGAAAGACTACATTTTGGAATACCTTGGCAAGGCACTTCAAATGAATACCATAACTTTATCATGGAGAAATAGGAAAAAATACTGTTCTGGCCTTGAACTTTTGGAACTATGATGTCATGTAGTTGACAGCAGTAAGACCAAATTTAGAGCAACACTTTTGAATAAATAACAAACTCTTGTTCTGATCTAATAAAATCTTTGAGGCATGTCAAATATTGTGTTTTACTATTTTTATTGAGAGCGATTTACTGTCACCAAATTTAACATACCTCACTTTGAAAATCGGTTTAGCTGATGAGACCTACCTAGAAACGCCCTCAAAATAGTTCCCTGTTATAAACGCTGATAAAGCTAAATTGACTCCTCTGTCAAGTCACTTGACCATTTAACTGACAACTGCAACTGACCATTCAAAATAGCTAATAAGGTAATTGGCAATGTTTTTAGTTAGACAAACAAATCAACATGTGCTTTTTACAGGTAAGCACAGGTATATCAATACAAAGTTTGTCTAAGGAAATTCATGTGGGCATGGTTTAACTGCCTGATGGAGGAGTCAGTTCTGCAATTAAACACATTAGCTTTATACACTGCAATGCTTATAAATAGGGAATAAACAGACAAAACCAAAGAAAAATGTCAGACTTTGAAGAAATAAGATTTTAATCATATTTAGTACAATATTGGGGAACGAATATGAATACTCCAATAAGATATATTTAGTACAATATTGGGGAACGAATATGAATACTCCAATAAGATACACTAAATCTACAGCGTTGGGTAACAAGCAGAGATGATTTTAGGAGTTTGCAATAGAGGAAGAAGAGGTCACATAGTGGGAGTGGAGACTGGCTCCAGTCTCTAGTGACAAAATGTTTTTTCTTATAATCTATTTGATAATCCACTAAAATAAAACCAAAGTAATATCATGACTGTAAAAGCTGGTCACTTGTGACCAGCCTTTATGGTCATGATTGTCTTTTTGGTTTTATTTTAGTGGATTATCAAACAGGATTATGAGAAAAATATTTAGTCACTGGAGACTGGAGCCAGTCTAAGTGGGAGTGGAGAAGGTCAAAACCCACAAGGGGTGAGGCTATAACTCACCTAACAATTAAATATTTTGTGTGTCTTCTCATCACGAAAACATACCTATATAATTTTGACCCCCTTAAACCCCACTTTTATATAGTAAAACTGGGGTTTACAGGGGTATATATTATTTTTCTTATTTCTGCTCAAAAATATAGATTGTGGGTACTCATTAGAACTGCCACGGTGAGGTAGTTCTAATGAGTACCCACAATCTATGTTTGGAGCAGAAATTTGAAAAATATCACAGTTTTTTATCGGAAAATTTTCAGTTTTTGGAGGTGAAATTTTCTATTTATTTGAATAGGCCTGTTTGCAGCAGCTCATTTGGTACCATTACAACAGTTCACCTAAGTATGCAAACAATAACAAAATAATTCTTAACCCTTGTCCTGCTGAATAAATCAAGATGCCAAACCCTTTTCAAATTGTCCACCAATCAGATTATTTGATCCAGATTGTTGATATAAATTCACATGCTGAATGGCAAACAGTGCAGATCCAGATCAGTTGGCTTCTTCAGAAGCCAACTGATCTGGATCTACACTGTTTGCAAAGGCAGTGTTTATCCGGGTTCAGCAGGACAAGGGTTAAAATACTTGCTTTCTATGATTATTATCAGAAAAGTATGATTAAAGAATATACCAGCATAATGATAAAATAAAGTATGCTCAGAACAAAGCTCCAAAGTACAAATTTGGTGAGTGCTGTATCTGGTGGTTGTGTTTGAGTAGTTTCCCTGTATAGTCTTGGTAACATATAACCACAGAAAAATGACAGAAAAGGGTCTATCCAGTATTGTTTATGTATTGATTTTTTAATTTCAATGTAAATCCCAATCAGTTCAGGAGTTCAGGCAACCGCCCCATCAGCACTCTCAGTGCTTTGGTATGGTGGTTAGTGGTGGGGTATTATGGTTTCACGTTCGTTGTCTGTGTGGCATTCATCTGCCGGTCCATCATCAGTCTATCGTACGTCAGTCTGACTGTATTTTCATTTCCGGATGATAACTTGAGTAAATGTCAATGGATTTTCACCAAACTTGGTATGTGCATTGATAATGTGATCTGGTTTTGGATCGCTAATGGGTAAATTTTGTCAATTTTTTACAGAGCTATCTGCTCAAGACACATTTATATTTTTGTTTCCCGATGATAACTTGAGAAAATATCAATGGATTTTTCACCAAACTTGGTTTGTGCATTGATATTGTGGAGATCTGGTTTAGATAGCTTATGGGCAAATTTTTGTCATTTTTTGACAGAGTTATCTATCCCCGATATAATAGTGGCGGGGTATTATCGTTTCACATTTTCGGACGGGTTTGTCAAACAATCTCTTCTTTAAAACAGCAATGTTCGGGCGGGCGGGCGGGCGGGCGGGCGGGTGGGTGGGCAGATGTACAGGCAGGTTTCGGGCATTTGGCATTGTCCCTGGTCAAGGTTTATCTTTTGGTTGACCTTTTTTCAAAGTTATATGTTACCTTTATTCTTCAGCTTTCATATTTATGGGCTGAGATATTTGATAATATTTCGTAGGGACATATATCAGGTCAGGTGGAAGTGATGCATGCAAGACGCACAATTCTTGCTTTGTTCTTTTATCTAGTTATCTCCCCTGAACAAATTTCTAAGTCAAATTCTTGTGCACTCCATAACTTCTTAATGGTTTGAAATATTTTGATATTATATAGCTTGTAGCTTCAGCTGCTGAGCCTCTTCTATATACTTACCAGTGACCACATCAGTAACCAGCATTTTTTGGATAAAATTGTATTTTTGGACAGGTTTTTTTCGGGGGAAATATTCTGTTTTAAAATAGCAATGTTCAGGCAGTCTGGGGTCGTCTGATGTTTATACCTTTTTATTAACCTTTTTTTCATAGTGATATGTTACCTTTATTAGCTCACCTGCTCCAGGTCAGCTTATGCAGTGGCTTGTAGTCTGTTGTCTGTCTGTACATCCGTCAGTTGTTAACTTTTTACATTTTTGACATCTACTCTAGAACTGTAATTCAGATTGAGCTGAAACTTGGTGGGAGGCATTGGGGCTACATGGAGATTCAGATTTGCTAAAATCTTTTCATTCTGTTATCCAAGATGGCCGCCTTCTTGAAAATCTCCAAACGACATCTCCTCCCAAACCGTGTCGGATTAAGCCAAAGCTTAGTGGGAGGCATTTTGGAGACATGAAGAGTCAGAATTGCTAAAATCATTTCATTCCGATATCCAAGTTGGCTGCCATGGTGACCATCTTGAAATTCTTCAAGCAACATCTCCTCCGCAACCGTAAGTTGGATTTAACCAAAACTTCATGGGAGGCATCAGAGCGACACAGATTCAGAATTGCTAAAATCATTCGGTTCAGATATCCATGGTGGCCATCTTGAAAATCTTCAAATGACATCTGCTGCCAAACAGTAAATCCTATTTAGCTGAAACTTGGTGGGAGGCATTTGGGAGATATGGAAATTCAGAATTGCTAAAATCGTTCCATTCTGATATCCAAGCTGGCCGCCACAGCCGCCATCTTGAAATTCTCAAACGACATCTCTCAAACTGTGAGTTGGATTGAGCCAAAACTCGATGAGAGGCATCAGAGCAACATAGAAATTTAAAATTGCTAAAATCATTCTGTTCCAATATCCAAGATGGCCGCCACAGGGGCCATCTTGAAAGTCTTCAAACCATATCTGCTCCTGACTGGTAAGTTGGTTTGAGCCAAAACTTTGTGGGAGTCATTTAGGCGACATGGAGATTCAGAATTGCTAAGATCATTTTGTTACTATATCCAAGATGGTAACTATGGTGGCCAGCTTGAAAATATTCCATTGTCATCTGCTCCCGAGTTGGATTGAGCCGAAACTTGATGGAGCAACATGGAGATTTAGAACCACTAAACTCATTCAGTTTTGATATCCAAGATGGCCACCATGGTGGTCATCATGAAAGTCTTCAAACCAAATCTGCTCCAGAACTGCAAGTCGGATTGAGCTGAAAGATGGTGGGAGGCGTTGGGGGTGACATGGAGATTAATAATTGCTAAAATTGTTCCGTTCTGATATCCAAGATGGATGCCATAGCAGCCATTTTGAAATTCTTCAAACAACATCTGCCAAATCATAACTGGGATTAAGCTGAAACTTGATGGTAGGCATTGGGGTATTATGGAGATTCAGAATTGCTAGAATTCTTCTGTTCCGATATCCAAGATGGCCGATGGTGGCCATCTTGAAATTCTTCAAACCACATTTCCTTCCAATACAAACTTTAATCAGATTGAGCTGAAACTTAGTGGGTGGCATCAGGGTGACATGGACATTCAGAATTGCTAAAATTGTTCAGTTCCAATAATCCAAGATGGCGACCATCTTAAAAGTATTTTAAACCACCTCTACTCTTAAATGGAAGTCGAATTGAGCCGAAACTTGGTGGGAGGCGTTGGGGCGAAGAGGAGATTCAGAATTGCTAAAATGGTTCTGTTCCGATATTCATAATGGCGACCATGGCATGGGGGTCATCTTGAAACTCTTCAAACAGCATCAGATTCAGAATTGCTAAGGCAATCAAATCTGATAGCCAAGATGGCCACTATGGCACAATGTAACACATACATTGATCAGCCTAATCCAGTTGAGTGATTTCTGGCCCACTTGGACCTCTAGTTCTTCAGTGGAAAAACCTGTCCATAATGCCATTAGGCATTTTTCTTGTTAGTTATTATTATCAGTTTGAATGTTGTGTAGTGCAAGACATGTGGTTATCTGACTACCCCTTGTGACCTATGTCTGTATCCAGAAAACATTCTCAGTAAATCCATAGCCTAGATAAGGCACATTTTTAAGCCATGAAGTATTGATATTCTTAGTCTCCATGAAACAAGTTTTATGTCTTGTCTCAATATATTTTTTTCTCAGAAATTTCCCTATATATTTAATGTGAAAACAGATATCTCACTTTTTTCCAAAAAAATCCTACTGATTTTATTTTCAGAAACTTATATTTTAATGTATATAACAGAGATCTCATTTTTAGCTCCCCTGAGCAAGCTCAGGGTGAGCTATTGTGATCACCCTCTGTCCGTCGTCTGTCATCCGTCGTCAACAATTAGTTTGTTAACACTCTAGAGGTCACAGTTTTACCCAATCTTGATGAAACTTGCCCAGAATGTTTGCCCCTATGAAATCTATGTCTAGTTTGAAACCAGTCACTTGGGGTCAAAAACTAGGTCACCAGGCCAAATAAAAAAAAAGACCTTGTTAACACTCGAGCAGTCACAGTTTTGAAGCGATCATCATGAATCTTGCTCAAAATGTTTATCTTGATGAGTTCTAGATCAAATTTGAAACTGGATCACTTTGGGTAAAAAACTAGGTCACCAGGCCAAATCAAAGGAAAACCTTGTTAACACTCTAGAGGTCACATTTTTTAATCAGTCATCATGAATCTTGCTCAAAATATTTGTCTTGATGATTTCTAGGTCATATTTGAAACTGGGTCACTTGGGGTCAAAAACTAGGTCATAGGGCCAAATCAAAGGAAAACCTTGTTAACACTCTAGCGGTCATATTTTTGAAGCAATCATCATTAATCTTGCTCAAAATATTTGTTGTGATGGTTTTTAGGTCAAATTTGAAATTGGGTCACATGGGGTCAAAAACTAGGTCACTGGGCCAGATCAAAGGAAGACCTTGTTAACACTCTAGTGGTCACATTTTTTAAGATATCATCATGAATCTCGCTCAAAATGTTTGCCTTGATGATGTCTAGGTCAAGTTTGAAACTGGATCATATGGGGTCAGAAACTAGGTCATCAGGCCAAATCAAAGGTCACATCTCTAGAGGTCACATTTTTTTTAAATAATCATCTTGAATATTGCACTAAATGTTTGTCTTTGTGATTTCTAAGACTAGTTCAAATGTGAGTCACTTGGAGTCAGAGACTAGGTCACTTGGCCAAATCAAATGAAAACCTTGGTAACACTCTAGAGGATTTTTGAAGTGATCATCATGAATCTTGCTCATAATGTATATCTTGATGATTTCTAGATGAAGTTTGGAACTGATTCACTTATGACGTATATTTCACGGTCCAGTGACTTTCTTAAGTTTTTCTGTTTAGGTCAATTTCTCAGTAACTTGGTCCTACAGAGTGATATTTGGCACTTGTGAAGTGTTTGTGTTTAGGTCAGTTTCTCAGTTACTATTGCTCCTACAGCCAGTGATACTTAGCACATGCATTCTTCTTTGCATGGCCTCTTAAGTACAGTCATCCATATTTGACCTTGACCTCTATTTCACAGTCCATTAGACATGCTACATTGTCTTACTTGTTAGTATAATCATTATGAATTTTGGTTAGAATGTTTGCCTTGATCAGTCCTAGATCAGGTTCTGTAAGTGCTGTGATACTCTGGTGAGTGTTACAGTGCCATCATGGCCCTCTTGTTTTATTTCTGACATCTCACTAATTTTTATTTTCAGAACTTAAAAGGTCTGGTTACTGCAGCATAACTCTATTTCCTTATTACATTCTTAGCATTCACAGTCCTGTAAATGCTTTGATTACTTGTTAATTATTGTACAAAGAAAGTAAATGTGAAAGAAGACAGGTATAATATTGTTAAGATACCTTATATTTGCTGTCACAACTAATCAAATAACAAATCTCCAGATAAGACACTTTTTGTTCAGCTAAAAGTAAAATATATTTCTTATTTATCTGTGAAAACACATGTTGTGGGAACTCATTTGAATTGCCTCAGAGAGGCAATTAAAATGAGTACCCACAATATATGTTTTCATAAAAAATAATTTATCTGGCAACTCCTTTTATCTGGAGCTAACTACCTTTCCTGTGTTCAGCATCTGATAAATCATAATTTCCATGGAGATATAATTATTCTATCATTCCTTGGGTGTTAGACTAAGTCAATACCAGGTTTCGTGCTAATTTTCAAGGAAATAAAAGAAATGGAAAATTTCTGATTTTAGAAGTAGCATAAAAACTTTATTACTTGGATGAGTCTATTTAAGAGGATTTTTATGAAACCGGGATTAAAAGCAGTGTATTCTTTGTTCAAATTTTCACTTTTATGTGTACAGAAGGGAATAATGACATGTTTAATTTTTTATTTTATACAGTAAACAAGATGACATTTTTAACTCAAATCTACTTTTCCTGGAATGTATTACTGTATTTATTCCCAAAAAATACAAAATCCTTAACCCAAATTTCCAGATAAGGCATATTTTTTTCAACCAAAAGTGTTCATATTTTTACTTTTATGTGTACAGAAGGGAATAATGACATGTTTAATTTCTTATTTTATACAGTAAACAAGATGACATTTCACTCAAATCTACTTTTCCTGGAAAGTACACCACAACCTCTTTATAACACTATAGTTGGGGTCCATAGCATAAACCGTGTTCGTTAAACAACCGTGTTGTATCCAACAAAAATGTACTGATTATATTGAAAAATGACCATTTATGGTCATTTTTCAATATAATCTGTACATTTTTGGGAGCCATCTTTGAACCGTGTTATATCCAAAATCATGTTATAATGAACCATGTTATAAAGAGGTTGAAGTGTATTACTGTGTTTATTCTCAAAAAATACAAAATCCTTCACCCAAAGTTCCAGATAAGACATATTTTTTTCAACCAAAAAGTGTTGATATTTTTCTTATGTCTCCACAAAAACATAAATTGTAGATACTCATTAGAAGGGTCTTGTCAATATCTCCACAAAAACATAAGTTGTGGGTCTGCACTCTTAGCTTAATCCTGTAGCATCTTATCTGGGTCTACACTGTTGGCTGCGGTTACAGTATTTACCCAAAATTTTTGGGCACCATAACTGTAATGAACTCTATTGGCAAATTCAGCAGACTGCAAATTGATGATACTTTACTTATTTTTCCCAGAAAACAGGATTTGACATTTCATGCAAATTATCTCCTTTGGGCAAAATAAGAAAAATATTTCAATATATCATCTGCTGAAAACTTTGCTTAGAGTGCTAAATGTTAACCCATTGAAGACTTGAGACCCTTTTACGGGGAACTGGCAAACAGTGCAGACCCAGTTCAGACACCACAGAATGCAGCATCTGATCAGGGTCTCCATTATTTGCAAACAGTTCAACCATTTTTCTTAGGAATATCTACATCATATAGCCTGACATACCTAAAATTGAAAATAGACTCTTCCAATATAGAGTGTGGGAGAGTTTATTCAGTCTTTACCATACTTGTCCTATGTTTTGAAGAAACCCTTTTTACTGCTTATTGGTCTTAACTCTTTGCATGCTTGGTAATTTTGCATGCTTTTTTGTCGTCTGTGGATTTTTTTTTTAATATTAACAGTTTTGAAAAAGTTTTCAGGAATACAGTCAGAGTGTCAAACAGTTTGGATCCAGATCAGGCCCGACATAATGTCGGGCCTGATCCAGGTCTAAACTGTTTGCAAAGGTTATCCACAGACAACAAAGTCCCTACTAGCAGAGAAATAGTTAAAACTGTTGGATGAGTGCCAAATAGTGTAGATCCTGCTTCAGCATCTGATCTGGGTCTAAACTGTTTGCTAAGGCCTGTCTGACCACATACCGTAAATGTCCTAAAATTTGGAAGACTTTATTCCATACCATTTTGGCCTAAATTTTGCTCCTGATGCTTAAAATACTTGGTGGAATGGCAAACAGTGTAGACCCTGATCAGGCCGCTCCTGCAGGAGCAGTCTGATCTGGGCCTGCACTATTTGCATATGTCACTTTGGTGTTGGAAATTTAAGGACATTTACCATACTTGGAATGCAGTGTCTAATCTAGGTCTGCAATCTTTCCCACTTATTCAGCAGGTTTTCAGATCCCATGAACACCTAGTAAAAAACATCTACATTGAATCAGCTTCCTACTCGCAAATAATATGGGTAGACCACAGACGTCTACAGTATAAAAGACTTGTTGGTTCAAGGGGTGGAACATACTTTTATTTTAAAAATACTGATGCATTTATTTATGTTTAAATGATGCACAATTGAAGAAAGAAGAAAAACAAAAGTAGATATTGAAAATTAAATCTTTTGTGCATGTTTCGATGGTAAATTGAGGAATCAAAGATAACGGATCATTATATTTTCAGTTTCTTGAACATACGAGGTGTAAGAATATGCTGATTTTTGGGTTGTTAGTTAAACCATTGCTTATCTCCCCATTTTGTGACATTTGAACTGCCAAAATAATGGTATTATGTAAATAACATACGCAGTTGATTGAGTGGACCAAAATTCCAAGATTTTATCATTCTGAGTTTGTTTGCTCTCATTATCTTAAGATCAAATTGATAGAATTAACCAAATTTTGTGTATTCAATGACGTTGATTGGATTTAGGTTGGGACTGTTACGCATCTTTTTATTGCAAATTTACAAAATAGTTATGGCCCTTGGTTATCATCAGACTTTAGTTTCCGCTCAATATCTTGCGAACAAATTGATAGAATTTGATCAAATTTTGCAGATAACCAGATCTCAGGTGGGATTATGATGTGTCCATATTTGCAAATTTGCAACATAGTTATGGCCCTTTATTATCCTGAGAATCTTGTTTTCCTCTCAGTATCTTGTACATGAAATGGAATTTTACCAAATTTTCCATATACTGTACATTGTCCTTAACCAGATCTAGATTGGGATTTTACTCATCAATTTTTGCAAATTTATAACAGAGTTATGGCCCTTTATTATCCTGAGAATTCCGTTTTTCTCTCATAATCTTGTGAACAAATCTATGGAATTTATTCAAACTCCTCTTAATATTTTGCCTGTAAATGAAATTACGCTTCATGTTCTGTTCCTACTATGTGTTTTATGCAGGGGGTGGGGGTGGGGTGGGGGGTGGTATCTAATAAACACTGCTTATTGAAATATTTTCTTTTCCCAGAAAACAGGATTTGACATTTCATGCAAACTGTCTCCAATGGAGACAGTTTGCATGAAATATCAAATCCTGTTTTCCGGGGAAAATGAGAGAAAAAAAACCCCATCAATATGTCGTCTGCTGAATTAGCCCAGAGAGTGCTAAGTGTAAAAGTGTCTGAATACTTAGGGAAAATACAGTTCCATATTTTATGAAGAAAATAAAACCATAGCCAGCTTTTCTTCTGACCTGTGCATTGTGATCTTATGGTCCCAGGTGAGTGCCCACATTAGACCACACATTTGATGGACTATGATTTCTAATGAAATATTGATTAATCTATCAATGAATTAATTTTCATTGGGAATTGATGGCAATAAAGGGCATGAATTTGTAAGACATATTTAAATATAAATTTGATATGTTTATATGCGTGATCTGTTTGGTTATTAAAACCCTTAACATGCTTATCGCAACTGCAGCAGATGTTATTTTGATTATGTTTTATTTTTCAGAGCAAAATGAAATGACATTTCTTGTGAATCACTTCCCTGGCAGATGATTCACATGAAGTATCAAGTCTTATTTTCTTTGAAAAATAATTTAAATAATTAGAATGTTGTCCGCTACAGTTTTGCTAAAATATGAGCCATTCAGTATCAGTCTGCATTTCTGACCAGTCTCATCAGAGAAAATGCTCACAATCATAATATAGGGAAACACAGAAGATTCTAAAGCAAACTATTCTACTCAAAGTTTGCTAAGCACCAAAAGATGATGGGTTCATAATTTTAGTTTTGGTTGAGATAAAGAGTAGAAATTTGGATATGTTATAGTTTGATCTTATCTTTGATGATTCTGGTTGGTATTTCAGATGTTGTTATGATTTTAATGTTGCTTTTAACCCTTGATTATGACAACACAGAAAATGTGTGTTTTTAGTAGCTTCATATCAAAAGGAAATCTCACAAAAATGTTAGAAACCATTTTCCAAATAACGCGTCAAATTTTGGTGCTTAGCAAACTTTGAGTAGTATACTTAGACCCTAATCAAACTGCTTGGCTGATACAAGTCCTGCTGTATCTGAATCCCAAATTACTGTATCCATATTTACCCCAAGTATTGGGGACACTTTAACTCTTTAGTATAGTAGTCCTAAACTTTGGAGAATACTAGACTGGCTCCAGTCTCTAGTGACTAAATATTTATTCTTATGATCCTGTTTGATTATCCACTAAAATAAAACCAAAATAATATCATGACACTAGTGACCAGCCTTTATAGTCATAACATTACTTTTGTTTTTATCAGGATTATAAGAATAAACATTAAGTCACTGGAGACTGGAACCAGTCTATACCATACATATTGATTTGTTAAAATCTGCAGGCTGAATGGCAAACAGTGTTGACCCCTGATCAGATACTGCATTCTGTGGCATTTAACCCTGAGCCCAGTTGTTCAAAACCTGGTTAGCTTAACAAGCTCGTTAAGGGTAATTTCGTTAACTGTTTTAGCAGATTCAATATGCAATATTCTGATATTTTTTGCTGAAAAAATGTGAGTAGCTTTTGCAGTGCAAAAGCTACTCACATTTTTCAGCAAAAAATATCAGAATATTGTGTATTGAATCCGCTAAAACAGTTAACAAAATGACCCTTAACGAGCTTGTTAAGCTAACGACGCTTTGAACAATTGGGCCCTGGTCAATACTGTATGCCGATCCAGCATATTTTTAGACACATCAGCTTGAGCCAGCACAAAACAAAACCTGTGTGACCAGCAAAGACTCAGATTAGCCTGTACATCCATAAAGCATGCCTAGGCTTTTCATTCATCCCTTTTTGAATACCCCGGCTGATCTGAATCTTTGCTGAAGTCTTATTGTAGGTTTTGTCATGCACTGGCTATTTAGTATGATGGACTTGTTCAAGTTTAGAACAAGTATGGTAAGGATTTTAAGTGTTCCAATTTTTAGGGTAAAAAGGGTAACTGGCACCTTTCTCAGGTATGATCAGAATTATGCCTTGCAAGTATGACCAGTCATTGATCTTAGATTAGAATTATGCCTTGCAAGTATGACCAGTCATTGATCTTAGATCAGAATTGTGCCTTGCAAGTATGACCAGTCATTGATCTTAGATCAGAATTGTGCCTTGCAAGTATGACCAGTCATTGATCTTAGATCAGAATTGTGCCATGCAAGTATGACCAGTCATTGATCTGTGAGCCAAACTTTTAAACCACTTGGCCACTGAGAGCCCCAGTGCTGGGTCAAGACAGAATAGTTACTTATTTCAATGTCCGAAATATTTAAGTGTCCAAAAGGAATTAATTTTTAAATGTAGTCTTTGATAGTAGGCACTTCAGTGGGAAAGGGATTTAGTATCTTCAAACTTTGCATATTGTGTTTTTTTTTTTGTTTTTTTTTTTTTTCTTTTTATATAAATAATGAATCAACAGTGTTCCAATATTTATAGTGAGCTTACAGTAGTTGGATTGTCCTATAAATGCAGGGAATGTCATTGACAATAAGTTTCTATCAAGTACTTCAAATGGGATGTCTTTTCATTAAGTACATATTTACCCAAAATATTTGCACACTTTAACTCCTTACCATACTTGTACTAACATTTGAACAAGTCCATTTTGCTACATGTTGGTATATCTGCAAACTGCTGAACTGGGTCTACACTTCTTCCTTGGTCCTGTTTGTCCCAAAACTTGGGATGGAGGAATTTGGTTAGGTGTTTTTAACATTGACATCATTTTCAAGATCAGGAAGGTAGGGAAATTATCTAATTTTTGCAAAAAATACCTTGTCTGCACTCTGTCTTCCAGGCCAATGGGTAGATCCTTGCCAAGCTTGCAGGGTTACATCATTAGAGTAGACTAAACAGTTTACATTTTAGTGACCTTGTCCCAGTTTTACCAAATTGGCATGAACACATTGGTGGGAGGGAGAGTGTTGATTAAGATTTGGTGACCTTGACCTCATATTCAAGGATGGACGGGAGCTAAGAAGTCACAGTTTGCCAACATTAGCCTGTCTGTACTCAGTCTCAGAAAGCAGTATGTAGATTCTTACCAAACATTTGTGGAAATACATCATTTGGATAGGCCAAAGAGTTGATAAGGTTTTGTGACCTTGACCCCATTTTCAAGGTCAACATGGGAGTTTGAATGTCTATTTTTCTTCTTTTATTTTTCCAAAAAACGCTTTCTGCAGAAATTGCTTGCTGCAGCGTATTGTTTTTGATCCAGTGTAACAGTTTATCTAACACCCCTGGTCTCCTTCAGTGAATACCTCACTCCCAACCCTACCACGACTCCTCCCAGCCCCTCTTGTCTGTCTGCATTGTTTGGTCAGGCCTGTCTGTCCTAATACATAGAACAAATATGGTATTTGCCAACAATTTATCAATGACCCTAGAGCATTTATTAGTTTTATAACATCTACATTCTGTTGAATTAACCCTTGTCCTGCTGAACCCGGATATGCCCTACCTTTGCAAACAGTGTAGATCCAGATCAGTTGGCTTCTGATCTGGATCTGGACTGTTTGTCATTAAGTATGTAAATTTTTATCAACAATCTTGCTTAAGTAATCTGATTGGCTGACAATTAGAAGTGGGCCTGGCATCTTAATTTATTCAGCATGACAAGGGTTAAACAGTGGCTGCATAAAAATGCACGATATCTACCTATAGAATCAAATGAAACTAAACTATTCTCTCTTAGTGACCAGCCTCTCTAATCATATCATTATAGTTGATGTATTAAACAGGTTTATAAGAATAAATATTTGGTCACTTGAGACTGGAGCCAGTCTACTTCTACATCAAAGTGGCCTCATTTCATTCATTAAGTTTAATATGCTGAATTTAATGCTTAGCATGCTGGGTAAAAATATCAGCAGACTACATATTAAAATGTTTCCTGATTTTTCCCACAAATTAGTCAATTTGCACGAAATGTCTAATCCTGTTTTCATGGAAAAATTAGAAAATATTTCAATATGTCGTCTGCGGAAAATTCTACCCAGAGTGCTAAGGTTAACATGATGGACATGTTGGTTTTCTGGCAAAAGATCTTGTTTGTTGTCCATGCTAAAAATAATTATAATACTTTTCTGCCAAGTTGTCTAATCTCTTAACCCTTGTCCCGCTGAACACGGATAGGTCCTGCTTTTGAAAACAGTATAGATCCAGATCAGTTGGCTTCTGAAGAAGCCAACTGATCTGGATCTGCACTGTCTGTATGAGAATTTATATCAACAATCTGGATCAAATAATCTGATTGGCTGAAAATCAGAAGTGGGTGTGGCATCTTAATTTATTCAGCATGACAAGGGTTAAACCTTGAAATACTAGTCGCAACTGCAGCAGACAACATTTTGATATTGAAAATAAGGCTTGGTATTTTATGTGAATCCTGTGCTAGGTAAATCATCTGCCTAGCAGACAATTTGCTTAAAATGCCAGGCCTTATTTTCTCTGAAAAAATAATAATTAAAGATTAGAATGTCGTCTGCTACAGTTTTACATAGCACTAAGGGGATCTCTTCACAGGCAAAAGGTTTATTTCAGCAGACAAATTTTTTTTTCCTTTTTTTTTTCTTCCATAAAATAGGCCATGACATCCTGGGCATTGTCACCTAAAAACAGAATTTCATATGAAGTATCTTGCTCTGTATGGGAAAAAATGAAGATTGGACCTTCAAATGTCATTCGCTAATATTTTATTTTAGCATGTCATGAGTAAACATTGACTTTAGCATGCTCAGTAAAAATTTCAGCAGGCAACATTTTGAAATGTTTTCTTTTTCTTTTCCAAGAAAATAGGATGTAACATTTCATGCAAATTGTAGAGACAATTTGCTTAAAGTGTCAGATCCTGTTTTCTATGAAAAATACAAAAAAAATGTCATCAGTTAGTTGTCGGCTGAATTTGCCCACAGCATGTTAAGAGTTGACGTTAATTATTTACTTGTCCAGCATGCATCATTGTCATGTTGAATATCACATTATTATATTATTAAGTTTCTACCTTCTGTAAACTTCAGAGCTTCTGTGTGAGCATTCTTCTATTGATATTATTTCCATGCTACTGTAAGTTTATCACTAAGCATGCTCCGGGCAGATTCAGCAGATGGCAAATTGATATTTTTCTTATTTTTCCCAGACAATAGGAACTGAGATTTCATGCAAATTGTGAATTTGAATGAAATGTCAGATTCTATTTTCTGGGAAAAATAAGAAAAAATAAATAAAAATGTTGTCTGCTTTGATTTTTACCAAGCATGCCGAGTGTTAAACTCTCTCGAGTGCTTGGCTATGATTATTTAGATTGAATTGTTGAACAATTTCTGTGCAATCGGATATACATGAATAATGCATTTTCGGGTACTATTTCACGCTATTGTGGAATTTCAATTCGTAAAACACTGAATTTTAATATAAGCCGATGACATTTGAAATTTATTATATTTTTTCCTGAAAATAGGATTTTCATATTTTTGCAGTTCAACTGAAAAATAAATACACTATTTTCGGGGAGAAAAAAAAATATCTGTCTGCTAATTGTGTTGATTTTAGGAAATACTTGGATATAATATTTGCTAGTGTGAAAGTATAGCAGTAATATTGGAAATTGGGCATTTTCAGCAGACGACAAAATGATGTTATTTTTCTTATTTTTCCCAGAAAACAGGATTTGACATTTCATGCAAATTGTCTCCTTAGGAGACAATTTGCATGAAATGTCAAATCCTGTTTTCTGGGAAAAATAAGAAAAATATTTCAAAATGTCGTCTGCTGAAAATTTTACCCAGAGTGCTAAGCGTTAAAAAGTGTACACATGGAAAATAGTTTAATATTATGGTATTTATCAGCTCATTTCATGCTTTGCATTTCTGTCATTTACATGCGATAACAGTGGGTGGTTATATTGGGATCTTTGCTTTCTTTTTCATTTTTTTTTTTTTTTTTTTTTTTGTGGGTGGGTGGGACAGTGGGCAGGGGTAGAAGGTTGGTGGGTTATCAGTTTCATCACTTGTTTATATGTGCAGTGGAACCTTCATAAATGGTCACCTCTCAACAAACAGCCATCTCCCTGTAATGGACATTCTTTTTATTTGACCCATTCTTGACTGAATAGACTCTCCCACACACTATATTGGAAGAGTCCAATTTCAATTTTAGGTACTGGCTATGAGATTTAGAAATGGCTAAAATATTTGCAAACAGTGGAGACCCTGATTAGGTGCCACATTCTGGGACATTGATCTTGGTCTGCACTGTTTGCCAATTACCCTTTTACGGGTCTCCAGACTACAATGGGTTAATAAAATTTTTGTTTTGATGTGTATTTTAACTTGCTGCGGTATTGTAAGGGTTAAATTCTGTATGCAAGAACTACAGTCAACTCTTATTATCTCAAAATCCAAGGTACCAAAATTTCTGGTTTGTAATAGCGTAGTTTGAGATAAAAAGAGTTGAACTGTAAGAAACGGGTAGCAAAGTAAACCAGCATTGCCTTTCATCTACAGTCAAACCTCAATGGCTCGAACACCGATGGCTCGTTTACCCATGGCTTATTCAAACTCGTTTTTGAATCCCTGCGAAATTCTTCCGATAGCTCAAGAAAACAAATATTTAGGGAAATTTTCTTATTTTAGTATGAAATTGTATGTTGTGTGCACTCATTATAATCACCTCATTGAGGTGATTCTAATGAGTGCACACAACATACCATTATTGTTTATAAGATCGAAAAGATTTCCATAAATTATCACCATTTGCTTTCTGACCTCGCGCCATGTTTAAACCTCAGTGGCTCGAACTACCCATCTCTCGAACAAATTTTCATGGTCCCAAAGATGTTCGAGCCATTGAAGTTCGACTATAGTTTGACTTAAGCAGTAGTTTGACTTTTCAGTACTTGAGATATTGAAAGTGAATTGTACCTTTCTACAACAGCCAGTTTTATGTGTTTCCAAGAGTGGGTGTCCAGCCTTTTCATTAAGAGGAGACAGGAGGCTAAATTGCCTTCTGCTCTCCCAGCATGGCCTTTTACTTCTAAGCCTTTTCAAATGATCTTTTGCAAATCTCTATAGCATCTGCAGATTTCAATCTCCTACTTCAAAACTTAATGTAAAGGTTGGGTGTTGTAGAGAGGCTTCATTTTACATGTCATTTTTTCAGCAAAATAAGTAAAGGGCTTCAGAACATGTTGAATGAGTGTGTTTGTGTGTGTGTGTGTGTGTGTGCGTGCGTGCATGCGTGCGTGCGTGCGTGCGTGCGTGCGTGCGTGCGTAATACTAATATTCAGATTTCTCATACCTTTTCATATTTCTTCTAAAGTTTGAAATGGCAAAGTCTACTTTCTGCAAAAAAAGTAAGGAAAAAGCATTGATTTGTCATCTGCTGAATTTGCCTGGAGTGAAGTAAAGTTTAATACAGATTTTTACCATATTTTCTCTACATATTTCAACACCTTAACTCTTTACTATACCTATCCTAATATTTGACCAAGTGCATTTTATTACCTGTTGATGTGTCTAAAAACTGCTGGATGGATGGCAAACAGTGTAGACCCTGATCAGATGCTGCATTCTGTTGCGTCTGATCTGGTCTGTGCTGTTTGATCATGCCTGTCTGCCATGTTGTGCAGTATTCGATCTAGATGTAATTTGGTTTGCTCAGGTCTGTTTATCTTAATTCTTACAGTGCTGGCCTCGGTGGCTCAGTTGGATTCCCATCTGACTGAAGACTGGGAGGTCGCGGGTTCGACCCCCACTGAATTCTGCAACATTCTTTCATGGAGTTTGATCAGGAAATATTTTCTACTGTCATTCTCTATCTTCCGCTGATTCAAGAAGTGCAGTTGTCAGTTTCTAGCGAAAGAATGTGCACAATACTGGATTACCACTTAGAGGACTAAGCCTGTCCAGTAAATGTGTGGTTAGGTAAATTGACTGCGCTTGACATGAGCCCATTGGGTTGACTGGACCGTACAACCTCAACACAAACAAACTTGCTAAGACTTACCAACACCATACTATGAGCAATTTCAGTAGACAACAAATTGATGATATTTTTCCTGGAAAATAGGATGTGACACTTCATGTAAATTGTCTCCATACTAGGAGAAAATTTTCATAAAGTGTCATATCCTATTTTCTAGGAAAATTAAGAAAAATATTAAAAAATAAGAAAAATATTAAAATAATGTGGTCTGCTGAATTTTTTACCCAGAGTGCTGTGTTAATACAGTAACAAAAAACATTTAATGTCAGAATATTGCATTTATGATGTCATGAAGAGCATTTATTACAGGAAGTTCGCAAATTGCTAAGTGAGACCCAATAAATATGTATCCTAAATTGTGAGAAATTGAACAAGTCTTTCCCATCCCAATTATCTTTTGATTCTTAACCCTTCTTTTGCTGAACATGACATGCCCAGTCTTAGCAAACAGTGTAGATCCAGATCGGTTGGCTTCTGAAGAAGCCAACTGATCTGGATCTGCACTGTTTGTCATTAAATATGTGAATTTCTATCAAAAACCCAGATCAAGTAATCTGATTGACTGGAAGTTAGAAGTGGGCGTGGCATCTTAATTTACTCAGCATGACAAAGGCTAATTAAGGATAATTGTGATAGAGTCCGAATAATTAGGATAAACACACTGGGGCAAAAACAGCACTTCAATTTACTTGGCTCCTGTCCTCATACAGGATGTGATATTTAAGTAGAAATTTCCTGAAAAAGCTAGAAAAATGTCATCCTTTATCCCGCTGTTTGCATATATTTATACACTCATTGAGTAGACCTTTTTGAATGCATTTTGGGATATCCAGAAGCAAGGTGCATCCCTCAGTTCTGGGTTTTCTGACAGGAAAGAGAATATGCTTTAATGCAAATCTCTATTTGCCTGCATTCAAAGTTGATCAGTGAAAATATCTTTAAAAATGACAGATTTCACCATTTTTCTGTTGTTTTTTATGCCCCCAGCTGCTGAAGGTAGCAGTGGAACTTATAGCATTTCACCCTGATATTAAGTTGTACATGCGTACATGCATATCATGTTCATAACCAGAGTCTAACAAATGTTTAAGTTTACATTCAAATTTGCGTTGTTATTCACATCTATGTTTCTCTTTTATGCTAAGCCTTGTCCTGCTGAATAAATTAAGATGCCACGGCTACTTCTAATTTTCAGCCAATCAGATAACTTGATCCTGATTGTTGCTATAAATTTGTATACTTAATGGCAAACAGTGCAAATCCAGATCAGTTGGCTTCTCAAGAAGCCAACTGATCTGGATCTATACTGTTTGCAAAGGCAGGGTATATCCGAGTTCAGCAGGATAAGGGCTAAGAAATTTAGTATGCTACATACTTACCCAGACCTAAACTTTCAACCTCGTGCTGGAGTTGGCCCTGCGTCATGCCCTAGGGGCTAGGGGTCAAAATGTATATCAGATCAGATTGAGGATTTGGAAAATAATTGTTGAAAATCTAGGTGTTGTTGCCATGGGAAAAGACAAAATTCCTAGTTTTTATGCCCCCGCCATTTTCAATGGTGGGGGGGGGGGGGGGGGGCATATAGTATCACCGCTGTCCATACGGACGTATGTCCATCCGTCCGTCCGTCCCTCCTGTACGTAACACTTTCAGAGTGCTAAATGATAAATGGAGCAGTATTATGAATCAGGTAAGCTGGAAGCAGAATTTATTAAAACATTTTGCATACTGGGTAATTTCAGCAGACAACATTTTTAATTTATTTTATTATTTTTCTGGAAAAAATTATTCTTGACATTTCATGTGATTTGTCTGCTTGGCAGATGATTCACATGAAATGTCAAGACGTGTTCTCTGAAAGATCTGAAAAAAAAAATCTAGACTGTTGTCTGCTACAAATTTTGCTTGGCACTTTAAGGGTTAATGAAAGCAAATATCAATATTGAAAATCCTTTAGTGGCTTTTATTATTTATATTCTGTGACAATCAGCAATTTAAAGGGTTTAATTGATAGAGCAACCCTATAAAATCAATGCCATGGGTCAGTAAATTAGGCTGTGGTCATATGATATTATGGTTCTCAAGGAATGGTTAAGAGTTTTGTCAATAGACATTTGTTCCTTTTTTTTTTTTTTTTTTTTGTAAAAATAATAAATAGTACATACAAACAAAACTCTTTGCTTCAATAGAAGTACCATGTTAGCACTTAGCATGCTGGGTAAAATTTCAGCAGATGACATTTTGAAATGATTTTCTTATTTTTCCCAGAAACTAGGATCTAACCCTTGTCATGCTGAATAAATTAAATGCCATGCTCCCTAATTTTCTGTCAATCAGATGACTTGATCCAGACTGTTGATATAAATTCACTTACTTAATGGCAAACAGAGCAGATCCAGATCAGTTGGCTTCTTCAGAAGCCAACTGATCTGGATCTTCACTGTTTGCAAATGCAGGGTATATCCGGATTCAGCAGGACTAGGGTTAACATTTCATGCTACTATTATCTCCTAAGGAGACAGTTTGCATGAAATGTCAAACCTATTATCTGGGCAAAATAACAGTGAATAAAAAAAAACAAAATAAAATATTGTCTGCTGAAATCTTATCCAACATGCTAGCAATAAGAAGCGCATGGCAATACAGTGTCCAATTATGGAATGCTATACAAATGGTACACCTGATCTCCTTGACTTAAAGAAGAAAACATAAGAAATACTTTTTCTCATTAATTTTATACTATGTTAGGCATAGAAGATAGGCATAGAAAAATGTGCGGATGGGGTTTTCTGATTCATAATTAATGGACGTATTTTGTATTAATTAGCAAAATTTTAATCTAAATAATTTAATTGCTAGAGCCAAAATTTTGTAATTTACCAGCAATGATTTGCAAAAGAATGCATTGACTAGTGATTATACAAAGGGTCAAAGTTTTATACTGTTTAGTGATTTAATGAAATATTCTTAGAAGACAAACTCTGCCAAGAAAAAAATTGGTCAACTGATGGGCTTGACATGACCTTAACAGTATTCACTGGGCCATAAGAATAGAGGTTTAAGTATAAAACCAAAAGCTGAATGGCAAACAGTGTAGGTCCTGATGAGACAGCTCATCTGGATCTGTACTGTTTGCACAGGTATCTGTTTTGGTCTGCCAGGCTGAAAGTAGTGGTCGCCCATCAGTAGTTTTCTCCAGACCTGTCGGTAGTTTTCTCCAGGCCCATCAGTAATTTTCTCCTGGCCCATCAGTAATTTTCTCCAGGCCCATCAGTAGTTTTCACCAGGCCCATCAGTAATTTTCTCCAGGCCCATCAGTAGTTTTCTCCAGGCCCATCAGTAATTTTCTCCAGGCCCATCAGTAGTCTTCTCCAGGCCCATCAGTAATTTTCTCCAGCCCATCAGTAATTTTTTCCAGGCGCATCAGTAGTTCTCTCCAAGCCTATCAGTAGTTTTCTCCAGGCCCATCAGTAATTTTCCCCAGGCCCATCAGTAGTTTTCTCCAGGCCCATCAGTAGTTTTCACCAGGCCCATCAGTAATTTTCTCCAGGCCCATCAGTAGTTTTCTCCAGGTACTCCGTTTTCCTCCCCAAATGCCAACATCCATCCCTTTGAGAAGTGTTTATAAGTTCACCGAACTTCAGTGTAATCCAAGTAAAATAGATAAACTTTAAACTTAAAGAGAAAAGCAAGGTTGGTGAAAAATGTGTCTGAGACAAAATACAATTAGAAGTGCGCATGACATCTTGATTTATTCAGCATGACAAGGGTTAATTACCATTTTTACTCTAAGTATTGAGACAGACAGGCCTTTGCAAACAGTGTAGACTCAAAATTGAAGGTGCAGAATGTGGCATCTGATCAGAGTCTACAATGTTTGCCAGTCATTTTGCAGTGTCTAAGTGTGTTGACAAGCAGTTCAAGCTTTAGGACAAGTATGGTAAGTCGGTAAGGTGATCCAATATTTAGGCTAAATAACTTAATTTTACTGCCTAAATTGTTAGAATTCATAGTAGGGATTGGTTCAATACAGCATTATGTGGTTATCATGCAAGTCCTGCCATAAACAAACCTGATGTGAACAGGCACCAGCTTCTTTGGTGAAGTCACTGGAGCACGACCCAGGACTGTGTAAAGCCATAGTATCTGTCTTGTAAGTGGGGTTGTATCTTTGTGGTGGGATTCAGTGTACACTATTTTGCTGATTACTGCACAATATACTACAACCTCTTTATAACACTATTGTTGGGGTCCATAGCATAAACTGTGTTAGTTAAACAACCGTGTCATTACGAAAACATGCCTATTCAAATATTCTGAAAATTTTACCACAAAAAATGAAAATTTTCAGATAAAAAATCCTGAAATTTTTCATATTTTTGCTCAAAACATAGATTGTTGGTACTTGTTAAAACTGCCTCGATGGTTCTAACGCGTATCCACAATCTATGCTTTTGAGCAGAAGTAAGAAAAATAATGTATACCCCTTTAAACCCCAGTTTTACTATATAAAAGTGGGGTTTAAGGGGGTTAAAATTACATAGGCATGTTTTGGTGATGTATATCCAAACAAAAAATGTATAGATTATATTGAAAAATGACCATTTATGGTCATTTTTCAATATAAAAATGTCCATTTTCAATATAATCTATACATTTTTGGGATTCATTTTGGAACCGTGTTATATCCAAAACCGTGTTATAACAAACTGTGTTATAAAGAGGTTGAAGTGTATTTTAGTCACAATCTGCATGCAGTGTTGGATATCAGTTTCATGTATAGTTTTTGCAATCTCTCTGTCCTATAAAATGAGATTTATAAGTTCCTTTGTTCCATGAGCTGCCCGTGATCAGTCTTGGTCCATTTACATCTTATTGGCAAAATGTCAGGAACTTTGAGAAAGTGGAAGCTTATTTAAATGATTATTTTTCTGCCTCTCATGTGGACTGGCCTTTTATTATGAAGAAATATGACCATAAATAATTTTCTAAAGTTAAGTTTCTTGTGATAACAACAAAACATTATTTAGAGATTTATGCATTTTGTTGCACTTTTTTCATGCTGTTTTGATTTTCTAATGTCATGAATTTATAACTCGCCTCAAAGCTCCAGATAAGAGGGGTATCCACATAATCTTTTCCTTATTTCTCCTCGAAAACATATGTTCTGGTATCATTAGAAGCATCTCACTGAGATGCTTCTAATGAGTACCCATAATGTATGTTTTCATGGAGAAATAAGAAAAATATCTGTACTTTTCTGTTATAAAAATGCCTTATCTGGAGCTATGCCACTCCTCCATTAGAAAATTGAGCTTTAAATGATTGTTTTATTTGAAATTCTACTTCATATGATAAATGGTAATTCCCAAAGCACTCATCCAGAAGATTGAATAAACTTTGATTTGTTGAATCAAATTTCAGGAGGCCTACTGGAACTGTTTGTAAAGAGTTCATCATATACAAAATCACTAGAGGCGGTGTTTAATAAAATAAAATCATCAAAAATTTTCAGTTAACCTTAGCATCACGAAAACATGCCTATATAATTTTGACCCCCTTAAACTCCACTTTTATATAATAAAACTGGGGTTTACAGGGGTATACATTATTTTTTTTATTTCTGCTCAAAAACATAGATTGTGGGTACCCATTAGAACCGCCTCGTCGAGGCGGTTCTAACGAGTACCCACAATCTATGTTTTGAGCAGAAATATGAAAAATATCAGAATTTTTTATCTGAAAACTTTCGTTTTTTTGGCGGTAAAAATTTCAGTATATTTAAATAGGTGTGTTTTCATAATGGTCCTGCTGAACCCAGATATGTCCTGTCTTTTCAAACAATGCGGATCCAGATCAGTTGGCTTATGACCTGGGTTTGCAATGCTGGTCATTAGGTATATAAATTTTTATCAACAACTTCAATTAAGTAATCAGAATGGCTAAAAATGAAAAAGTGGGTGGGGCTAAATCTTACCCATTAATCACATGAGCTTCCTTAAAATTTCTGACTTCTTGAAATTTTGTGTGTGTATGTGTTTTTTTTTTTTCATATTTTTTATGTGTGTGCATTTGGGTAGCCCCAATGTTCAAGATTTTGATTAAAGTTTTTATATGCCTTATAATATTTCCCAAAAGTATTTAATATAGAGGGTTCTCATTTGGAAGGAAGTGGTTGGGTGAGGCAAAGGTGTCGTGTATCTTACGTCACCGGGGCATCCAACTGATATTGGCTTACATTTGGGCAAGGCCAGCTATCCTTGCAGCAGGTAAGGGTAGAGGGGAATGTTATTATTTCTTCTGTTTTTTCACTTTCATTCATTTTCTTCTTTCTCCCCAGTCCCTGTCTTTCATCTCCTCTATCTCTTCTATCTCTCTTCTCCCTTTCTCTGAGAGACCACACAAAATGACCCACAAGGGTTGACGTGTCGTTAAACACCAACACAATCAATCATATTTGGAATGGGTCTTTCCTACTAGGATCTAGCCCCAAGGTAGGCCAGGGTTGCAGGTCAAAATCTAGAACAAAGGTTTTGTCTAAAATATTTGACTGAGGCTTACATTTGCAAGTGCTGCAAGATACTGGGTTCATATTCCACTACAGGGGTAATTTGTGGTGTGAGTTTTCAGGCTTAAATTGTATCCATGTATACTCAAGGTTTTATGATGATACAGTGAAAAATGCCTGTCTCATTGAAGAATTTGCAAATTCACACAGGAAAATCATTTCTTTACATAATTATACATTTAGTCAGAATGAAACACAAATTGAACAGATATATCTAAGTTGGTTGCTGGTTTAACCCAGCTGAACCTGGATATACCCTGCATTTGCAAACGGTGTAGATCCAGATCAGTTGGCTTCTTCAGAAGCCAGATGACCTGGATCTGCACTGTTTTCCATTAAGTATGTGAATTTATAGCACAAATCTGGATCAAGTTATCTGATTGGCTAAAAATCATAAGTGGGCATGGCATCTTAATTTATTCAGCAGGACAAAGGTTAAGGCTACTGTTGATTTGTTCAAATGTGCAATTACATCATTCTTTATAAGACAAGACAAGACAAGTGTTTATGGTAAATGTCTTAAAACTTAGTACACCAAAATTACTGACAAAATTACATTATGCAAATAGTGCAGACCCAGATCAGACTGCTCATGAAGGAGCAGTCTGATCAGGATCTGCACTGTTTGCCATTCCACGTAGAATTTTTTGAAACAACTGGATAAAAGCAGTTTAGGCTTAAAAGCATGCTTTATTAATAAAATGTTCGAAAGTTTAGGACATTTACTGTATACGGTATTTGTCCGAATTACTGCACATTCTCCTGTAAGCGCACAGTTTATTGATAAAATGTTCGAAAGTTTAGGACATTTATTGTATACGGTATTTGTCCGAATTACTGCACATTCTCCTATAAGCGCACAGTCAAGCAATTCTGTAGTCTTCAGATTACAGCCAGTGTAATTTGTCTACTTTGTGCCGGCCTCGGTGGCTCAGTTGGATGCGCCGTCTGACTGAAGACCAGGAGGTCGCGGGTTCAACCCCCGCTGAGGTCGGCAACATTCTTTCGTGGAGCTTGATCATGAAATATTTTCTTCGGTCATTCTCTCCCTTCCGCTGATTCAAGAAGGGCAGTTGTCAGTTTCTGGCGAAAGAATGTGCACAACTCTGGTTAACCGCTTAGAGGACTAAGCCTGCCCAGTAAACGTGTGGTTAGGTAAACTGACCGCGCTCGACATGACCCCATTGGGTTGACTGGGCAGTAAAACCTCAACACAAACAATTGTCTACTTTGTAAAGGTACATGTTGTGGGTACCCATTTGAATTGCATTGACTTGTTGATGCAATTCAAATGAGTACCCACAAAATATGCTTTATTAAGTATAAAGAAAATCAGAATAAAAAAAAAAAACAAAACAAAAAAAACAACAACACAAAAACATCGCATAAGAACCATTAGATAAGTCCTTCGCTGATTTTTTTTAAGTGTACCCCTAGAATATGTGGATTATTTTACCACAAGTTTGCCAAGTAATTGTGAAAAACCTGAGCGCACGGTGTTGTAATAAGGTCAAATACGGTATGTTAATTGTGGTTCTCATTCATTGTTGCTATTCTCTGTGTGTTCTTAATTTAGAATTTAAACAATTAAATTAAACATGATTAATGTCGTGTATGGAATAATAGGGTCAGTATTACTCTGTGCCTGCTAGAAATAACAACTACTGTTTGAGACTTCCAAAGATATTATTTTACCGCCGGCAAACTGTTTATAGGGGGGTGTACTGTTTTCATATTGTCTGTCTGTCTGTCAGTTATCATGTTTTGGTCCTTATGGGAGGTATCTAATAAGCACTGATTATTGGCCATTTCTTGTTAAGTCAAAATATTTATGAGAGTTTCACACTCCCCACTCTGATCACCAAAGGTTACTTTGACAAAATGTGATCTAGGATCAAATCTTGATATTTTTAGCTCATCTGATCTATGCTCAGTATGAGCTGTACTGGTCACTTTTTGTTTGTTGTCTCTGTCCATTAACACTTTCAAATGACAACTCCGCCAAAGCCATCATATTTTTTTCATAACTCAAGATTATAAATCAACCAAACAGACTTGTCGCTTTCATATTTGTATTTAACGCTTAGCACTCTGGGTAAAATTTTCAGCAGAGGACATATTGAAATATGAGGAGACAATTTGCATGAAATATCAAATCCTGTTTTCTGGGAAAAAAAAAGAAAAAAATATCACCAAATTTTCATCTGCTGATTTAGCCAAGAGAGTGGTAAAGGTTAATATTCATAAGGATCTGTCCAATTTAGACATGCCTGTAAGAAAATACTGCATTCCACATGAAGCAGGTTTTCACTTACCTGTCCAGATAATACCTGGTTACATAATTAATGTAAACACATGAATAGTATAATTAGAAAGTGAAAACGACAAGTCACTGCAGTCAGCAATACAGGAGGAATAGCCTGATAAATATTCTTCTTATTTCTATTTCTCCATGAAAACTGTGGTACTCATTAGAACTCTGAGCATTAGAAGAACTTGGGCAAGGCAGTTGTAATGAGTTATATACCTACAATATATGAATTAAGATAAACACATGAATCAGGGCTCTAGAAATTCTGAAATCTGATTCGGTCCAGCCGATGATGATGACGTCATCAATGAGCCAGTTTCCAAAGTGAAAATATAATATAACCTGTCATGAAAACTAATGACAATATATTGGCAGTCCTATATATCCTTTTAAATAGAACACCTCAATTCCGTTATATCACGGAAATTCGGGTACAACGAGGATGATCAAAGCTGACGTCATCAATAAATACAATCAGGTATGTAAAAAGAAAGAAAAAAAAAAAAAACGAAAAAAAAAAAATGGACAGTTTTTATTGTTATTTCTTTGGTAAACAACTGATTCCCGTCTTGTGTGTAAGCCCGTAGACAGCGGGTTACAGGAAAGACGGAACGAAACAACTTTTATGGACCTAATCAGGTCTAAAAAAAAAAGGCCTGCGCCATGGGTGGTTTTGCAGTGAGTTTTCGATGTTTCAAGATCTGACCAGACTGCTTATATTTTAAGCACTGACCAATCTTTGTCTAGCGCAAGTGGTGCATTACTTATTTTTACTGTGAAATCTACCTTGAATTATACTTGCGTGTTACAACCGCAAAAAAAAAAAAAAAATAAATAAAAAAAAAGCAAACAATAAGACCTAGATCAGACGCAGTTGTATGTGACATCTGATCAGGACCTATACAGTTTGGGAATTAATCTATCAAATCTGGGACCAACAAACTGCAAACTGTATTGAACAAAACAAAACAAAAAAAAAAAAAAAAAAAGAAGAGGAAGAGAACAGCTGCAATTAAAGCGGTGCATTCTTTAATCACTCTCATTTGGAATTAAAGTGACCTTTGATCTTTTGGACATGCCGACGACTGCATCTGGTGTTTTGCAGTCTCAGTGTATTCACGCGTGTCTCACAAACGGATTAATTATCAGACTACCATCACTAATGATTCGTGTTAATTGCTTGTTTACCGCAAAAAGGACAGTGAAGTGTTGATTTTTTGACAATGTTTGGATAATGACGTAATTAATTTGTGTTGCGGTAGGTTGCCGTTATTCATCTGACCTCTCCAATATACATGTCAAATGACGTTTAGAGCCATTTAACTACCATAATATCGCATTTAAAAGGTGCGCGAACGTTATCAGTTTGGGAAGACTTGACCGTTTGTGATTTTTTTAGGCATCATTGGTTTGTGAAAATTGATTGGTTAGGGAAAAAATGGGGTTCAAGGCACAAACCTGTTGGACCAAATTATTAGCGTTTTTGGGTGTTGGAAACCGGTCCGGGATTCTTATTTTTGGTCCAGACCAGCTATTTTCCGGTTTTCTGGAGCCCTGACATGAATAGTATGATTGAAAGTGAAAGCAACAGGTCAGAGTGGTCAGCAATACAGGAGGAATATCCTGATAAATATTCTTCTCATTTCTCTGTGAACACATATTGGTGGTACTCATTAGAAGAACCTGGGCAAGGCACTTGTAATGAGTTATACCTACAATATATAAATTAACATAAACATATAAATAGTATTATCAGAAAGTGAAAGCAACAGATCAGTTCGGTCAGCAATACTCTTTCTTTCATTATGAAAATGAGCCTATTCAAATATATAGAAAATTTCACCTCCAAAAACTGAAAATTTTCAGATAATAACTCTGATATTTTTCATATTTCTGCTCATAACATAGATTGTGGGTACTCATAAGAACTGCCTCAGCAAGGCGGTTCTAACCAGTACCCACAATCTATGTTTGTGAGCAGAAATAAGAAAAATAATGTATACCACTGTAAACCCCAGTTTTATTATTAGATCACCTGAACACGAAGTGCTCATGGTGAGCTATTGTGGTCAGTCAATGTCCGTCGTCCGTTATGTGTCGTTTGTTGTGCGGCGTTAACAATTGCTTTAAAAGCCTACTCCTCCTACACCCCTGGGCTAATCTACTTGATACTTGGTAGGAAGCATCGGGGAGACATGTAGAAAAAAAAAAGCTAAAATCGTTCCGATCGGAAATCCAAGATGGCCGCCATCTTGAAAATCTATTTTTTGCTTCTTCTCCTGAACGGAAAGGCCAATTGACTCTCCAAACTTGGTAGAAAGCATCAGGGTGACTTGTAGATAAAAAATAGCTAAAATCTTGCTGATCGGAAATCCAAGATGGCTGCCATGGTGGCCATCTTGAAAATCTATTTTTCGCTTCTTCTCTTAAACCCAAAAGCCAGTTGACTCCAAACTTAGTGTGAAGCACTGGGGTGACTTATAGATCAAAAATAGCTAAAATCGTTCCAGTCGGAAATCCAAGATGGCCGCCATGGCAACCATCTTGAAAATCCTTTTTTTTTTTGCTTCTTCTCCTGAACCAAAAGGCTTTTTGACTTTAAACTAGGTAGGAAGCATAGGGGTGACTTGTAGATCAAAAATAGCTAAAATCGTGCCGATCGGAATTCCAAGAAGTTGCAAATCTATTTTTAGCTTCTTCTCCTAAACCTAAAATCCAGTTGACTCCAAACTTGGTAGGAAGCATAGGATTGGGGTGACTTAATAATCATAAATAGCTAAAATCGTTCCGATCAGAAATCCAAAATGGCAGCCATGGCGGCCATCTTGAAAATCTATTTTTCGCTTCTTCTCCTGAACGGAAAGGCTTATTGACTTTAAACTAGGTAGGAAGCTTCAGGATGACTTGTAGATCAAAAATAGCTAAAATTGTGCCGATCGGAAATCCAAGGTGGCAGCCATCTTGAAAATCTATTTTTTGCTTCTTGTCCTAAACCCAAAAGCCAATTGACTCCAAACTTGGTAGGAAGCATTGGATTGGGGTGACTTATAGATCAAAAATAGCTAAAATCGTTCTGATCAGAAATCCAAAGTGGCCCCCATGGCGGCCATCTTGAAAATTTATTTTTCACTTCTTCACCTGAACCGAAGGCTTATTGACTTTAAACTAGGTAGGAAGCTTTAGGATGACTTGTAGATCAATAATAGCTAAAATTGTGCCGATCAGAAATCCAGGCTGGCAGCCATGGCAGCCATCTTGAAAATCTATTTTTCTCTTCTTCTCCTAAACCCAAAAGCCAATTGACTCCAAACTTGGTTGGAAGCATTAGAGTGACTTATGGCCGCATGGTGGCCATCTTGAAAATCAGTTTTTCGCTTCTTCTTCTGAACTGAAAGGCCAATTGACTCGAACCTTGGCAGGAAGCATTGGGATGACTTGTAGATCAAAAATAGCTAAAATCATCCCGATCGGAAATCCAAGATGGTGGCCATCTTGAAAATCTATTTTTTGCTTCTTCTCCTAAACTGAAAAAGCCAACTGACTCAAAACTTGGTAGGAAGCATTGGGTTAACTTATAGGTCAAAAATAGCTAAAATCTTTTTGATGGGAAATCCAAGATGTCTTCCATGATGGCCATCTTGAAAATCTATTTTTCGCTTCTTCTGCTGAATCGAAAGGCTTATTGACTTTATAAACTTGGTAGGAAGCATCGGGGTGACTTGTAGATCAAAAATAGCTAAAATCATCCCTATTGGAAATCCAAGATGGCCACCATGGCCGCCATCTTGTTTTATATATACTTATATAGGGAAAACCTTTAAAAATCTTTTTGTCTGAAACCAGAAGGCTCTGGCCTTTGATATTTGGTTACATAGCTTCATCTAGTTCACATGCCTATTCAACAATAAGGCATCATGCGATCTTGCTTCTGTCCAGCACCCCGCCGCCTTCCATCTAAAAACATTCATTTTAAACAAGTTTTAAACATACATAGTCCTATGAAGAGAAATCATAGTCTTGTAGAATATACTAAAGACAATGACACTCAGGTGAGCGAATTAGGGTCTTCTGGGCCCTCTTGTATAAAAGTGGGGTTTAAGGGGGTCAAAATTATATAGGCATGTTTTTGTGATGTTATTTCTCCAAGAAAAGATGGTGGTACTCATTAGAAGCTAAAGATGCTTTGTTACTTTTTCTGCCCTGAGTGTCACCTTCTTTTATAAATAATCTATAATGATGTTTTCATTTACCTATTGGCACTTGTAGCAAGCTTTCTTGGTCCAAAATGTATCTACCTAAATATGACTTCTTTCCTTTTAGATTAGACTCCCTTTCTGGAAGGGAGACAAAAACAGTTTTGACAAGAGTTGCTTCCATTCACCCTAAGGCTTAGCTCTGTAGATGACATATTAAATATTTTTCTTATTTTTCCCAGGAAACAGGATTTGATATTTCATGCAAATTGTGAGTGGGCTCCCATAGCCTAGTGGATAGGAGACATTAGGTTTCTCACCGCTGTGGTTCAAGTCACGCTCGGGTCACATGTGTGAAAGCCAAGTTCTACTTACGGATGGTCAGGTGGTTTTTCCCCGGGTTCTCCAATTTTCACCCACCTTTGATGAACGATTGGCTCGATATAAGTAAAATATTCTTGAAAGGGCTGTAAAACTCAAATAAAAAAACAAAATATGCAAATTTTCTCTATTGGAGACAATTTGCATGAAATATCAAATCCTGTTTTCTAGAAAAAAATAAGAAAAATATCATCAATTTGTTGTCTGCTGAATTAGCCAAGAGAGTGGTAAAGGTTAAAGTGCCATCTGCTAATATTCTTAAACTTGAGTGTTTTAAGAATTAAAACCCACTCAAACTCTTCTCTACATAGGTCTATCTAAAATGAGTTTGCAGATAGCTTTTGTTATTTTTGCACTGAAACGTATAAAAATTATCCAGTTGTCACATAATCTGAAGCTGCGCTTCATTCAGTAATAATACTCGAGGAAAGCAGGTACATTTGAGATACAATATTCCCTAAGCAGCATTTCTGCAGATAGAATAAATGTTCCCTTTAAATAAATCCATGGTGTTCCATTAAGATAGAACAAAAAAATGAATACAAAGTCTGTATCATAACAGGTTGTAACTGAGAAGAAATTGCTTTAGTGTGAATTGCATGGTGAGAAAACACATCTAGCATCTGATCAGAGTCTACACTGTTTGCCAGTCATCTAACAGGTTTTTAGACAAATGAACGGAAGTGAAATAGATTTGTTAGAGTTTTAGGATAAGTATAGTAAGGAGTTAAGGTTGGTCAATATTTAGTGTAGATACAATAAAGCAGAAAGACCATAATGACACTGGCCAGGAGTGTTTATCTGGTCTTGCATTGTTTGCATAAGCCCGTAAGATCCAGTATTCAATTACCTCAGTGGCACAGTGGCTTAATAGTTGCAGTCTCAGCTTTTTTATCAGGACGTTGTTGCTTTGATCCGCGGCCAAGTCATACCAGGGAAGAGAGAGCTAATCTTAGTGCTTTTTCATACGTTTGTTCGGTTTGTGCTTGTTTAGATTTGTCAGTTTCCTCTTCCTCTTGGGGTCTGGGAAGGGCTGCGGTTTGTGATTGTGGCACTCCCTGGACTTTTCTCTTACCTTTTTTAAAATGGTTCTCTGAGCTACTCTTTTGCTTGGTACTCAGCATTCGGAATTAGAGCTGGTATCAGTATAAGGTGACTGTGTGGAATATCATGTCATGTCTGGGGCATGATACGTGGCAAAAAAAGTTAGGGATATTTGTGTCTTTGACGGAATAAAAAGAAACCAAGACATTCCTTAAATCTGAAATTGATATATTCCATTACATCATTTCATTTACAGACAAAAATCCATCAATTTGAATCTGTGGCACTAGATATGTATGTATGGAAGATCACTAGGGTCACCAATAAAACCTCACAAATGTAACTGTCAATATTGCGTATGTCCACCTGTTGCACTGATGCGGGCCAAACAACAATGAAGCATACTTCTGATGATTCTGGCAATCTGTAGCCGGGGTATCCTTCTCCACTCATCCTGCGCTCAAAGCTTGGAGTGTTCTTGGTTGGAGGAGCTCTCTATCGAACACACTAGCCAAGAATGTCCCAAACATGCTTGATTGGCGAGAAGTCAGGAGATCAAGCAGGCCAGTCAAGATAATCTGCATTGTTCTGCTGCAGTGACTGCTGTACTATCCTTGCTCAATGGAGTCTCGTGTTGTCATCCTGCAGCATGACATGGTGATGTTGAATGAAAGACAGAACAACTGGCTGTAACACTTTATTCATATAGCGTTGGCCTGTCAGAGTTCCGTTAAGCACAACCAGCTGTGTACGGGAATCAATGCTTCCCCATACCAGTAGACTTCCTCCTTTATACTGATAATGTTCAGCAGTGGCACAGTTTGCATACCCATTACCTCTGCGATGCCAAATGTGACATCTAAAAGCACATCCAGCAGAAACTGTGACTCGTCTGTGTTGTTGTTTAGTCCATCGACAATGCTGCCTTGTCCATGCTGGCCTGGCTTGTCTATGTCTCTGAGAAAATGGCGCCCTAATGTATGGTCGCCAAGGTCTAAGTCCAGCACTGTCTATGTCTCTGGGAAAATGGCGCCCTAATGTATGGTTGCCAAGGTCTAAGTCCAGCATTGTGAAGTTGATTCTGCACAGTTTAGACAGACACTCTTGTTCCAGTTCTTGAGAGACGTTCCTGCAGTTGTTCTCTGCTTACTGATCATGATCTCAAGGCGGATGTGCACAGGAACCGATCCCAGGCTTGCGACGTAGACCTCGAGCACCCATTTCAACATCAGTCGAACATGCTGTTGGTTTTGGCAAACCAAGTTTGCAAGCGGCTGATCACACTGTGAAACACCCAAATGTCTAGCAACGAACTTGCCTCATGCCAGCTCCGAGCATTCCAATAGTATTCCATTTGTAAGCGCACATTGTTTTACAGATGTCCACGTTGTGGTATTTTAACACCAGTAGCACAGATGTTGTCATTAGTAAAGCAATATTGTGATCTGATTAGTTAACCAAAAATCTGTTTTCTCATAAATGTCTTTATTCAGGTGATAAGTAAAGCTCAAAGGTGAATTTGAGCATTGTGTATTTTGTGACAGTTTTCACTCAACCCTACTGTTGGATTGTGCATGTTTATTCTGTACAAGAGAGTGAAACCGATTCCAATGCTACAAAAACTTATTGTTATTAAATAGATTTTCAAAATTACCATAATATAATAGATCTGATTATTACCATTTTATACATTTCACTCGAGGAATAAAATATCCCTTACTTTTTTTGCCACGTATATTTCAGTGAAGCAACATTCTAAAAGTGAGCATTGAGCTCCCTATCTCATCCAGATATCGTAGCAATATGACTGAAAGATTTTTGAAAGTGACATAAAACCCACATAAATAATTTTTCCACAAAAATATATGTTGCGGGTACTCATTAGAAGTGCCTCGGCAAGGCCTTTCAAATGAATACCCACAATATATGTTTTCATGAAGCAATAAGAAATAATGAATACTTTTGGATTGAAAAAAGAGCATCTTATGAAGCCCTATGATTACACACCTATTCAAAAATATCGAAAATTTCACCACCAAAAACTGAAAGTTTTCAAATAAAAATTCTGATATTTTTCATAGTTCTGCTCAAAACATAGATTGTTGGTACTCATAAGAACTGCCTCGCTGAGGCAGTTCTAATGAGTACCCACAATTTATGTTTTTGAGCAGAAATAAGAAAAATAATGTCTACCACTGTAAACCCCAGTTTTACTATATAAAAGTGGGGTTTATGGGGGTCAAAATTATATAGATTATATAGGTATGTTTTCGTGATGAGTTACAGTTTCTTATGATTCTGTATTTGTGCAGTGTAGACCCTAATTAAACTGCATGGATGTACATGCTGATCTGGGTCTTTTGTGTCTGTTTATTATGTACACCACAACCTGTTTATAACAGTATTGATGGGGTCCATAGCATAAACTGTGTTAGTTAAACAACCAAGTTATATCCAAACAAAAATGTATAGATTATATTGATTTATGGTCATTTTTCAATATAATCTATACATTTTTGGGATCCATCTTTGAACCCTGTTATATCCAAAACCGTGTTTTAACGAACCATGTTATAAAGAGTTTGAAGTGTATTTACCCTATATATTGCTACACCATAACTCCTGAGCATACTTGTCCTAAAATTTTGACAAACTTGTTTGCTTATGTCTGTCTTTTTGATGTTTTTCCATTGTCACTGTCTGTATCTATAGTCGACATGAAAGGCTCCTAGTAATACAACTTTTTTCATAGGCAGTTTGAATACTAATTAAATAATAATTGCTTAAATAAGAAAATATTAAACTGAATCGTTAATCACTTTATGTGTGGTATTTAATCCTAATTACTGTAAAAAGATATGAATATGAAGCTAAAAATGCAGAACATGGAATAAATTTATTGCTTAGCACTTTGGGAAAAATTTATGGCAGATGACATTTTGAAATATTTTTCTTATTTTTCCCATAAGCAGGATTTGGCATCTCATGCAAATTGTCTCTGCAGACTGCATGAAATGTCAAATCCTGCTTATGGTAAAAATAAGAAAAATATCACCAATTTGTCTGTCATCTGCTGAATTAGCCCAGAGAGTAGTAAAGGTTATACAGGAGTAGGAGATAATATATTGCATAGCTCCAGATAAGGAACATTTTTTCAACAAAAAATAATATTTTTCTAATATGTCACCATGAAAACATACATTGTGGTACTCACTAGACCTGAAGCCCCTAACTGGTGTGCTTCTAATGAGTATTCAGAACATTTTTTATGGAGAAATAAGAAAAATATTTGCCCCTACACACTCTTATCTGGAGCTTTGAATTATCTGAATCTTTGAATTATCTGATGTCATGTGCCTCTAGTGAATACTCAGATTAGCCTGCACATCAATGAAGGAATTTTGAATTGTATCACGAAAACGTACCTATATAATTTTGATCCCCTTAAACCCCACTTTTATATAGTAAAACTGGGGTTTAAAGCAGTATACATTATTTTTCTTATTTATGCTAAAACTACTCGTTAGACCCGCCTCATTTTTTTTTATGTCTCTACATAAGGAGGAGTATTGTATGATAATTCTAGGATAACTTGTCTTATTTCACCATAAAATTTCTCCATAAAAGCATGTCATGGGTACTTCTATAAGCGCCTTCTAATGAGTACCCACAGCATATGCCAGCCTCGGTGGCTCAGTTGGATGCGCCATTGGATGACCTGGTTGCAGGTTCAACCCCCGCCGAGGTCGGCAACATTCTTTCGTGGAGATTAATCATGAAATATTTTCTACGGTCATTCTCTCCCTTCCGCTGATTCAAGAAGGGCAGTTGTCAGTTTCTGGCAAAAGAATGTGCACAATACTCGTTAATAGCTTAGAGGACTAAGCTGCCCAATAAACGTGTGGTTAGGTAAACTGACCGCGCTCAACATGACCCCATTGGGTTGACTGGGCTGTAAAAACCTCAACACAAACAAACCCACAGCATATGTTTTTATGGAGAACTGGAGAAAACTATCTCAGAAGTATCATTAAATACTATTCCTGGGCCCAGTTGTCCAAAACTAAACAAAGTTGTTAACTAACTTGATGTTAAAATTTCTGTCGTGAAATAGGGCAAATACATTGATGATGTTAAAATTTCTGTTGTGAAATAGGGCAAATACATTGATATTTTTTGCTGAAAAAAATGTGAGTAGCGTTTTGCTTTGCAAAAGCTACTCACATTTTTGCTGCAAAAATATCAATGTATTTGAAACTATATTAGCTACAGCAGTTAACAAGTTTGTCATTAATGAGCTTGTTAAGCTCACGATGCCTTGAACAACTGGACCTGCTTGCAGCTCTTTTTGAATAGTGATCAAATAGCCTCAGTTTCTTTTGAACATTCAAAAAGTTACATATTTTATTTTTGTATGGCTTTCAGATTCTAAGTTAAATATCTTCTGCTTTTACTGCTTATGGACAAAATGCTTTCAAAAGATTGGAATTAAATTGCTCCAGATAAGAGGGGTGGGATGCCCAGATAATACTTTTCTTATTTCAGAAAACATATATTATGCGTACTCATTAGAAATGCCTTGGCAAGGCGCTTCTAATGAGTACCACAGCATGTGTTTTTGTGGAGACATTAAAAAAATATTACGAAAACACGCCTATTCAAATTTATGGAAAATTCCACCACCAAAAACTGAAAGTTTTCAGATAAAAATTCTGATATTTTTCATATTTTTGCTCAAATCATAGATTGTTGGTACTCATTAGAACTTCCTCATAGAGGTAGTTCTAACAAGTACCCACAATCTAATTTTTTGAGCAGAAATAAGAAAAATAATGTTTACCCCTGTAAACCCCAGTTTTACTACATAAAAGTGGGGTTTAAGGGGGGTCAAAATTATATAGGTTTGTTTTCGTGATGATCAAAACTTTTTGTTTGAACACAAGTATCTTATCTGGAGCTATGAATTATTCCAAGTGCTCAATAATTACAACGTTATGGATGTTTGAACTTTAACTTCAGCGAAACATTTATGTCTCATTAATATTCATGAGATGTGAAATGATATCATGATCTCTGTTCGAATTGATAAAAAAACATAAATTAGATCTCAAATACCCTTGTGATTTTACCTCTCGCAATGCTCTTATGAGCAAAATGTTTTGTGCTTTTGCATTAGAATAAATACTAGTTAATAAATCATTTTTGCTGTAGTAAAAAATCAATATGTAAAGTATTCAAATTTCAGTTTTTTCTGACTTTATTTCATTCACATATTTTAGGTGATAGGTATTCAAAAAAAAAAAAAAAAAAAAAAAATGAAAAAGCATGGCTCCAGATAAGGAACTTGTTTCATTAAATGAAAATACTAATATTATTCTTATTTCTCCATGAAAATGTATGCTGTGGGTACTTGTTAGAAGAACCTTGACAAGGCATTACGAACATATGCCTGCGTATTCAAATATATAGAAAAACTCACCTCCAAAAACTGAAAATTTTCAGACAAAAATCAGAGATATTTTTCATATTTCTGCTCAAAACATAGATTGTGGGTACTTGTTAGAACTGCCTCAGTGAGACAGTTCTAATGAGTACCCACAATCTATGTTTTTGAGCAAGAATATGAAAAATAATAGGGGTTGAAGGGGGTCAAAATAATACAGGCATGTTTTCGTGATGAAGGATCCAAGGAGAAATAAGAAAAAAAAAAATATGTGGATATCCACTCTTATATAGAGCTTGGAAAAAGTCCTCATCACGAAAACCTGCCTATATAATCTTGACCCCCTTAAACCCCACTTTTATATATTAAAATTGGGGTTTATTGGGGTATACATTATTTTTCTTATTTCTGCTCAAAAAACATAGATTGGAGGTACTGGTACTAGTTAGAACACCCCCCCCCCCCCCCCCCCTCCCCCCCGACAAGCCGTTTTTAACGAATACCCACAGTCTATGTTTTGAGCAAGAATATGAAAAATATCAGATTTTTTTTATCTGAAAATTTCCTTTTTTGGTGGTAAAGTTTTCAGTATATTTGAATAGGCATGTTTTCATAATGCCTTTTGCTGTTTGTTACTGTGTCTAAAATACTTTTGGATGAGAAAGCAGTTTAAACTGATCAGCTGCATATTCATCACGAAAACATGCCTATATAATTTTGACCCCCTTAAACCCCACTTTTATATAGTAAAACTGGGGTTTCCAGGGGTATACATTATTTTTCTTATTTCTGCTCAAAAACATAGATTGTGGGTACTCCTTAGAACCACCCCACAGAGGCAGTTCCTTTGCGAGGCGGTTCTAACGAGTACCCACAATCTATGTTTTGAGCAGAAATATGAAAAATATCAGGGTTTTTTTATCTGAAAATTTTCACTTTTTGGAGGTGAAATTTTCTATACATTTGAATAGGCGTGTTTTCGTTATGTGCAGCATCAGATCTGGATCTATACTGTTTGCTCAGACCTGTCTGTCCCAGTACTTAGGGTTATTGCAGTAATTCTGTACAGATGCATAATTTTGGAACCAAGCCAAACTTTTATATGCAGTTTTTTGGGTGCAGTTGCCAAACCACTACCAGATTTAACACATCACATTTAACCCGTTTGTGCCTAGCGTCCCATAAATGCGACATTGGCAAACAGTTTAGACCCAGCTCAGACACCACATAAAGTGGAGCAGTCTGATCTGGGTCCACACTGTTTGCAAAAATGACTTTTAAAATCACAAGCAGACAACAAAGCAGACGACAATTGTTGTGATTGGCAGTTTAAGGGTTAATTTTGTTGCTTTAATCTTGAAGTAATTCATTTAAATTCTCAAATTTGATTACAATTCAGCTTTCCTCTTTTGCAAAATATTTGTTTGTTCTGTTTCCTCATTTTTCTGTTTGTTTGTTTTCTGACAATAAGACTTGACAATTCATTTATTCAATTTCAAGAAACAGCATGTTAAATGGCAAGCCTTTAACACTGAGAATGCCATGTAAAATTGTAGCAGACAACATTCATATTTGGCCCCCACCACACCACACACAAGAAAAAAAAGCTTGATATTTGGATGATATGTGGATGGGGTGTCTAACAGACAGTCCACATGAAATTTCAAGCATTATTTTCTCTGAAAAGTGAAAAAATGGAAGTTGTCTGCTGCAGTTGTCATAGGAGCTTTATGGGATAACCTTTACCACACTCTAGGCTAATTGAGCAGACAACAAATTGACTAATTGTTTTTTGTTTACCCAGAAAAAAAGGCTGTGACATTGTCTCCAAAGAGAGAGAATTTACATGAAATGTCAAAGCCTGTTATCTGGAAAAAATCTTTCAAAGAGTGCTTAAAGCATTAAAGCACCAGTCATAGCAGCTTGGCATTTGATTCACACAAACTATCACCTCTTTATCTGAAGAATAAAAATAAAATCAAAATGTTGTCTGCTGCAGTTGTGATTAGCACTTTAACCTTAGTCCTGCTGAACCTGAATATGCCATGCATTTGCAAACTCTGTAGACCCAGATCAATTGGCTTCTGAAGAAGCCTGGATCTGCACTGTTTGTCATTAAGAATCTGAATTTGTATCAACAACCTGGATCAAGCAATCTGATTGGCTGAAAATTGGAAATGGGCATGGCATCTCAGTTTATTCAGCACGAGGAGGGTTAATTGGTTAACTATTTGAAAAAGAAAACAACAATATTCCCATCAGTGCTCTTAGTACTTTGACCAAAAGTCTGGTTGTTTGGATGGGTTGGAGTTTAATTGCCCAGTCACCACTATTAAGGTCATGTCAAGCCGGTCAGTTTTTCCTTGACAGGCTAAGTCCTCTGAGCAGTTAACCAGTATTTGTGTGCATTCTTTCCATAGAAACTGACAACTGCCATTCTTGAATCTGCGGAAGGGAGAGAATAACCTTAGAAAATATTTCCTGATCAGTCCAAGAATGAATGTTGCCAGACCCAGCAGGGATCCAACCCGTGCGTGACCTTACCACAAGTCGGATGCACATCCGACTTCACCAATTGGATGCACATCCAACTAAGCCACCAAGGCTGGCTTTTAAAGTCTGGCACATGTTACCATTTGATAGAAGTACTTGTAGTTAATGTTTTGCACTCAGGGTAAAATTTCCAGCAACATATTGCAATATTTTTCTTATTTTTCCCACAAAATAGGATTTGGCATTTCATGTAAAATGTCATCAGTAGAGGCAGTTTGCATGAAATGTTGACTTTGTTTTTTGGGAAAAATAAGAAAAATATCATCAATTTGTAGTCTGCTGAATTAGCCAAGAGATAAAGTAGACAAACTCATTATTACACTACAACCTTGTAACAAGATTGCTGGGATCCAAAGAGAAAATTGTGTTAGCTAAACAAAAATCCAAACAAAAATGTCTAGATAATATAGAAAAATGACTATTTAACAAAAATGTCTAGATAATATAGAAAAATGACCATAAATGGTCATTTTTCTATATAATCTTGACATTTTTTTGTTTGGATACAACACTTTTGGGGTCCACCTTTAAACTGTCTTATATCTAAACCATCTTATAATGATCCATCTTATAATGAACCACTTATAATGAACCATCTTATAATGAACCATCTTATAATGAACTATCTTATAATGAACCACTTATAATGAACCATCTTATAATGAACCACTTATAATGAACCACTTATAATGAACCATCTTATAATGAACCGTCTTATAATGAACTGTCTTATAATGAACCACTTATAATGAACCATCTTATAATGAACTGTCTTGTAATGAACCACTTATAATGAACTGTCTTATAATGAACTGTCTTATAATGAACCACTTATAATGAACCATCTTATAATGAACCATCTTATAATGAACCACTTATAATGAACCACTTATAATGAACCATCTTATAATGAACTGTCTTATAATGAACCACTTATAATGAACCACTTATAATGAACTGTCTTATAATGAACTGTCTTATAATGAACCACTTATAATGAACCATCTTATAATGAACCATCTTATAATGAACCACTTATAATGAACCATCTTATAAAGAGGTCCCAGTGTATGTGGATGTTTTACCATTACCACTCTCTGGGCTAGACCGGCACAGTGGCTCAGTGGTAGAGCGTCCATTTTATGACCGGGAGTTTGCGGGTTCGATCCCCTGCCAGGTCATACCAAAGACTTTAAAAATGGTACTAGCTGCTCTTCTGCTTGGCGCTCAGCATTAAGAAAGTAGAGCTAGAACTGGTCAGCTCAGTGTCAGTATAATGTGACTGGGTGGAATATCATGTCAAAGTGTCTGGGGCGTGATATTTCAGTGAGGCAGCACTCTAAGCTCCCTGCCACATCCAGACACCATCGCGATATGACTGAAATATTGTTGAAAGCAACGTTAAACCCAAATCAAACAAAACTCTCTCGGCTAATTCAGCTAATATTTATATCATGCAAATTGTCTCCAGTGGCAAATTGTCTCCAATTTGCATGGAATATCAAATCTTGTTTCCTGGGAAAAATAAGAAAAAATTTCAAAATGTTGTCTGCTGAAAGTTTTACCCAAAGTGCAAAGCATTAAATAAGGTAAAATGACTTGGCCCTTAAACTACAAACCAACAACAAATCAGATACAAAAAGGTCAAGTCATTTTTCTATTGATGCTGTCACTGTTGAAACAAAATTTTATGGCTTCATGCTTATCTGTATAGTTACTGTCTATCTGCAGACATTTGGGAATGAAATTTGCTGCATATCTGCTATGTCATGGTAAATCTGATTTCTTGTGAATATTCCATTATACCGTATTTACTCAACTCGGCTTTCAACATCTTTTGAAGCCGGTCTCAGTGGCTCAGTTGGATTTGCACCCAACTGGTGATCAGTAGGTTACGGGTTCAACCCCCGCCGGGTCAGCAATATTTTTTCATGGAGATTAATCTTGAAATATTTTCTAGAATCATTCTCTCCCTTCTGCTGATTCAAGAAGAGCAGATGTCAGTTTCTGGCAAAAGAATTTGCACAAATACTGCTTTACCGCTTGGAGGACTAAGCCTGCCCGTTAAAAATGTGGTTAGGTAAACTTGCCATGCTTGACATGACCCCATTGGGTTCACTGGGCCATAAAACCTCTCATTCCCCACCTCCCACCACACACACACACCTCACCCCCAACCCCCTTCCCCCCCAAAAAAGAAAAAAAAATTCTTCTTCCTTTACACAGAAGTAAATTTGTAATTTTAAGCCAGCCTTGGCGGCTCAGTTTGATGTGCGTCCGACTGGTGCTCAGAAGGTTGCGGGTTTGACACCCCTGCCGGGTCGGCAACATTCTTTCGTTGAGATTGATTATGAAATATTTTCTACAGTCATTCTTTCCCTTCCACTGATTCAAAAAGAACAGTTGTCAGTTTCTGGCGAAAGAATGTGCACAATACTGGTTAACCACTTAGAGGACTAAGCCTGCCCAGTAAAAGTGTGGTTAGGTAAACTGACCATGCTGGACATGACCCCATTGGGTTGACTTGGCCGTAAAACTCAACACAAACAAACAAAACAAATTTGTAAACTTTTGTCATGATTCAATGCAAAATCATTTGTCATAACTATGTATGCACAAAAAGCTTTTTTCTATTCATTGGTGCGGTGGTTGGGTGTGGTGAAGGTGTCATGCATCTTATGTCACCGGGGCATTCAACTGATATTGGCTTACTGTTGGGCAAGGCCTGCTATCCTTGTAGCAGGTTAGGGCAGAGGGGGAGTTTTTATTCTGTTTCTTCCCTTTCATGTCTTTTCCTCTTTCTTGCCTGTCCTTCTCTTTCATCTCCTCTACTATCTCTTCTATCTCTTTTCTCCTTTTCTCTGGGAGACAACACAGAATGACCCACAAGGGTTGACATGTCATTAAACCCCAACACAATCATAATCTATTCATTGGTTTTAAACAAATAAATATTTTCATTTTTTCCCAAAGTAAAAATGGCTGCAAATTGTTCAGAAATCAGTTGGGTATGTAAATTGGAGGCAGATTTTCAACAAGTTGCTCTTGTTCAAATTTTCTGAAATTTTCACAATAATGTCATGAAACATCGATATATAAATTTAAATTTGTGTTTTATTGCTTAACCTTTCTTTCAAAGCAAAATCAGCACATGACAATTGCAGGGTTCATACATGTGCAGGGGTCATACATGTCAGGGAAATTTAAATTTTTTCAAGGTCAGGGAATTGTCAGGGAATTCTGTGATGTGTCAGGGAAAAATGAAATTTTGCAAAAATGTCAGGGAAATGTCAGGAAGTTTTACTTTTCAGCCTGATGAAGCTGGGATGTTTGGTCCCCATGTATCTTTTTTGCTAAATTCATAAAATTTTCGGCTCCAATACTGTCAGGGAAATTTGAATTTGTGTCAGGGAAATGTCAGGGAATTGTCAGGGAATTTTGGTTAGTTCTAAATGTATGAACCATGATTATTGTCTTATTTTTCTCTATAAATGAGACTTAATATTTCAGTCAGATTGTCTACAAAGGAAACAAATTTACTGAAATGTCAAACCATATTTATTGGTGAAAATTAAAAAAGAATATTAAAAATATGGTTAGCTGGTATTTAAATTCAACAGATTAACCCTTAAGGCTTAGCACTCTGATCTGGGTCTACAATGTCTATCCCCATCAGTACATATTGCTTTTTTCAAAATGAAGTACTTTCTACACTCTCTATCCATACAAAACTTGAAAGAACAGAAAAAAAAAAGGCGAAAGTAAATCTTAACACAGACTGCCACAGTGTTCAATTAAATCTTTAAAAGGTCTCGATTTAATTTCCCTGGAAGCCTGTAGTCCACAATTTAACGGAGAATTAAAACTTCTTTCTTAGATGCATTAATTTACCATTTGCTAATAGAATCAATAGAGAAATCCGTAATATATGGCATTAACCCTTCTCTTGCTGAACAAGACATGCCCTGTCTTAGCAAACAGTGTAGATCCAGATCATTTGGCTTCTGAAGAAGCCAACTGATCTGGATCTGCACTGTTTTTCATTAAATATGTGAATTCCCATCAGAAACCCAGATCAAGTAATCTGATTTGCTGAAAATTAGAAGTGGGCGTGGCATCTTAATTTATTCAGCATGACAAGGGTTAAAACAGCTCCAAATGAGGCACTTTTTTTTTTCAGTGAAAAAGTACTGATGTTATTTTCTTATTTCTCCATGTAAACATATATTGTGGGTACTCATTAGATGTGCCTCAGTGAGGCCCTTCTAATGAGTATCATAAAATATGTTTTCATGGAGAAATAAAAAAAAAAACTGTGGGTACCCCCTCTTATCTTGAGCTATGATTAGGAGTGACCTTAGGAAAATATAGCGGTGTGAGAAATGGACGTTTAGTGTTTGCAAAAGCCATCTATTCTATATCTACATGTTCCATAATTATTTAGCTATATCTACTTGAATAACCTATTTAACCCATTGTAGTCTGGAGACTCCCAAAAAGGTTACTTGAAAAAGTCCACTAACTTCATGACTGTCCCTCATTTCAAGATTTGACTTGATTTTTTTTTTTTCATTTGTTTTGACTTGGTGATGAGAATAGAGTGTTATTTTAGATCCATTGAACATATCAAAAACATGCTTCAATTCTCAAACAGCTGAGCCTCTGACATTTAACGCTTAGCACTCTGGGTAAAATTTTCAGCACCTGACATTTTGAAATATTTTTCCCAGAAAACAGAATTCGACAATTCATGCAGATTGCCTCCAGTGGATGGAGACAATTTGCATGAAATGTCAAATCCTGTTTTCTAGGAAAAATAAGAAAAACATGAATTTGTCATCTGTTGAATTAGCCCAGAGAGTGATAAAGGTTAAAGCGGCAATCACAACTGCAGCAGACAATATTTTGAAATATCATTTTTTTTTTATTATCATTTTCAGGGAAAATACAGCTTGGCATTTTCAGTGAATCTCCTACCTAGTATTTATTTTCTATAAGAAATTATGATAAAAATTAGACTCTTGTTTTCTTGCCCACTCTGTGGTGAATTCAGCGGACAATCAGATTGATGATATTTTTTCTTGATTTTTTTTTTCCAGAAAATAAGCTTTGACAGTTAATGCAAATTGTCATTTTGACACTTCATGCAAATTGTCCCCTAATTGCATTAAGTGTCAAAGCCTATTTTCTGGAAAAAACTAAGAAGAATATTTCAAAATGTGGTCTGCTGAGAAAAATAGCTGAAGTATTTGTAAACATTCTGCTGCATCTAATCTCATTCTGCATTGATTGCGAAATATCCTTTTAGGGGTCTCCAGACTAAAATGGGTTAACCCCAGGTATATATTCATGCATTGAGTAAGACAGGCTTGTGCAAACAATGTAGACCTGGCCTCAAGGTTATAAAACTTTTTTCATGCTCAACTCGGCTGAGCATGAAAATTTCTCTGCTAATAAATATGAAAATGCAAACAATAGTTAGCATTTTCATATTTATTAGCAGAGAAATTTTCATGCTCAGCTATGTTTAGCAAGAAAGAATTTGCAATTGTTTGTAATTTGAGAATTTTAAACAGGACAAATTTCATTCTGCATTGTTTGCCAAATATCCTTTTAGGGGTGGGTCTCCAGACTAAAATGGGTTAACCCCAGGTATATATTTATGCATTGAGTAAGACAGGCTTGTGCAAACAATGTAGACCTGGCCCCAAGGTTATAAAACTTTTTTCATGCTCAACTCGGCTGAGCATGAAAATTTCTCTGCTAATAAATATGAAAATGCAAACAATAGTTAGCATTTTCATATTTATTAGCAGAGAAATTTTCATGCTCAGCTATGTTTAGCAAGAAAGAATTTGCAATTGTTTGTAATTTGAGAATTTTAAACAGGACAAATTTCATGCTCAGCTGAGTTGAGCATGAAAAAAGTTTTATAACCTTGAGGCCAGGATCTGATGCTGCACATTGCAGCATCTGATCAGAGTCTACATTGTATGCTGATCACTCAGCACATTTTAGACACATCAAAAGGTAGGAAAATAGACTTGTTCAAATTTTAGAATATGTATGGTAAGGAGTTAAGGCATCTCAATATTTTAGGCAAATATGGTATCTAAAAATGGTTACATAGCAACATTACGAAAATATGCCTATTCAAATATAATGAAAATTTACCACCAAAAAATGAAAATTTTCAGATAAAAAAACAACAAAAAAAACTGATATTTTTCATATTTCTGCTCAAAACATAGATTGTGGGTACTCGTTAGAACTGCCTCAGTGAGGCAGTTCTAACGAGTACCCACAATCTATGGTTTTGAGCAGAAATATGAAAAATAATGTATACCTCCTGTAAACCTCAGTTCTACTATATAAAAGTGGGGTTTAAGGGGGTCAAGCATGTTTTTGTGATGCAACTCAGCTCATGTGGTTGAGTGATACCATATTTACCCTAGGTATTAGGACATCTTGACTCCTTACTTGTTCAAAGATTTGAAAAAATCGATTTTACAACCCATTGATGTGTCTGACATAGTGCTGGATGAGCGGCAAAGAGTGCAGACCCTGATCAGATGCTGGCATCTGCTGGGTCTACACTGTTTGCTAAGGCCTGTCTGTCCCAGTACTTAGGGTTATTACTGTAGTAAACATTGTAGACCCTGAGGAGCAGTTTTATCGGGTGCTACACTGTTAAGCATGTCTGTCCAAATATTCAGGGTAAACAAAATTTAGTAATAAAAAGTTATTTCCTTAATAAAGAATCTGAACATTATAGTTCATACTGTTTGTAATGCTGGTGGGCTGGACAAGTTGACTGTTTTTATGCTGGTGGATGAGACAGCCTATGACAACAACACCGAAGATTTTTCTTGTATGAATAAATAAATAGCTTATATCATCCAGTATTTTTGTAGAAAAAAGATGTGACATAATTAACATTATGAAACACGCCTATTCAGATTTATAGAAAACTTCACTTTCAAAAAATTAGAACTTTTCAGATAAAAAACTCTGATATTTTTCATATTTCTGCTCAAACCATAGACTGTGGGTACTCTAACGAGTACCCTCAACCTATGTATCTGAACAGAAGTAAGAAAAATAATGTATATCCCTGTAAATCCCAGTTTTACTACATACATCACGAAAACCTACCTATATGATTTTGACCCCCTTAAACCCCACTTTTATATAGTAAAACTGGGGTTTACAGGGGTATACATTATTTTTCTTATTTCTGCTCAAAAACATAGATTGTGGGTACTCGTTTGAACCGCCTCACCGAGGCGGTTCTAACAAGTACCCACAAGCTATGTTTTGAGCAGAAATATGAAAAATATTAGAATTTTTTTTATCTAAAAAAATGCCATTTTTTGGTGGTAAGATTTTCAATATAATTGAATAGGCGTGTTTTCGTAATGAAAGTGGGGTTTAAGGGGTCAAACTTATATACCATAGGCATGTTTTGGTGATGTGCAGCTAAATAAGCTTTATACTGACACTACTTTATATGACATCCAAACCTCATTAGAAGCAATTGAGGCAAATCTCCAAAATGGATTAAACCAACTCCATATCTGGTGTAAAAACAATGGCATGGTCTTAAATTCAGCAAAAACCAAGGTAATGTTGGTAACTACCAACCAAAAATGTCTAAGGTTGCAAAACACAAATCTCAATCTTCAATACATGGATGAAACACTTAAAATGATATCAAGTGATAAAATACTGGGAGTCTTTGTAGACAACAATGTAAGTTGGTCTAATCATGTTATGCATGTTTGTAAGAAAATATCATCCTATATCTGGCTTCTTTCAAAAATCAAGACCTTTTTATCACAAGCACATCCTGTGCAATTCTATAAATCTTTTATCCAGCCTCACATTGACTTTTGCAGTATTGTGTGGGGCAACTCGTGTGAGTCTAATAAAATGAAAATATTCAGGCTGCAAAAACATGCATGTCGCGTTATTCTAGACTACAATGTTGAGGACTCGAGTGAGGCTATGCAGTCTCTAAAGATTTTATCTGTTTATGATCGTTTATTTCTGAGAAAAGCAAAATTCATGTTCAAAGTCTATAATGGTTTAACCCCTTCTTATATTTCTGAAAATTTTACACGTAGAAATGAAATGGACATGTCAGTTAATCTGAGGTCATCAGCCTCAGGATGTTTTATTCCTCCATTACCAAAAAAGGAGTGCTTCAAACAAAGCATGCGTTACTCAGGCTGTTTGGTTTGGAACTGTCTCCCAAATAATGTTAAATGTAGTCAGACAGCTGAAACATTCCATAATAGATGTATCAAATGGCTAACTCGGTGACGCAGCCATTAAGGATGAATCGAAACAAGAAAATGATCACACAGTCTGTTTCTCTACTTTGTTTCTATTTTATATTTATATTTTTGTCTTATTTCATTGTAGATATTGTGATATAAACATGTCATTTTTCACATCTTCTCACTGTATGAAGGTCAGCACTACAAATACTGTAGTATAAATAATTTGAATCTTCTGTAATATAAGTATGAAAACTATTCATTTAATAACTTAAACTATTGGCATTGAGTAAAGGTTCTTATATGCTGCCTTAATTTCCTAGCTCATGTATTTTGCCTTCAAATAATCTTGAAGGTATATTCAGCTTTGAAATATTCATTGTCAATTGTTTGAATAACTGTCATGGACCCTTCTTTTCTTTTTTTTTTTTTTTTTTGCTGCGATTTCTTCATATACAGTAAAAATGTGAAGTAGTCATCTTATACTACCGTAGTGATCCTATGTTTTCGGACAGACAGGCATATGCAAACAGTATAGACCTAGATCATAGTGCTCCTAGAGAAGCAGTCTGTTCGGGGTCTTCACTGTTTATCATTCCATGTACATTTTTGGACACATTTTTGTTACATGAAATTAAAACTGCAGTTGTTCTGGGTGTCCCAAATTTTAGGAGTTTGCGGTATAAAATTTTGCTTTTCTTTATGTCTTCATTCCAGGGGATATTGACTCTGTTGGTGCAATGGAAGTTTCTGCCCCAAACCACCCACAAATCTTTTTTTTTTTTTTTTTTTTTTTTATTTCTCCAAGTGAGCATGCTGTCAAAAAGGGGATTTTTGGGACCATTGTGGGTGCATTATTTTAATCATATTTATGCAGTCAATGTCCTATGCTTCATTTATACTGTAAAAATTGTAAAATTTGTAACATATATTTGTATCATATATTTGAGGGCCTCATGAAGATTAGTTTGTTTGCTAAATGTTGTCACCCTCGTTAAATAAAGTCTTTACTTACTTACTTACTTACTTACTGTTTGTATAGGTGTGTCTGTGCAAATATTTAGGGTAAATATGTTTTAGATATATTTAATCTCCAAATTACAGCCTATTTGGAGCCCAGAATTCTGACTTGGGTATCTTCCTTTAACCTCCAAATAACAGCTTATTTGGAGCCCAGAATTCTAACTTAGGCATCTTCCTTTAACCTCCAATTTACAGCATATGTGGAGCCCAGATGGGCATCTTCCTTAAACTTCGAAATTACAGCTTATTCAGAGCCCAGAATTCTGATGGGCATCTTTCTTTAACCTCCAATTTATAGCCTATAGGAGCCCAGAATTCCTACCTGGGTATGGATCCTAGAATTCTGACTTAGGCTTCTTCTTATAACCTCCAATTTACAGCTTATTTGGAGCCAAGAATTGTGACAGGTGCATCTTCCTTTTACCTCTAAATTACAGCTTATTTGGAGCAGAGAAGTCTGACTTGGGGATCTTCCTTTAACCTGCAAGTTACAGCTTATTTGAAGCCCAGAATTCTGACTTGGGCATCTTCCTTTAACCTGCAAGTTACAGCTTATTTGGAGCCCAAAACTGTGACTGGGACATTTTTCTTTATGTCACAGGATTACTCAGTGACATTCAAAAATCTTGACTCCTTCCGATCCTCAGATTATTGTCGTATAGTTCCAGACAGCTGGATAAATGAGGCAATAATTTAGGATAAAATTTTTGCACCAAAAGGGTGTTGAATTTTCCCCTTTGTGGTGATTCCAATGAATACCCACAATATACATTTTGGGGTTAAAATAGCAAGAATTGTGTTATGAATACTTTATTTATCTGGAGCTGTTCCTACCCTTTACCACTCTCTGGGCTAATTCAGCAGACTACAAATTGGCAATTATTTCTTATTTTTGCCAGAAAACAGGTTTTGACATTTCATGCAAATTGTCTCCAGTGGAGACAATTTGCACGAAATGCCAAAACCTGTTTTCTGAGAAAAAAAAAAATACAAATGTTGTCTGTTGAAATTTTTACCCAGCATGCAAAGAATTGATTGGAATATGTCCCCTATCTATTATTGGAATTTCTGCTTTGATATGTATCACTTCAGCTTGGTATTAGTGATAATCTGAATCTGGGATCTTTGCCCTCCTGGGAACTTCTAGCTCATTCATGCACCTGATCCCAGAAAGTATTAGTTCTGATAAATCTGAAAGTTATAGAACCCATATTGATGAAACCGCCATCAAATGTTGTAGGAACTGTTTCTTTGATCTGTTGCTCTGGCAAGATAATGCTTGCAAAGTTTTTATGTGTGTGGAGCATTTGCTCCAATAGCTAAACATGTTACCATATTTACCAAGAGTATTTATATTTATCCTAAGTATTCGGACAGACAGGCGTAAGCAAACAGTGGAGACCCAGATCAGATGCTGCATTATACTTTCGGCATCTAGCATGTTTGTAGACACATCAACCAGTTTCTAAATAGGAAAGCAGGTAAGGAAATACATAAAAAAACTTCCTAAATCCCTTAGAGAGCAGTAAGGCATCAGTAAGCAGAAGACTTTTGAAAAGGTTCAGGTTGAAAGGCAATAATTTTCTATTGCATCTTGTAACTTGCACGAGACCTGGGCCATTACTGTGTGGCAGACAGCAAAGCTCTTAAGTCGTCAGTATATAAGGTCTGGTTCCCTAAGGTCCAAGAAAAACAATCCTCAGTTGGCAAGGTGATGGCTGCATGTTTTATTTTGGGATGCCAAAGGAGTAATACTGATGGGGGAGTACAATAACTGGCAAGTACTATGCATATGTAAACTTACATTAACAAATTAGAACCACAGTCTATGAAAAAAGGCACGGTAAACTCACTAAAAGTGTTCTTCAGCTAGACAATGTAAAAGTCCATCATTGCAAGGTTGTGGTTGATGCTATAGAGGGAAACCAGTATGAAATAATACCACTACATCCCACCTGTTCACCTGATCTGGTACCAAGTGATTACTTTTTAAAAGTAATGCCCTGATTTAAAAAAGAAAGAAATCCATGGACTCCATTGCTGGTCCGATGAAGGTCAAGGCAGCAGTGGAGGAGTGATTAAGCGCAATGGGCCATGAGCTTGAATTTGAAGGTAATGGCATTGAAAGACCTATTTGTGAAATGAATCATGCAGGAGGGTATGGTAAATGTCCTAAAATTTCGATATCACGAAACATATAATTTTGACCCCCTTAAACCCCACTTTTATATAGTAAAACTGGGGTTTACAGGGGTCTTATTTCTGCTCAAAAACATAGATTGTGGGTACTAGTTATCAAGGCAGTTCCAACAAGTACCCACAATCTATGTTTTGAGCAGAAATATGAAAAATGTCAGAATTTTTTTTATCTGAAAATTTTCATTTTTTGGTGGTAAATGTTTTTTTGTTGTTTTTTTTTATAGGGATGTACATTTTCTTCAGAAAACATCATGAAAACATACCTATATAATTTTGACCCCCTCAAACCCCACTCCTATATAGCAAAATTGGTAAAATTTTCATTATATTTGAATAGGCATGTTTTCATAATGGAACACATTATTTCATACTTTTTTGGCCTAAATTTTGCTTTTTATGCAGTTGTTTTTTAAATACTTTGTTGAATGGTAAATAGTGTAGACCCTGAAGGTGCAGTCTGATCTGGGTCTGCACTGTTTGCTTATGCCAGTTTGTCAGAAAATTCAGTGTATGGAATTTTAGGACATTTACCCTATTGCATGTACTGTAGTACATAGAAAAAGAAGAGTTTGATACAGAAGTAAGGTTGGCTGGTTACTTATTGAATTGCCCTCATAAGTACATGTACAGTGATGAGAGCCAAACACCGCTCAGTGACCTCATTTTTCTATGCTTTATTTTCCAAACTACATCAAGGGATTTTGTTGATATTTAACCTTACTAAGTAATGCTTCTGATGCATTGATTGCTTAAAGCTCAATTCCTATGTTGACCTGAGGATCAAGGTTCCAGACTTAGATATTTCAAGAGCGAATAAGAAAAGTATATCATTAATTTTGTATCATTACTTTATTGTCAACAGCAGTATCTGAGCTGACATTTAACTGGCCAAGTTTAAATCGAGCAGATGACAGTTAAAAACATATTGTTTTTGTTTTTCACAGAAAGAAGGGCTTGACATTGCATTCAGAAGACTCCTGTAGACACTTAACTCCTTACCATACTTGTCCTAAAATTTTAACAAGTCCATTTTGGGGGTGGTTAGGTGAGGCAAAGGTGTCGTGTATTTTGCATCACTTGGGCATCCAACTGATATTAGCCTACAGTTGGGCAAGGCCTGCTATCCTTGCAGCAGGTAAGGGTAGAGGGGGAATGTTTTTATTTCTCCTGTTTCTTCCCTTTCATTCATTTTCCTTTCTCCCCTGTCCATCTCTTTGATCTCCTCTACTATCTCAGGCCTCCTAGCGAAACCTATAAAACCTATAATAACCTATAATTTTGTGTTAAACCTATAAAACCTTTATTTTGTTCATAAAACCTATAAAAAGCCTGTATTTTCATGAAAAAACCTATATTTTTCACTTTTTGAACCTTCTTGCGACTCAACCCTAACTTTTCTTCAAAATGCACTACTATTTTTTACTTTTTAGTCCCATAAAAAGTGATGAAAACTGTCAAGAAATTGTAATTTTTTTCCTCGCTTGCTTTGCTCGCTCGGACTTTGTAAAATTCAGATCAACTTTATCTGAGTAATTGTGGCACACAGATTCATCAAATATTTTTTCTTCAGTTTTAAATGTTTATGTGAGTTTGGAAGACTCTTTTTTTAACCTGTATTTTTATTGAAAAACCTGTAAATAACCTATATTTTGAGTAAGAAGAACCTATATAAAAACCTATATTTTGAAAGTGGGCCACTAGGAGGCCTGCTATCTCTTTTATCTCTCTTCTCCTTTTCTCCTGGAGACGAAACAAAATGACCAACAAGGATTGACGTGTCATTAAACCCTACCTTAATTAACAAGTCCATTTCACTGCCTCATGGTGTGTCTAAAAATAGTGCTGGATGAGTGACAAAGAGTGACAAAGAGTGTAAAATTGACAGATCAGATGCTGCTTTCTGCTGCATCTTATCTGGGTCTACACTATTTGGTCAGGTCTATAAGGTAAATAGGGTAAATACAGATTGAGTATATTGTGGGATGCAGGGTAAATAGGGTAAATATGGATTGAGTATATTGTGGGATGCAGAGTAAATAGGGTAAATAAGGATTGAGTATATTGTGGGATGCAGGGTAAATTGGGTAAATAAGGATTGAGTATATTGTGGGATGAAGTGTAAATAGGGTAAATATAGATTGAGTATATTGTGGGATATGGGGTAAATAGGGTAAATAAGGATTGAGTATATTATGGGATGCAGGGTAAATAAAGTAAATAAGAATTGAGTATATTTTGGGATATGGGGTAAATACGGATTGAGTATATTGTGGGATGCTGGGTAAATAAGGGAAAATAAATACTGAGTATGTTGTGGGATGCAGTGTAAATGGGGTAAATGCAGATTGAGTATATTGTGGGATGCAGGGTAAATAAGGATTGAGTATATTGTAGGATGCAGAGTAAATAGGGTAAATACAGATTGAGTATATTGTAGGATGCAGGGTAAATAGGGTAAATACAGATTGAGTATATTGTGGGATGCAGGGTAAATAGGGTAAATAAGGATTGAGTATATTGTGGGATGCAGGGTAAATAAGGATTGAGTATATTGTGGGATGCAGGGTAAATAGGGTAAATAAGGATTGAGTATATTGTGGGATGCAGGGTAAATAAGGATTGAGTATATTGTGGGATGCAGGGTAAATAGGGTAAATACAGATTGAGTATATTGTGGGATGCAGGGTAAATAGGGTAAATACAGATTGAGTATATTGTGGGATGCAGTGTAAATACAGATTGAGTATATTGTGTGATGCAGGGTAAATAGGGTAAATACAGATTGAGTATATTGTGGGATGCAGTGTAAATACAGATTGAGTATATTGTGGGATGCAGGGTAAATAGGGTAAATACAGATTGAGTATATTGTGGGATGCAGGGTAAATAGGGTAAATACAGATTGAGTATATTGTGAGATGCACAAAATCTTTAAAATGTATTTAGCTAATTGAAATGAGAATTGTAGGGGGTTGTGATTAGTTTTCTTTCATTTGAACATGTTAAATTGATTACTGGCTCAAGAAAGTGCAAGAAAACTATGGCATTGTAGCCACTTAACAAGGCAGGTCTGAGTCTTCATTTGCTGCACTTGACATAAGGTACATTGTCTGATGTTGGGACTTAAAGGGAATCAATACACTCAGTAGATTTTCTGCCACTTTTTGCAAGGGAGACAACTTTTGTGATTTCCTTTTTGCTTTCTTGCATTTGTAACCAAGCCCTTTCTGAAATGGTGTCTACTCTAAAAAGAAAGAATTTGCTCCTCTTGGGAGCAAATTCTTTCTTTTTAGAGCAGACAAATTTTCATAAGGGAGCAAGGTGAGTTCTATGAGGTGGTTCTAATGAACTATTCTGAAAGAGTTGTGTCCCCTTTTGTGAATTTACTTTCCTAAACACCAAGTCCTGTTTTCCTGCACACCAAGTCATGTCTCAAATGGTGTCTGCTATTAAAGAAATGAATTTGCACCTCTTGTGATCAAATTCATTTCCTTTTAGAATAGACATCTTTGCAAGGGAGCTAAAAACTATTTTGAAAGAGTTGCCTCCCTTGAAAAGTTGAAAGTATTTCTTTTCTCTATAATAGTTTATTCTCCAAGATAACACTTATCTGGAAATGTGAACCTTATCCCATGTTGCAGATGCCAAACCATAGCTCTAGATAAGGCACTGTTTTATGCTGCCCCGCCCACCCCTTTCCCGCCATTCAAAGAATGATAGAAAGGGCATATTGTGTTAAGCCATCTGTCTCCATCCACGTCGAGCATTAGCAAATTGCCTTTTAAGTATTTCAGGCGGGGGCATCCATGTCCCTTGGACACAATTCTAGTTTAACAAAAATTACTGATATTTTTCTTATTTCTCATGAAAACATATGTTATGGGTATTCATTAGAAGTGCCTCATTCATTAGAAGTGCCTTGATGAGGCGCATGAAGGCACTTCTATTGAGTACCACAACATATGTTTTCATGGAGAAATAAAAAAAAAAATACATGATGTGGATACTGTTCCATCTTATCTGGAGCTATGCCATACCAATGAATTTGATTGATTAGTTGTCTGTATTTGCTGATTGCCTGTGTGTGAATCCGGTTAATAAAGTAAGAAAGATTAATTTTACAAAAATACTAGAAATCACTAAGTTTTCTTTAGGTGAGATTCAAAGCAAAGAGTCTTGTTCTTCATATTTATATTGTTTGGAGATCATCAGGTGCCCAAAAAATATATTTTGTACAGGGCAATAACATAGAACAGTCTCAGTTACAGTGAAATTGAAAAATTGAACGAGACTTCCTAGAGGGGAAGTTGAAGTTTAATTGTGTCCAGGTATTCCTTACAAAATGCTCCTGAAGTCTGTTGTGAAGCATTTTGACAAGTATTTTTAGAAATTGTTAATGAACTAGAATACAGCTAACTCATAGCTCCAGATCATCACGAAAACACTCCTATATAATATTGACCCCCTTAAACCCCACTTTTATATAGTAAAACTGGGGTTTACAGGGGTATACATTATTTTTCTTATTTCTGCTCAAAAACATAGATTGTGGGTACTCATTAGAACTGCCTCGGTGAGGCAGTTCTAACGAGTACCCACAATCTATGTTTTGAGCAGAAATAAGAAAAATATCAGGGTTTTTTTATCTGAAATTTTTCAGTTTTTGGACGCGAAATTTTCTATATACTTGAATAGGCGTGTTCGTAATGTGAAGAACTTTTTTCATGAAAGCATATGCTGTGGTACTCTTTATAAGCACCTATATGAAGCACAGCTAATGAGTACTACTACAACATATACTTTTGTAGAGAATTAAAAAAAATGTTATGTCAGTACCCAATCTTATCTGAAATTGTTCCTAAGTCTATTGATAACCACTTATAACACTGTAAATTATGCAATTCAATTTCATTGATCTATTGACATGTATTTTGAGAAGTTGTGAATGAATTAGAGCTCAACTAACCCTTACAAAATAAATACTCTTGAAGTCTATTGATGACCATTCACATCATAGCAAATTATACTATTCAATTTCATTGATCTATTGACATGTATTTTGAGAAGTTGTGAATGAATTAGAACACAATAAATCCTTACAAAATACTCTTGAAGTCTGTTGATGACCATTCACATCATAGTAAATTATACTATTCAATTTCATTGATCTATTGATATGTATTTTGAGAAGTTGCGAATGAATTAGAACAAAATTAATCCTTACAAAATACTCTTGAAGTCTATTGATGACCATTTACATCATAGCAAATTATACTATTACATTTCATTGATCTATTGATATGTATTTTGAGAAGTTGTGAATGAATTAGAACAAAATTAATCCTTACAAAATACTCTTGAAGTCTATTGATGACCATTTACATCATGGCAAATTATACTATTCAATTTCATTGATCTATTGACATGTATTTTGAGAAATTGTGAATGAATTAGAACAAAATTAATCCTTACAAAATACTCTTGAAGTTTATTGATGACCATTTACATCATAGCAAATTATTCTATTAAATTTCATTGATCTATTGACATGTATTTTGAGAAGTTGTAAATGAATCAGAGCTCAATTAATCTTACAAATTACTCTTGATCAAGTCTATTGATGACCATTTACATCATAGCAAATTATACTATTAAATTTCATTGATCTATTGACATGTATTTTGAGAAGTTGTGAATGAATTAGAACAAAATTAATCCTTACAAAATACTCTTGAAGTCTATTGATGACCATTTACATCATAGCAAATTATACTATTAAATTTCATTGATCTATTCAGGGTTCAAATTTAGCACTCGCATACTCACAAAATGCGAGCCCATTTTACAAAATGCGAGTTGAAAAATCTAAGACTTGATTTTCTTTGCAAGTCCCATTTTACGTCCGTTTTTACGTATGGGGTGCAAACCAAAAGTAGAAATCCGGAAGTGAAAAGGCAGTGTGTATGCGCAATAACGATGCGCAGTTAGTAGCTTTGTCACCGAGACGCTTGCCAATGTATGGGTTTTTTTTTCCCCCAATAATCAGCGCACCTCAGTTTAGCGTGGTTGTCAATACAAGGGATGTGTGCAATAAAAGCATCTGTATGTACACTGATCAGTAGGCATCAAAATCGAAAGTTGTATTGACAGTAAAAACGGCCCTTCAAAATCATGGATAAGTTTGTAATTAAACAGAAAGCAGGCAATATGGAGGACCAGAACAACATTTCAAATAATTCTGCAAATAAAGTCCCCAAAACAGACACAAAACAAACAGCTGCGGATGCTACAGATCTGAAGTTTTTCGGACCTAAACCCCAGACTGCCTCAGTGAGTCAAAACAGTCAGAAAATGGGGAAAAAAGAACTGGGTGTGGGATTGGATTAAGAAATCAGCAAAACGGACGATAATCTGGTTGTTCAGATATGGTACAGAGTGAGCAGGCATCATTCACATGATAAGACCTCTTCTGTAAGATACTTTTTATTGTCTGTCAGGTTGAAAAAAGGGGGATGCAATGAATGCGGACCACTAGGTCAATATGAGTCATTGTATTCATCCCCTCCTTTTTTCCTTTTTCTGTCTTGCCCCTTCTTTCAACAGGCCCTTAAGTTTAAATGTAAAAATGGGCCTATGCTAGGGTTCAACATTTTGCAAAGAGACCAGCGCCCTGCATGGTGGGGTACAGTAAGTAGATAACGGTAAATTAAACATATGGCATGATTTACATTAAGAAACAAATGAATAACAACATAAACAGCTGTAATGAAAAGAAATGTCCACATTAACATAGTTTCAGTAATAGATATAACTTTATAAATGAAATAATCAAAGCTAGCAATCTTAACTGCTCAGCAAAAAAAAAAAAAAAAAAAAGCAAATGGACAATATGATTTAGCAAGTTACAAAAACATATACTTGCTAAAATTAGCAAGTGAGAAAAAAAAGTTAAATTGGAACCCTGCTATTGACATGTATTTTGAGAAGTTGTGAATGAATTAGAACACCATTAATCCTTACAAAATACTCTTGAAGTCTGTTGATGACCATTTACATCATGGCAAATTACACTATTCAATTTCATTGATCTATTTAGGGGATAACTGCTTTCAAATTTGGCATTTGGGGAGGTAAATCGGCGGTTTTACGGTCGGAAATTTCGTTTTACGGCGACACGTCAGCGGAGCCGTAAAACGTAATTTGCGACCGTAAAACCGCCGATTTACCTCCCCAAATGACAAATTTGATGCAGTTATCTCCATTCTAATGCATTTATTCATTTTTTTCTATTGAAAAAATGTACTATTTGCACAAAACGACAAGTGCTTCGAGCTGCGTTAAACCAAATGCCAGCCAATGAGAAGAGACGTTACGTGATGACGTCGGATTTGCGACAGTATATCGCAGAATATACCGTCGCAAATTTTTGACGTTATCCAATCAGACGTCGCGTTACATACGCGAGTGCATTAGAATGCCATGTATATAGAGCAGTAAATGAATTAGAACACAATTAATCCTTACAAAATACTGTTGGAGTATATTGAAGTCTATTAATGACCATTTACATCATGGCAAATTACACAATTCAGGGCTGGACCCAGAAGGTCTGAAGTATTGAATGCTGAAGGCATGAATCTAGCGGTGTAAGCGGCTAGAGGGGGAGAGTATGAGAGGGGGTTTTCCGCCATCTCATAAATGGTGAATTTTTTCAAAATTGGATTGCCTGAGAATGCATTTCCAAGCTATTTTCAAGCCAATTTCAGTAATTTTGCAAGTAATTTTATTTTAATTTTTTTATTCCTGTCATTTTCAGGAGGTCTCGGGTTCGATACCTGCATGGGTCGGCAACATTCTTTCGTGCGGTCATTCTCTCCCTTCCGCTGATTCAAGAAGGGCAATTGTCAGTTTCTGGCGAAAGAATGTGCACTGTACTGGTTAACCACTTTTGTATAAGCCTGCCCAGGAAGTGTGGTTAGGTAAACTGACCGGCTCAAAAATGACCTAAACAGTGTTGACTGGGCAGTTAAAAAACAAAAAACAAAAAAAAATACATTCACTCATTATTCTGTGATGCCATTGCTTGTTAGGACAGCCATTTTTTTCAGTTTGTGTGATGTAATTTAAGGGAAGATAGAGAGAAAAGGGAAATTGGCACCAGCAATTTTTTGGACCCAGCTAATTTCGAAGTGGTGGAATTGACTCAGTATGTGTCGCAATTGGAAATAATGAAACCTCCAACATCCTCGGGGCCAAATAGGAAATGTTTGCTTTATTACCTTTTGCATCCAGAGCCCATTACGAAAACACGCCTATCCAAATACATAGAAAATTTCACCTCCAAAAATTGAAAATTTTCAGATAAAAAATTCTGATATTTTTCATATTTCTACTCAAAACATAGATTGTTGGTACTCGTTAGAACCACCTCTGCAGATTGTGGGTACTCAAAGGAACTGCCTCTGTGGGGTGGTTCTAAGGAGTACCCACTATGTTTTTGAGCAGAAATAAGAAAATAATGTATACCCCAGTAAACCCCAGTTTTACTATATAAAAGTGGGATTTAAGGGGGTCAAAATTATATAGGTATGTTTTCGTGATGGAAGTACATTCTTATAACAGCCATTTCTAAGATCAGTATTACGAGGTTTTGTCAAAAACAACATGGCGGCATAAACAATATTGAAGACATTCTTGCTACCTTCAAAGTGATACTCAGCAATGCTTAACTTTTATTTAATAAGCACTGACATCACTTCCTAAGTGAACCAGTTCATACATAGATTTCATGCTACCGTGGGGATCCTAGGAATTCATACACAACTTGGCGGCATAAACAGTATCAAAGACATTCTTGCTACCTTCAAAGTGATACTCAGCAATGCTTAACTTTTATTTGATAAACATTGACATCACTTCGTAAGTGAACCAGTTCATACATAGATTTCATGCTACCGTGGGGATCCTAGGAATTCATACACAACTTGGCGGCATAAACAGTATCGAAGACATTCTTGCTACCTTCAAAGTGATACTCAGCAATGCTTAACTTTTATTTGATAAACGTTGACATCACTTCATAAATGAACCAGTTCATACATAGATTTCATGCTACCGTGGGGATCCTAGGAATTCATACACAACTTGGCGGCATAAACAGTATCGAAGACATTCTTGCTACCTTCAAAGTGATACTCGGCAATGCTTAACTTTTATTTGATAAACATTGACATCACTTCGTAAGTGAACCAGTTCATACATAGATTTCATGCTACCGTGGGGATCCTAGGAATTCATACACAACTTGGCGGCATAAACAGTATCGAAGACATTCTTGCTACCTTCAAAGTGATACTCGGCAATGCTTAACTTTTATTTGATAAACACTGACATCACTTCGTAACTGAACCAGTTCATACATAGATTTCATGCTACCGTGGGGATCCTAGGAATTCATACACAACTTGGCGGCATAAACAGTATCGAAGACATTCTTGCTACCTTCAAAGTGATACTCGGCAATGCTTAACTTTTATTTGATAAACATTGACATCACTTCGTAAGTGAACCAGTTCATACATAGATTTCATGCTACCGTGGGGATCCTAGGAATTCATACACAACTTGGCGGCATAAACAGTATCGAAGACATTCTTGCTACCTTCAAAGTGATACTCAGCAATGCTTAACTTTTATTTGATAAACATTGACATCACTTCGTAAGTGAACCAGTTCATACATAGATTTCATGCTACCGTGGGGATCCTAGGAATTCATACACAACTTGGCGGCATAAACAGTATCGAAGACATTCTTGCTACCTTCAAAGTGATACTCGGCAATGCTTAACTTTTATTTGATAAACATTGACATCACTTCGTAAGTGAACCAGTTCATACATAGATTTCATGCTACCGTGGGGATCCTAGGAATTCATACACATGAACATAGTGATATATTCACCCTAAAATTTGCTCAAGTTGCCTTTCACAAGGGGTAATGCATCCTGATTGGACTGCTTCTTTAGGAGCAGTCTGGTCTGGGCCTGCTCTGGATGTTCAGTCCTGTTTTTTTCCAAAGACTTGGGAATGTTGCGGTTCATTTCAGTCAACTTCGATTGTTGTTTTATTCTAGTCTTCTTTGAAGCAGCTTTCTTAAAAGTGTTTGTGTTTATGCCGTTTCATGTTTTATGTTGCAGTTGGACCTATACCTCGGTTAGGGGTCCTGGTCCTTAATAAAAATCTTGAAATCTTGAGAAGTGAATTGTGGGTAATCATGAGGTCACTTCATGATTGATAATGTAAAATCCAATAGTTCGTATTTAATCGCCAGCTGTTTAGTTTCCCAATAGACTCGCTGTACAAAATATCAATGATTGCTTCGGGGGGGGGGGGGGGGGGGTGCATGTGCCCCTCCCTTTTGCCCACCCCTGGATCCAGGCCTTCTATTCAATTTCATTCATCTCTTGACATGTATTTTGAGAAGCTGTAAATGAATTAAAACACAGTTAATTCATACAAGAAGTTTATTGATGACCATTTACTTCATGGCAAATTACACTGTTCAATTTCATTGATCTCTTGACAAGTTTGTTTAGAAATTGTAAATGAAATAAAACACAACTAGTCATACAAAATACTCCTGAAGTCTATTGATGACCATTTACATCATGGCAAATTACACTATTCAATTTCATTGATCTCTTGACAAGTTTGTTTAGAAATTGTAAATGAAATAAAACATAACTATCCTTACAAAATACTCCTGAAGCCTATTAACCCTAGTCCTGCTGAACCCAGATATACCCCAATTTTGCAAACAAGTAGATCCAGATCAGTTGGTTCTTCAGTTTGTCAGTTAGAATGTGAATTTGTATTTGTAACAACCTGGATCATAATCTGATTGACTGAAAATTAGAAGTGGGTGAGGCATCTTAATTCATTCAGCATGACTAGGGTTAATAACTATTTTATCATGGCAAATTACACAATTCATTTTCAGTGATCTCTTGGCAAGTAAGTTGAAAAGTTGTGAATGAACTTCTTAAGTTGTAAAGAAGAATTGTGTTCTTACTGAAATAGTTACTGATATATAAATGAACAAGAGTGTAGATCCAGTAGATATTAATCTAATACAGTGGGAACAAAAAATAATAACATCTTTGTTCATTCGTGTCATAACATACCATTCCACTGCTCTACTAACTCAGTTGTGTGTCTGCCACTGTCATATTTTCCCTGCTTAACCCATTTATGCCTAGAGTTCCGTAGAAGGGACATTGGCAAACAGTGTAGACCCAGATCGGATGCCACAGACTGCAGCATCTGATCAGGGTCTACACTGTTTGCATTAAATACTGGAATTTCTATAAGACATGGTAATGATAAAAACTAACCAGACACCCTCTTCTATTTGAAATGAACGGGTCCAAAGGGTTATGGTAGAAGAATCCACTCAGCATAAATGGGTTAAATAGATTTGCTCCCAAATCACTAAGTCCTCTTCAGACAGGCTGAGAGACTTAGGCTGTCATTATGAAAATGCGCCTATTCAAATATATTGAAAATTTCACCACCAAAAACTGAAAGTTTTCAGATCAAAATTCTGATATTTTTCATATTTCTGCTCAAAACATAGATTGTGAGTACTTGATAGAACCACCTCACCATACCCACAATCTATGTTTTTGAGCACCTTTTAGCACCTCGCCATCATCTCAATATGACTTGAATAAGGGTGAAAGAGACATAAAGTGCCAAAATCATCATTATCTTTATTTGTTACCCATCATAGTAATGTGCCCTTGCAAAGCTTTGTTTCCTGGAGGATTGTATAGTGTATATCTCCATAGCCTAGTTACTAGGCCAATAAATAAGTATGTTTGTCACTTTTTGTTTACTTATTATTATTTTTTTTCATTTACATTCTACTTTTTGATTCAATGTTTAGCTAGTCTGTGGGTGAACTTTTCTTCTGTGGTTGTCTCTGAAATATATTGAAATCCAGACCATATTATCTATAGACTAGCCACAGAGCTCAATAAGCCAAAAAATATATATGTATATTTCTAAGCCTTGGGCAAGGCTAATATCTCCATAACTCCACATACACTAACTAATACAAGTATTAGCTTTTACATTGAGCAGTCCATGGAAAACAGCATTGGACCAGTCCATGACATTTCATAAAGTGCTTTCGCAGCAACGGCAAACTCTGACTGTCTACACCAATGGGTGAAGGCAATAAGTGAGGAAAGGTCAAGATTACAAAAGAATGCAGCATTATCATCAGCATCTCCATTATGTAGGGCATCCCCATCTGTCAGATATATTTAATAACATGTTATTTTCGTCTCACACATAATTAATTTTATAGCATGTCTGACAGACCTCTGAGACTAAGTGTCAAACTTAGAGATAATATTTTAATAGATTTGTTTGAATTCGAAGATAGGCCTGTTACATATCTAAGAAAACTGTCTGATATTTTGTAATAGTGAAAAGTTGAATGATTAACATTAATTGGTCTCTAAATTTCAATCACAGACTTTTCATCCTCACAGTTTGAATTAGTGTTGGTTATTAATGCTGAGCATGCTGGGTTAAAGTTTGACAGCATTTTGATTTTTTTTTTTTTTTTTACAGAAAAAAGACTGACATTTCATGCAGGTTGTCTCATCAAGAGATACTATGCATGAAATGTCAAAGTCTAGTTCCTAAGAAAAATTAAAAAAAAAAAAAAAAATGAGAATGTAGCCTGCTGAAATTTTTACCCAGCATGCTAAGCATTAAGTCTTCCAATTACAATTCAGTTTGGTTACATTTACCATATAAACCCTAAACATTCAGACTCCATATATTCTTATCATACTGGTCCTACCATTTGTGCAAGTCCATTTCACAACCAGGGCCCAGTTGTTCAAAGCTAATGATGTCGTTAGTTAACGATTCGTTAAAATTTACATCGAGTGATAAGCAAATATGCTGAAATTTTTTGCTGAAAAAATGTGAGTAGCTCTTGCAGTGCAAAAGCTACTCACATTTTTTCAGCAAAAAATATCAGAATACTGTAAATTGAATCAGCAAAAACAGTTAACCAAATGACCCTTAACGAGCTTGTTAAGCTAACAACGCTTTGAACAACTGAGCCCAGTTGTATGATGTGTCTAATAACTGCAGGATATGTGACAAACAGTGTAGACACTGATCAGATTTTGTGTTCTGCAGCATTGGTGATCTGGATTTTCTTTATTGGCCCAGGCCTGTCTGTCCCAATACCTAATTATGGTAAATACAGTAGATATATATGTAATAAAAAGTTTGAAAAGGAAATGCACAGTTAATAACAAGTGCTATTTTTCCCAGTGCAAGTTGGAGTCTTATAAAACTTGGGGAAAAAAAAATAAAAAAAAAATTATGGATCTAATAGGTAAGCTGCTAGGGCAGTTATAGCTTTTCATATGACCACAATAGAGGATTTCATTATGGCCATTGTTATCATGTCTTAAATCTTCCCGCTCCATGATATAAGTGTTGCATCAAATACTAGTTGATGCAACACAAAATTTGAGATTGTTACATACGCAATGGGACAATAATAAAAACACAAGATTTTTTGCTTTTGGGAAAAATTAGAAACCATTTATATTGAAAATTCTTTGGCAAGGGCTGATGAAGCCCGGCATATAATACAATAGCAAGCAATACATATGAGCAATACATATGTCATTTGTTGTGTAAAATGAAAATTTTCAATATATATGCCTCCAGGGCAAGTTATGTATTGACTAGTCTCGCTATGCATACACAGTCTTATTATATAACCGTAAGGTTTACTTCACACATGAATATCCAGTCTTTAATAGGGTCAACTGAATGATATGTTGGCTATGAATACACAAAGTCTCGTGAAAATCCATTCTCGCTATGAATACACATAATCCATTAAGAACCAATACACAAGCTTTTATATAACATGTATCTATGACCACTTGAGGTCTAGCCGCTAATCTCGTGTCTATTTGGCACATTGTTTCACTATCCACTATTTATTGTGAAAAATATGATTGACTAGATTTTTAGCAAAACAGAAAAGTATAACACATTTATGGGACTTTAAAATAAAGCAATAACGTAAGCATATAACATGGTTTCCAATTTGACTAAGTTACTACAAACTATATCTACTAAAAAAAAAAAACAACAAAAACTCTTATACAATTACTCTCACTCTCACAGTCATTGGAGCGGGAGGGTGGGAAAGATTTTCTTTGAAAAAAATTCACAGAAATGATGTTGACGTGAAGCGGTGATTCCAGACAATGACGCTTATATTCCAGCGTGCGCAAATGCTGACAGATTTGATTTCATTGGCTGCCAAGTTCAAAACAATTTTTTGATTGGTCAGCAAATGCCCGGGATTTCTGGCTGGCGGATTTGAAAGAAGCGCCTGGCCGTGAGGTGGCGTTCCTCTCAACTTTTGGCGGAATTGAAGAAGCGTCCTGCGCCAGTCAAACAAGAATATGTTTATTTATTAGAAAACATTATTCATGAAGGTAAAGGAATCCCTCTAAGCCAGATTCATAAAAAAAAATAATTACCAAACAGTTTAAATTGTAAAATACCCAAATCACGTTGCGCACGAGACTTCCGGTATGCACACCAGTGGGTGGGGTGATGTAAACAAAACAATGTGAGCGTGTCATTCCACGTGAAATTTAAAAACAGATTACTATGTAATCTTACTATTAAATCTTCCCGCTCCATGATATAAGTGTTGCATCAAATACTAGTTGATGCAACACAAAATTTGAGATTGTTACATACGCAATGGGACAATAATAAAAACACAAGATTTTTTGCTTTTGGGAAAAATTAGAAACCATTTATATTGAAAATTCTTTGGCAAGGGCTGATGAAGCCTGGCATATAATACAATAGCAAGCAATACATATGAGCAATACATATGTCATTTGTTGTGTAAAATGAAAATTTTCAATATATATGCCTCCAAAATCCCAAAAGCATATAAGTAGCATGTATGTATTTGTAGGTGGATTAGTTAAAATATGATGCTATAAGCACATTCTCACAAAACAACGGACAAAGATTAAGTTGTATCACCAAGAAGAGGGTGTCAACCACTGCTGTTCCTATGCCACCTCATTCCAGATACCGTGAGCTATTTCTTAAGAGAAATGAAGTGCAAATTGTGTCCCCATTGTGGACGCGACTTGTTTGCGCAAGGAAAGTGACGGATCCAGGTATCTTTCACAAGCACTACTACTCCAGTCCCCCTGCAATTTTATAAGTTCAACTGGGAGCCCACACTGGAGTGCAAACTGGGCCCCGCCCCTACGAAAACTATGGCCAGAATACTTCTCAGGCTGTATTCCAAGCGAAGTCAAGCACTTGTGTAGTTTTTCAGTGAATAATTTTTGTGTAAGAGGAATCTCTAAAGCACCTGCAAGGTGATAACGGAATAACGGAACAGTGAGAGTCCTGGCAGGATTGTCGAGGGTGAGACTGAGCAGGGCTGTAGAGGGACAAAAAGGGGAATCTATTATTTTGGGCAGGGGAATGTGCAAAACACGTTCACGGAATTGAATGACCTTTGACCAGCGCACAGTGAGAATGGCCCCTTCTGCGGTAAACTCCACATCAGATGCACATAAGTGACGCTTGGGATCAAAGAGTAAGTGGGACTCTACTAACAAGTTTGATTTGCGGAAGAAGGAGAAAAAACCAACCAGACAAGCTGCCCAGAAGGTTCTGTCAAAGGAAGAGGTTAGAGTAAGCTTTGTGAAAATGTGTTTCAAAATGTCAATTGTAATGGGAAACTTTTGACAGACACTAGCTCCTTTAGTCCTTTTAACACCCTTAAGTATAGAAGTCACATACCAATTATTATCTAGCGGGTTTGAATGACCAGCTTCTAAATGCATAAGGCGCACAGCATTAAGGTATTGGCGCACCGAGGAAAAGGTGAGGCATCGAGATAAAAAAGCTATGTAACGTCCAAGATCCAGCTGTGAAATTGGGACTGGGCGAATTCCCATGTCTCTACAGAATTGAAGATAAGCTGATTGGTGAGCTGAATAGGTACGAAAAGTTGTAGGAGCGAAAGCACTGGCCCTGTACGTGAGTACTTCTTGGTCGAGACTAGACTGGAGGTTGCTCGGGTCTGCTGGGTCTAGTGGATTGGTTGAGACCTGCCCATTGCGAAGACCAGGATTGGAACCTGCCAAGCAGAAATGTAAAAGAATTTGAGGACATGTGGTAAGTGAGAGGCGTACCATTAGAGAAAGGGAGTAGTGTCTGTAAGTACCCTGGTAAGTGAAGTCGAGAAGCGCTATCGGCCACTATATTCAATGTTCCTGGTAGGTACCTGGCAGTAAGGTGGAAGTTGTAAAGGGCGGACAACCAAAACAGACTGCGAAGGCATTTCATGATGTGACTGTTACGCGAGGATGCCTTATTGATGGCCGCCACTGTGGTTGTGTGTCAGAGTAGATTATAATGCGCTTGTTTTCCCACAGAGGTGCCCACCTGTGAGCTGCTAGTCCAACTGCTATAACCTCTTTTTCATTTATGTGAAAGTGTTTGGCAATGGGCCAATCACTTGACCAGTGAAAGTAAAACCAGTCACGCCCAAACGAACCACCGGCTGCATCATCACACGCATCAGTGAAGACGCATTCGATTGGTTTTTTGTCCAAAAGCGTAGATCTCCCATTGAAGATCTTGAGGCACTGCCACCACCATAAGACATCCTTGCGGACTCCATCTGATAAAACTGTCCGGTGACAGTTGTGTTTAAGCGTAGCAATCTTATTGAAGATGCGGCGGAGAAACACTCGTCCACCTTTTACAACTCCTGCTGCCCATGACAGTCGACCTGCCAGAGATTGGAGCTGTCGCTTAGTGACATGCTTGCGTTCCAGGAAACTTTGCAGTTCCTGGCGAAGTTGAGATAGTTTTTCATCTGGTAGCCTAAGCACCATATTGATGGAATCTAGTTCCACGCCAAGGAAAGTGATTCGCTGTGTAGGGTCCACCACTTTCCCCCAGTGGATTGAGAATCCCAGCTTCCGGAGAAGCTGGATTAAAACTGACAAAGCTTCAGCGCATGATTCCTGAGAATCCGTTATGATTAAAAAATCATCAAGATATACGATCAGGAGGTCATACCCCTTCCTAGCCATGATACGTTTGACAGCCTGGGTGAGCCTATGAAATATTCCTACACTCAGACGTGCCCCGAAAGGTAACCGAGTGTCCTTTAAGTAAACATTTTGCCCATTGAAATCCCAGCATAGCCCTGTCACCTGTTTACTTTCGTCGCTTAATTTTACACTCCTATATGCCTTGCGGAGATCGACCTTACCAAAGTAACAACCATTTGTCATTAAATTGGCTGCATCATCAACCCTAGCAAACTTCATTTCCCAATCTTCTGTACAGTAATCATTCACTGATTTCCCTGTAGGTCTGGAGCAGTCATGAATCAGACGGACATCGCCGTCTGGTTTTGGTATTGCCGCCATTGGACTGACAATTTTTGGGGGAGTTTGACAGAGGACATAGTTTCCACACTCGATTTCTTTCCTTACTTGCTCTGTTGCTTTCTTGTGCAGGGCACTGTTGGGGCACGCAGATGGATGGTTACGACAGGAAACCGGAGACACTTCAGTGCTGCGATCAATGATGTCGAAACCATTTTTAACGCCATCTATGATAAAACTGCGGTCAGGATCATTTCCTAATTCTTCTTCCCAAGCGGACAAGGAAAGGCCAGGAAGGGGCTGGACCTCAATGTCTAGTTTTTTTTCGTCAGATGGAGTGCTACAGGGTGACTGTCATTACACCCAGGAACAATGCACTGGTGCCTGAACCTGCAGTTTGTGTACTTACATCCCTTTTCCGAATTAAAGTTTCGACAAATTTCTGCGTCGCGGGATCTCTGAGGTCTCAAGGTTGGTGCTGAAGTGTGACTGGGGCGCTTCTTTTGAGGGATGTTGGTGGTACCCCCAGCGGTCAAGGGCTTGTCTCTGGGTTGCAAGTACAAGGTATGTAGATGTTGCACATCTGTGCCCCACCTAAATCCCATGCTCCCTTGCAATTTCCTGTACTCGCGGTCATATAGAAGGACTGATGCAAGACTGTACTTCTGGACTAGCTGATACACCTTCGTAGTGTATGACAGATAGTCCATCAGTGCCGGGCCCTCTAATTTTCCATCCCCAACCAGCTTGTACAGGATTGCCATGTTAGCGATGGACCACTGGGACAGGGACAGAGATTCTAGCTTTGGTTTTTTTGATCCTGATTTTAAGACAATTTGTTGATCACCTGTTTCCCCAATCACTGTCTCTTCATCCACGGTATTTGGAACGAAATCGCAAATATCAAGAAACACAGAGGTTGACTTACCCGTTGCTGAGGCAATGTGTATCTGCGGGTCATTCCACGAGGGTTGCACATTCGCTGTCACACTGCTAGCACTCGCACCTTGCGCACTTGAGGAAGCTTGGCTCACAGGAGTGGCCAAAACCCGAGCTTGATGGTTAATCAATGAATTTAACAAAGTTTGATTATACAAGTCTGTGGGAGTGGTCGTTGTTCCCCTCACTGGTGTCACCTCTGGTTGAGCCGTCGAAACAGATGCGGAAGTCTGTTGCTCGCCCACCGCCGTAGTTCCCGATGGATTTGGTGCCCCCGATGGCACCAGAGCCTTAGCTATCTGCATGATTAACCGACGTTGCCCGATAGGGATTTTGCTAGAACCCAGGTCCGCAAAATCTACTAGTCTAAGTGCTTCAATACTGTCATAACCTCTGACCAGTAATTCGTCGATAGCGACCTTTTTCACCTTATTGTCGAGACAATATTTAATCATAATATCCTCGTCTGAGAGGTCACCTATGGTAGCATGTCCCGTATTTGAGCTAGAATTGTCGCCCATTGCACCCTCCGTTATTTCAGTGTCCTGGTCAGTGTGAGGCATTTCTTTTTTGTTTTCCAAGTTGAAATTTACAACATTCACGAGGTTAATGAGTCAAGTTTACTGGCGTGGGTGGACTGATAAACATTTTTGACACCATTTATCGTAGTTTGAACAGAAATAACAGTCAATTTCTCGACAGAAGGCTGAACAATCAAGGAATCTATACCATCGCGCATCACTCTGTGTTTCTGCCTGGGAAGCTATATCTACCAGTCGTTTAAATTCAGTTTCCGGAATTACGTAGTAGTCTGGTATTCTAAAAATCACACGAAGAAATGGAGTGTTTTTCTCCCTCTCCATGATTGTTCAATACTCCATGTTTAAATTGTCAATTCGCAAGTCGATTTCCTTCCGTGAAAAAAAATACAAAAAAACGAAAAAGACACAGAGAAACTGCTGTTTAATTGAACTGTCACGTCTTTAAAAGAATATTATCCATTGATCAGGTTTTATTCTTCTCGCAAACACAAAGTTAAAAGATTTTCTTTGAAAAAAATTCACAGAAATGATGTTGACGTGAAGCGGTGATTCCAGACAATGACGCTTATATTCCAGCGTGCGCAAATGCTGACAGATTTGATTTCATTGGCTGCCAAGTTCAAAACAATTTTTTGATTGGTCAGCAAATGCCCGGGATTTCTGGCTGGCGGATTTGAAAGAAGCGCCTGGCCGTGAGGTGGCGTTCCTCTCAACTTTTGGCGGAATTGAAGAAGCGTCCTGCGCCAGTCAAACAAGAATATGTTTATTTATTAGAAAACATTATTCATGAAGGTAAAGGAATCCCTCTAAGCCAGATTCAAAAAAAAAAATAATTACCAAACAGTTTAAATTGTAAAATACCCAAATCACGTTGCGCACGAGACTTCCGGTACGCACACCAGTGGGTGGGGTGATGTAAACAAAACAATGTGAGCGTGTCATTCCACGTGAAATTTAAAAACAGATTACTATGTAATCTTACTAATTATTAATTAATAAGAACCCATTTTAGACTGAATAAACTCCCTCATACATTATATTGGATAAGTCCAATTTCAATTTTAGGTCAGTCTGCATGATTTGGGTTTTTCCTAGAGAAAAATAGCTGAACTTTCCGCAAACAGTGGAGACCCTGATTAGATGTTGCTTTTTATGGCTCTGATCTGGGTCTGCACTGTTTGCCAGTTACCCATTTAGGGATCTCCAGACCTCAATGGGTTATTTGAATATTTATTTATAACAGGTTATAAGACCTTTTTTTTGTATCCAGATTTATGTTTGGAATGACGAGATATTCATTTGTTATTTCAGCTTTTTATTTTCTGTCATTTATGAGTTTTTGATTTAGTACAGGTAGCTGCATCCGTGCTAGACTAAGCATGCATTAGATATACAGTATAATGGCCAAAGACAAGTTACAATGTTTACCCTAAATACTTGGCCAACTTACCTCGAATAAATCCACTCTAATACCCTTTGATGTGTCTAAAAAAAATGCTGGATGAGTGGCAAACAGTGTTGACATTGATCAGATGCCACATTCTGTGGCATGATGATCTGAGTCTGCACTGTTTCTTATACCTGTCTGTGAATATAAAGGGTAAATATATATTAACCCTTGTCCTGCTGAATAAATTAAGATGCCACGCCCACTTCTAATTTTCAGCCAATCAGATTACTTGCTCTGGATTGTTGCTACAAAGTCACATACTTAACAGCAAACAGTGCAGACCCATATCAGTTGGCTTTTTCACTGATCTGGATCTACAGCGTTTGTAAAGGCAGGGTATATCCAGGTTCAGCAGGACAAGGGTTAGGATGTGGCTTACATTTGAAATAATGGTTTGTTCTGTATGTCCCTTATGACAATAATTTTTATGCCTCCACCGATGGCAGACAGGCATATAGTGTTTACCCTGTCTGTGTGTTTGTATTTGTGTTTGTGTGTGTGTGTATGTGCAGATGTGTTTTTGTCACAAAAATCATATCCGGTCCATAACTTTGTTATTCCATGAAGGAATTTGAAATTACATGACAGAAATATTTACCATCAAAAGACAATGTGTAGCATGCAAAACCCAAGTCTCTAGCTCCAAGGTCAAACTTAGAGGTCAAAGGTCAAAGATAGGGTCTTTTTTTCGTGTCAGGTCCATGACTTTGATGAATTTTGAAATTACTTTACAGAATCTTTTACCATTATGAGATGATGTGTTGCGCGCAAGACCAAGGTCTGGGTCAAAAGTAAAAAATGGGGTCTTTTTTTTTTTGTGTCCGGTCCATAACTTTGTCATTTCTTGACGGATTTAGAAATTACTTTGCAGAAATGTTAACCATCCTGAGACAATGTGTCTCATGCAAAACCCAGGTCAGTAGCTCTAAGGTCAAGGTCACACTAAGAGGTCAAGGGTAAAATATGCTGTATTCACATTAAGTCTGTCACACAACACTCATTTCTGTGTCCGATATCATATTGCAGGGGCATCTCTGTCCTATGGACACATTTCTAGTTTAAAAATAACTCCATTGTGTTCTATCATACTAGGATCATTCTCACATCAGAAATTAAAAAAGCAAAACGAAAAAAAAAAAAAAAAAAAAAAAAAAAAATCAGTACAGAATGGGGTTTGTTATAAGAAACAGTTCTTAAAAAATCAGTACAGAATGGGCATTGTCACAAGAAACAGTTCTTACATTTATTTATATATACCTCCAGAAACATCTTTTTAAAAAGTATTTTCTTGAAAAATTGTCATTCAGATTTTAATATTCTTTTAAGATGACGATTTCAAAGTTCAATACAGGTTTTATTCTCTGCTGTGTAGAATAAACTTCAGAAAAGGCATGGTTTTTCTTTTACATTTTGAAATATTTTTTTTCTATTTTGCAAAGATAAGTCCTGAAATTTCATGTGAAGCGTCTGCTTGGCAGACGAGTAATATGAAATGTCAGGACTTATTTTCTATGAAATATATATATAAAAATAAATAAATAAACAAAAATAAAAAATTTAAAAATGTCATCTGCTACAGTTGTGATTAGGATGTAAGGTTAACCCTTGTCCTGCTGAATAAATTAAGATGCCACGCCCATTTCTAATTTTCAGCCAATCAGATTGCTTGATCCAGATTGTTGATATAAATTCACATACTTAATGGCAAACAGTGCAGATCCAGATCAGTTGCCTTCAGAAGCCGACTGATCTGGATCTACACTGTTTGCAAAGGCAGGACATATCCGGGTTCAGCAGGACAAGGGTTAAAAGTTTATTTTACTTTCATTTCTCATGTTGAAGTACAGTTACATTTCTCACTTGAATGGCCATGAAACAAATTATATTGGAATAGTTTTGAGATGTTTTGTGCTGTAAATCAATGCTTGTTTATTGTTTTGACAGAGACTATAGACCATTCCATCAAAATATTTTGATTTCTATGCAAAAAAAAGAAAAAAAACAAAAACAGAAAAAAATCATAATTCATGGTCATTGATGAAGAACTGCCAGCCTGAGTGACACAGTCTGATGCACACCAGGGCCCAGTTGTTCAAAGCTAACGATGCCGTTAGTTAACGATTCGTTAAAATTTACATCAAGTGATACGCAAATATGCTGAAATTTTTTGCTGAAAAAATGTGAGTAGCTTTTGCAGTGCAGTGCAAAAGCTACTCACATTTTTTCAGCAAAAAATATCAGAAAATTGTGTATAAAGCCCGCTAAAACAGTTAACGAAATGACCCTTAACGAGCTCGTTAAGCTAACGATGCTTTGAACAACTGGGCCCTGACCGTTTTGCTGATCAGGAGGTTGCGGGTTCAATCCCCACCAAATTGGGCAACATTTTTTGTGGTGATTCATCATGAACAATTTCTTTGGCCATTCTCTCCCTTCTGCTGATTCCAGAAGGGTGGTTGTCAGTTTCTGGTCAAAGAATGTGCCCAAGTCTGGTTAAACGCTTAGAGGACTAAGCCTGCTCAGGAAATGTGTTGTTAGATAATTAAACTGACTGGCTCAACATGGCCTTAATAGTGTTGACTGGGCCATTTAACTCCAAACCAGTCAATATTGTATTGTTTTGTAAATCATCTAATATATTCATTCATGAGCATATGGTATGATAAATGGCCTAAACTTTGGAACACCAAAGTTTCTGACAATGGCATATGCAAACGGTGTAGACCCAGATCAGACTCTTCAGGAGCAGTTTAATCAGGGTCTACACTGTTTGCCATTCTGCAAAGCATTGTAAGAAACAACATGGAAAACAGTATTTAATCCCAAAAAGTATGGAATAATGTGTCCAAAATTTTAGGACATTTACTGTACTCAGACACCTTTGCTCCTTACAATACATGATCAAAAATTCAAACAAGTTCATTTTACAATCTGTTGATATGGCTAACAAACATATTGCTGAATAAGTAACAAACATTGTAGACACAGATTAGATGCCACATTCTTTGGCGTCTGGTCTAGGTCTACCTTCTTTACCCTAAGTATTGGTATACCTTATCTACTTACCATATTTGTCCTAAAATTTGAAATAGTCTATTCTACTACCTCTTGATGATTCTAAAATATTGCTGTGTGTATGGCAAACTGTGTAGACCCTGATTAGATACTGCATTCTGTGGCATCTGATCTGGGTCTTCACTGTTTACAAAGGCCTATCTGTCCCAGTACTTTGAGTTCTTAGGGTACAGTGAGTTTTATGAAGAAAATAGGGACATAAACATAAATTCTTTGTGTCTTGAACATCAATTTTATTAGCTCACCTGAGCAAAAGCTCAGGGTGAGCTATTGTCATCACCCTATGTCCGTCGTCCGTCGTTCGTCGTCAACAATTAGTTTGTTAACACTCTAGAGGTCACAGTTTTGATCCAATCTTGATGAAACTTGGTCAGAATGTTTGCCTCTATGAAATCTAGGTCAAGTTTGATACTGGGTTACTTGGGGTCAAAAACTAGGTCACCAGGTCAAATCAAAGGAAAAACTTGTTAGCACTCTAGAGGTCATAGTTTTGACCCAATCTTGATGAAACTTGCTCAAAATGTTTGGCTCTATTAAATCTAGGTCAAGTTCGAAACTGGGTCACTTGGGGTCAAAAACTAGGTCACCGGGCCAGATCAGCAGAAAACCTTGTTAACACTCTAGCGGTCACATTTTTGAAGCAATCATCATGAATCTTGCTCAATGTATTTGTCTTGATGATTTCTAGGTCAAATTTGAAACTGGGTCACCTGGGGTTAAAAACTAGGTCACCTGGCCAGATCAGCAGAAAACCTTGTTAACACTCTAGCAGTCACATTTTTGAAGCAATCATCATGAATCTTGCTCAATATGTTTGTCTTGATGATTTCTAAGTCAAGCTTGAAACTGGGTCACTTGGGGTCAAAAACTAGGTCACCGGGCCACATCAGCAGAAAACCTTGTTAACACTCTAGCGGTCACATTTTTGAAGCAATCATCATGAATCTTGGTCATTATGTTTGTCTTGATGAATTATAGGTCAAGTTCGAAACTGGGTCACCTGGGGTCAAAAACTAGGTCACCGTACCAGATCAGCAGAAAACCTTGTTAACACTCTAGCGGTCACATTTTTGAAGCAGTCATCATGAATCTTGCTCAAAATGTTTGTCTTGATGATTTCTAGGTCAAGTTTGAAACTGGGTTACTTGGGGTCAAAAACTAGGTCACCTGGCCAGATCAGCAGAAAACCTTGTTAACACTCTAGCGGTCACATTTTTGAAGCAATCATCATGAATCTTGCTCAAAATGTTTGTCTTGATGATTTATAGGTCGAGTTCGAAACTGGGTCACTTGGAGTCAAAAACTAGGTCACCGGGCCTTATCAGCAGAAAACCTTGTTAACACTCTAGCGGTCACATTTTTGAAGCAATAATCATGAATCTTGCTCAAAATGTTTGTCTTGATGATTTCTAGGTCAAGTTCAAAACTGGGTCACGTGGTGTTTAAAACTAGGTCACCAGGCCAAACCAGCAGTAAACCTTGTTAACACTCTAGCGGTCACATTTTTGAAGCAATCATCATGAATATTGCTCAAAATTTTTGTCTTGATGAGTTCTAGGATATATTTGAAACTGGGTCACTTGGGGTCAAAAACTAGGTCACCAGGCCAAATCAGCAGAAAACCTTGTTAACACTCTAGCGGTCACATTTTTGAAACAGTCATCATGAATCTTGCACAAAATGTTTGTCTTGATGATTTCTAGGTCAAGTTCGAAACTGGGTCACCTGGGGTCCAAAACTAGGTCACCTGGCCAAATTAGCGTAAAATCTTGTTATCACTCTAGCGGTCACATTTTTCAAGCAATCATCATGAATCTTGCACAAAATGTTTGTCTTGATGAGTTCTAGGTCAGGTTCGAAACTGGGTCACGTGGTATCAGAAACTAGGTCATCGGGCCACATCAGCAGAAAACTTTGTTATAATCATTTTGAACTTTGATCAGAATGTTTGCCTTGATCAGATCTAGATCAGGCTCTCAAAGTGCTATGTTGCTCAGGTGAGCGTTACAGGGCCATGATGGCCCTCTTGTCTTGGTTTCTGATGACCATTGAGGTGTGTAGGGGCAGTCCCCTTCAACTTTGATATTCTACCGGACTTTTCGAAAATAGTAAAATCTTCATCAGACTACAGTCAAATCAATGAATATTTCAAACTTGAGATGTCTTGAGATGTCTGCACTTGTCTCCTTTTACAACCTTATCCAAGGAAGTTTTTTAGAAAATATGTATATTTACAAAGCTATCATGAAAATTCAGTTTGAAAAAGATTAAAAATGGAGTTTATAACTTATTAATTCTTATTATCTATTTTAATTTTTGGGTATTTGTGGTAATGTACCTGTAAAAGTACAAGTTGTACTTATATAGAATATTAATGAGAAGTTAAATCTGAATTAACTCTTTCCCTGCTAGTGGTGACTTTTATCGCCTGTTGATAACCTTTGCAAACAGTTTGGACCCAGATCAGGCCTGACAAAATGTCGGGCCTGATCTGGATCCTAGCTGTTTGACACTCTGATGGTTTTCCTTAAAGTTTTTTTTTTTTTGAAAAAGTTAATTTTTAAAAAATTCCACAGACGACCAAAAAAAAAAAAAAAAAACATGCACAATTACCCAGCATGCAGAGTTTATAGATTTTGTTTTCAATCATTAATGCCTTAACATGAGAAAACATATCTTCTAACATGTGCTTCCACATCTGCAGTCTGATCGGAGTCTGCATTGTCCACATGAAGAAACTTTACATCGTTGGCTGTCCAAAATGTGCCTGATGAGAATTCTGATCAGACTATGGGAATGTGCAGGCCAGTCTGAATATTTGGTCGACAAGCATGTCCGAAGACAAGTTTTCTGACGTTAGCTTTGTATGTTCATTTATTCAGAATAGAAAGTTAATTACTCGGCTCGAAATATTCTATTTAACCCTAACTATTCAGACAGATGGGTCTGAGCATACATTGTAGACATAGATCAAACTGTTCCAAATGACATGTGGCAGTTTGATCAGGATCTGCACCATAGAGACAGATAGAGTACTTTTTTCATCAGAAAAATGCTGACATCTTTTTTATTTCTCCACAAAAACATATGTTGTGGATACTCATTGGAAGCTCCTCACCTCTCCACAAAAAATATGTTGTGGGTACTCATTAGAAGTGCCTTGCTGAGGTGCTTCTAATGAGTACCTAAAACATATGTTTTCTTTGAGCAATTAGAAAAACGTTATGTGGATAACCCTTCTTATCTGTAGCTATGTGCACTTCATCTGTCAAACATTTCAGACACATTGCCAGATACCATCATTACATAAACACGCCTATTCAAATATATAGAAAATTTCACCGCGACAAAATGAAAATTTTCAGATAAAAACTCTGATATTTTTCATTTTCTGCTCAAAACGTAGGTTGTTGGTACTCGTTAGAACCGCCTCACCAAGGCAGTTCTAACAAGTACCCACAATCTATGTTTTGAGCAGAAATAAGAAATATAATGTATACCTGTGTAAACCCCAGTTTTACCATATAAAAGTGGGGTTGAAGGGGGTCAAAATTACATAATAGTGTTTTCGTAATGATTTACCCAAAGTATTGGGGTAACTCAACTCTTTACCATTCTTGTCCTAAAATTTGAACATATACAATTTACTACCCTATTCTGTGTCTAAAAATTGCTATATGAATGCCAAACAGTGTAGACCCTGATGACACGCTGCATTTTGTGGCACCTTATCTGGGTCTACACTGTTTGCTCAGGCTTGTCCAAATGCATACATTAAATATGGTACCCTAAGGTTTGGGACTGAAAGGTCTGAGTGAGTGTAACCCAAATAATTATATAAGATGAATTTTAATTAGTTATTAATTAAAATTCATATCTTAAATAATCATTTGGGTTGCATTAGCAGTGTAGACCAAGATCAGATGTCACACAAACAGTTCTGAGCCAGATTTTGAGGTAGTTGGGGTAGTATTTCTGATCATTATGATTTATTTATTTTTCATTTATTTAAATTTTTTTTGTCAATATAAAAGGAGTTTTCCAAGTTATTAAAAACTCAAGAGAGTTAAAATATTGTGAAACTCTCAAAACAAGTTGTGGTACTTTATCTGATTTTTGTCTGAATGTGGACTGGCCTCAGTTAGATGTGCATCTGACTGGAGACCAGGATGTGGCGGGTTCGACCCCTCACCAAGGTCGGCAAATTCTTTTTACAGTCATTCTCTCCCTTCCGCTGATTCAAGAAATGCAGTTGTCAGTTTCAGGCGAAAGAATGTGCACAATACTGGTTAACAGCTTAGAGGATTAAGCCTGCCCGTATGGTTAGGTAAACTGACTGCACTCAACATAACCCCACTGGGTTGACTGGGCCATAAAACCTCAACACATACAAATTGTCTGAATGTGGCAATTCAAATAAGAGTACTTACAGTGCATGTTCTTGTGGAGAAATCGTCAAAAAATGTTTAACTCCTTATATATTGTTAGGATGGCCAAGCACTTAGTGCTCCGGACTTCAGATCACAAGCCCCCAGGTTCGACACCTGCTGAAGTCAGCGCATGACTATATGTCGCTTCATTGCCCAGAGTGTTCCATTATCACTCACCCACCATCTTAATATGACTTAAATAATGTTGAAAGGGATGTAAAACCAACAAATCATCTTTAACTCCTCTTAAAGGCTCCATATTCCTCAAAAATAGACATTTTATTATCCAAGAATGGCTTAATAAATTGATATAAGATATTAATAATACAATCATTAAATCTGGCATCCGGCAGCTTGTAAAATTTCAGTTTGTCTCTCATTCTTGAAATGAAATGATTTTTTATCATATCTCTGAATTAATGTTGCCAACATTAATTCAGAGATAAGATTTCATTTTTTTTGCAGTTCTAAGTTTTACAGGCTGTCAGATGCCACATTTTATGATCATATTAATACTATATATCAATTTATTAGAGCTTTTTTGGACAAAAAAATGTCCATTTTTGAGGAATATGGAGCCTTAACATAGTGTGATATAGTTTGATAACCTATCCTTAACAATTGCCACTCTCTGGGCTAATTTAGCAGATGACTAGTTAATGTTATTCTTCTTATTTTTCCCAGAATATAGGCTTTGAAATTTCATGCAAATTGTCTCTGTTAGAGAAATTTGCACGAAATGCCAAATTCCTTATCCTGGGAAAAATGAAAATAAAAAAAAAAAAATAAAAAAAAAGTATTTCAAAATGTTGTCTGCTGAATTTTTTTACCCAGCATGCTAAGCATTAACCAATATATACATTTGATACTACAGAATTATTAAAAAAACAACAACAAAAAACCAAAAAACCAAAAAACATAACTGCAACAAGAAAGCTTTAATGTACCACTCAGAGTAAAATATTCAGCAGTTGACATATTGAAAGTCTTTTTCTTATTTTTTCCAGAAAATAGTTTTGGACATTTTATGCAAATTGTCTCCATTGGAGACTATTTGCATGAAATGTCAGATCCTGTTTTCTGGAAAAAAAAAATAAATAGAAAAATATAATCAACTTGTCGTCTGCTGAATTTGCCCATAGAGTGGTAAAGATTAAAGATTAGTTACAACAAAATTGGCTTTATGTTTATAGATCTTACAAATAATAATTAAACCTTGTGAGGATTCTATATCCTATTATTGCTTGCTATTTATTTTATTGAACCAGATGATTATAAATGATACATATGGTTTGTTTCAAGTTCTAGGTAGCTCTCAGATAAATTCTAAAAAAAAAAAAAAAAAAAAAAATCAACAACATACAGTCCAACTTGTTAAGCTGGCTCAAGCTAGGTGCTTGCTTAATACAGGTAAATTTACACTTCTTTGACAGCCTTTTTCTTAACCCATACTTTATGATAAACAGTGCAGATCCAGATCAGTTGGCTTCTGAAGAAGCCAACTGATCTGGATCTACACTGTTTGCAAAGACAGGGTATATCCGGGTTCAGCAGGACCTGAGGGTCAATAGTGGTGCTCGGTACAGGTGACCTTAAACACATGGCAGTCTAGAGACACTTAAAATGGTAATTAGCAAACAGTGTAGACCCAGATCAAACATCCTGTCTGATCAGGGTCTCCACTGTTTGCAAACCATTTTTCTCTAGGAATATCAAAATTACATATCCTGACATACCGAAAATGGAAATTAGAATCCTCCAATATGTAGTGTGGGGGAGATCATTTAGTCTACAATGGCTAAAACAGGTTTGACTCTATTTTATGGGTACTTATTAGAATGGGCCTGATGAGGTGCTTTTAATGGATATTGACAACATGTTTCTGTGGAGAAATAAGAAAATATCTATACTTTTTGGTTGGAAGAAAAAAAATGCCTCACCATAATTACCATGCTGTAAATGTCCTAAAATTTCATACACCAAAGTTCCCAAGATAATGGCATGTGCAAACAGTGCAGACCCAGATCAGACTGCTCCTGGAGGAGCAGATCTGATCAGGGTCTACACCATTTGCCATTCCACTAAGTATTTAAGAAACAACTGTATGAAAAGCAAAATTTAGGCTAAAACATATGGAATAAAGTGTTGTTTTTTTTAGTACATTTACAGTAATATTCTGACACCTTAACTGCTTACCATACATATACACCCCCCACACCCACCCACCCACCCCGCAAAAAAATACTTTTTGTACGTGTGGGGATGTATACTCTGTTCACTGGGAAGGTTTTTTTTGTTTCTTTTATTTAATATTTATTTTAGTATTTCCCAAAATATATTAGGACACCCATCATCTTACATTATTATTATGATTGAACTTTATTTTGATCAAGTCTATTTTACTACCTGTTGATGTGCCTAATATAGGCCCTGACTGGGCATTGAATACTGTGGCATCTGATCTAGGTCTACACAGCCAGTCTGTGTGAACACTTTCATATAGTAGTTAGCTCTGTATCTTCATGAGTCTGGCTAGTCCTTATAGACTCTTTAACCCTTGTCCTGCTGAATAAATTAAGATGCCACACCCACTTCTAATTTTCAGCCTATCAGATTACTTGGTCCTGGTTGTTGACATAAATTCAAATACATAATGACAAACAGTGCAGACCCAGATCAGTTCTGATCTGGATCTACACTGTTTGCAAAACAGGGTATATCAGGGTTCAGCAGGACAAGGGTTAATAAATGCTATCAACCCTTAGCAGGAAACTTTCTCATTTTTTTTTTTTTTTTTTTGTATTGTTATTTTAGAGAAAATAAGGGTAGGCATTTCATCTGAATCATGTGCTAGGTAAAATGTCAAGCCTTTTTTCATCTAAAAAATATAAAATCAGAAAATCAAAATTTCGTCTGCTGCACTTGTAATTAGCACTTCAAGGGTTAAATGGTTAATTGTTTTACCAGCATGTTTTTCTTCTGGTAATTTCCTCAAAATTAGGGTGGTGCTCTAATGAAAAACAAATTACCAATTAGTTACAGTATTACTAATTGTTGTAAAACACTACCTGGCAGATACAGAAAACAGTGTCCTTGTATATTTCTATACCCAGCCACATACAGGTGTATTCAAATTGGTCGTCCATGTGTCTATCTGTCTGTCATTCATCTGTTCATCTGTCAGTCTGTGTATATCCTTCCATATTTTCATTCGCCGATGATAACTTGAATATATCTCAATGGATCAATGATATCAGTTGATACCAAACTTGGTATGTGCAATGATATTGTGGAGATCTGGTTTGGGAATGGGCAGATGGGCAAAGTTTGTCAATATAGTTATCTGCCCGCCATACATTAATGGCTGGGTGATATGGTAAGTTTTTATTCATCATATTGCAATGCTTGTCATGCTGAATAAATTAAGATGCCAAGCCCACTTCTAAATTTCAGCCGATCTGATTACTTGATCCAAGTTTGTTCTTGCAAATTCAGATACTTAGGCCAAAAAAAAATAATCATTAGATTCTCAGGCCCCGCCGCATGTACCAAAAAGTCTGCGCATAAGCCTTTTTTTCCGTGTCCAATAAAAAAAACACATCCGCGTCTGATACAGCATGCCGGTGCGTCGCGGTTTTTAAAATTCTAGTTTTAGATGCAACCGAAGCATACACGGTCACGTAAACGCTTATATTATTGATTTTTTCATTGGATTGAACATTGCGAGTAAGCGTTTTAGCACCATCATTGATCAAAATGGCTGCCGAAGCGCAAGTTGTGTAAACAAAACTTGTGTTTCCTTCGTTTTCAAAGCAGATGTCTCAAATATCCACCCAGATTTCATCCGGGGCTACGGTGCATTGTCCTGGAACATTATAGGCGGTTACGAAAAAGACTGCACAATTGCCGAGTTGTATAACGGCATAAAATCGGGATACGAAGTATCGACGTCTGGTCCTTCCCGGATGAATTATCAAACCACGATGTAAGTGCGTCGATCGGACGCTCCAAAATAGACACATTCGACAATTTCTGTCAACACATCCCTCTCTGAAGGTATATAAACCTTTGGTAGAAATTTAAACTGGAGCTGCACAAACTGATTTTATTACTTTACTTTACTAAACTTTAGCTGGGTGGGGACTATCCTTTATATTTAATAATAATAGGGACATATAAAAAAGTTATCCTCAGTACTTCTCCTTATCTTTAGCTATGTCTAGGTGTCCAAAAATTAAGTATTTTTATGGTAATATTACTATAAAATGCATTTCATGAAACGAGTCCTTTTAAAGGGTTCGTGTAATAAAAAAAAAAAGTTCCCTCGCCTGTTTCATGAGTAAAAAAAAAAAAAAAAAAAAATTCCTGCCTGCCTCATCTGTTTTTGCCAAAAATGGCCTGAGAATCTAATAATTAATTTTTTTTGGCCTTAGTGACAAATAGTGCAGAGCCAAATTAGTTGGTCTGGATCTACACTGATTGCAAAGGCAGGGTATACTATACCTGGGTTCAGCAGGATGAGGGTTAAGATACCACACCCTCAAAATATGCTTCTATTGGGAAACATTTCCTGGACACTCACTGTACCTGAAGCTTAACCCTTGTTATGCTGAATAAATTAGGATAGCATGCCCACTCCTAATTTTCAGCCAGTCAGATTACTTGATTCTTGATTTTGATACAAATTCATATACTTTATGACAAACAGTGCAGAATTAGATCAGTAGGCTTCTTCAGAAGCCAACTGATCTGGATATACACTGTTTGCAAAGGCAGGATATATCCGGGTTCAGCAGGACAAGGGTTTATACCAAGATTGCAAAAGACATACTCATGAATATTCATGCAATTTTAAAAATCTGCTGGTATTGTTTGTCATGGGATATTTGTTTGGAGACATGTTTTGTAACTTTAATTTCTTTTGTCTTAATGCTGAGCATGCTGAGGCAAAATTTCAGTAGACAACATTTTGAAATATTTTTCTCTTTTTTTTTGCTCCAGGAAACAGATTTGGACTTTTCTGAAAAAAATCATTTCACAATATTGTCTGCTGAAAATTTTACCCAACATGCTAAGTGTTTACAATAGGTATTTTTATGGATAATTTTATTGATTTCTCAATAAAAACATAAGTTGTTGGTACTTATTAGAAGTGCCTCATTGAGGTGCTTCTAATGAGTATCCACAACACACGCTTAAATGGAGAAAATAAGAAATATCTCAGAATTACTCCTTATATGGATACCAGTTGCATTTCTCCTGTCAACAGACAAATAGGTTTTGTCATTTGGAGACTGAAGTCACACTAAATATATTTTAATGATGTTAAAATTGGTAAAGTATGGGTGATTTATGATGGGTGAAACATACATAGAACTAAAAAATCATAAAGATCCAGGCCATCTGGTGAACATATGTAGTCATTCAGATTGTTTGATTTAAGTCAATATATTCTACAGTATCAAAGGACTCAGTAAAAACATCTACTCTGGCCAACAGGGCTTTCATGACATCATTTTGCTTGTGGCGACTCAGTAAGATCATCTACAATGGCCGATAGGGCTTTCACTGTCTGCCCAGAAGACGTCATTTCGCTTGTGGCGTCTCTTATATTGTAGCTTCAGTTTGTCTAACCCTAAGCACTCTGGGTAAAATTTTCAGCAGATAACATATTGAAATATTTTTTCTTATTTTCCCATAAAATTTTTTGACATTGTCTCTGTTGGAATCAATTTGCATGAAATGTCAAATCCTGTTTTCTAGAAAAAGTAAGGAAAATACCATTGATTTGTCATTTGCTGAATTAGCCTAGACAGTGGCAGAGGCTAAGGTTTATTCTACTGGGAATCTGAATGTAAGTTTTTGTTAGGCAAAATAATCAAAACAACTTAACATTGCATCACGAAAACACGCCTATGCAATTTTGACCCCCTTAAAGCCCACTTTTATATAGTAAAACTGGGGTTTACAGGGGTATACATTATTTTTCTTATTTATGATCAAAACATAGATTGTGGTTACTTGTTAGAACCGCCTCACCGAGGCGGTTCTAACGAGTACCCACAATCTATGTTTTGAGCAGAAATATGTAAAAATATCAGAGTTTTTTTTATCTAAAAAATTTCAGTTTTTGTAGGTGAAATTTTTTATATATTTAAATAGGCGTGTTTTCGTAATGGAAAGATTGCAAAGCTTGGCATGCAGTGATAAAAAGAATGTAAAAATTTCTCTAATTTTGTAACGCACACCCATTAATATGCTATATTCCATTCTAAGTAAACAGTAGAGACTGATCAAACTGTCCTGAAGTGAGCAGTTTGATCACAATCTACATTGCTTGCATTCAAATAGCACTTGTTTGCTCTATAAATAACTCCAGAGAAAACATGTTTTTTTGTTGTTTTTTTTTGACTAAAATATACTGATATTTTTCTTATTTCTCCATAAAACTTCTGATGTGCCACAACATATGTTTACGTGCAGAAATAAGAAAAATATTAACCCTTATCCTGCTGTTCACAACAACCCCTACCTTTGCAAACAGTGTAGATCCAGATCAGAAGCCATCTGATCAGGAACTACACTGTTTGTCATATAGTTTGTGAATATGAATGAAAACATTATATGATGTAATCTGATTGGCTGATAGTCAGAAATGGGTGTGGCTAATTAAACTATTCAGCAGGAGAAGGGTTAAATATTTACCTGATACCCCTCTTATCAAGAGCTCTGTATGAAATTCAGATTTTAGGATAAATAAGGAGATATTTGTATCCACGATATTTGTTTTTATGGAGGAATAAGAAAAATATCAACAATTTTTTGGGGGGAGGGGGTGGGGGGGGGGGGGGGGGGGTGGGCGCGGGGGAACTTACCTGGAGCTATGTGTTTTGGAGTGCAGTATTTAACCCATTTATGCCTAGTGGACTCTTCTACCTGAACTTATTGGACCAGTCCATATCAGTTTAAGGGTAGTCTGGTCAGTTTTGATTAATACCAAGTTTTATTGAAATGCTTGTTGTGAATGCAAATGAGGCATCTGATCTGGGTCTACACTAGTGTACTGTTCACCAGTGTCCCATTTATGGGATGTTAAGCACAAATGGGTTAAACTATTGTTCTGGAAGAAACAGGCCTGAAGTTACATCTGATCAGGTTTTACACTGTTGCTCATCCAGCAGTTTTTGACACATCGGCAAGTAGTAAACGGACTGGTTAAAATTTTGGGACAAGTATGGTAAGGAGTTAAGATGTCCCAATACACCACAACCTCTTAAAAACACCGTTGCTGGGATCCAAAGCAAAAACCGTGTTAGCTAAAGAATCAAGATGTATCCAAACAAAAATGTATGGATTATATAGAAAAATGACAGTAAATGGTCATTTTTATATATAATCTACACATTGTTTATTTTTGTATCCAAAGAAAATTATATAGATTATGTAGAAAAATGACCATAAGTGGTAATTTTTCTATATAATCTGTACATTTTTTAGCTGGCCTCAGTGGCTCAGTTGGATGGGTGTCCAACTGGAGACCAGGAGGTTGTGGGTTCGACCTCCCGCCGAGGTCGGCAACATTCTTTTGTTGAGATTGATCATGAAATATTTTCTACAGTCATTCTCTCCCTTCGGCTGATTGAAGAAGGGCAGTTGTCAGTTTCTGGCAAAAGAATGTGCACAATACTGGTTAACCGCTTAGAGGACTAAGCCTGTTAAGTAAACCTGTGGTTAGGTAAACTGACCACACTCGACATGACCCCATTGTGTTGACTGGGCCGTAAAACCTCAACACAAACAAACTATACATTTTTTTTATTTTTGCATCCAAGGAAAATTATATAGATTGTGTGGCAAAATGACCATAAGTGGTTATTTTCTATATAATCTCGTACGCTTGTATTTTTAGCTCACCTGAGCAAAAGCTCAGGGTGAGCTATTGTCATCACCCTATGTCCGTCCTCCGTTGTTCGTCGTCAACAATTAGTTTGTTAACACTCTAGAGGTCACAGTTTTGATCCAATCTTGATGAAACTTGGTCAGAATGTTTGCCTCTATGAAATCTAGGTCAAGTTTGATACTGGGTTACTTGGGGTTAAAAACTAGGTCACCAGGTCAAATCAAAGGAAAAACTTGTTAACACTCTACAGGTCAATAGTTTTGACCCAATCTTGATGAAACTTGCTCAAAATGTTTGCCTCTATTAAATCTTGGTCAAGTTTGAAACTGGGTCACTTGGGGTCAAAAACTAGGTCACCTGGCCAGATCAGCAGAAAACCTTGTTAACACTAGCAGTCACCTTTTTGAAGCAATCATCATGAATCTTGCTCAATATGTTTGTCATGATGATTTCTAGGTCAAGTTTGAAACTGGGTCACTTGGGGTCAAAAACTAGGTCACAGGGCCAGATCAGCAGAAAACCTTGTTAACACTCTAGCAGTCACATTTTTGAAGCAATCGTCATGAATCTTGCTCATTATCTTTGTCTTGATGAATTCTAGGTCAAGTTTGAAACTGGGTCACCTGGGGTCAAAAACTAGGTCACCGGGCCAGATCAGCAGAAAACCTTGTTAACACTCTAGCAGTCACATTTTTGAAGCAATCATCATGAATCTTGCTCAATATGTTTGTCTTGATGATTTCTAGGTCAGGTTTGAAACTGGGTCACTTGGGGTCAAAAACTAGGTCACCTGGCCAGATCAGCAGAAAACCTTGTTAACACTCTAGCAGTCACATTTTTGAAGCAATCATCATGAATCTTGCTCAAAATGTTTGTCTTGATGATTTATAGGTCGAGTTCAAGACTGGGTCACTTCGAGTTAAAAACTAGGTCACCTGGCCAAATCAGCAGAAAACTTTGTTAACACTCTAGCGGTCACATTCTTGAAGCAATAATCATGAATCTTGCTCAAAATGTTTGTCTTGATGATTTCTAGGTCAGGTTTGAAACTGGGTCACGTGGTGTCAAAAACTAGGTCACCAGGCCAAACCAGCAGTAAACCCTTGTTAACACTCTAGCGGTCACATTTTTGAAGCAATTATCATGAATCTTGCTCCAAATGTTTGTCTTGATGAGTTCTAGGATATATTTGAAACTGGGTCACTTGGGTTCAAAAACTAGGTCACCGGGCCAAATCAGCAGAAAACCTTGTTAACACTCTAGCGATCACATTTTTGAAACAATCATCATGAATCTGGCTCAAAATGTTTGTCTTGATGATTTCAAAAGTTCGAAACTGGAACACCTGGGGTCAAAAACTAGGTCACCAGGCCAAATTAGCGTAAAATCTTGTTATCACTCTAGCGGTCACATTTTTCAAGCAATCATCATGAATCTTGCACAAAATGTTTGTCTTGATGAGTTCTAGGTCAAGTTCGAAACTGAGTCACTTGGTATCAAAAACTAGGTCACAGGGCCAAATCAGCAGAAAACTTTGTTATAATCATTTTGAACTTTGATCAGAATGTTTGCCTTGATCAGTTCTAGATCAGGCTCTCAAAGTGCTATGTTGCTCAGGTGAGCGTTACAGGGCCATCATGGCCCTCTTGTTTTATTTTTGTATTCAAAGAAAATAATATAGATTGTGTAGCAAAATGACCATCATGGTCATTTATCTATATAATCTATACATTTTTGTTTGGCTACAACATTTTTGGGGTCCATAGTTAATATAAACCATCAAATAAAGAATACCCAGTGTATTTAGGATAAATAAGATAATCAGGACACAAAGATACGTCTTCTGTGTTTATTCCAAACCTGTATCATCCATAAACATTTCCGGCCAATTGATACAAGGCATCAATCTTCTCTTGTCTAGGGTCATTCATTGATACGGCTCAGACTCTGAGACATTAAGCCTTAAAGAGCTAAGCAAATTTGTGGCAGACAACATTCTAAAATTATGCTATTTTTCAGAGAAAATATAACTTGAAATTTCATGTGAACCATCTGTTTGGCAGATGATTCACATGAAATGTCAAAGCTTTGTTTCTCTGAAAATGAAATAAAAAGAATTCAAAGTGTCTTCTGCTGTTGTTGTGATTAGCAGTCTAAGGGTTAACCAACTTTGCGGAGGCATCCTGTTTCATGCCACAGCAGACAACAAATGAGAGATGAGAATTTTTTTTTCACTTATTTTTGTTTTCTCAAAGTAGCTTTGGCAATTTATTTAAAGTGTTTCAGATGCCAAATCCCATTTTCAGGAGTGCATACCTACTATATTGTCTCCTTGTGAAATTTCAAAACTTACTTGCTTGCATCACAAAAACACGCCTATATAATTTTGACCCCCTTTAACCCCATTTTTATATAGTAAAAGTGGGGTTTACAGGGGTGTACATTATTTTCCTTATTTCTGCTCAAAAACATAGATTGTGGGTACTCGTTAGAACCACCTCAGTTTTTGAGCAGAAATATGAAAAACAGAGTTTTTTATCTGAAAATTTTCTGTTTTTTGGAGGTGAAATTTTTGTATATATTTGAATAGGCATGTTTTCGTAATGGAAAAATAAGAAATTGTTGAAAGTATCATGTTCAGACAGACAGGCCCAAGCAAACAATGTAGATGCAAATCAGATACCACAGGAAGCAGGCACTGATCAAGGTCTACACCATTTGCCTCCCTTCCCCTGATTCAAGAATAGCAGTTGGCAGTTTCTGGAATGTGCACAAATACTGGTTAACAACAAAGCTTGTCCAGGAAAAGTGTGGTTGTAAACTGACCATGCTTGACAGACCCTAATGAGTTGACTTGGTCATAAAACCTCAACACTAACAAACACCATTTGCCACTCATCCAGAATTTTTAGAGGCATCAAGGTGTAGGAAATGGGCATGTTAACATTTTTGGACAGATATGGTAAAAAGTTGTGGTGTCCCAATATTTGTGTTAAATATGGTAGTTAACCCTTGAAACACCAATCACAACTGCAGTAAATGCCCTTTTTAAATATTTTAAATAATTTTCAAAGGAATTGAATCATTCATCTGCCAAGACTTACTTCCTCTGGAAAAAAAAAAAAAAATAGATCATCATCTGTTACAAATATTGTGTGGCCCTTTAAGGGTTAACCCTAGTTCTGCAGAACCTGGATATACCCTGCCTTTGCAAACTGTAGATCCAAATCAGTTGGCTTCTGAAGAAGCCAAATGATCTGGGTTCTGCACTGTTTGGTCATTCAGTATGTGAATTTGTATTAGCAATCTGGATTTAGTAATCCGATTGGCTGACAATTAGAAATGGGTGTGGCATCCTAATTATTCAGCATGACAAGGGTTAAGATTAATTTTTATTCAGCTGTATACAGAGTCACTTGGGATGCATACAGAGTGCAGGCTGACAGAATATTTGTTATGGTTCAGCTAGCCAATTCTAAAAATTTTCAGATTGGATAATTGATATACTTTCAGGGAGGTAACTGAATCAATTTAAATTGTTATGGTCCCTTCTGAAAAGGGATCTATTCTCTAAGGAAAGAATTGGCTTTCACTGGAGTAGAGTATGCCTGTTTTTAATGACAGATTTCTATCTGTCATTCCTTGCTGGCAGAAGCGTTCTCAAGTTGCTTCCGGCTCTCAAGTTGCTTCCGGCTTTCACTACCACTGAAATATGTGTCCGCTCAAAATGTAGTCCGATGCTATTAATATCTTTATAGCGCCGTGCAATTTTTAAAGCAGGCGACATTCAGAATTCTCCCTTATTTGCAGAGAAAACCAGACTAAGCATTTCATATGAATTGTTTGCCAACGGATGAATCGCATGAAATTCTCTGATATAATAAGACAAAAAATAAAATTGACATCTGCTACAGTCGTTGTATGCAGTCTAAGGGTTAACATATCAAAATACTTGTGTATCAATACGCCTGCGCTGGACTAAAGACGTGGCGCGAGAAACTAGAGCGTAAGCCACTGTTACCAGCAATATAAACACTGTCTAATCAGCTATTACTCTCCAAATTATATATAGATTCTGAAGATTTTTTATGCATGATAATAAAAAGAAAAAAAGGCTGTGCTCATAATCATGCTGTAAAGTGTTTTCTTCGATATTATCTGAGTGCGTTAGATAGGTTGTAAGGTTGATCTGCGCAATTTGTTGTTAGCTATTAATAGAACAGGCGCTGCCTCATGACCCGCGTGTCAAAAAATAGCAGATATTTTACCGTAAAACATAATTTGACATTTCATGCAAATTGTCTCAAATGAGGAATCAGTTAGCATGAAATGTCAAATACTGTCTCCTTGGGAAAATAACTATTTCAAAATATGGTATGATAAAACTTTTACACAGAGCACTTGTACATTTGTCTGACGTGTGTAAAAAATTCAATACTGTCGGATTAAAGGGACAGGGCTTTAGTCAAACATTACAAGATGTAATCTCGCTGTTGTTGATTTGCTTAACATTAAAATATTTTATCTGCGGCATTTTAATAAAAAGGATGCTTGGGTTTAAAGTGTAACTATTTATCAGAAAAAAAGGAAAGTGTTGAAAATCTCTATTGCTACTTTGGTTATTTCCTCTTATTGAACGCTCGATTGTGAAAGTGAAAGTAGACAACAAGTTGGCTTCTTTAAAAAGAACCCAACGAAAGGTTCGCATCTTGTTTTAAATTTGCAGGTTTGCACAGCAAATTTAATGCCGTCATTTGCAACCATTTTTTAAGTACAGGTATTAAGTTATTGAAGAGAATTTATCACAATTTTAGCTCTTTATTGCATGTGATAACTGGCTTTTTGCAACATTTTGAGACAAAATATTTCTTTTGAAACTTCAAAACATCAAGTGGAACTTCATGGCACTATATATATATACCTCTGCAAGCATTTGATATCTGAATTTGTAGTACTACATTTTTAAACAAATGTGAAACCTTTTTATTGGACGGGTTTTCAAAAATCTGTCCTTTAAAATAGCGAACCCCGGCAGGTTTACCTTTTGGTTAACCTTTCTGATAAACCCGTCCATAATGCCGTTAGACGTTCTTCTTGTAAATGTTTTATACAAATTAAGACTTTTTATGATGAATTTCTGATAGAATCTGTCATTTCAGTGCCTTTGGCGCTTTGATTATATATGGATTGGTGTACAGGAAGGCAAACAGGAAGTCACAACATTTCTCTCCATTCAGCAATGTAGTGTCATTGTTGGGAGGTCAAGTTCAGTCATTTGCTTTTTTGTGACCTTGACCTAAATTTCAATAGTTGTTATTGGGAGGTGGCTTTTGTAGAAGGTGACTGTTAGAGAAGGTTCCACTGTATTCTTGTTTTCATGTTGTTTGGTGGCATAGTGAAAGTAGTACCAGATCAAACTTTTTTAGAAACACTTTCTAAACTTGGTACTAGCTGTTCTTTTGTTTGGCAGTGTTAGGATGCGTCTTGTGCAGGCTGGGTGAAAATTTCAGCAGATAAAAACACTTTGAATATTTTTCTTATTTTTCCCAGGAAAATAAGCTTTGACATTTCATGCAGCTAAGAACTAACAGATTGCGTGGAATGTCAAAATTTGTTTTCTGGGGAAAATATCAGGAATTTGTCATCTGCTGAATTTGCACAGGTAAAGGTTAAGCTTAGTTAGGTAAATAAATCATGACACCTGTTTATAAATGGTACCATTCCAACATCAAAAAAAAAAAAATAAAAAAATAAGCATTTGAATCTAACCTTTAAAGTGCTAATCACAACTGTAGCAGACAACATGTTGATTTTTTGTTAATATTTTTAATATCTCAGAGAAAATAAGGTCTGAGATTTATTGTGAATTGTCTACTAACAACCAATTCATATGAAATGTCAAGACTTATTTTCTCTCCATCTGCTCCAATTTTGCTTGGCAGACCAAGGGTTAAATAATGAATCTGGAATAGACTGGTCTGAATCTTAGCCAGTATCATATGTCCAAAGTTACCTTTTTGTTGGCACCTGGCCGAGTTTTATGAGGATTATCATGTATACACTGATTGTGGAGGAAAACCAACATTACAGCCTAGCATGCTGGGTAAAAAATTCAGCAGACAACATTTCTAAATATTTTTCTAAGGAGACAGTTTGTATGAAATGTCAAAGCCTATTTTCTGGAAAAAAATAAGAAAAAATATTGCAAAATGGCATCTGCTGAATTAACCCAAAGAGTGGTAAAAGTTGTTATTGGGGAAACGCTTCAAAAATATATAAAATTTTCACTCTTATAACATATCATATTTGACTTAATTACTGCACATACCCCTATAAACGCACAGTCAAGCAATGCCATAGTCTTCAGATTACATCTTTATAAAGGCATTGACTTATCAATGCAATTCAAATGCGTCCCCACAACATATGCTTTTATAAATAAAATCAGAAAAAAAATTGCATAAACATCATCAAATAAGTCCTTTGCTGATCTTTTTTAAAGTGAACATTTAGTACATAAATACATATTTACCATGTTTTCCCAGTAATTTTGAAAAACTTAAGTGCACAGTTCGGTAATAAGGTCAAATATGGTAGTTTAAAGATGGACACTGAAATTGAAATTGTCCTATCAAAAAAACAACAAAAAAAAATTGTATATATTACATAGAGAAACAATCATTTATGGTCATTTCTGTATAACATACATTTTTGGATTCAAGAAGCGCAGTTGGCAGTCTCTGGTGAAAGAAACTAAGCCTGTCCAGGAAAATTGTTGTTAGGTAAACTGACTGCGCTCCACATGATCCTAATGGGATGACTAGGCCGTAAAACCTCAATGAAACAATAATTTGAAATTAATGAAATAACACAAAGCAAGCAAAATTATAGCAGATGACATTTCAAATTATTTTCTGTTATTTTTCAAAGAAAACAAGGCTTGATATTTCATGTGAATTTTCTGCTTAGCAGACAATTCACATGAAATGTCAAACCTTTTCTGCAAAAAAAAAAAAAAAAAAAAAAAAAAAAAAATAATCAAAATGTTGTCTGCTGCAGTTGTGATTGGTAGGCTGCTCTGTCTCATGGGATAACCTCAGTTGTTCCACAGTAGGCTTCTATTATAAAAACGTTTCATCCTTCATTAGAGATATTGCATAGCCCTAGATAAGACTATTATCCCAACCAAAAATTATTTTTCTTATTCCTGCATGAAAACATATGTTGTTGATACTTATTGGAACAGCCTCATTGATGTGATTCCATTGAGTACTCCTGACGCACCTTTTCATGGCGAAATAAGAAAAAAAATGTATAAAATTTGGATATCCCTTCTTAACTAGAACTATTGACCATGGAATTAATGCTTAGCATGCTAGGTAAAATTTTCAACAGATGACATTGAAATGTTTTTACTATTTTCCCCAGAAAACAGGATTGGACATTTCATGCAGATTGTCTCCAATGGAGACAATTTGCATGAAATGTCTAAAAAAAATTTTCTGGGAAAAATAAGAAAATTATCATCAATCTGTTGTCTGGCCAATTAGCCCAGAGATTGATGATGGTCAAGGAGATCAAGCTGAATAGATTCAATATATGGGTGGGGACCCGCCAAAGGTATCTCAGTATATATAAGGAAAGCAAAGATCCCAATTGTACTGCACACCTGACAGTCGGATTAGGATGATTATCTTGGACAGTACAGAAAGTACTATATAACATTTAAGTTAGCAGTGAACATGTTAACAGATTGCTTGGATGTGACATGGGGTGGCGGGGGAGATGACCCATTTGTCATCTGTCATAAGGGACATTTTTACCAGAATTTATCCTTATTTATATGGATATTTTTATGGAAATTCTGAATGTACATATAAGCTGGAGTGATATCAGTCTGCTCCGTGAGATGCTCATTCCATATTCTCGACAGGAAAAATGTAGTCTACTGAATCAAAACAAAACTCAGGACTCCAGATCATGGCATGAGCATCCAGAGATCCAGATAAGGCAATGATTCTGTCAGTAATTTAGGGTAATATTTGCAATAGAACATACCTTATTAGTGCTCATTAGAATTGCCTCAGTGAGGCAATTCTAATTAGCACTTATAAGATATGTCTTGGTGAGAAAAAAAAAGTTGTGAAGATGCCTTTATTTGGCACTATTAATAGCTACAGATATAATAGGGTATCCAAATAATATTTTTCTTATTTCTCCATGAAAACATTTGTTGTGATACTCTTTAGAAGTGCCTCACTGATGAGTACCAACAACATGTGTTTTTATGAAAAAATAAGATTTTTTTTTTTCTGTTTGAAAATAAAGGACACCTTATCTGGAGCTGTTATCAAAATGATGGTTTCTCACCTGAAAATATTCTGGGAATTCGTAAAAATAGCCATGTTGTGGTTGTTCTGATGAGATGTTACAATATTAGGTTGTTAAAGGAATAATAAGAAAGCACTTATCTGGAAGACCTGCTTATCTGGAATGTTGGAAAATGAATAGGAAAAGAAACACAAATCAAAATCTTTGAAATGTGAGTTGAATGACTTCTGATTTTTATTTCAGGATAAAAAAAAAATATATTGTAAATAAACATAGATCTGTATATTCGTGTTTGTATTAGATACAAGTTGTTTAACGGCTGTTTGGAATATCAATTTAGATGTATTACTACTTACTATAGAGGAGCAGTGATGCAAATTAATTTATTAATTCACGGGATTATATGATGTCAAAAAGGAAAAAAAAGCTGTTAATTTATTTGTGTATGATTTGACAAGATAGACACAAAGTTGCAACTTGTGGACTTTTGGATATACTGAAGGATGGAAAAGGCAAAGTTTTTATCCTCTGAACGAGGGTTGAGTCAGTCTCTGACAAATTTACCCAAAGTTACTGTTACCGACTTGGCGGGCCATAGCCATCTAAAAGATGACTTCATGGAAGTGAAGTCACGATCTCAGCCGTGTTCCCCACGGCCATCTCGGAGGGCTTTCACAACCTGTATAGCTGGAACCAGATACATCATAGGTGAGACATCAATATTTCTCTCCTCTCTCTCTCTCTCTCTCATGATGAGACTGTCTATCTTTATCTCTGTCCCTTCTGTCTCTCTTTCTCTCTTCCTTTCTCTCACCATGCATGAGTGCATATGTTTGTTCCTGTGCTAGTCTGGCTCCAGACTCTATCTTTTCTTCTTTTCAAAGGTATACAATCCAGTACAGCTTATAATGATTTGATAAGTCATGTCCCTTAGTGTAAAAGATAGAAAAACAGTGAAATGGGATTAAAGTGACAAATACACCAACAGAAACTGATAATGACCCCCCAAAAAAATAAAAAAATGCAGAAACAACTGGAGCCAGTCTGTTCCTGTATGTGTGTGAACAAATTAACAAATCTTTTGTTGTATAACCTTTACCACTCTCTGGGCTAATTCAGCAGACGGCAAATTGATATTTTTCTTATTTTCCCCAGAAAACAGAATTTGACATTTTATGCAAACTGTCTCCATTGGAGACAGTTTGCATGAAATGTCAAAATCTGTTTTCTCAGAAAAATAAGAAAAATATTTCAATACCGTATTAATCCGCCTATAAGACGGGGATTTTTCCCAAAAAAAAGCCCCCAAAAATCCAGACCCGTCTTATAATCGAGGTCTTTGGCCATATCGGTATTTTCGGCAAAGTCCGGTGGTGCCACGTGGTCACGGAAAATGCCGATCTTCGAAACTGGTAGAAGGATATAATGTTTACCTTCGTCCCTTGATAGAAATAGCAGCAAGGTAATTTTTTAGGTGAAGTACCAAATTTTTCTGTGTATTACTCGCACCCGTGTATAACACGCACTGAATATTTGCTAAATAGTTTTGAAATAAAAAAAAAAGATGTTCCTATGTAAAACACAAAGAATTTATCCGTGCATTATTTACTAAGTTACCAGATACTAAGTGTGTCAAATTTCACTAGGATTGAGTTGAAAATGGCCGAATTCGGAAGGTTTAGAGTAGAAACAGGCCGAATTTACGATAATGCTAACTGAATTTCCATTGTGCAGCTCTGTTACCATGGGCCTCAGGCAAATTGATGTAGTGTAGGCAGTTCTTTGCTTCCCCACTGCAGACGCCATGACAATAAAAATGTAGTTATTTCTTTTGTATTCTCATAATTAACACCTTCTTTGTGTCACTTTGTGTCACTTTCTTAACTGAGACGTGAAATTATCAACTCAGTGCCTCAGGGCAATGCAAACAACAACTAAAGTCGACTAGTTGTCATTCTGACTGCCAATTAACCAATTAAGTGCACAGATGTATGCTGGTAGTTTTTTTTTTCTTTATCATAAACATTGTTTATTTCAAACAATTTTTTTGGTAAGTTGGAAGAAAAGTTAAAAAAAAAAAAAAAGATAAACATATGGTAAGAAAATAAAAGATAAAATGCAAATGACCGATCTACCTACCTCAAAAGCCCAGTTGGTTTTGTTTGTTATCAACAATTTTAATAATTGCAAAAAATTAAATACTTTTTTATTTTTTCAATGTATGATCGTTTGTGCCAATATTTATGTTCTACCAAATTTATTTCCTATTTTGAACTACAATAAATCAGTTGTGCAGGCTGATTTATTCAAGTTACGGTGTGAGACTTGTCAAAGTCCAGTAATCAATACAGATTCATATGCATATGCCTGTTTGAGTAGTTTCCCTTTGAAGAGATCACATGATCAGCAAAATAAAAAAGCGTAAACAAAAAGAGCATGGACATGAAAAGGATATCAAATTACTGCAAATCAGATGGAGTTGCTTGTTTTGAGCTGACAGAACCATGGTATGGGCGAGATAGGTATAAAAAATCATGAATATCTCATAGCAATCATTCTATTTCGCATTTTTACCGGGCGATCGTGAATGTCATGAGTTTTCGCGACCGATTATCTTGGCGATTTCTGTCTCGATTTTGGTGTTCCTATAAATAATACACATCGGATTTTTGTAAACGTTTTCTGGGTAAATAAGGTGCGTGTTATACACAGTTAAATACGGTATGCATGCTTGTAAGTGGTGTTGGAAGTTTTTTTAATTGTACTTTAGGATTTTCTGAGTGGCAGGGAATATCTCCGACAGGCAACTTTTTTTAACCCGTCTTATAATTAAGTAAAAGCAAAATCCTGCCTGGAAAGGGCCCAAAAACAGCCCCCGTCTTATAAACGAATCGTCTTATAGGCGGATTAATACGGTATGTTGTCTGCTGAAAATTTTACCTAAAGAGCTTTAAAGTGATAACTCATAGCAGGCCTCGATGCCGTCCTCGGTGGCTCAGTTGGATGCGCCGTCCGACTGGAGACCAGGAGGTCGTGGGTTCAACCCCCGCCGAGGTCAGCAACATTCTTTCGTGGAGATTGATTGTGAAATATTTTCTACGGTCATTCTCTCCCTTCCGCTGATTCAAGAAGGGCAGTTGTCAGTTTCTGGCGAGAGAATGTGCACAATACTGGTTAACCGCTTAGAGGACTAAGCCTGCCCAGTAAACGTGTGGTTTGGTAAACTGACCGCGCTCGACATGACCCTATTGGGTTGACTGGGCCGTAAAACCTCAACACAAACAAAGCAGGCCTCGATGCACCAGTCATTTGTAAGCAAGGACCTTGGACCTTCAGTGGGGTATAAAATGAGAATAGCAGGAGGGAGGTACAGGTTTTTACCTTTGCATCATCCCAAAAGTTCTGGAGGGGGTTGGGGTTTTTTGTTCATGCACATAATAAAGACTTTTGTACCCATTCAAAATCCTTTCATGGGGGTGGGTGGGTGGGGGGGGGGGGGGGAGGAGGACAAATAGAGATTTTACAATCAGCTTATCCCTTCAGTCATAGCTCCAGATAAGGGGGTATCGGGTAAATATTCTTCTTAGCTAGTGTTGTGGGTACTAATAAAACCGTCATTGAGGTGCTTCTAATGAGTACCACAATATGTTTTCATCATAGCTCTTGATAAGATGCTTTTTTCAGTCCAAAAGTATTGATATTTTTCTTATTTCTCCATGAAAACATATGATGTGGGTACTCATTAGAAGCACCTCGGTGCGAGGACCCACAATGTTTTCGTGGAGAAATAAGAAAAATATTTACCTGATACCCATTCTTATCTTGAACTGTGTAAATTCATGGAAAGAAAAAGAAAAAAAAATGAACATCTTTTGGTTGAAAAAGAAAAAAATAAAAAATAAAAATAAACACACCCTTATCTGGAATTATGTACAGTTACTAGTGAGGCTTGGCTGGCAGACCAATTCTGGTCTATGCAATTCTCTAGTGGTGAGGGTGTCAGGATTATAAATGTTGGGTGCATGAAAAGTTAGATTGTGATTAAAAACAAATAATAAGATATAGGTAAACTGAGATAACCATTTTTGTAAAGAGAAACAATTTTGAAAAAATGCTAAAAGAGGAAGAGCTTGACATTCCATATGAAATGTTTGCTAGGCAGATGATTCACATGAAATGTTAACCAAAGTCCTGCTGACCCCAGATATGCCATGCCTTTACAAACCATGGAGATCCAGATCAAATTAGAAGAAGATCTGAAGAAGCCAACTGATCTGGCTCTACACTGTTTATCATTAAGTATGTGAATTTGTATCAACAGTCTGGATCAAGTAATCTGATTAGCTGAAAATTAGAAGTGGGCATGGCATCTTAATTTGTTCAGCATGACAAGGGTTAAGCCTAATTTTCTTAGAAAAAAAAAATAATAATAATGAAATAGACTGTCATCTGCTGCTTATGTGACTGATGCTTTAAGGGTCACTAACCCTTGTCCTGCTGAACCCGGATATACCCTGCCTTTGCAAACAGTGAAGATTCAGATCAGTTGGCTTCTTCAGAAGCCAACTGATCTGGATCTGTACTGTTTGCCATTCAGTTTGTGAATCTATATCAACAACCTGATTGGCTGAAAATTAGAAATGGGTGTGGCTTCTTTATTCAGCAGGACAAGGGCTAATATCTGAATTATAAGGGCTAAAAAATGAATTTGCTTATATCTTGTGTCCTAAGAATTTGTGAACCAAACTGTCTGACAATGTGGCATATGCAAATCAGATATTTACATTTGATAGTCATATATTTAAAAAAATAAAATGTAGCAGAAAAAAAAAAGCCTTTGCAGATGCATCCATGCTAATGTGTACACTACTGTAATGACCCTAAATATTGTCATAGACAGGCCTGAGCTAGCAAAGTAGACTCAGATCAGATGCTGCAGAATGTGGCATCTGATCAGGGTCTACACTGTTTGGCACTCATTCCAGCACTATCTTAGACACATCAACAGGTAGTAAAATAGACTTTTTCAAATTTTTGGACAAGTATGGTAAGGAGTTAAGCTGTCCCAATACTTTTGGTAAATATGGTAGTGTTCTCTTATTTCACAGACAGTATAGAATCTGTGGAAGGAAACAAGATCATATACTAAATAGTTACAGTTCAATCATCAATAATTGTGGAACTAATGGCATTTGCAAATATAACCATAGCTCTGGATAAGATACTTTTTTCAAAGGAAAAGTGTTGGTATTTTTTGTTATTTCTCAAAAAAAGAATATGCGGTGGGTACTCATTAGAAGTGCCTCGGTGAGGCACTTCTAATGAGTACCCACAACATGTTTTCGTGCAGAAATAAAAAAAAAAAATATTATCTAGTTATCCATCCTCATCTTTGTCTAACAACTCCAGTTAAAATGGGCCCCTTCAAGTGAAAAATTGAACCTTTGATCCGATTTCTGCACAAAAGCATTGGTTATGTGTACTCCATAGAAGCACTTCACCCAGACATCTAATGAGTACCCACAAGATATGAGGGGCAACGTGAGAAAATGTACTTTATGACATGCGTTATAAAAACTCAAATCAACCTGCATTTTCATGCAGTCTGATCAGAGTCTTTGTTATCTGCATGAAGAAACTTTTCATCCTTGGATATCTAAAATGTGCCCAGTGAAGATTCTGATCAGACTGAGAATGTGCTACACATGAAGACACTTTTCATCCTTGGATATCTAAAATGTGCCCAGTGAAGATTCTGATCAGACTGAGAATGTGCTACACATGAAGAAATTTTTCATCCTTGGATATCCAAAATGTGCCCAGTGAAGGTTCTGATCAGACTGAGAATGTGCTACACATGAAGAAATTTTTCATCCTTGAATATCCAAAATGTGCCCAGTGAAGATTCTGATCAGACTGAGAATGTGCTACACATGAAGAAATTTTTCATCTTTGAATATCCAAAATGTGCACATCATACTGGTACCTTCTGATTGTGAGTCAGTATGACCCAGAGTTTGACCTAAAAACAAAGTAGATCACTGTGACCTATATTTTGAGGTCCAATAATTTTGCCTTATATCTTGAAGAGTATTTCATGCATAAACACCATGATTATAAGTCAGTATGACCCAAAGTTAGACCTCAAAATAAATGTACGTTAAAGTGACCTATATTTCAGTCCAGTGATTTAATTATATCTTGAAGAAAAGCTGGTGTCTAAACATCATACTTTTGGATTATGAGTCAGTATGACCCAAAGTTTGACTTTAAAATAAATGTAGGTCACAGGGACCTATATTTCACAGCTCAGTAATTTTACCATATATCTTGAAGAATGTTTCATGTGTAAACATCATACTATCTGATCAGTGTTACACAAATTTTTTTACAATAAATGTAGTTCACAGTGACCTATATTTCACAGTCCAGTGATTTTGTCTTTTATCTTGAAAAGTATTTCATGTATAAACACTATACTTTGAGATTTTCCTTCAGTATCACCAGAAGTTTGACCTCAAAACAAATGTAGGTCACAGTGGTCTATATTTCACAGTTCAGTGATTTAACTTTATACCTTGAAGAATACTTGGTGTACAAACATACTTTTATTTTTTGGATTATGAATCTGTATGACTCAAAGTTTGAATTATGTTATTTACTTCACTATGTATTATACTCATATCAGTTTGCCCAATGTAGGTGTGACATTGAATTTTTGTTTCATTTTATTTACAAACATCACGAAAACATACCTTTATAATTTTGATCCCCTTTAACCCCATTTTTATATCGCAAAACTGGGGTTTACAGGGGTATACATTATTTTTCTTATTCTGCTCAAAAACATAGATTGTGGGTACTTGTTAGCACTGCCTCAGCAAGGCAGTGCTAACAAGTACCCACAATCTATGTTTTGAGCAGAAATATGAAAAATATCAGAATTTTTTATCTGAAAATTTTCATTTTTTAGTGGTGAAATTTTCAATATATTTGAATAGGGATGTTTTCCTAATGTGCGCTTCAGATTAGCTATGCTGTCCTGCAACAGCTCATTGTTTTAATATGGTAACAATTTATTTTGCAAGCATTAAAAGAATTAAGATATTTTAATTATTTCTCTGTGAAAATGTGGGATGAGATCAAAGCTTTAGATAAGACATATTCTTATATTGTTAACCATTATTAACCCTTGTCATGCTGAATAAATTAAGAAGCCACACCCATTTCTAATTTGCAGCCAATCAGATAACTTGATCAAGGTTGTTGATATAAATTCACATACTGAATGGCAAACAGTGCAGATCCAGATCAGTTGGCTTCTTCAGAAGCCAACTGATCTGGATCTACAGTTTGCAAAGGCAGGATATATCTGGGTTCAGCAGGACAAGGGTTAAGGTATTGATGCTTTTCTTATTTCTCCACAAAAAACATGTTGTGAGTATTCTGCTTCTTATGAGTACCATTAGATGTGTTTTTGTGGGGAAATAAGAAAAACTTATTTAACTGATACCTTCTCTTACCCATAACTTTGGATATATTTAACTCTTGTCCTGCTGAACCCAGATATACCCTGCCCTTTGCAAAATGTGTAGATCCAGATCAGTTGGCTTCTGGATCTGCACTGTTTGTCATTCAGTAGATGAATTTATATCAACAATCTTGATTAAGTAATCTGATTGGCTGAAAGTTAGAAGTTGGCGTGGCATCTGAATTTTATTCAAGCTGAATGGCTAATTGGCTGAAAGTTAGAAGTGGCTGTGGTATCTTAATTTATTCAAGCTGAATGGCTACACCTTTGAATGGCTTCACCTCCAGGTGAGATTACTGACCTAAAAGTATTTGCCTTCCTTACTGAAAGGGGCACTACTCTTAATTGAAATAAGTTGCTCCCCTTGGGAGTAGCCTCTTTTCAAAAAGGATATTGTGTCAGGGACAGAAAAAAAAAGGTCCTGACCCAGCCACCCATGTTGACCCTAATCCTGCTGAATAAATTAATTTAGCCACACCCATTATTGACCATCCACTAATCAGATTGATATAATGTTTTCATTTAATTCACAAACTGCATGACAGTGTAGATCCTGATCAGATGGCTTCTGAAGAAGCCATCTGATCTGGATCTACCCTGTTTGCAAAGATAGGGGTTGTCATGTTCAGCAGTATAAAAGTTAAGAAGAGCTGCAACAGATATTTTGTCAGTTTGCACATTATTCCCCCCCCCCCCCCCAAATGATTCTGAATTCACGACAGCATTAACTTTCCATGCACAAGTAACTAAATAGACGAGTTCAAATTTTCAGACAAGTATGGTAAGGCGTTAATGTATCCCAATATTTAGGGGAAATACTGAACTTTGCAACAGTCTGGAAAATATTGTGTTTTCTTGAGTTCAAATCGGTCCAACTGTGGCATTATAATCTTACAGCTGTTCTAATGAATTTCTCATATGGAATACAATATATATCCTAAATATTGGGACACCTGAATTTCTGCCATACATATCCTAAATTTAACCAAGTCCATTTTACTACCTGCTCTGCTGGATAAGGGTCAAACAGTTTACACACCTTCCGCTGATTCAAGAAGGGCAGTTGTCAGTTTCTGGCGAAAGAATGTGCACAATACTGGTTAACCGCTAAGAGGACTAAACCTGCCCAGTAAATGTGTGTTTAGGTAAAATGACCGCACTCAACATGACCCTATTGGGTTGACTGGGCCATAAAACCTCAACACAAACAAACAGTTACACTCTGATCAGATGCACCTTTCTGTGGCAACAACATCAGATCAGGGTTTACACTGTTTGTTCAGCCCTGTCTGTCTCAGTACTTAGATTGACACACTATTTTTTTTTTCAAAGCTATAAATAAGGGGGGATTTCCAGATTATATTTTTCTCAATTCTCTATGAAAATACATGTTGTGGGTACTCATTAGAAGTGCCTCAGTGAGGCACTTCTAATGAGCACCCACAACATGTGTTTTCTTGCACAAATAAGAAAAAATTCAGTAAAATATTTTTTGGTTGTGAAAATTGCCTTATCTGGAGCTATGTCTAGGGCAGTCAGTGCAAGGCACATCAAGATTAGACCATGTGGATTCAATGAGATCTTGTTTTTCTTCCTCCAGATTTTTTCTCAGTGTTTTATTGTTGTTGTATTTTCATTTGATTCTGTTAAAACCCCACTAATTGGTGAATCTGCAAAAGCAATATCTAATAGAGGGGTGATTGAACATGGTGTAATCAGTGAGGCTCCAGACAAATATGATATCCAGATAAGATGGTATACACCTAATTTTGGGACAGATGGTCCTGAGCAAACAACGTGGACCCAGATCAGATGCTGCAGAACGAGTTTTCTGATCTGGATCCACACAGTTTGCAACTCATCCAACAAATTTTAGACACACAAACAGGTAACAATATGGATCTGTTCAAATTTTAGGACCAGTATGGTAAGCAGTTACAGTGTCACAATATTTAGTGTAAACATGATAGTTGTTGGTAATTCTGGACAAATTTTATACCAAATTCTTGCCCTGGCCTCCCTAGAGAAATAAAGGGACAGCCTGCTACCTCTGTGACAAAGCTGCTAGCAATTTAGACTGGGTCCAGTCTCTAGTGACAAATATTTATTCTTAAAATCCAGGGCCCAGTTGTTCAAAACCAACAATGTCATTAGTTAAACTGTCTTTAAACTTTGATCATTAAATATGGCGTATACGCTAGTATTTTTGCTGAAAAATGTGGGTAGCTTTTGCATCTTGCAAAAGCTACTCACATTTTTTCAGCAAAAATACCTATGAATTAGATATTGTACTTACTAGAACAGTTACATTTTGACCACTAACAAGCTCAATAAACTAACGATGCTTTGAACAAGTCGGCCCTGTTTGAATCATCCACTAAAATAAAACCAAAATAGTATGACTATAAAGGCTGGTCATTGATTTCAGGATCAGATTGAAAAGTTTAGTTTCATTTAATTCTATAACTACGGATAATGCATTTTTATGCAATCATCATTTTGTTCAATAGACTTATGCCAGTCTACTAGTACATTGCCCGGTATTGCTGAACCCGGTGAGCCCTGCCTTTGCAAACAGTGCAGATCCAAATCATTTGGATCAGTTGAAGTATGTGAATTTGTATCAACAACTGGGATCAAGTAATCTGATTGGCTGAAAATTATAAGATTGCGTGGCATCTTAATTGATTCAGCATGACAAGGGTTAAGATATTGGCCCACATTTTCAAATGACTTCTCTGAAGCTGCCATGTCAGTTTTTATCAAATTTCACATGAAGGTCCTTGGATCTGGGAACAGAAGATTCCTTACATGATTGCAGGTCCATTGACCTAAATGGATGCCTTGCCTACTAGATGGTAAAACTTTTTTAACATCTTCCCTTCCAAAACCAAGAATGTTTTGATGCTGACAGCATTGGGGATGTGAGATCTACCAACTTCAATCATGGTCCTATATTGACCATTGATCTTTTAACAGCAAGGTCAAATTCCTATCATTTGCTTCCCAATTCATTTGTATGATGAAAATGTTGAAATGTTGTTTGCATATGCAATTTTAAACACCTCCTCAAAAACCATTAGGCCATCAAGTTTGATGCTGAGCCTTCTGTTGAAGGGGTATTGAGTCAGCTTTGTTAACCAAAATGGCCACCATGTCTATAATGGTAAAAATCACATAAAAATCTTCTCGAGAACTAAGATGGTTTTGAAGCTGAATATTGGTATATACGGGGGTCCTGCAAAAAGTTTTGTCACTGGCTTCGGATTACTTCAGTGCTGCGTTTTATCAAACATATTTTTATTACAAACCTTCAAAGTATTCCCCCTTTACTGAAACACATGTTTGTAACCTTTTTACCCAGTTGCGAAAAGCAGATAAATAGTCTTCTTTTGGTATCTGTTGGAGACACTGATAAATAGCACTGCCAAGAGAACTTCTAGACATATACTTATTTCCAGAAAACATTTTCTTAAGCCTTGGAAATAAAAAGAAATCACAGGAACTCAGGTCAGGTGAATGATGAGGTGGATGGTTTAAAACTTTCACCTTTTCAGAAGCCAAAAAAGACTTAACAACCTCACACTTATGAGAGGAGGCATTGTCATGTAAAAGGTGGACTCCTGACCATCCTTTGCTTGGTCGTTTCTTATTGTAACAAGTAAATTGGTCAGTGTATATGACTGCATCTATTTCAGTTTGAAATACCTCTGTCAGTTGGAAAGCAATTTGCACGAAATAAACGGATATTGTTAGCTATTCAACACATCATTCAAGTGCAGTGAAGCATTTTAAAATATACCTGGGATAAAACTTAGGAAGCCTATAGTGACAGAACTTTTTGCACGACCCTCATAGCATCAGGGATGGGAGTTGTACCAAATTTATGCACACTGAAAGTTTGATTTGACAGAAAGTCTACAGAACCTTTTTCTTGCGACAATGCTCCTATCATGCTGAATTAAGAATTTCAGTAATGTGTTCACTGATTTCTGTCATGTTACAATGACAAAAAACGGATCTGTTTTCTACTGATGTGCACCTGATAAGCCTTCCAGATATTTATGGCTTATGATTTTGGTTGATAGGCCAGCTCATTGCATAGATGTAGATACCATAATAATATTTACCCTAAATATTGGGACATCTTAAATCGTCGGCAACATTCTTTCGTGGAATTTGATCATGAAATATTTTCTACGGTCATTCTCTCCCTTCCGCTGATTCAAGAAGGGCAGTTGTCAGTTTCTGGCGAAAGAATGTGCACAATACTGGTTAACCGCTTAGAGGACTAAGCCTGCCCAGTAAACGTGTGGTTAGGTAAACTGACCGCGCTCGACATGACCCCATTGGGTTGACTGGGCCGTAAAACCTCAACACAAACAATAAATCCTTACTGTACTCATCCTATAATTTGAACAAGTCCATTTTACTGTCTGTTGATGTGTCTAAAAACTGCTGGATGTGTGGCAAACAGTGTAGACCCAGATCAGATGCCACATTTTGTGGCATCTGATCTGGGTCTACACTGTTTGCTAAGGCCTGTCTATCCCAATACTTGGGGTTATTATGGTAGTTTCTTCACATTGCAGAACTCCAGATACCGGATTTACCCTACTGTCCTTTCAAGATCCTTACCAAATTATGTATCCTAAAACAAGTCCATTTCACTACCTGTGATGTGGTTAAAAATTGCTGGATGAGTGGCAAACAATGTATACCCGGTCAGATACCACATTTTGTGGCATCTAATCTGGGTCTACTGCACTGTTTGCTCGGGCCTGTGTATTCCAATACTTGGGGTTATTATAGTATGTTGTTTCTTTTCATTGCATAACTCTAGATACCAGGTTTACTCTAAATATTAGGGCACCTTACTCCTTACCATATGTATCCTAAAATTTGAACAAGTCCATTTCACTACCTGTTGATATGTCTAAAAACTGCTGGATCAGCAGCAAACAATGTATACCCTGATCAGATGTCACATTCTGTGGCATCTGAGCTGGGTATACATTTTTTGCTTAGGCCTGGCTGTCCCAATACTAAGGGCTGTTGCAATACTTAGAGCTGTCCCAATACTTAGGGCTGTTCAAATACTTAGGGCTGTCCCAAATCTTAGGGTTATTATGGTATCCAAAACTAATCATGAACAAGCAAGTTAAATGTTCTTGCTTTAGTCCCGGTATTTAGGGTTATATGGTGTCTGGATAACTATATTTCTGCTTTCTCCATGAAAAATGTACTGTGGGTACTCATTAGAGCTTGCTGAGGGGAGTCTGTCTAGTACAGGAACATTAATTTTGTTTTTATAGAAAAAAAAAGTTTTTCATTGAATAAATGTTATCCAGAGTTTATGCCATGAGGATTTAAATAAGAGCGTGAACGTACATACGAAAAGGTACTGCCTGGCATGGGGAACTGATGAATATTCTTCACAGCAGACTAGTCATGGTCAGTTTTGTCAGCTCAACAAGCTAAGCTACATAAAATCTAAATGTGAACAGCAAAGCAAATGGCCAGACTGTGCAGATGTGCATGCTGGTTTGGATCATTGCTGTCGCCAGAGCCAAGTTGTACATTTTTGCATGCACATGCTCGCAGGAAGATAGACTGATACTGTGGTTCAGAACCATTAACGTTTGTAGATTTATCTGATTTGGTACTGTGGGTGTTAAAACAGACTGACAGTGCAATTAAGTCAGAAGTTTCTGAGTTCCTTGTTGCCCATTCATTGTTCCTCATTCCCCCATAATTTCTAGGTCCTCGACTTCTCAATCCTTGTACCTTATTCCATTGTGTATTCTTTGTTCTCCTTTATTTGTTTCTTGTACCTTATATCTCATTCCCTTGTATGGTAAATGTCCTAAAAATGTGTACACTAAAGTTTCTGATATAGTGGCACATACAAACAGTCCTGAAGGAGCAGTCTGATCAGGGTCTACACTGTTTGTCATTCTAATAAGTAATTTAAGATATAACTACATAAAAAAGCAAAATTTAGACTACAAAAATATGAAATAAAGTGTTCGAAATTTCTAGGAAATTGACTGTACTTGTTGCTGATTCCTTGTTCTTTCTTCCTTGTTTCCCATCATTGAAGTAATTCATTGTTCTTCATTCCTTATTATACAGTCTCCAACCCCTCTGCAAACTGTGTTTGTGGAGTGAGGAATGGGGGTGTTGACACTGTTTTCATATTGCTTGTTGCCTGTTTGTATGTCCATCTGTTATGTTTTGGTATCTAATAAGCACTGCTTATTGACATTCTTTGTATGTTCTCTGTTCATTGTTCTCACTATGTTGTTCTTTATTGCTCATAATTGTTCCTTCTTTATTTCATAATCCTTGTTTCCTATTCTTTTCATTCTTCTTTGTTCAGAAACATTAAGGAATGAGAATCAAGGATTAAAGAATAATGCATTAGGAACAGAGAGACACTGACTAGTCAGTGTCTAGTGCACAGACTAGACAGTAGTACACTGAGTAATACATTGACTAGTCGGGGTATCTCATGCCTTATTAGCTGTTCCTTATTCATTGAATGAATTAGGAACATATATTAAAACGTGATTCACTGATGCGATACACTGACACTGTGCACAATACTGGTTAACCGCTTAGATGACTAAGCCTGCTCAGTAAACGTGTGGTTAAGTAAACTGACCACGCTCGACATGACCCCATTGAGTTGACTGGGCTGTAAAACCTCAACACAAACAAACACCGACACTGAATCTCTTATCAGTTGTTCCTAATTCAATGTTCTTTATGTATTTTCAAAATGATAAATGAGAAAAATAATGAGGAATACAGGAATGGTGAATGAAGAATAAGGAATGAACAGTAAAGGATATTATTGCATGAAAAGCAGTGTCGTACCTTATTAACAGCCATGCATTAACTGGCAAAAAGCCGTGTATTAACAAGACAATTCACGTGCTGTTAATGCACAGCTACGTAACTTTCAATATGATCCTACCGGGGCCACAGAGTTGCTGCCTTTACGAGATGTGTACTGCCTGGCCCTAGAACGAGCATAGTCAGTGGAAATTACGTTCGCGAGACATCGGTGAAATGGCGAAACAAAATAGTGCAAGAAATAACACGAAAATGTAGCAAAAGTTTTCAGTTTTTATGCAATAATAGCGATCAAACATGGTTTTTGAATGCATTACCATTCGCCAGGTCCCTTGGGAGGTGTTGAAAACCGCGGCCTTCGGCCTCGGTTTTCTACACCTCCCATGGGACCTGGCAAATGTTAATGCATGAAAAATCATGTTTGATCTCTATAAGAAACCAGTACCAAAGGAAAAACAGTGATAATAAAAATAATAACAAGTTTGCCTTGTTGAGGCAGGCTAAAGATGCAAAAGTAAGTGATATTTTGGAGGGATGAAAATTAAGTTAAATATACTACCTGAAGATGTTGCACATATTTGTGAAGTTAAAGGGGACCGACCAGTGCTGCTTTCACTTTTAATGCCTCACTTGAACTCTTTAAGGCTTAACATCTGGGTTAAAAAAAGAACAAAAAACATTTTGAAAATTTTTTGTTTTGTGATTATTATTTTATTTTTTGAATAGGATTTAATATTCCATTTATTGTCTCCTAATTAAGGAAAAAAGTAGAGAAGATATCTACAGTTTGTCCTCAGAGCGATAGATGGTGTGATAATATGACAATACCACTTGTCATTGCATGGCTCAGATACAGCACAGGAAGTTGATTCAGGGGCATAGAAATACATCCTGTGAAGATTATTTTGGCTCCCTTCTAAAGGGTCTGTGGCTCAGTCAGATGCTCGCCCAACTGGTGAACAGGAGCCCACCAGGTCCACTAACATTATTTCAAGGAGATTGATCATGAAACATTTTCTAAGGTCACTTCTCTCCCTTATGCTGATTCAAGCAGGGCAGTTGTCAGTTTCTGGAAGAAGAATGAGCACCTCTTAGAGGACTAAGCATTCCCAGGAAAAGTGTGGTTAGGTATTTTTGACAGCTTTGTCTGCCTGTGACACATCTGTAATTTTGTTTCACTGACAAGAACTTGAGTAAATTTCATTGGATTTTGAAGAAACTTAATATGTCCATTGATATTGTGGAGAAATGCTTTAGGATTGCTAATGAGCAAATTTCTTCATCACGAAAACATGCCTATATAATTTTGACCCCCTTAAACCCCACTTTTTTATAAACTGGGGTTTACAGGGGTATACATTGCTTTGCTTATTTCTGCTCAAAAACATAGATTGTGGGTACTCGTTAGAACCGCCTTGCTGAGGCGGTTCTAACAAGCATCCACAATCTATGTTTTAAGCAGAAATACCAAGAATATCAGAATTTTTATCTGAAATGTTTCATGTTTTGGTGGTAAAATTTTCAGTATATCTGAATTGGCATGGTTTTGTAATGTCAATAAGGTACAGAGTTACCTGCCCACTACATGATAATGGCTGGGTATAATTGTTTCATGCGTTTATTTCAACCCAAAGTTTTTTATAATTTTCTTATTTCTCCATGAAAATATATATATGGTGGGTACTCATTACAAGTGCTTTGCAGAGGCTCTTCTCATGGAGAAATAAGAAAACTATTTTTTTTTATACTCCGTTAAACTAGAACTAGTCATTTGGGTGTCCCTACTAGAGTCTTCCTTCTTTGTATTCAGCCCAGTGCATTTCATACTTAGCCCTTGTCCTGCTGAACCCGGATATACCCTGACTTTGCAAACAGTGTAGATCCTGAAGAAGCCAACTGATCTGGATCTGCACTGTTTGTCATTCAGTATATGAATTTATATCAACAATCTGGATCAAGTAACCTGACTGGCTGAAAATTAGAAGTGGGCATGGCATCTTAATTTAGTCAGTAGGACAAGGGATAAAAGAGTGTTTTGCAAAGCTGCTGTTTTTGCTGTAATTGCAGACTCAAATCAGATGCTGCATTCTGTGGTGTCTGATCTGGGTCTATCCTGTTACCAGAATTTACAAGTATGGCTAATATCTGTACTGCCAGTGACTGGGTGATATTTTCTCTGGAGTGACCCTGTTCATATCTGGAACAGTCTGTCACAGTGGTCTATTGAACTAACCCATTTTAGTCTGGAGACCTCCCTAAAGAGTTTTTGGCAAACTGTGCAGACTGTGATCAGATGCAGCAGAAATTTGGCATCTGATCAGTCTTCAATATTTGCAAACAGTTAAGCCATTTTTCTCTAGGGAAATCTAAATCACATAGCCTGTCTATCATACCTAAAATTGAAATTGGACTCTTCTAATAAATAGTGTGGGGGAGTTTATTCAGCACTATGGGTTAATGACTGTATAAATATGCATTATTCAAATGAAACTAAACTTTTCTCTTCTAATTTCTTTTCTGTTAGTGAAATCAATAAAGTGATCAGCCTTTATAATCATTATATTATACTGATTTTATTTTAGTGGATGTATCAGACAGGACAGTGTAATGAGAAATACCATATCTTTTCAGTCAAGTCTGTATATTGTATGTTGTTTATTTTGGTTTCATATGTAGGTTTTGATAAAATAAGAACATTTTAGAAGGCAATTAATGAGAATTTGATAGATAAATCAATAATTTATCCCTGGTATAACAGCTTTAAGTACATTAGGGCATTAAGAATCACATTTGTGGTATGGAGTTCTGTAAGCTGCCTTAGGCTTAGCCATCCTGGGTAAACATTTCAGCAGATGACATTTTGAGATATTTTTCCTTTTTGTCATAGAAAACAGGTTTTGACATTTCATGCAAATTGTCTTCAATGGAGACTATTTGTGTGAACTGTCAAAGCCTTTTTTCTGGGAGAAAATAAGAAAAATATGATCTATGCCAATAGAGTGATAAAGGATAACACTTCTGAGATATATATATATATATTTTTTTCACAGAAAACAGGTTTTGACATTTCATGAAAATTGTCTCTGTTGATAGATAAATCAATAGTTTATCTTTTATAACAGCTTTAAGTACATTAGGGCATTAAAAATCACATTTGTGTGATGGAATTCTGCAAGCATTCTGTTCATCAGGCATCAGCTGTAAGACCCTCAGCATTCTGGCTAAAAATTCCAGCAGACATTTGAAAAAATGCTGAAAACATTTGAAATATCATTTTTTCGTATTTTCCCAGAAAAACAGACTTTGACATTTCACACTGATTATCTCCATTGGAGAAAATTTGCATGAAATGTCAAAGCCTGTTATCTGTGAAAAATATGAAAAACATCACCAATTTGTTGTCTTCTGAATAGAGTAAATTTCAGCAAGAAATATTTTGAGATATTTTCTTATTTTTCCCAGAAAACAGGATTTGCCATTTTATGCGGATTGTCTCCAAAGTCAAATCCTGTTTTCTGTGAAAAATAAGAAAAATAATGTCAGTTTGTCATCTGCTGAATGGCAGACAGTGCAGATCCAGATCAGTTGGCTTCTGAAGAAGCCAACTGATCTGGATCTACACTGTTTGCAAAGGCAGGGTATATCGGGGTTCAGCAGGACAAGGGTTAAAAATTCATAAAGTCCCTTTTGGTACGTACTTAGTCTTAGTGTATAATCTCCTTACCATATTTATCCAAAAATTTGATAAAGTCCCTTTCTCTAATTGTAAGTGTGTCTGAAAATTGCTGGATGAGTGGCAAACAGTGTAAACCTGTTCGGATGCCACACACTGGCATCTTCTGATCTGGGTCTACACTGTTTGCTCAGGTCTTGGTGGTTGGGTGGTGCAAAGGTGTTGTGTATCTTATGTCACTGGGGTGTCCAAGTGATAGTATGGCTTACAGTTGGGCAAGAAGTGCTATCCTTGTAGCAGGTAAGGGTAGAGGGGGGATGTTTTTATTTCTTCTGTTTCTCCACTATCATTCCTGTTCCTCTTTCTTCCCTGTCCCTCTCTTTCATCTCCTCTACTATCTCTTCTATCTCTTTTCTCCCTTTCTCTGGAAGACGACACAAAATGACCCACAAGGGTTGACATGTCATTAAACCCCAACACAGTCCATCAATAATGTCCCAGTACTTAGAGTATATCAATCTATACACTTGGAAAAAAAGTTAAGCACCCCACATGAAATTTTAACCGGCAATTTAGAACACCATGTCTCACCTTGAAATAGCTCAAAATTGAGATAGAAAAAATACCATTTATAGCACCTGTAAATGTTTGGCAAAATAAAAACAACAAAACAAGGTGAAAATCTTTCATGTTAACCCTTGTCCTGCTGAACCTAGATATATACTGTGCTTTGCTTTTGCAAACAGTATAGATCCAGATCAGTTGGCTTCTGAAGAAGCAGAAGCCAGTTGATCTGGACCTGCACTATTTGCCATTCAGTATATGAATTTATGTCAGCAATCTGGATCAAGGAATCTCATTGGCTTGAAAATTAGAAGTGGGCGGGGCTATTAATTTATTCAGCATTACAAGGGTCAATTAACTGTGGTATTGTGCAACAATCAGACGCCCTAAAAAAATCAACAATATGAAGGCTCGTACAAGTCTTGGCCTCTAGATCAAATTAGCAAGTCAATACCTTCAGCACCGCATACGCCGCCTGCTTGCACTGATGACTGCTTCCACCAGATGCCTCATTCCTCCAGTGACTTGCATCAAAACGCCATGTTTTGCTGCTTCATTTTCTTGAAGTTTCAGTGGAGGCAAATGGTGTTCTTGTCTTTCTCAATATTGAGATGTTTCAAAGAGAGGGCTGGCTTTCAAAATTGCAGTGAAATTTTGCAGGGGTGCTTAACTTTTTTCCATGTATATACTTTACCTTTGCCTTAAATTTCTCTCGAACAATTGGGTAGATATCTTTTCCATTTTTTTCCCAGAAAATACCATTAATATTTTTCATGCTAGTGGTCACCAATTTTAGTCTATAAACCCAAAAAGGGTAACTGACAGAAAGTGCAGACCCATATCAGATGCCACAGAATGTGGCATCTGATCAGGGTCTACACTGCTTGCATTAAATACAGGAATTTCTTTAAACCTAGTAATAATAAGAACTAACTAGACAATCAGCTATTGGTCATTACGAAAACAAGCCTATTCAATTGTACTGAAAATTTAACCACTAAAAATAAATTTTTTCAGATAAAAATTCCAATATTTTTCATATTTCTGCTCAAATACTCATTAGAACCTCCTGAGCAAGGCAATTTCTAACGAGTACCCAAAATCTATGTTTTTTAGCAAATTAAGAAAAATAATGTATACCTCTGGAGAAACCATGATCAGACACTACATTCTTCGGAACCTAATCTGGGTCTCCATTGCTTGCTTAAGCCTATCTGTCTCATAAGTTAGCGTTATTCCGGTATTTTTTTATTGTGGTTACAGGGCAATAATGCATATCTGAATTCTACATGTGTACTCTTAGGCTTAACTCCCTTAGATGACTCTTGGTAAAATTTTCAGCAGAGACATTGAATCTTTTCTTATTTTTCCCAGAAAAGGGGCATTGAAAGTTCATGCCAATTGTCTGCTTTAATGTCAAAGCCTATTTTCTTGAAAAAAAAAAGAAAAAAAAAAAGGAAAAACAATATATCTCAAATGTCGTGTGCTAAGTGTTAAAAAAGTAATTAACCCATTGTAGTCAGGAGACCCGTAAAAGGGCAAACAGTGCAGACCCAGATCAGCGGCATCTGATCAGGGTCTCCACTGTTTGCAAATAGTTTAGCTATTTTTCTCTAGGAATATGTAAATCTCATAGACGGGTGTACCTAAAATTGAAATTGGACTCTTCCAATATATAGTGTGGGAGAGTCTATTCAGTATACAATGGGTTAATTGTCCGTGCTCTTGGGAGACAAAATATGCAGAAGACACGATTGATTTTTTTGTAAGAAAATGGCTCTATTTTATCAACCAAAAAAAAAAGGAAATTAAAATATTGTCTGCTAATAAGGGTTGAAGAAGAAAAAAAGATACCAGCATATGTTATGTGAATTATATTTCTGATTTGTTTGTTTTGTGTTGTAAAAATAAAGACATCACATGAAAACTATCTAAGATCTCAGTTTTCATAGCTTTTACATCACAAAAAAGGCCTATATAATTTTGACCCCCTTAAACCCCACTTTTATATAGTAAAAACTGGGGTTTACAGGCATATACATTATTTTTCTTATTTCTGCTCAAAAACATAGAGGTGAGGCAGTTTTAACGAGTTCCCATAATCTATGTTTTGAGCAAGAATATGAAAAATATTAGAATTTTTTATCAGAAATTTTTTTCTTTTTTGGTTGTAAAATTTTCAATATATTTGAATAAGCCTGTTTTCGTAATGAGTAGAATTCAAGTCATCATTGTTCTAGATAAGAGGGCTATCCAATAAACATTTTTCCTATTTTTTCCACAAAAACAGTTGTTTTGGTTGCTAGCTAGAAGTGTCACAGCAAGGTGTTTCTGATGTGTACCCACGCATTATTCCTATTCAAGTATATAGAAAATTTCACGTCCAAAAACTGAAAATTTACAGATAAAAAACTCTGATATTTTTCTTATTTCTGCTCAAAACATAGAATGTGGGTACTCGTTAGAACCGCCTTGGTGAGGCGCTTCTAACGAATACCCACAAACTAAATTTTCGAGCAGAAATAAGAAAAATAATGTATACCCCTGTAAACCCCAGTTTTACTATATAAAAGTGGGTTTAAGGGGGTCAGTATTATATAGGCATGTTTTCGTGATGAATACAGTAATAACCCTTGCTGTGCTTTCTACATCTTTCAGAAATTAATTTTCTGCTTGGCACTTTAGACAGAAGAAGAAAATTTGCAAACTTTTGTCATAATTAAATGCAAAACCATTTGTCGTAACTGCTTATGCACAAAAAGTTTTATATTCTAGTCATTGGTTTTCAAAAAAATCAAATATTTTCACTTTTTCCCATAGTAAAAATGAATGCAAATTATGCAGAATCTGAAGGGTAGGTAACTAACTTCGAGGCAGATTTTGGACAAGTTATCCTTGTTTAATTTTTCTGAAATTTTCATGATATTGTTGTGTAACAGTTCAAATTCAGCAAAGAAAAGTAAAAATATTTTCTTAGACAAAAATTCCAAAAAAATCGCTTAAATTTCTTTGACAAAAATTCCAAAAAATCGCTTTACTATAGAAAATGCATGGGTCAGATCAACTTTTGGCCATAAATCTAATTTTTGGGAAAATGTTTGAGAAAAAAACACAGAAATAGAAAAGACAAATGGTTTCTGATAAGATGTGGCCAATTAGAACAAAATATTTTCATTTGAAATAAAGTGCCAAGCAAAAAATGTCTTTCCGAGTGAGACAGTAGTATTGGGACGCCTTACCTACTTACTGTATTTGTCCTAAAGTTTAATATATATTCTATTATACTACTTGATGTGTCTAAAATATTGCTGTATGTCTGGCAAACAGTGTAGACCCAGATCGTTCTGGGGCATTCTGATCTGGGTCTTTGCTGTTTGCAAATGCCTATCTGTCCCAATTCTTAGGGTTATTAGGGTATATGTTTTTGTATAGAGCATCATGAAAACATGCCTATATAATTTTAACCCCCTTAAACATCTATTTTTATATAGTAAAACTGAGGTTTATAGGGGTAAACATTATTTTTTTATTTCTGCTCAAAATAATAGATTGTGGGTACTCATTAGAACCGCCTCGTTGAGGCAGTTCTAACAAGTACCACAATCTATGTTTTGTGCAGAAATATGAAAAATATCAGAATTTTTTATCTGAAAAGTTCATTTTAGTGGTAAAATTTTCAGTATATTTGAATAGGCATGTTTTCGTAATGGATAAGAAAATATCAGCAGAGCCTTATCTAGAGCTGTGGAATTTAATCTTGGTGAGGAGAGAAGTGTCCCTGTGGTTGAAGTGGTCCAAGCGGTCCCACTAGGGGTGGAATTCAGCTCATGACCGCTTCATTTCACAGGTCCTTTTATCATCACGTCTTTAACATCTCAATATGACTTAAACAATATTGAAGGAGATGTAAAACATTAATTATCATGGCAAATAGCATGGTCAGTAGTAACAATTCATTACGAAAACATGCCTATTCAAATATATAGAAAATTTTACCTCCAAAAACAGAACATTTTCAGATAAAAAACTCTGATATTTTTCATGTTTCTGTTCAAAACAGCAGAAATAAGAAAAATAATGTATACCCCTGTTAACCCCAGTGTTACTATATAAAAGTGGGGTTTAAGGGGGTCAAAATTATTTAGGTATGTTTTCGTGATGTGTAAAGTAGGTTACAGTTGGTTTATTGCTGCCTGCTGATTTCTAACCACACTAGCAGCAGAATTTATTTCATGATTATATGGTGCTTGTAAATCATATTTTCACTGTACTTTGTCCTGAAATGACTGAAATCATGTTGATGTGATTCCTTGAAAAAGCCAGTTGCTTATGATATGAAGTTGTGACTGACAGTTTTGGATGTAAATACAATGAATTCTAAATCTCGGCTCCCCAAGTGGAAAAATCTGCAGAACACAAATTGATGATTTTTATGCCCTGTCACAAAAAGTGGAGAGGTATTATTTTTATACCCTCAGAAATTATGAGTGTCCATCTGTCCGTCCATCCTTCTGTCCAACCATCCTTCATAATTTCATGTCAGCTCCATAACTGATACCATTTGAGATATTTTCATGAAACCACACCAATGTAAAGGATCATTAGACGATATGCAGAACACATGAACCTTGAACGTAGCAATTTCTACCATGTACTTGTGTCCACTCCATAACACTGAAACCGTTCATGATATTTTCATAAAACTTCACACAAATGTAAAGCACCATGAGACGACATGCAGAACATATAAAATGTAACTCTGATTAGCGTACTTTTGGAATTATTGCCCTGTGAACATTGAATAAAGCCATTTCCACCATGTACTCATGTCAGCTCTGCAAGTTGAAATCCATTTCAGATATTTTCATGAAATCTCATTCGAATGTAAAGCACCATGAGACAACATGCAAAATACCAGAACTTTGGTTAACCTACCTTTGGAGTTACGGCCCTTTGATCATTGTAAATACTAGTGTCCGCTCTGTAATTTGGAAACCATTTCAGATATTTTGATGAAACTTCATACAAATTTAAAACTCATGAGTGGACATGTAGAACTCAAGAACTGTAACTCTGGTTTGCCTACTTTTGGAGTTATTATGCTTTGAACATTGAACACATCCATTTCTACCATGTACTTATGTCCCCTCTGTAAATTGAAAACAGTTTGAGATATTTTCATGAGATTTCTCAGAAATGTAAAGCATCATGAGAGGATGTGCAGAACACAAGAACCATAGCTCTGGTTAACCTACTTTAGGAGTTACCACCCTTTGAACATAGTAAATATTGAAAATAGCCACTTATACCATGTACTTGTGTCAGCTCTGTAAGTTGGAAACCATTTCAGATATTTTGATAGAACTTCACACAAATGTAAAGCATCATAAGACAAGGCAAAACACAAGAACCATAACTCTGCTTAAATTACTTTTGGAGTTTCTGCCCTTTGAACTTTGAAAATAGTGATTTCTTTAATATATGTGTCCGCTCTGTAACTTGAAAACTGTTTGAGATATTTTCTTGAACATACATGTGATACCTCCCGGATCACGCAGGAGGCTCCCGCATTTGAAGCCCATATCCCGTGCTTCCGTCCGGGAGACAGAATCTCCCGCAATTGCAGTTTTCCTATCCCAATTTTTTCACGAGTGACCGTTTTGCGAGTATTTATGGTAAGCAGTAACAGACTTCTATAATTTCGCTGCCGAGGGCGATTAACAGATAAGCGGGAGAATATAATACACAACCGTAAACAGGTGACATTATACACGGCTGTCATAACCGGCGGCGATTTTGTCATCAGCTGTCTGTTAAATGCCTTCACTTTCTAACCGTACATCATTCTCAGTCCGAAGAAGAAGCAGCAAAGATGTCCAAAAGATCACCATCAACCCCTAAGAATAAGACCAAGAAGTACAAGACTACTTTTCAGGGTTCGCTTTAGTACATTTTGCAACTCAACTGTGGAAGGAACGACATAACCAGACAAAACCAAGGATTGACGCACATCGCAATGCAAGCAGCAGTAAGATAATGCCAAATATTGCTACGCTATTCAAGGCAACCACACCCGAAAATGTCACCGGGGCAGAAGCGAACGACCGTTCGCACTTTTTTTTTTTTTGCGAATAATGAAATCTTTCGCATGAAGATTCCCAGCTGACACCAAATGGTGAATCAACATTGAAACAACTTTGACTAACGTTGTTTCAACTTTTGAATCAACGTTGTGTGCATGAAGGGCCGTTTTTTTTTCTCCTAATATCCCTACTTATGTTTACTTTTCTGGTGTAAATGAACTGCAATTTTAAAGTATGTAAATGAATTGTTTGCAACTGAACAAACAAGAAAAGAAAAAGAAAAGAAGAAGTAGAAAAAAAATCCCGCTAAAAATCACGGGTGTCATCGTGCACCGGATAAAATTGAAGGGCAAAATTGATCAGACGACATTTGATTACCTCCCTTAAAACCGGTGATCCACTATGGCGTCCTAGAGACGAATAAACCCGGAAGTATCTAAGTAACAAATACTTGTCACTCAATGGTTTCGTTTCCTTAGCACAGAATATCTAGGAAACAACAAAAAGCACGTAACCTTTAAATATTTGACTGAAGACTAGCGAGAAATCCAGCAACAGTATTTAGACTATCTTTATATTTTTTCAGATAGTACTAGTAGTCGCACACAATCTCACGTTAGAAACACGACCATCGCGTTATCGTTCTCGATCTTGTCAATCCAGTGCTTGATTAACCCATTCTTAAATACATAGAACCCTTAAAAGGGATATAGGCAAGCAGTGCAGATCCAGATCAAACACCTGACCAGGATTACACTGTTTGCGAACAGGATTTTCCATCATCTGGACCTATGGTTACAGCTTTCTTTCTTTGTAAATAACCTAAAACTTGCTATTTTGAAATTAAAACTTGAAAATGTCTGTTCCTGTCAATTAAATTCAGTAGTTCCAGTTCCTTTGTACATCTAAATCATATGAAAATGATAAGAAAAAAAACTTGAACACGTCGTCAAAAAGTCTCCCTCATTGAGACCCCAATCTCCCTCATCTGAGAAGCAAATCTCCCTCATGGTCATCATAAAATTATCACATGTATGCTTGAAGCTTTATGCAAATGTATATCACCATGATGTGATGTGCAGAACACAAGAACCAGAACTCTGAATTTCCTGCTTTTGGAGTTATTGCCCTTTTGACATTGTAAATAGTGATCCCAGTCATATATTTGTGCCCTTTCTATAACTTGAAATTGGTTTCAGAGATTTTCTTGAAACCTTGCAAAAATGTAAAGCATCATAAGATGACATGTAGAACACAACAACCATTAGTCTGGCTTAATTACTGTTTGAGTTATGGGTCTTTGAACATTGAAAATAACAGTTTCCTTGATATACTTGTAAAATTTACATTAATATGAAACACCATTAGGGGATCTACAGAAAATGAGAACTGTAAGTCTGGTTTACATACTTTTTTGAGTTATGGCCCTTTGAACATTGAAAATAGTCATCTCAGTCATATATTCTTGTCAACTTTAGTTAGGGAAAGACAAATGCACCTTCTCTTTGAATTCAGTTTTGACAGAGTTCTAGCACTTGCTTGATGTAAGTGCAGTGGTGGTGCATTGTGCAGTGCTTGCAGCACTTTTATTTCTTACTGTTTAACAAAAAACAGAATTTTACATATTATGCAAATAGTCTACTTAGGAGATGTTATTGACATTTCCTGCAAATAATTACCTTAGGAGATGTAAGGATTTACATTTTATGCACTAGTCTTTAGAAGATGCAAGGCATTTCTAGCAAATAGTTTTGTTAGGAGATGTATTCATGGAATAGTCTCCTTAGGAGATGTAAGGTCTGACAGTTCAAATAATCACCTAAGGGGGTGTAATGTCTTAAGTTTCATCCAACAGTGTCTTATAAGAAACAAGGTTTTAGATTCCATGCAGTGGTCTACTTCCAAGATATAATGTCTGACATTTCTAGCAAATAATCACCTTAGGAGATGAAAGGTTTTACATTTTATGCAATAATCTCCCTTCGAGACGTAAGGTCTGATATTTCATGCAAATAATCACCTTAGAGAATGTAAGGTCTTACATTTCATGGAATAGTCTACTAAAAAGATATAAGGTCTGACATTTCATACAAATTATCTCCTTGGGACACGTAAGGCTTTATGACACTCACACTCCATTGACTAGTCTACGTCTATTAAGAATATGTAATGTCTGACATTTCCTGGATAGAATCACCTTAGAAGATGTAAGGTTTTTCATTTTGTGCATTAATCTTCTTAAGAGATGTAAGTTCTGACATTTCAAGCAAATTGTCTCCTGGGGAGATGAAAGTCTGACACTCCATGCAAATAATCACCTAAGGAAATGTAAGGTCTTATTAGGAAATGAAAGGTCTGACAGTTCATGCAAATAAAATTCTCCTTAGGAGATGTAATGTTTTAACTTCCATGCAATAGTCTACTTAGGAGATATAATGTCTGACATTTCCTGCAGATAATCACCTTAAGAAATATAAGATTTTGTATTTAATAGTCTCCCTAGGAGATCTAAGGTCTGACATTTCAAATACAGTCGACTCTCGTTATCTCGAATTCCAAGGGACTCACTGAAACACTTCGAGATATCCGTACTTCGACATATCAGAGTTGAGAGAATGAGGAAAACAGTAAATTGAACAACCATATTTAACAAATGAATATGTAATTTGACTCCTGAAGTTAGAAATATATATATTTAAAATAATGTGGAAAAGAGGAGAAATTGCTCCCGAGGAGCAATTTCTCCTCTTTTCCACATTATTTTGTTATCTGTTGTCATGATTTCATGTTAAAACAGGAACCAGATTTTCACTTCGAGATAAGGGGTAATTCGAAATAAGCGAGTTCGAGATAACGAGGTTCGACTGTAAATAGTTTCCTTGGGAGACTTAAGGTCTGACATATCATGCAATTAATCGTAGTTTAAACATTTTTTTTTTTTTCATTTGTATAAATATCAACATGACTATATTTTAACTTGGATTCAGAAAAATAATCCTAGGGGTGTAGAGTTTTACATTTCATGGAATAGCCTCCCTAGGATATTTCTTACAATAGTCTATTTAGGAAATGTAAGATCTGATATTTCATACAATAGTCTACTTAGGAAATGTGAGGTCTGATATTTCATACAAAAATTTCCTTAGGAGATGTAAGGTCTGACATTTTATACATCTCCTCTGGAGATGGAGTGTATAGTCTCCTTAGGAAATGTAAGACCTGGTATTTCATGCTATAGTCTCCTTAGAATGTAGAACTGATTCTGTTAGATTTTTGTTTATAAAATAAATTGAAAATTGTTTTTTTTTTCTCTCTTTTCAGGTGAGTACCATTTCTTTCAAGGTTAGAATAAAGGTAAGGTGACATGTTTACCTTTGAACTTCAGTGACATGGAAACCATGGAACCATGGAAATTTGTTCTAGACATAGGAAGTGAGTCACTGAGTGTTAATCAAAGTGCCAGGTCAGAAGGCAAATGGGTATAATTTGGGAATATTTTATCTTCTCTAAAATAATGGTATATTATGTGCACTCATTAGAATTGCTGCAGTGAGGCTATTCTAAAGACTTCACACAACATACATTTTCATGATAAAAAAAAATACACCCTAAAACATCCCTAAATATTTGTTTTCTTGAACTATCAGAAGAATTTCCTAGGACCTCAAACATGTCAAAAGGAGTTGAATCAGCCGTAGTAAATGTGTTATTGTCCAAGTCATTGAAGTTTTACTGTCCTAGCTATAGAAAATGTTTGCTAGATATTCAGAAAATATGTTGTTGTTTTTTTTTCTTATTTCTCAATGAAAACATATTTTGTTGGTATTCATTAGACTATATGTTGTAGGTGATAATTAGAAGTGATTTGACATTGCACTTCTGATGAGTACCTTAACCCTTCTCTTGCTAAACACGACATGCCCTGTCTTAGCAAACAGATCAGTTGGCTTCTGAAGAACTGATCTGCACTGAGTGGTCTTTAGATCGAGTTCTGTGACAAGTGCTAAAAGTATTTGGAGAGACAGGCCTGAGCAAAGAGTGTAGACCCAGACAGGACAGTGCAGAACATGATGTCAGATCAGGATCTTCACTATTTGCCAGTTATCTAGCACCTCTGTAGATACTTCAACACATTGTTAAAAGGTTTTGACAACGAAGTATAGTAAGGGCCCAATATTAACCCATTTTAGTCTAGAAACCCCAAAAAGGGTAATTGTCAAACAGTGCAGGCTCAGATCAGCATGACAGAAAGTGGCATCTGATCAGGGTCGTCACTGTTTGCAAATAGCCATTTCTCTAGGAATATCAAAATTACATATCCTGACATACCCAAATTGAAATGGGAGTATTCCAGTATATAGTGTTGGGAAGTCTATTCAGTCTAAAATGGGTTAAGGTTAAATAGGTTATCCAAGTATCTCATCATATTTGCCTTCCACAGTGGAGTAGGAGAGCCAGCCAGCACTTTTTATACCCCTCCCTGTGAAAGTGGTGGGGTATTATGGTTTCATGTTGTACATCTGTCTGTCCATCCGTATTTTCATTTCCAGATGATAACTTGAGTAAATTTCAATGGATTTTCACAAAACTTGGTACTTCTATGTGCTGGTACTTTTTATGAGCATTGATATTGTGGAGATCTGGCTTGGTTGCTAAAGGGCAAACTTGGTCAGTTTTTGACAAGAGGTATCTGTACGCTACATGTCCATATTTTTGTTTCCTGACCATAATTTAAGCACTGTTTGCTTAAAAAACAGGAAGTTAAGAGTTAAATGAAACAATCATAAGTTCCCCTTCTCAGCCTCCATGCAGAGGATCAACCCACCAGTACTGTCAGTGCTTTGATTAACTGAGGTACTCTTGCAGAATGTGGTAAGGGAAGTTACTCTGTACAAGGAAACCACAATTGTATGTATTTGATGATTTCCCCTAGTTTATTGGAAACATGTGTTGGATAGTGAAGTGATTACTGCATAAAAATACATTATCTTAACCCTTGCCTTCCTGAACCAGGGTATACTCTGAAGCCAACTGATCTGAATCTGCACTGTTTACCATTCAGTATATGAATTTATGTCAACAATCTGAATCAAGGAATCTGATTGGCTGAAAATTAGAAATAGGCATGACATCTTAATTTTTTCAGCATGATATATTCAGAATGATAAGGGTTAACATAGAGAATGAAATGAGACTACAAACTTCCCTCTTCTAATTTCTCCTCTGATTATGAAATCTATAATCATAATATTGCATTTGTTTACCAGCATGATAAGAATAAATATTTAGTTACTGGAGACTGGAGCCAGTCTAGACAGTGAAACTGTATCCAAAGTTTAGTTTTATGTCTTCTATCCATAAAAACAATCATAGACACTTATTTTTTAATGTAAAAATAAGGGTCTCATATTGTTTTTGGAAGCTCCCTAAATATAATTTTTAATACATCATAGGTCCAGATAAGCATTACGAAAACACGCCTATTCAAATATATTGAAAATTTTACCACCAAAAAAGGACAATTTTCAGATGAAAAATTCTGATATTTTTCACATTTCTTCTCAAAACACTGATTGTGGGTATTCATTAGAACTGCCTCAACGAGGCGGTTCTAACGAGTACACACAATCAATGTTTTGAGAAGAAATATGAAAAATAATGTTTACCCCTGTAAACCCCAGTTTTACTATATAAAAGTGGGGTTTAAGGGGGTCAAAATTATATAGGCATGTTTTCGTGATGAGTGGGTATCAGGTAAATATTTTTCTTATTCCCCCACAAAAACATATGTTGTGGGTGATCATTAGAAGTGCCTTGGTATTTTTGTGGCTGAGGCACTTCTAATGAGTACCTATAAAATATGTTTTCGTGGGCAAATCAGAAAGAAATCATCCTATCAAGAGCTATGATGCATCATTGTACGAAAAGAAACAAACATACCATAATAATAAGTACTGGGACAGACAGGCCTTTGCAAACAGATCACATGCCACATCATGGCATCTGATCAGGATCTACACTGTTTGCCACTCATCCAACAGAATTTTGACACATCAGCTGGGTGTTAAACGGAGATGTACAGACATGGTAACGAATATTTAGGGTATTAAATTATAGTACATGTGTACTGCCAAAGAAATTTTATAAACCGCCAATATCTTAAGTATTGGAACACCTTATCTCCTTACCATACTTGTCCATAGTTTTGAAAAAAGTCGTTTTTATTACCTGTTGATGTGTCTAAAATAGTGCTGGATGAGTGGCAAACAGTGTAGACCCTGATCAGATGCCGCACTCTGCAGCGTCTGATCTGGATCTACACTGTTTGTTCAGGCCTGTCTGTCTCAATATTTAGGGTTATTATGTTACCTGCTATCTGTTTATCTGGATTCTGGAGTTTTATAATCTTCAAACCAACTGAATTCAATAACAGCAGATCTTTCTTATTTTCATAACTCTTGATAAGGTGCTTTATTCAACCAAAAAGTATCTATATTTGTCTTAGTTCTTAATAAAAACATATATTGTGGGTACTCATTAGAAGTGCCTTGGGAAGGCACTTCTAATGAGTACCCACAACATATGTTTTCATTGAGAAATAATTAAAAAATACCTGATACCCCTGTTTATTTTCTTGAAAAGAATTTCCTTTGGAGACAGTTTGAATGAAATACCAAACCTATTTTCAGAATAAGACATTCTGAATAAAATGTCTTAATTGCCCTGGTTTAAAAAAAATGTCATGTTTGCCATCAGCTGCTGTTGCCAACTGCATGCTAAACTTAAATTCAAACATAATTACCATAATTATCAAAATAAGTGGATGATTTAGTTGTTAAAGACAGAAATAGCAGTCCAGGAATTGATTCTCTTAATTAAACATGCACAAACTTTACTGTCTGACATTTCTTGTTTACTTTTAAATTAAACATGGTCAAATCATGTTGCTCTAAGCCTCCTGATGAAGAAATGATTTATATTCATACCCCACCACTTGATAGTGGCAGGGTATTATGGTTTCATGTTGGTCAACTATGTGTCAATCCATCTGTCTGTCGTGCAAATGTCCATCCATATTTTTGTTTCTGGACGATAACTTGGATTTTCACCAAACTTGGTATGTGCATTGATAATGTGGACGTCTCGTGTGGGATTGGCAATGAGCAAATTTCATCATTTTTTGGACAGTAAATAGTGGCTAGGTACTATCCTTACACATATTTTTTTTTATTTATTTATTTATTTTTTTTTTTTTTGCCAAAGGCAAATAAGCTTAGGTTTCCATATAGGTGGTTTATCTCCAGCTGAAGAATGCTCAGCAAGGGAGATAAAAAGTTACTCCAAGCATGTGTGCTTTGTAAGTAGAAGATTGTGGGTTTGATCCAAGGCATACAGTTTTCTCAAACTTTTTCTGTCCGTTTTTTTTTATTATTATTATTATTTTCTCAAACTTTATCTCTCTGTTTTTTTTTTTTTTTTTTTTTGTTATTATTATTTTATTTCTATTTTATCATTGAAAAAACAGATCTCTTCTGAACAAGGAAGCACATTCCCATTTAACTCTTTCCCCACTAGTGGCGACTTTTGTTGTCTGCTGATAACCTTTGCAAACAGTTTGAACCCAGATCAGGCCTGACAAAACATCGGGCCTGATCTGGATCCGAACACTCTGAAGGTATACCTGAAAATTTTTTTGAAAAAGTTAATATTTAAAAAAAAAACATCCACAGATGATTAAAAAGCATGGAAAATTACTCAGCATGCAAAGAGTTAAGTGTCATGTCATCTTTGTGAAGGGAATCTGTACCAGGAAAGCACTTATTTTCTTCTAGTATTCTCCCTTTGAAAGGGGAAGCAAAATAACTATCGAGTAAAGTGTTCTGTCTTAGAGGTATACCCTGAAAAGGAATAGATACATGTTAAGGAGAAACAAGTCTTTCACAATTATTTTAGCTTCCTTCTGAATATGGGTCTACTCTAAAAGAAAAGAATTTGTTCCCCTTGGGAGCAAATTCTTTTCTTTTAGAGTAGACCCCTTTTCAGAAGGAATTGGTGTGCTGAGAGCTTACTGGAAGTCACAAAAGTTGAGGCGCCTCCTTTATAAAATGACAGAAAAGCCACTTGGCAGAATTGGTCCCCTGTGGCCTGCTGTTCAGGTGGACATCAACAGCAGGGCATATGGAACCAATTCTGTCAGTTTTGCTGATTGGTGCAAAAAAGCCCAGGGTAGTTATTTTATATCAGGCAGTCTGTGATTGGTTAATAATAAGGATGAATTAAAACATTCTAATTTGAAGAAAAAAAAAATTTGTGTAATTTCATGATTGTTTCAAATAACTAAAGTTTCTGTTTGTGTTTGCTGGAGCCAAATGAAGAAGTGGTGAAATTTCAAAATTTCAGTATTTTAAGGGGTTGCTACATTCAGCCTCCCATAAGTTCCAGGAAATGTTGGTGTCAGTCGAGATTTTCCTTATTTATGTTGCTATGCTAAGCCTGGTCTTTAACCCTTGTCATGCTGAATAAATTGAGATACCACAGCCACTTCTAATTGTCAGCCAGTCACATTACCTGATCCAGGTTGTTGACACTTACCAATCGTGAAATATTTTCTACCGTCATTCTCTGTCATTTCCAGTTATTGAAGAAGGGCAGTCGTCAGTTTCTGGTGAAATAATGCTATATGGGTTAACCGCTAAGAGGACTAAGCCTGCCCAGTGAAAGAGTGGTTAGGTAAACTGACAAGGCTCGACATGACCCCATTGGGTTAACTGGGCTGTAAAACCTCAACACAAACACAAACAAAACAGAACAACAAACAATGCAGACCCAGATCACTTGGTTTCTTTAGAAGCCAACTGATCTGGATCTACACTGTTTTCAAAGTCAGGGTGTATCTGGTACAAGCAGGACCAGGGTTAAATTAAAACAAGGTTTAGAGGCCAGTCATACTATGACAAGAATTTGTAACCACCAAAATGAACAGAATTAGTATGGAGCTCTAAGGAGAAAATAATTTGTTCCCTGTATCCAGCAACCAAAAAATAGTTTCTATTCAGGGAATCAGGTTTGCCATTATTTGGTGTTGAGCCTATTCTCAGATGTGAAATTAATTCACAAGTAATGGCCAGATCTTTAAAAGTAAACATTAATTAAATTAAGAGTAGAGCTTGTTTAAAATTGAATAATTGTTTGGCAGAAGTTTTACATCTGTCTACAGTATTTATGGTTAATTTTTCTGATGAAGCGATTATGGAAGCACCTCAAATGATAAAAAGGGTGTTAACATATATGAAACCACAATATACAGGTATGCAGTCGATTCAGGGCTTTGCTGCTGGGCTGATATTAATTAGAAGTTTTTGACGATGCTGTCAGAAATGGAGATCTTGATAAGCATGTGCAGATCTGCCAGCTAAACAGTGCTGACCATTTTCCAGAAGTGTTAACTCCTTTACAACTTGCTGAAACTCACTTTTTCATTAAAATGGAATTGGATAATAATTTAGACACTTAACAGGCACTAAAGAATGGGGAGAGGATGCCAAAATTCAAAAGCTGGTCTATTTTAAGAAATAGCGTGAAACAGATGCCTGCACTGTTTTAGATTTATTTTTTCAATTTAATTCTGGAATCATGCTAATAAAATCAACTCTGAATACATGAAAACCGATAGTTGTAAATAGTAGGTGTATCTGGACGAACATTTTCTCTGAATTTTTCTGCAAAAGTATGTTATGGGTACTTCACCCATTTTAGACCAAATAAACTCTCCCACACTATAGATTGGAAGTCTGATTTCAATTTTAGGTGTATCAGGCTATGTGATTTAGATACTCATAGAGAAAAATGGCTAAACTATTTGCAAACAGTGGGACCCAGTCTGCAGCTTCTGATCTGGGTCTGCACTGTTTGCCTGTTACCATTTTGTGGGTCTCTGTTAAAATGGATTAAGAGACAATTAACCCTTGTCCTGCTTAATAGATTAAGATGCAACATTTGTATCCACTTCCCCCCACCTCCACTGCACCCTCTCCCTGCATCCCACCACTCCAACTCATGGGGAAGAGCATGGACAACAACATTTACTCTTTCACAGCCCTGCTAAATACATTGCACTGTAGGGACAACTGGATAGTAAAAGCCCAGCTCTTTTTCCCCCATCCCCAGTGAAAAAAAAAAATAAGAATTGGGTAAATATTAAATCTTAGTAGTCCAGCTATTTTGGCGTGAAATCACAATCCCAGTACTTTCCTGGAACTGCACACTTTATGGCACTGTGGGGGCATTCAAAAGTTCATAGCCCCACACCTTAGCTAGCCATCCCCTACCCTTCCCTATGAGTAGTGGGGCAGTGGAAACAAATGTCTGTTGCACTGTAGTAGCCCTTTTTGCCCTTCTGGAAGATAACATAAAAACTGATCCACAAGAGTGGAGGTGCCCTTAACCCTTGTCCTGCTGAAGCCCACTTCAAATTTTCAGCCAATCAAATTACTTGATTCAGGTTGTTGATACAAATTTGAATACTTAATGACAAACAGTGCAGATCCAGATCAGTTGGCTTCTTAGAAGCCAACTGATCTGGATCTACACTGTTTGCAAAGGCAGGGTATGGACAAGGGTTAAATTTGAACAAATTGATTTTGCTACTCGTGGATGAATGGTAGGCACTGTAGACCCTGATAAGACATGTTCTGTCTGATCTGGTTCTACAGTCAAACCTCAATAGCTCGAACCATTATGAAAACATGCCTATTCAAATATGTTGAAAATTTCACCACTAAAAACTAAAAATTTTCAGATAAAAATTCTGATATTTTTCATATTTCTGCTCAAAACATAGATTGTTGGTACTCATTAGAACTGCCTCAGTGAGGCAGTTCTAATGAGTACCCATAATCTATGTTTTTGAGCAGAAATAAAAAAAATGTATACCCATGCAAACCCCAGTTTTACTATATAAAAGTGGGGTTTAATGGGGTCAAAATTATACAGGTATGTTTTTGTGATGGCCGATGGCTCATTTACTATGGCTGATTTGAACTTGTTTTTGACTGGGATTTTTGGGGGAAAATTTTATTTAATCTCGAAATTGTATGTTGTGTATTCATTAGAATTGCCTCATCAAGGGTATTCTAATGAATACAGTCAACATACCATTTTTGTATAGAAGATAAAAAAAAAAAAAAAACTTCCTTAAATTATCCCCATTTACTTCCTGACCGGGTGCTACAATTACCCTCAGTGGCTCAAACTACCCATGTCTCAAACAAATTTCCATGGTCCCAAAGATGTTCGAGCCATTGAGATTTGACTTACCTGTATTAACCCTTGTCCTGCTGAACTCAAATATACCCTGCATTTGCAAACAGTGAAGAAGCCAACTGATCTGGATCTGCACTGTTTGTCATTAAGTGTGTGAATTTGTATCAGCAATTTGGATCAAGTAATCTGATTGGCTGAAAATGGGAAGTAGGTGTGGCATCTTAATTTATTCAGCATGACAAAGGTTACACAATCACCTGTCCCAAGCTATTACTTTTTGACTTTCCCTGAGATGCTTGCTTGATCATATTTGTCTGTCTTTCCACTAACTCTGTAAGTAGACAGTGAAATCCTTGATCATACTGTACAGACATGCAGGGCCTTTATTATTCAAATTTGTCCCATAGACCCCTTTTCTTATGATGGGGCTCAATATTTTTCACTCTGAAGTTATAAATGGTGTGGAATTTGTGTCTGTTGTTTTTCAGACTTCAAAAATAGTGCTTCTTTTTTATAATTCCTTTATAAATTAAATTGCAGGTATTTTCATGGGGTGTCTACTGGTAATAAATTAAGACTTGTTAACAAACAGAACAGGTTATACTCCAGACCCTGAGACTATAAAATTAGCTTGGGAATTGGAGTCATAGCTCCAGAAGTACTTCTTTCAACAGAAAAATACTGATTTTTTTCTTGTTTCTTGACAAAAACATATATTGTGGGTACTAATTAGAAGCGCCTCAGTGAGGCACTTCTAATAAATACCCACAACATATGTTTTCATCAAGAAATAAGAAAAATATTATGTGGATACCCCCCACTTATCTGGAGCTATGTGGAATTCTGGGTAAATTAACTTTTAAACTTTTTATACCTCTCTCTAGGTAGACTCAGTTTTTGTTTGTTTGTGTTGAGGTTTTACGGCCCAGTCAACCCTGTGGGGTCATGTCGAGTGAGGTCAGTTTACCTAATCACACGTTTACTGGGCAGGCTTAGTCCTCTAAGTGGTTAACCAGTATTGTGCACATTCTTTCGCCAGAAACTGACAACTGCCCTTCTTGAATCAGCGGAAGGGAGAGAATGACCGTAGAAAATATTTCATGGTCAATCTCCACGAAAGAATGTTGCCGACCTCGGCAGGTAGACTCAGTAGACAACAAGATCATGATATTTTTCTTAGTTTTCCAAGAAAATAGACATGGAAATCTGAAAAACAAAATGCTGCGGAGTGCGGCATCTGATCGTGGTTTTTCTATGCTTGACATTCATCCAACAGTTTTTAGACACATTAACCCTAGTCCTGCTGAACCTGGATATACCCTTTTACGAAAAGTGTAGATCCAGATCAGTTGGCTTCTGAAGAAGCCAACTGATCTGGATCTGCACTGTTTGCCATTAAGTATATGAATTTGTAGCAACAATGTTGATCAAGTAATCCGATTGGCTGAAAATTGGAAGTTGGCATGGCATCTTAATTTATTCAGCATGACAAGAGTTAACAGAAGGTAAAATGGACTTGTATGAATTTTAGGACAAATATGTCCATCTATTCAGGGTAGAAGTACTTGTTTTCTCTGAAAAATAAAAAAAAAAAAAAAAAAAAAATTTTGCTCAAATTTTGCTTGGTGCTTTAAGGGTTAACATTGGCAACTTAGGAGTGCAAGTTTCCATTCATCTGTTCATTCTTTAATTTGTTCGTCCATGTACTTAGCGGGCACCCGTAGCCTAGTGGATAGGATAGTGGCCTCCTAATCCATTAGGTTTCTCACCACTGTGTTTTGAGCCTCGGATGGTCAGGTTGTTTTTCTCCGGGTTCTCCAGTTTTCATCCACCTTTGATGTAGAATCGGCTCAATATAAGTAAAATATTCTTGAAAAGTCTGTTAAACCCAAATAAAAAAAAAAAAAAAAAAAAAATCGTCCATGTACTTACATCCATCCTAGAGTCCCCCTAGCATTCACCCTAAATGAAGTCTACAAACTGTAAAACTTTAAATAATTTCTCTTCACTGATCACTACATGTAGTTAAAATTTCTCTTCACTGATCACCAATTAAAGTTTCACTTCACTGATCACTAATGAAAATTTCTCTTCACTGATCACTAATTAAGCTAAACAAGGTTGACAACTCTCACTCTTCTGGTGCTTGGTTTCACATTTTAATACAGAGGTGCAATATAAACCTCAATGAAGGTCTTTCTATTTTTCCATATAATCTATACATTTTTGTTTGGATACAACACTTTAAGGGTGCACCTTTAAACCCTCTTATGTCCAAAACCATCTAATAATGAACAGTCATATGAACAGGTTTCAGCATAACACTTATCACGCAGATTCATAAGACGGCAAACTCATGATATTTTTCTTATTTTTCCTAGAAAATAGGATCTGACACTTCATGCCATCTGCTGAAATTTTTACCCAGCATGCAAAGTTTTATCCACTTTAACCAACTACCATGAATGTCAGCTCTCATTTATACTAAGGTGTTAATGGGCCATAAATCTATTAGTCAGATGACCAACCAGAGTCTGGGATATTGTCCTGCTACTGACAGATTTTGGTTGGACTTTTAGCCAGTGTCCAGTCATGATAACTAAACATTTCGCACTCTGGGTAAAACTTCCAGCAAATGACGTATTGAAATATTTTTCTTATTTTTTCCAGAACACAGGATTCAACATTTCTTACAAATTGTCATTGTCTCCAATGGAGACAATTTGAATGTTATGTCAAATCTTATGTTCTGGGAAAAAATTAGAAAAATAGCATCAGTTTGTTGTTTGCTGAATTCGCCCAGAGAGTGGTAAAGGTTAAGTCCCCTCAGAAATACTGTAAGAAAAAACATAGCTCAAGCTCAGAGGGGAAGCAAGATTAATATTTATTTATTTTTTTTATTTCTATACAAAAATAAATGTTGTTGGTATTCCTTAGAAGCATCATGTTGAGGTGCTTCTAATGAGTACCCACAACATATTTTTTGCAGAGAAATAAGAAAAATATCAATGCTATTTGGATGAAAAAGTGTCTGATTTAGAGCTGTGAAGGCATTGTATCTTTGTCATTTTTGATTAGGTTATCACACTTACCCAGAATGAATTATTTAGTTGACTTTCTCCAGAAAATCCCCGGAAGATGAACTGTGCATAGCAACTACGTGAGGTTTAATGCTTAGCGCTCTTGGTAAAATTTTCAGCAGACGACAAATTGATTATATTTTTCTTATTTTCCCAGAAAATTGGCTTTGACATTTCATGCTGAATGTCTCCTAAGGAGACAATTGCACAAAATGTCTTCCCAGGAAATAGGCTTTGACATTTCATGCAAATTGTGGAAACAATTTGCATGAAATGTCAAAGCTTATTTCCGGGAGAAATAAGAAAAATAAGAACAATGTCATCTGCTGAAAATATTACCCAGCATGTAAAGTGTTAAATAAGAAAAAATAAAGTTTTCTTGGTTCATTTTCTTCTCTTTCGCAGCATTATAAGTCAGTTTATCATAAATCATTACGGAAACACACCTATTCAAATATACTGAGAATTTTACCACCAAAAAATGAAAATTTTCAAATGAAAAATTTCTGATATTTTTCATATTTCTGCTCTAAACATGGATTGTGGGTACTCGTTAGAACCGCCTCGCCGAGGCGGTTCTAACGAGTACCCATAATCTGTGTTTTTAGCAGAAATAAGAAAAATAATGTATACCCCCTGTAAACCCCAGTTTTACTATATAAAAGTGGGGTTTAAGGGGGTCAAAATTTTATAGGCATGTTTTCGTGATGATAATATCTGTCACAATACCTATTTATAAAAATTCCAATAAACACCCATCCATGCTCTAATAAATGACAAACCCACATTTTGGACGTAAACAGTTGAATTTGGGAATAAAAATGTATCTTCATAAACCCCCATTGTGAACTTCGAAAAAACAAAACAAAACAAAAAAAAAAAAAAACAACAACAACAACAAAAAACAAATCACTTCTACTTTAGGCAGTAAGCTTCCAAATGTGTTGCTTAAAATTTCCCATGCCATGGGCAAATTCAGAAGATGACAAACTGATGATATTTTTCTTATTTTTCCTAGAAAATAAGATCTGACAAGTCATGCAAATTGTCTCCTAAGAGACAATTTGCATGAAATGGCAAATCCTATTTTCTAGGAAGAAATAGAAAAACTGTTTCAAAATGTTGTCTGCTGAATTTTTACCCAGCATGCAAAGTTATGGTTTTAATCATGACTTGAAGAATCCTCTTTTTCTGAAGGGCTCATAACTCTTATGAAGGCAGAAATGTCTGCTGAATTTTTGACTGGCTCATGATGTGTCTAACAGAAGTTGACAGAATGCAAACAATGTAGACTGATAAACTGCGTCTTTCTGCTGGGTCTACAGTGTTTGCCATACGAAAACACATCTATTCAAATATATAGACTATTTTACCACCAAAAAAATGAAAATTTTCAGATAAAAAATTCTGATATTTTTCTTATTTCTGCTCAAAACATAGAGTGTAGGTACTCGTTAGAACCGCCTCAATAAGGCGGTTCTAACTAGTACCCACAATCCATGTTTTGAGCAGAAATAAGAAAAATAATATATACCCCTGTAAACCCCAGATTTACTATATAAAAGTGGGGTTTAAGGGGGTCAAAATTATATAGGTATGTTCTCGTGATGGTTTGCTTAGGCATGATGGTCTGGCTGTTTAGGATAAATAAGTTTTTGAAATGGATTATTTGTCTGAAATCCACTCTTTTGATTATTCTATCCTGCTTTTAGGTCTGGTAATTTTGTTCTATCCCACTGCTTTAACCCTTAAAGTGCTAATCACAACTGCAACAGACCACAATATGAAATTTTTGTTTTTAATTTTCATAGAAAATAAGGCTTGGCATTTCATGTGAATCAGATGATTCACATGAAATGTCAAGCCTTATTTTCTATGACAAATACAAAAGAAAAAAGAAAGAAAAAATAAAATAAAATGTTGTTTGCTGCAGTTGTGTTAAGCACTTCAAGGGTTTAATTCTGACTATTTAGCATTGATTTTGGTTCTGATAATAAGGTGCTGTTGAGTCCCATTCTAGTGAGTTCAGATAGACTGTATCTGCTACTTGATCTTTTTGTCTTTAACTTTGTAATTCTGTGACATTTCCTTATTACACACATTTCTAATACAGCCAGTTATCATTGAACTGCACTCTTGCTGGAAGTTTTTTAGACTGGCTCCCGTCTAACTAACTGATTTTAATCAGCATAAAAAGTATTTATATTTTACAAATATCCTGTCTTTTGCAATGTCTTTCCCTCTCATTTGGCTGATCACTTATGAGTTTTCTGACTGGTAAGGGAGACAATATGTGTAGATAAAGTAGTCAAGGGAGAGTATTTGAGTTTTCTGACTGGTAAGGGAGACGATGTGTGTAGAAAAATAGTCAAGGAAGAGTATTTTACCTTTGTTAGATTAGTAAAGTAAAACTCGTAACATGGGGCCAGGCTAGTAGTTCTTGTATTTTGATCTCTGGCTTTTGTGGTTCTGCTTCCTTTTCTTCATTAACATTTAGCATTCTGGATAAAATTTTCACAGGACAAAATAAGAAAAATATCCAATTTTTTGTCTGCTAAATTTGCTCAGAGAGTGATAAGGTCAATACAACAAGTCAGGATTGATATTAGCAACTTGATCCTTCAGATGTGAAGTGTGGTGACCAAGATACAAGATACAAGATATTTATTATGAATTTTCGGCTCACATAGGAGCATATACAGATGCATCAAAATGTACTAACAAATGAATAATCAAGGAAAGAGTTCCAAATGACAGAAAATAATTACTAAGAAAGAAGGACAGAAACAATGGAACAAACGAAAAAAACACACAAAAAAAAAAAAAAGCAACTATATTATGATCTATAATATATAGTAAATGCTATCTATTGTTAATCTATATACCCTATTCCCCCAAATGCGTCCGCTGGCGCATGCCTCTCAGCAAGGGTGCCCACCAAAATCACTGGAACAAAGTGATCCAAAGCATACCATCCTACTGCTTGTACCCTCCACAATCACCTCAACCAGCGAATCCAGTGCACAATAACGTAGCTGTGTACCCAAGAAAGCTCCCCTGAAACTTACTACAGGGTGCGCTTGCATACCCCATCGCTAAATAACATTATTTGTCAGTAAGGACACAGCCGGGGGACAGGCAGCATGATAACATCAACTTTTGAAATGACATGAATTATCATCAGCATGTATATGACAAATATTACAAAACGTGAACCTTGCTGTACTATTACTACGAAATTTGAATAGGTTTCCGTAAGTGTATCTTGATTCTCTTAATTTTAAAACATGTTTATGTAATGCAGTATAGCACATACACAAAAAATTGAAAACATATGTACATGAGCATGCACACACGATGTAGAATATTCTGTCATGTCTCCGTCATTAAAACGTTAGGCTTTAGTAGTCTAAATTCATATGAACAAAATTAGCTAGTTCTTGTATTATTTTGTCATTTTCACAATTTAAAAGCCAGAAAAATTTATCAGAATTGCTCATCATATTAAAGTTCCTACAGTTATTGACCACAACTTTAATAAGGTGTTCTCTGGATGCCTGATAAGTGGGGCATTCTAGCAAAAAATGAGTTTCATCTCCTAAAACACCCAGTGAGCATTTTGGACATGTACGATTAGATCGATCAATTCTAGCATATCTACCTATTTCTATACTAAGCCTATGAGATGAAATACGTAGTCTAGTCAGATCTTTTCTATGGTTGAAATGAAGGGAACTGAGGTATTTTTCAAAACCAAAATTGCTTTTTATTCTTGTGTATGTATCAAGTTTTCTGACAGAAAGTGACTGTTTTGCAGAATACCATTCATGCAGATATTTATCTTTCAACAGTTTTGACAGTTTTGTATTAAAGGAAGCTAAGGTGACCTTTCACTGTTCAGAACTGGCAGTCATTTCGTATTCTGTTTGCTGTGGTAGATTTTAACATGATATTGAGACACCATGACTCCTTCCCTCCCAGACTTGTCCTAAAATTTGAACGTCCATTTTACTACCTTTTGACATGCTAAAATTGTTGGATGAGTATCAAAATAGTGTAGACTTTGATCAGATGTCACATTCTTTGGCATCTGTTCTGGGCCTACACTGTTTATCCAGGCCTATCTGTCCCAATAATTAAGGTTTTGTAGTGTGTTCAATAGGTCAGACAGTATGAGCCCATTTTGAGGTGGGGGTACAGGATAGTCATGAGGGTAGGTCACAGTGATCAACCCCAATGTGATCATTTGACTGTTAGCAGAACTATATTATACTTACAATGACATCATTACCTGGATAACCTGATGTTGCAGCCGGTGGTAGTTGGATGGGGTATGTTCTCAAATACTGAAATAAAGTTTACCGCTGCTAATCAAAAGAAGACTCTTACAGTGCAGCTTCTGATTAGGATATTATGCTTTTGTTTGCCTCACATTCATCACGACAACATACCTATATAATTTTGACCCCCTTAAACCCCACTTTTAAATAGTAAAACTGGGGTTTACAGGGGTATACATTATTTTTCTTATTTCTGCTCAAAAACATAGATTGTGGCTACTCGTTAGAACCGCCTCGATGAGGCGGTTCTAACGAGTACCCACAATCTCTGTTTTGAGCAGAAATATGAAAAATATCAGATTTTTTTATCTAAAAACTTTCAGTTTTTGGTGGTAAAATTTTCAATATATTTGAATATAGGCGTGTTTTTGTAATGGAGCAGTTTTCAGACATATCAACAGGTATATATTATAGGATAAATATGGTAAAGGGTTAATCCATTGTAGTCTGGAGACCCCTAAAAGGGTAATTGGCAAACAGTGCAGACCCAGATCAGATGCTGCAGAATGCAGCATCTGCTAAGGGTCTCCACTATTTGCAAATAGTTAATCCATTTTTCTCTAGGAATAGACTAACCCTCATAGCTGGACATACATGTAATTGAAATTGGACTTTCCCAATATGTGGTGTGGGGGAGTTATTCAGTCTACAATGGGTTAAAATGTCCCAGTATAAAGGGTAAATACAGTACCTTGTATGTTTTAGGCACATGTTCTTAACCCTTGTCCTGCTGAATAAATTAAGATGCCATACCCACTTCTAATTTTCAGCCAATCAGATTGTTTGATCTGGATTGTTGCTATAAATTCACATACTTAATGGCAAACAGTGCAGATCCAGATCAGTTGGCTTCTTCAGAAGCCAACTCATCTGGATCTACACTGTTTGCAAAGGCAGGATATATCCGGGTTCAGCATGACAAGGCTTAATTAAATTTCAATTGCATCTTGATTTCACAGAGGTATCAGTCAAACTTCGTTGGCTCAAATATCATTGGGACCATAGAAACTTGTTCGAGATACGGGTAGTTTGAGACCAGGGCTCTGGAAATTTTGAAATCTGAATCGGTCCAGCCGATGACGATGACGTCATCAATGAGCCCATTTCCAAAAAAAAAAATATATATATATATATATATATATATATATATATATATAATATATATATATATATATATATATATATATCACCTGTCACGAAAACTAATGACAGTTGGCAGTCCTATAACTCCTTTTAAATAATACATCTCAACTCCGTTATATGACGGAAGTCCGGGTATAACGAGCATGATCAAAGCTGGCGTCATCAATAAATACAGTCAGGTATATAAAAAGAAAGAAAGAAAGAAAGAAAAAAAAAAGACGATTTTCCACCGACCGCAGGGTTTTCCTAAACTATTTATAAACAACTGACACCCGTCTTGTATAAGCGCGAAGACGGCATGAAACAGGAGAGACGGAACGAAACGACTTTCATAGACCTAATTAGGTCTAATAAAAAAATGCCTGCGCCAAGGGTGGTTTTGCAGACTGCTTAAATTTTAAGCACTGACCAATCTTGTCTAGCGCAAGTGGTGCATTACTTATTTTTACCGTGAAACCTACCTTGAATTATACTCGCGTGTTATGGCCGTCAGCAACAACAAAAAAAAATTGATAAATAAATAAATAAATAAAATAATATAAAAGAAGCAAACAATAATACCCAGATCAGACGCCGTTGTATGCGACATCTGATCAGGACGTACACGGTTTGGGAATTAATTTATCAAATCTGGGACCGACAAACCGTGTTGATCAAAACAAAAAAGAAGAGGAAGAAAACAGGTGCGTTCAAGCGGTGCATTCTTTTATCACTCTCAGTAAAGCTAGAAATAATATTACTACCTTCGTCTTCCTTTGTCGACTCAAATGGGCAAATTTATTTGGGGACCCATTTCACGTTCGATACTTGAAACTAAGTAAAGCGATCTTTGATCTTTTGGACACGCCGACTGCACCAGGATGTTTGCAGTCTCAGTGTATTCACACATGTCACACAAACGGATTAATTATCAGACTACCGTTACTGATGATTCGTGTTAATCGCTTGTTTACCGCACAAAGTTCAGTGAAGATTTTTTGATAATGTTTGCATAATAACGTAATTAATTTGTGCTGCGGTAGGTTGCCGTTATTGATCTGTCTCTCCAATATACATGTCAAATGACCATTTAGAGCCTTTTAACTACCATAATATTGCATTTAAAAGGTGCGCGGAAGTTGTCAGTTTGGGGAGACTTGACCGTTTGTGATTTTTTAGACATCATTGATTCGTGAAAATTGATTGGTTGGGGAAAAATGGGGTTCAAGGCACAAACCTGTTGAACCGATTTATTAGCATTTTGGGGTGTTTGATATCAGTCCAGAATTCTTAATTTCGGTCCAGACCGGCTATTTTTTGGTTTTCTGGAGCCCTGTTTGAGATCCACTTAGGGTTAATCATGGTACCAAATCGGGAAGAAAACAGTGATAATTTAGGGAAGTCTTTTCAATCTTCTATACAATAATGGTATGTTGTGTGTACTCATTAGAATCACCTCAATGAAACAATTCTAATGAGTACATACAATATACTATTTCATGACAAAATTAGAAAATTTACTTAAATATTTGTTTTCTGGAGCTATCGAAAGAATTTCGTAAGGATTCTAAAACAAGTTTGAATCAGCCATGGTAAACGAACCATAGGTGTTGAGCTATTAACCCTAGTCCTGCTGAACCCAGATATATCCTGCCTTTGCAAACAGTGTAGATCCAGATCAGTTGGCTTCTGAAGAAGCCAACTGATCTGAATCTGCACTGTTTGCCATTAAGTATGTGAATTTATAGCAATAATTTGGATCAAGCAATCTGACTGGCTGAAAATCATCTTAATTTATTCAGCATGACAAGGGTTAAGGGTTGACTGTAATCACATCTTAATATTCAGACACCTTAACTCCTCATCATACTTGTCCAGAAATTTGAATAACTACATCAGAATTCTTGATGTATGTTCAAACTATGGATGTGTTACAAACAGTGTAGACCCAGAACTTGCTCTGTCTGCTGTGGCATGGTCACATAAACAGATTCTAAAAGGAACAACCCTTGAGAGCAATGAAGATGCTCACAGAACTGAAAACAGCTGAACAGTGTCAAATTTTTCTGGGCCAGACTAGCTTGTTCCTGCCAGCATTACGAAAACACGTCTTTTCAAATATATTGAGAATTTTACCACCAAAAAATGAAAACTTCCAGATGAAAAATTCTTGTAGTTTTCATATTTCTGCTCGAAACACAGATTGTGGGTACTTGTTAGAACTGCCTCAGTGAGGTGGTTCTAACAAGTACCCACAATCTATGTTTTTGAGCAGAAATAAGAAAATTAATGTATACCTCTGTAAACCCCAGTTTTACTGTATAAAAGTGTGGTTTAAGGGAGTCAAAACTATATAGGTGTGTTTTCGTGATGAGTACTTTGAATAAACAGTTTAAGAAAAAAAAAACATTTTTATTACTAAATAAACAACTTATTTGGAGCACGATTTTCCCAGTAAATTTTAATCAAAAATAGAATTTAATTTGTTGGAATAGAAACAAGGGCTAATCAATAAATAGAACCTAATGATGTTTTATGTCAATATTGAAAATCTTGTATAAACCTGATTAAACTTTTAATTACTTTTTCTGCAGAAATAGTACGAGTTAAACAATGTTCCAAACATTAATTCCAGCAAATGCAAACAAACACAAAATGCAAATGAGCAGCGTCGTCATACCTTCAGACGTGTGCCCAGCAAAGATTCAGATCAGACTGCGCATTTGCGCAGTCTGATCAGAATCTTCACAGGGCATATTTAGATAGCCAAGATTGCAAAGTTTCATCATGCAGAATGAAGACTCTGATCAGACTGTGCATATGCGCAGACTAATTTGAGTCTTTGTTGGGCACATGTGTCAGAATGTATTTTTTTTCTTAGGTTGTGGTTAAAATACAAAAGATTTATGACTAGAATGCCTGACTTAATAGCAGGGTTCCTACAGATTGGTAAATTACAGTATAATCAGACAGAAATACTTGATCAAACAGATTTGAGTTTTTAGTTTCAGTTAGAGTTTTACGGCCCTGTCAACACTGTTAAGGTTGAGGTCATATTGAGCCAGTTAGTTAATCTATGCACACTTTACAGGGCAGACTTACTTGTGTGCATACTTTCACCAGTAACTGACAACTGCCCTTCTTGAATCTGCAGAAGGGGGAGAATGACTGTAGAAATGATATCATGATCAGTCTCCATGAAAATTATGTGGCCTAGCTGTGATTAGACCTTGCAGTCCTTGGGTCTGCGGTCAGATGCCCTGTCGACTGCACTATGGAGATCAGTGTAGACCTAGATTAAACTGCTGTGAGAGTGTTGTAATGTTACCACATCAGTTTCTAGACAGTACCATGGAATTTAATGGTTTTAAAATCTACATGAGAGTCAGCTTTCTGTGAAAATATAGTAATATCTATGTCTTTAACCCTTGTCATGCTGAATAAATTAAGTTGCCACACGCACTTCAAATTTTCAGCCAATCAGATTACTTGATCCAGATTAGCCTTTATGGTGGCATTAACACTTATGAGGACAAGAACGGCAACTGTCATGTGTTTGAGTACAAGGCCTGATTATCCCTTATGGGAGCATTAGCCATTATCAGAATGCCCCGCATTTAAAAAAATGCAGATTTTAGACCAAACTAGTTTAAAAATATTCCATGTGCATATAAACAATCAAACATCATGAAAGATTTTGCAAATGAGACAGTATGTGTCAACACGTGGGGAAATTTAGCGTCTTATGTATTTCAACATAGACATAGGTTGCAGTATGTCTTATTTGATATGTTAAATAAGTATTTCATAACCCAGATAGCTGAAAATACCTTCGAAACCTGGCTAAATACACACACACACACACACACACACACACACACACACACACACACACACACACACACACACAGAGTGTGAGAAAGAGAGAGAAAAGGAGAGAGGTGACTAAATAAAACAATTCTAGACCCTTGAGCAACTGCAAAGGTTTCTTTATTTTCTGTCTTACTTTGCCAGATAATTGAAGCTTTTCTACAGCTTGGTTATTGGGGTAGTATTTAAATTCATCTTCTTCGACAGAATGTCACTGGTATTAAGGTTAATTACATAGTATGAATAGTAATTTGGTTAAAAGAGAGGTGTTCCTCAAGGATCAATACTTGTTGCACAGTTATTTCTGGAATAGAGTAACTAATTAACTTCTTTATATTTATGGTCACTTACTTAATGCTTAGCATGCTGGGTAAAATTTTCAGCAGACAGCATATTGAAATATTTTTCTTATTTTTGCCAGAAAACAGGTTTTGACATTTCATGCAAATTGTCTGCTTAGTCGCATCCTGTTTTCTGGGAAAAATAAGGGAGATATCATCAAGTTGTGGTCTACTGAATCAACTCAGAGAGTGGTAAAGGTTAATAAGGATTGCTTTGGTTTTATCCTCTGTTAATTAATATGACTGTATCTGTATGATTATTTACTTTATTCCATCAAATTAGAGTTAATCTCTCCTAAATGTGATGTGGATGTTTCCGGTAAATTTATCGCTAAATGGTTTAAAATAGCTTTGCTGATCCAAAGTCAGCCTGGAAATGGGCATATCGGGATCAACTAGATCAGGCTCTTTCCCTAGAACCTTTTAATTGCTGACTCAAGCTAATTTTAGTTTAGGTTTGTGGATGATCTTGTGACAGCTGTTTTGCTAGTGGGAAAATTCACTCTCTCTGGTCATGATACTTGGAATTAGCTCTAACATAATAAACTGTGAAAGAGTCTCTAGTGACCAGCCTTTAGAGTCCATACATGCCATACCTCACACTGTGAGACAAAATCTCACAGAATTTTGGCCCTTCTGGACCCCATTTCCCATAAGATTTTCAAATCTCACAGAATTTTCATACCATTTAATAAGCTACTTTTTGACGAACTAGAAATAAATCACACATTAGCATGGCTATCCCAAGCTTAATTCATTAAAATAATGGCTTTTAACTTACTTATGTAAGCTTGAAAGTGATTTTCATAAAAATCTCACAGAATTTCATCAAATCTCCCCTAAAAATTTTCGAAATCTCACAGATTTCTGTCAACAGCTAATGGCATGTATGAGAGTCATGATATCATCTTAGTTTTATTTTAGTGGATTATCAAACAGGATTATCAGAAGAAAATATTTAGTCACTAGAGACTGGAGCCAGTTTCTGAAATCTCCACTAACAGTCAACAAATGGCAGTCACCTCCATATTTATGGCTACTCCCAAGCCCCATTCTCCCAAACAGTTTCCTGTCTCCATCAACAGTCCGGTGATGATGAGGATGATGATCAATAGTTTCATTCCAACAGAAAGAGAGGTCCTTGAACAGACCTCCCTTAACCTTTGTCATGCTGAATAAATTAAGATGCCATGCCCACTTCTGATTTTCAGCCAATCAGATCACCTGATCCAGATTCTTGATATAAATTCATATACTTAATGGCAAACAGTGCAGATCCAGATCAGTTGGCTTCTTCAGAACCCAACTGATCTGGATCTACACTGTTTGCAAAGACAGGGTATATCCCCGTCCAGCAGGACTAGGGTTAAGCAGCCAACAGTGGTCATAACCCTGGGTGGCAGCCTATGTGGGGGTGGGGTACCTAAATTTTGAATAAATGAAGCATTCCTTTTTATGGTTTGAAAAACCTGTAAAAAAAGGCAGAATAGGCAAAATGATTCACATGAAATGTCTAACCTTATTTTCTCTGAATGTTATAAAGAAAAGTAGACTGTTACCTGGTGCGCTTTCTTGTCTTATTATAGTACAAAAATGTCTAATGATGTCTATAATTTTGAGGGTAATGAGGTAGTTTAACCCTTGTCCTGCTGAATAAATTAAGATGCCACACCCATTTCCAATTTACAGCCAATCAGATAACTTGATCCAGGTTGTTGATACAAATTCACATACTAAATGGCAAACAGTGCAGATCCACACTGTTTGCAAAATGGTATATCCGGGTTCAGCAGGACAAAGGTTCAGCTGAGCATGCTGGGTAAATATTTCAGCTGATGGTATTTTGAAATTTATTTTTTTTCTTTCATTTTTTTCCAGAAAATAAAAAGTTCAACAGTTTGCTCAAATTGTCTCTCTCTTTGGAGACTTATGATTTGCATGATTTGTCAAAACATATATTCTGGGAAAAATAAGAAAAATATATTAATTTGTCCTTTCCTGAATTTGTCAGTTTACAATGTCGGTATTCCGAAATGTAGTCTGCTGAATTTTTTTCCCAGCATGCTAAGCATTATCATCCTTGGTCTGGTGCATAAAGGCAATTACTATAATTAGAGCTTTGAGGTATTTTTTGTTTTATTCATGTTGATATAATCTATTGCTAAGAGTTACTGTAATTAACAAATATTTGTGGTGCAGTATGTGTGCAATTTACATGCAAACCGTAAATTCCCTAAATGAACCCATGTTTTTTTTTCTATATTGGCTTTTTGCAGGAAAGTAATAAAGCATCACAAAAACATACAAATATAATTTTGACCCCCTTAAACCCCACTTTTATATAGTAAAACTGGGGTTTACAGAGGTATACATTATTTTTCTTATTTCTGCTCAAAACCATAGATTGTGGGTACTCATTAAAACTGCCTCACCAAGGCGGTTCTAACGAGTACCTACAATCTATGTTTTGAGCAGAAATATGGAAAATATCAGAATTTTTATCTGAAAACTTTCAGGTTTTGGTGGTGAAATTTTCAATATATTTTGAATAGGCGCGTTTTCATAATGGCATGAATAATACTATATACGAGGGTAGTTCAATAAGTTCGTAGAACTTGGTATTTTTCTATACAATTCAAGATTTCTTTTTTCATTTTTGTGCAGTGTAAACCTTTGTCAGTTGAATGATAACAGCCATTCAGTCAACACGTACATTTTTTGGTCTTTTTTTTGGTTTTTGTTTGAAAACCTATACCCATAGGCAATAATGGAAAGTCAGAATATTGAGTTCAGAGCAGTCATAAAGTTCCTCACTAGGGAGGGTGCAAAGGCCAAAGAAATCCATCCGCGCATGACTGATGTGTATGGTGATAGTAGCCCAAAGTATTCCACAGTGGCAAAGTGGTCAGCAGAATTTAAAAGTGGGCGAGACTCCTTAGAAGATGACCCAAGGCCAGGTCGCCCTGCTGATGTCATCAGCCAGGAAATGATCGACCGTGTTGAGAGACTTGTGCTAAACAATCGCCGAATCAAAGTTGCCTAACTTGCTTCAGAATGTGGTATTTCTAATGGAAGTGTTTACACTATAATCCATGAACATTTAGGCATGTCAAAAGTATCTGCCAGGTGGGTACCCAGAAACCTGAACATGCAAGATTGTCAGCAAAGGGTGGAGTCAAGTCAAGAACTTCTGGAAGTGTACAATGCCAACCCAGAAGACTTTCATATTCGTTTTGTAATAGGAGATGAAACTTGGTTTCACCACTGGGACCCAGATACTAAAAAAGAGTCCATGCAATAGAAGCACCCTGGCTCACCCCACCTAAGAAATTTCGTACCCAACCATCAGCCAGCAAGGTAATGGCCACGGTGTTTGGGACTCTAAAGGGATTATATTGATAGATTACAAGCCTGCTGGTACTTCAATTACAGGAGAATACTATGCCAATGTCATTAAACAATTAAGAGTTGCTATTAAAGAAAAAAGAAGGGGAAAGCTAGCTGCTAGTGTCCTTCTTTTGCATGATAATGCCCCTGTGCACAAGTCCAGAGTTGCACAAGCGGCCATTCGTGAGTGCAAGTTTGAGCAGTTAAATCACCCGCCATACAGTTCAGACCTGGCCCCAAATGATTATTATCTGTTTCGAAATTTGAAGTTCCACTTGTGTGGAACAAGATTTCGGGATGATGATGAGCTCAAGGCTGCTACAGAGGCTTGGTTTGAGGACCAAATAGACGACTTTTATTTCAAAGACATAGACTGCTTAAAAGAAAAGTGGGCCAAATGCATTGAAGTAAAGGGGGATTATATTGAAAATGTTGAAACCATCTTCCAATCTGTGAGTTAAGCCCCGAGTTCTATGAACTTATTGAACTCCCCTCATATCTTAACACATTTTAGATGGAATAAACTTCTACCACACAATATATTGGAAGAGTTGAATTTCAATTTTCGGTATGTCATTGATATTCCTAGAGAAAAATGGCTAAACTATTTGCAAACACTAGATACCCTGATCAGATGCCACATTTGGTGGCATCTGATCTGGGTCTGCATTGTTTGCCAATTTCTCTTTTGTGGGGTTTTCCAGACTACAATAGGTTAATTTTAACACTGTGTGAAAACTCTGCGGAAACTCAGAAAACACACAACATTGCAACAACATCGTAACAACGTCACTGCAATGTCATGATGTACATTGCAGGGACATTGTAACGACGTTGTAACCACATTGTGTGTTTGCTGGGAATAGGGTCTTCAAATTTACAAACTAATATTGACAGTAAAAAACACATGAACTACTGCTGGGTGGTTGCCAAGGCACTTCTAATGAGTATTCACAACATAATTATGTTTTTATGAAATGTAAGAAAAATTATCCCAGATTTATCATCAAATACTTCTCCTTAATAAGATCTGTGATCTTATTTCTCCATGTTGTGGGAACTTATTAGGAACTGAGGCTCTTCTGATGAGTACCCACAACATATGTTTTTTTACAGAGAAATAAGAAAAATAAATTCTCCCACTTTGCCCATATGAGGTAGGCTTTTTGTCTATGTGAGAAACTTCTGTCTCGCATAACCATGCTGGTCCTAGGAACAATCAATCCATTTAAAGGTGGGAGAAAAAGAATCAATCATGAGCCAGTCAATACAGAATAGGGAAGTCTCACCCTTGGGGTAGGAATTTCAACCAGGGACTCGGCAAGCCTCGTCCCTGGTTGAAATTACTACCCGTCAGGAGAGATGATGGATTCTTATAATCCCTGAATAATCATATTTCTCTATAAAAATGTATGTTTTCTCATTAGGAGCTGAGGCCTAATGATTACTCACAAATATGTTTTTATGGAGAAATAAGAAGAAAAAGGTATTCTAGAATTACCAACATATCTCCTTAATGAGTCCTGTGATCACAGAATGTCTTTTACCCATTTATGTCTAGTGAACCCTTCTACCACAACTCTTTGGACAAATCTATTTCCAATAGCAGGGTGTCTGGTTTCTTTTTATCATTATTATATTTTATAGAAATTCTTGTATTTCATGCAAACAGTGTAGACCTTGATCAGATGCCACATTCTGCAGCATCTGATCTGGGTCTGCACTGTTTGCTAATCACCCCTTTTGAGGATCTCCAGATCAGAATAAAGGTCTGGTGTTTCCCTAGAGTTGATGTAGTAAAGATACTGGAATAGTAGATTGTTCACTCTTGGGATGGCCCAGTCTCTACTGGCCATATGCTATCCTTACAAGTTATCTATTATGCTCTTGTTATACCTTCAACTTCAATGATAATGATAATGTGTTGGGGTTTAACGACACGTCAACCCTTGAGGGTCATTTTGTGTCGTCTCCCAGAGAAAGGGAGAAAAGAGATAGAAGAGAGAGTAGAGGAGATGAAAGAGAGGGACAGGGAAGAAAGAGGAACAGGAATGAAAGTGAAGAAACAGAAGAAATAAAAACATTCCACCTCTACCCTTACCCACTACAAGAATAGCAGGCCTTGCCCAACTGTAAGCCAATATCAGTTGGACGCCCCAGTGATGTAAGATACACAGCACCTTCGCACCACCCGACCACCTCACCTTCAACTTCAAAGGAGCTGCAGTGGCATATTGCTTTTGGGTCTTTTGTCAATCCATCCATCCATCCATCCATCCATCCATCCATCCATCCATCCATCCATCCATCCATCCATCCATCCATCCATCCATCCATTGGTCATGCTTAGCATAGAGTCAAGAAGGGATAGAGATAGGATATTGAAATTTTATATATGGAATAAGGATTGAAAATAAGCTGGACCAGTAATTTATTTTCCCTCAGTTGTAGGTCTGGAATTATATGCCCCTTTTTTGACTCTTGCATTGTAAGCCTATGGATTTGTTTGTGTTGAGGTTTTACGGTGTAAGCCTATGGATTTGTTTGTGTTGAGGTTTTACGGCCCAGTCAACCCAATGGGGTCATGTCGAGCGCGGTCACTTTACCTAACCACACGTTTACTGGGCAGGCTTAGTCCTCTAAGCGGTTAACCAGTATTGTACACATTCTTTCGCCAGAAACTGACAACTGCCCTTCTTGAATCAGCGGAAGGAGCCTATGGAACATAATGAAATCTTTTGAGCAAGATATCTTGAAAACGATTTGAGCTAGGGCCTTAGAACTTGCAGAGCTAATAGGGGATGATAACTAGATCACCATATTAATTTTTGAAAAGAATTGGATTAAATTTGTCAGAGTTATGCCCCTTCCAAGTATTGGCATTTTCTATGGACAAGCAAATGATAGAGGGTAGTGGGGACGGGGGTGCATTATAATACATTTTCTAGTTTTGTCTTAAATGTGCTACCTCCAGTTGATAGAATTGCCAGTAATGTCTAATTAAGTGGTTTACGCTTAGCATGCTGGGTAAAATCTTCAGCAGACGACATATTGAAATATTTTTTCTATTTTTTTTCCCAGAAAATAGGATTTGCAGAGAGAATGATTGACAGAAAGCAGATAGTTCAGTATTTTATAGCATAAAAAGTTCTACAATAAAAGTATTTCAATCAACACTGCTTTTCAAAGTTTCAGCTTTGATATTATCATGAAAGACTCAGGCTTTGAGAAAGTTATAATTAATAAAGCATTTCCTGTATCTATTAGGCCAAATAAAAGAATATGTGTGTTTAGGGTAACCCGACCCTACCTAAATTCACTGGTGAAACCTAGGAATTCTTTTCAGGTTTTCTGAGACTATATACAGTCGACTCTCGTTATCTCGAACTCCAAGGGACTCTCTGAAATACTTCGAGATACCCGTAGTTCGACATATCAGGTTTGCAGAATTGAGGGAAAAAAAATTTGATTAACCACATTTAACAAAGTGATAGGTAATTGGACTTTTGAAGTTAGAGATATATTGAAAATATTGTGGAAAAAAGGAGAAATTGCTCCTCAGGAGCAATTTCTCCTCTTTTTACAATATTTTCCATCTGTTGTTAGGTTTTCATGTATTGGAAGGGACCAGATTTTCACTTCGAGATAAGCGGTTATTCGAGATAAGCGAGGTCGAGATAACGAGAGTCAACTGTAATTTAATGCATTTTAAAAGTTAATTTTGTACATTTTGTTTTTTGTCCGTGAAACAAAAAAAATGTTGTTCCTACCCTACCTCAAAATTTCAGACCCGTTACCTTAAACACATATTTTTTACTTGGCCTTATTAACAACATATCCTTTCTGCACTGTTCATTTAACAAGAAAACAAGCACTGCAATGTCAGAAAATGTTTGCCCAGTGAAGATTTAGATCAGCCTGTGCAGTCTGATCTGAATCTTCACTGGGTGCATTTTGGACAGCAACGGGTACAAAGTTTCTTTAAATGGACAGTGAAGACTCTGACCAGATTGCACAGATGTGCAGGCTGATTTAAGTCTTCATGGGCGCACATGTCAGGTAAGTTTTATCTTGTTACAATTCATAATATATATATTTTTTTCTTTTCCTTCCTGATAAATAATAGTCTTTGAAGAGTCTATTAGAAATTCATCATGGCACTTGTCCTGTAGGTTTAGTGCTCATGTACAGATCTAGTGCACTAGGCCAGAGGCTTATAACTCTACTAAAGGGGCTATGACCCTCCAAACCACTTACAGGAGGAAAGTGCCATCTCATTGGCTAGTTGGCTTCATCAGTGATTGGCATTAATAGGTTTATAAAGCCCTTCTTCCAAATTAATATGGCATAAAGAAATGGTTTCAAGTTAACACCCTCAGGGCAAATTCAACAGACAAGAATTTGATGATTTTTTTTTCTTCAGAAAACAGGGTTTGACATTTCATGCAAACTAGGAGACAGTTTGCTTGAAATGTCAAACCCTGTTTTCTGGAACAAATCAGAAATAACTACTTTAAAATGTTGTCTGTTGTTTTTTTTGACTGTGCAACTGGCATGTGCAATTATTATTTCTGTATTTCTGTAAACATTTAATGAAGTACTGCAGAGGTGAAAGCCGGCTATTATCATAACCAGTTTCTGTAAGGTTCCTGATTAACTCTTAGTCAGCAGCCAATCAGGTGATAGGAACCTGCACACTACATGTTGCACACACATACTGGGAAGCAGATAGCCCCCTTAGTAGAATTATAAGCGTCTGACCAGGCTCCATTGTACAGTCAGTAGCAGAACTCTGCAGATCCAGGGTCCCAGCTCAGCCACATAACTTTCATAGAGATTGATCATGAAGTCGTTTGTACGATCATGCTTCCCTTCCTCTGATTCAAGAAGGGATGTTGTCAGTTACTGGCAAAAGTATGTGCACAAGTACTGGTTAACCACTTAGAGGACAAACCCTGTCCAGGAAAAGTGTGAGTAGGTTAACTGACTGGCTCTACATGACCTTATCAGTGTTAACTGGGCAGTAAAACTCAACTCGAACAAACAAACTGATATATATCAATACTTCCCTTGTACAGAGCCTTTATCATTTTATCATCCTGTCCATGTCTCAAAATCACTGAAATACCCTTGAAGGGATGTCATCAAAATTTAACATGTATGAATGTGGATTTTAGTGTTCTTGAACCAAGTTGCTGGTTGAGTCCATCATCTTCCTGATGAATGGCTTTTAATTCTGAGCATGCTGGGTAAAATTTCAAACAATCATCACGAAAACATGTCTACATAATTTTGACCCCCTTAAACCCCACTTTTATATAGTAAAACTGGGGTTTACAGGGGTCTACATTATTTTTCTTATTTTTGCTCGAAAACATAGATTGTGGGTACTCGTTAGAACCACCTCGCCGAGGTGGTTCTAACGAGTACCCACAATCTATGTTTTGAGCAGAAATATGAAAAGTTTCAGGGGTTTTATCTGATTTTTTTTTTTTTTTGAGTTTTTGAAAGTTAAATCTTCTATATATTTGAATAGGCGTGTTTTCGTAATGAGACTGTGATAGTTCAAAGTCTGTTTTCTGGGAAGAATAAAGAAAAATATTCTACTATGCAATGATCTTAAAAGGTTGATCAATAAATTCATTACCTCTCTAGACAAAGGGTTTAGTATACAACATACATTATAGTGTGACATCTGACTGATAATGCAATATTCTGTCATTTACCTGATAATTTTGTCAATTGACATCACACTGTTTTGCATGTGACATCATGTAACATGCCTGATGACTTATTTGTCATCACAAAAATGATTTTCACATCAGTTGCAAACCTAAAGATGATTTTGTTCTGTAGAAATGATGTTTCACTTACCAACTTCTAAAGCCAACTGAACTGATCTGCACTGTTTGTCATTCAGTACAATGTATTTGAATTTGAATTAACAACCTGCTTGAAGTAATCTGATTTGCTGAAAGTTAGAAGTAGGCGTGGCATCTTAATTAATTCAACATGGCAAGGGTCAAATGTCTCTTGAAGGCATCACTGAAACTCTCCATGAGACACCACAAGTTTCCACCTGCTACACACAGTAGAGGTTCAGAAGCTACATTCTGTGGCATTTAGTCTGGAACCACACTGTTTACTTAAGCCAGTCAGTCCCACCATGGTGAAAGTTTCATGATCGCAATATGTTTGATCTTATTTCAGACATGTTCAAATATGTTTTTTGATCAATGATATGTTTGGACCTGTTTTGGCCATATTATGGTCATGTTTAAACAGGTTAGAACATGTGTGTTAAATGGCATCATGGTCCGGCATGGTCAGACAAGATCACAGAAAGTCATGTTTGGCCATCAAAAGCCAACAGATTAAGAAACACATTCAAAGGTATTTAAACTATGTTCTTGTGGACAACTGCATGAGGATAGATCATGTACTGAACATGTTACAACATGTAAGGAACATGATAAAATATGTTACAAACATGACAAACATATTTAAAGATCATGGAAAGTCATGTCATGTTAAGCCTTCAAAAAACAACAGATTAAAAACATGTTTAAACATATTTAAACCATATTTTGACGGACAACTGGATGATGATAATTCATTGCGCTGAACATGTTACAATGTGGTAAAACATGTTATGAATGTGATGAAACATGTTATAAACATGATAAAGCATGTTATAAAGATAATGAAACATGTAACAAATGTGATAGAACATGTTATAGATAAACATGTTTTGAACCACAATAAAACATATATTTGAACATGATAAAATATGTTTTAAATATGACTGACCATGGAAAAATCTACATTCATGTCACTTTGGCCCTACCCAGGGGTAGTGCCAAAAGTAGATAAACAACAAAAACATGACAGACATATATTTAAGGTTCTCCAAACATTTGTTGGGAAAATTGCTCAAAAATATTGGCAGATTTATTTTCAGCAGGAGCGGTAGGTTGATGTATTGATGAGAAGGTTGATGTATTGATGGATCGTTTAGGATTTTTTCTCTGATTTGTTTTGGAATATGAATATCAAGGTCTGAAAGATTTATATTAATTGCTCTATTTCTTAGTAGACATACAGAATTTTGCATGTCCAAATGAACATTTTGTTAAGTACATCATCAAAATGGATAATACCTTATGGTTTATCCATATTAACCATACCTATATGTGGTTCCTCAGCTGCATTTCCATCTAAAAAGATGGTTTCCTCATAACGCACAACATGGTCAGCCTGACTTCTGCTGAAATCCTTTTCTCAGCCAGCCTTTTAAGCCTTAATTCTTACCTACCTAGCATCTGGTCTTGCTTTGCTTGCCTGGCATTCTTTAGATGAAAGAGATTTTTTCAGGTTTAAACAAAGCTAAACTTTTCTTTTGCTGTGCAAAAGTATGGCCACAGGAAGGGGTGAGCTCAAAGTATCACTGATGACATCACTGGTGACTAATGAATTCGCTGGTGACATCAGATAAAATAAGTTCTCACTTTCTAAAAATTAGGACATACACCACAACCTCTTTATAACACTATTGTTGGGGTCCATAGCATAGATCGTGTTAAACAACCGTGTTATATTCAAACAAAAAAATGTATAGATTATATTGAAAAATGACCATTTATGGTCATTTTTCAATATATTCTATACATTTTTGGTCCATCTTTGAACCGTGTTATATCCAAAACCTTGTTATAACAAACTGTGTTATAAAGAGGTCAATGTGTAATGAGCATGAGCTTTAATTATCATGAAACCTCAAACAAATTGATTGTATTGGCAAAAGGCTAATCATGGACAAAGTGGCAAATAGTATAAACATTAATTAGGCTGGTCTTACCTGGGTCTGCACTATTTTCCCATGCACTTTATTGTTATTATTTAATCTAATATCAAAGGTCTGAGAAAATCTCTGGTCTGAGAGATTAGCAGGTAACAACTTGTACATATATTTTCATGTTGCCTAAGGCCAAATGGGTTACTTAGAGTTTAAAACAACATAGAGAACAGTTCAAGTTTGTGAACATGTTCCAATACAGTTGCATTAGACATGATCACACCAAAGAAACAAAAACATGTTTTATTGTGATATATTCAATCTTTTATATTACTATTGAAGCCGGCCTCGGTGGCTCAGTTGGATGCGCCGTCCGACTGGAGACCAGGAGGTCGCGGGTTCAACTCCCGCCGAGGTCGGCAACATTCTTTCGTGGAGATTGATCATGAAATATTTTCTACGGTCATTCTCTCCCTTCCGCTGATTCAAGAAGGGCAGTTGTCAGTTTCTGGCGAAAGAATGTGCACAATGCTGGTTAACCGCTTAGAGGACTAACCCTGCCCAGTAAACGTGTGCTTAGGTAAACTGACCGCGCTCGACATGACCCCATTGGGTTGACTGGGCCGTAAAACCTCAACACAAACAAACAAAATATTACTATTGATCTGAAATATATTATCTTGTTCAGTTCTGTACTTATCTATTCAGTTATGAAAATATATACTGTATGATATTGTTTTACAATTAGACATTTCTGTAACCATCCTGTTTAAACATGTTTAAAGATATTGGAGCATTAGAATGTACGTGTGTATGAAAATTTTGCATTTTGCCTCAAACAATGACAATGATAATCCACTTTGCAAACAGCACTGTTGCATCGATTATACTGATTTGCACTTTGATCATGTTTGATGGTCAAACATGTTTATAGAACATGATCAGCCAACATGATCACCAAGCAACAAATTCTGTTAAAACATGTCTGAACATGTTCAATTGTCAAATGTGATCTAAATTTTAGCATGGCAATATCTCAGCTAAGTACAGTTTTGGGCATGAAAATAAAAATCTTGCACTTGCCCAGCACTGTGCGAAGATTCAAAGGTAAAAGACTCTACTATGGTAAACGTCCTAAAATTTCATACATCAAAGTTGTTAACAAACTGGCATATGCAAACAGTGCAGACCCAGGTCTACACTGTTTGCCATTCCACTAAGTATTTTAAGAAATGAGGGATCAAAAAGCAAAATTTAGGCCTAAAAAGTAGGGAATAAAGCATTGAAAATTTTAGAACATTTACCCTATTACCTGATCTACTCTGATGTTGTGTTATTATAAAAGACAGGCTCATAAGTTTGAAAGGCTAATGAAAAATTAATCATTTGTTTCTTTTTTTCTAATTTCAGGTGAGTGATTTCTCATATCCTAATAGTAGACAACAGGTAATCTTTTATGTGCTTTGCTCACCTGAGCAAAAATAAGTTTGTTTTCTTTTAACCAGGAGCCAGTTTTACAAAGCAGTTTCTGTCAAATTTAATTTGTGTTTAATCCTAGTTTAATCATATTTTATTGCATATAAATGATGCAAAGGGATTGGGCCACAATTAAGTTCTCACAACATTAGTTACGGCCCTTCCCCTAAATTTGTGGACATAGTATTGTCAATAAATGGCAAATAGTAACTACTAATGATAAACTATTTATATTCAGTAGCTTTCCTGTAAAACTGGTTCCTTCATTTCCAAGACAACAAATACTATTTTGCTAGGCAGAGTTACTCAAAGCGTCATTACCTTGACCCTTGCCATGCTGAATTAATTAAGATGCCAGGCCCACTTGTAATTTCCAGCAGATCAGAGATGATTTGATCCAGGCTGTTAATACATTCACTTACTTACTGGCAAACAGTGTAGATCCAGATCAATTGGCATCTTCATAAACCAACTGATCTGGATCTACATTGTTTGCAAAGGCAGGGCATATCCGGGTTCAGCAGGACCAGGGTTAAAATTGTTTGGTAATATTGTAAGGAACACTACAAGGCCCTGTTTTCTTCTCTGAAACATGATGTTAAATTTTATTAGAATTTTCTTGGCAAGACAACCAGAGAAATTTGGTATTTGTATAGATACTACAATGCTTACATTCTGGGTGGCCACTGGTCATGAAGAAGTCAAATTTTATTCTTCTTCAAGGTCAGGAAAAAGTCAGGGAATTTTGCAAAATGGTCAGGGAAATTTTAAATACCAAAAAAGTCAGGGAATTTCCTAATTTTGGGCCAAAACTGTTTTGCTGTGGCAAATTTAACTTTATCCATTTTGAGTGACTGATCATCTTAATTTGTTTTAGGGCTTTGGTCAAGGAAAAATAGAATTGGGTCAAGGAAAAGTCAGTGAAAAGTCCGGAATTTCATTTCTGACTGAGGGTGGCCACCCTGACATTGCATACTCCTATTTGGAATTCTGTCCATCAGTCACCAAAAAGTCCTAATATTTTTTTTCTTATTTCTCCACTAATGAGTATGTACAACATGTGATTTTGTGTAGAAATAAGAAAAATATGTGGTTACACCCCTTCCCCTTAATTATACCCCACCACAACATACTGTAGAGCTGGTAGCAGATATATTTCAGTTTTGCAAGAATTAGAAATAATTATAGTAATTTACTTTCTGATATATATATAAACCATTTATCAGCTAGTTCTAATTGTAGTTGCTCTGAAGAAGTTGAAGATGCAGAGCACTATTTCTTTAGATGCTCACACCTCAGAAATGAAAGAGATACACTTTTTTGATCTACCAGGGATTTCCATCCAATAAATATAGATACTTTTTTGGAGATGAAACTCTAACAACTGATGAAAATACTTCTTTTTTCACAGCTGTCCAAACGTTTGTTAAGGATACCAGAAGATTCACGACTAGCCTGCTGCTGACTTACAGTTAGCATGACATTCCATTACAGTCTTATTATACTCTCTTTGCTAATTATTTATTTTATTTTACTCATCACTCCATATTAGCCATGACGCCGGCCTCGATGGCTCAGTTGGATGCGCCGTCTGACTGGAGACCAGGAGGTCGCGGGTTCAATCCCCGCCGAGGTCGGCAACATTCTTTCGTGGAGATTGATCATGAAATATTTTCTACGGTCATTCTCTCCCTTCCGCTGATTCAAGAAGGGCAGTTGTCAGTTTCTGGCGAAAGAATGTGCACAATACTGGTTAACCGCTTAGAGGACTAAGCCTGCCCAGTAAACGTGTGGTTAGGTAAACTGACCGCGCTCGACATGACCCCATTGGGTTGACTGGGCCGTAAAACCTCAACACAAAACAAAAAATATTAGCCATGACCTTTTAAAATTATGTTTTGTATATTTGTTTTTGAGTCCATATTTGTTAAACAATTAGTCTGTACAAATGTCTCTACAATTCACCATTATCATGTATCTGTATATTGTTGTAATAAAACACTTTATGGGGTAGGGCAGTAACTAATGTTCAGGTAGAACTTATGTCTGGAACCCATTGCCTGATGTAATGATGGAATAAAATATGTTTATAGTATACATGATAATGACGGGTATTATGGTTTCACTTTGGTCGTCTGTGTGTCTGTCTGTTGTCTGTCTGTCCTTATTTCCATTTCCTGATGATAACTTGAGTAAATATCAATGGATTTTCACCAAACTTGGTATGTGCATTGTTATTGAGGAGATCTGGTTTAGGATTGCTATGGGGCAATTTTTGACAGCATTATCTGTCTGCTACACGATAGTGGCAGGATATTATTGTTTCACGTTTTTATCTTGGTTACGTTTTTATCTGGGTTACGATGCCAATGTTCTTCACCTTGTATTTTTCGTGCAGACTGAGAGAGTGTGCTGCGAGTGCATTAAATTGTAGATAACAATGACTTAAATATATGATAAAGTATTTTTTTTTTGCAGATAGATTCACTTTAAATAGTTTTATGAAGGAAGATTTCTATCTGTAAAGTAACCTAATTCTTTTGCACTCTCTGGGCTAATTCAGCAGAGGACAAATAGATTATATATATTTTTTTATTTTTCCTTGAAAACACAATTTGACATTTGTGCAAATTGTCATTGGAGACAATTTGCATGAAAAGTCAACTCCTGTTTTCTGGAAAAATTAGGAAACATATTTCAATATGCCTTCTCTTGAAACTTTTACTCAGCATGCTAGGCAATAATTTTAAAAAGGCTGATAAATGTCTGCAAAATTGGGGCTGTGTAACGGCAGTTCAATATAATCTTGCATGATAAGCAGTTTCAGATTTTGTTAATGTTTAGCACACTGGGTAAAAATTTCAGCAGACAACATTTTGAAATATTTTTCTTATTTTTACCAGAAAATAGGACCTGACACTTCATGCAAAGTGTCTTCTTAGGGCCTGACACTTCATGCAAATCATCTTCTTAGGTGTCAGGTCAAGAAAAAACAAGAGAAATAAATATTTCAAAATGTTATTTGAAATTTTTACCCAGCATGCAAAGTGTTAATGTTTTCTTGCTTTTACAAAATCTTCAATGAACTGAATACATTTAATAGATTTTCTGCCAATTCTGCTAAGGAGGACAACTTTTGTGACTTCCTGTTTGCTCTTCTGCACACCAAGCCTTTTCTAAAATGGGGTTTACTCTAAGAAGAAAGAGTTTTCCTACCATGGGAGCAAAGTTTTGGGACAGAAATGCCTTTGCAAGCAGTGTAGAACCACATATTTTGCATCATTTTCATTTGTTGTAGCCTCAAATAGTCGTTTTATTATCTAAAATACAGAGCCTGCATAAATGCTTGACAAATTTAGGTGTGATGTCATTGCCCCTAGACACAATCAAAAGTAACGCCATGTTACAGTCAACTCCTGCATTGCTGTATATGTGAGCTGCTCAGCAGTTGCTCCAGTTCCCAAAGTAACAACTTAACCCTTCTCTTGCTGAACATGACATGCCTTGTCTGAGCAAACAGTGTAGATCCAGATCAGTTGGCTTCTGAAGAAGCCAGCTGATCTGGATCTGCACTGTTTGTCATTTAGTATGTGAATTTATATCAACAGTCTGGATCAAGTAATCTGATTGGCTGAAAATTAGAAATGGACATGGCATCTTTATTCAGCATGACAAGGGTTGATTTGTAGCATTGACTGTTATTACTACCATATTTACCCTAAGTATTTGAAAACTTCAACTCCTTACCATACATGTTCTAAAATTTCAACAAGTACAATTTACTACCCAATGTTGTGTCTAAAAATTGCTGGATTATTGGCAAACAGTGTAGACACTGATGAGACTCTGCATTCTGCCACATCTCATATGGCTCTGTACTGTTTGCTCTATCCTGTCAGTCCAAATACAGTATGATAATATATAGAAAGGAGTCCTCATTTTGGCTTAGATTGCTCCAAAGACACCATTATATAATGCTTAGTATGCTGGGAAATAATTCAGCGAGAACATTTTGAAATATTTCCCTAATTTTTCCCAGAAAATAGGCTTTAATGTTTCATACAGATTGTCTCCTAAGCCCATTGTAGTCGGGAGACCCGTGAAAGGGTAATTATCAAACAATGCAGACCCAGATCAGATCGCAGGATGCGGCATCTGATCAGGGTCTTCAGTGTTAGCAAATAGTTTAGCCATTTTTCTCTAGGAATATCTAAATCTCATAGCCTGACCTACCTAAACTTGAAATTGGACTCTTCCAATATGTAGTGTGGGTGAGTTCATTCAGTCTACAATGGGTTAGTATACAATCTGCAGGAAAATCTAAGAGCCTATTTTCTAAGAAAAAGAAAAAAAAATATCATCAATTTGTTTGTTCTATTAGCTGTGAGAGTGGTAATGGTTAACTTTTTTTTTCCGACATTTGTCGTCTGCTGATATAACTTTTGCAATCAGTTTGGACCCAGATCAGGCCCGACAAAATGTGGGGCCTGATCTGGATCCAAACTGTTTGACACTCCGATGGTATTCCTGAATTTTTTTTTTTTTTTTTTTTTTTTTTGAAAAAATTGATTTTTAAAAGAAAGAAATACACAGACAACAAAAAAGCATGCAAAATTACCCAGCATGCAAAGAGTTAAAGAAATTTCCATAGATAGGCCCAAATCTACAGAAAAATAACATAAAAGTAATAATAGTCCAGACTTTCCTGAGATTATAATTATAAACAGTGCTACATTTTTGCCAGAGTTTCTCTCAGTAAAAAAAGATCTTCTAGATCGAAATCCTTGCACCATGTTGATTTGCTAACAACTTTGTTGACAAGCCATATCTTCAGATAAACAGTATGTGCTCTTAGCTAAAGACTTCATGGAGGGTAAATAAATAGTTGAGTCGTTCTTTCAGAAAACGGGTCTTCCTGTGTCTTTCGGTCAGATATCAATAGCACCCAGCAAACACACAACGTCGTTATAACATTGCTGCAATGTCGTGACATTGCAACGATGTTGTAACGACGTTGTGTGTTTGCTGGGGAAAAAAATTCAGTCGGCTTATGCAGCTACAATATCAGATCTGAGTCTTTTCTGTTTGTTGATATATAGTTGAACATTGCTCTAAAGGATTACCCGTGTAGTCCAGAAATGTGATCTTTTAACACCAGTGGTCTCTTGATCTTTTTCACTCTATGGGCTATTTCAGCAGATGACAAATTGATAATATTTTTCATATTTTTCCCAGAAAACATGCTTTGACATTTCATGCAAGACAATTTGTATGGAATGTCAAAGTCTATATTTTGGGAAAACTAAGAAAAAAATACAAAATGTTGTCTGTTGATTTTTTTTACCCAGCATGCTAAGCTTTAATGCAGTTTTTCTTCAAATGGTTCTATAAAGATAGGGAGGGGGGTGGGGGTGGGGTGGTCTTTAAGGCAGGTTCAGTAGAGTTTTACCATATCAGGTTGATATTGTTACGCAGATAGTAAAGGCCCAGATCAGATTGCACATCTTGATCAGTCAGACAGCACAGACGTGCAGTCTAATCTCAGCCATCATTCTGTGCTTACTGTATTTACACAAGGTACTCAAACAGACAGACTTGAGCAAATAGTGTAGATCCAGATCAGATGATGCAAAATGCAGCATTTGATTGGTGTCAACACTGTTTGCCATTTATATAGCTGTTTTTAGATATATTAGGTGGTAGTAAAATTGATTTTTTTATTCATTACGAAAACACGCCTATTCAAATATACTGAAAATTTTATCACCCAAAAATGAAATATTTCAGATAAAAAATTCTGATATTTTTCATATTTCTGCTCAAAACATAGATTGTGGTACTTGTTAGAACCACCTCACTGAGGCAGTTCTAATGAATACCCACAATCTATGCTTTTGAGCAGAAATAAGAAAAATAATGTATACCCCTGTAAACCCCAGTTTTACTATATAAAAGTGGGGTTTAAGGGGGTCAAACTTTTATAGATATATTTTCTTGATGTCAAACTTTATGACGGATATATTAAGGAGTTAATACTTTCATTGCTACAGACCAATACAGATATCTTTGCAAACAGTGCAGATCCAGATGAGATTGTTCATAATGAGCCATCTCATCAGGGTCTGCACTGTTTGCCATTCTGTTATTGGCTTTTTACTGAAACCCCTACTTGCAACAATGAATGCTTCCAAATTCAGAGATGGAAGAGTCCATTTCAGATATTGAGGGGTGAAAGGGTTAAGGTGTTGAAATTTGCCTTTAACGCATTGCATGCTGGGTAAGTATTTCAGCAGACACATTTTGAAGTATTTTTCTTACGTTTCCTGGAAATTGGATCTGACACTTCATGCAAATTGTCTCCTTTGGAGACAATTTGCATGAAGCATCAGATCCTATTTTCTGGAAAATTAAGAAAAATATCACCAATTAGTCATCTGCTGAATCTGCCCAAAGCATGGTAAGTGTTAAGGTCCATTTACTCATGGTGTGGCTGAGTTACTTATGCTGCCAGAAGCTCACACTGCCAGGAAAATAATAGCTTTGTATAATGGGTTATGGCATATCCTTGGCTTTAGGATTCTTGTCATTTTTATTATCATCATATGCCTACTATACAAACATTGCAGACTAACCTGGTCAAGGTTTTCTCTGGTGGTGCAATCATCATCGTCATACGATTTTCTATAATCGTGTAGGTACAGGGGCAACATCCACTTCTGCGGGCCCCCTTCCAGGTAGCTGGCTTGCTGCATGCATGGCAGATCTCACACCAGATCTCTAGGTATGTCTATCATGAGGGTTGATAGCCGAGAGCTTCCACTCTCTGCAGTAGAAAATAAAATAGGATTATAAGAGAAAATATTTAGACACTGGAGACTGGAGCCAGTCTAAGAGAGGGGTTGCATATTGCTTTTGCTTTGTTCATCTGTCTGTCTATTGTTCATCACACTTGTGTACAAGATATCTGAGAATGCTAGATTTTGATAATTGGCAGACTTACTTGGACTGGGAAGCTGAGAAGTAGATCACCTGGGCCCAGTTGTTCAAAGTATTGTTAGCTTAATGAGCTTGTTAATGACAAACTGGTTAGTCATTCACTGTTGTAGCCTTAATTTCAAATACAATGATATTCTTTGTGCAAAAATGTGAGTTAATGCAAAAGCTACATGTATTTACATTTTTTCAGCAAGAAATAATATTTGCCATAGGTCAAGATAGAAATTTTAAAGATACTTTAGCTAACAACTTCATTGTTTTTAACAACTGGGCCCTGATTAACTTTGAAAAAGAGTTATGTCCCTTTTCATGTTTGGCATTTTGTGGGAACAAGCATAAGTTGGGGGAATAGTGTTTTACAAATGCAGATTTCTGGTCACCCTAAATACTTTAGTCTCAATGTTAGCTTTTAACTCATACATTATTTAACCTTAACAATGTAGATCCAGATCAGATTGCTTCTAAAGGAGCAGTTTGGTCAGTGTCTATGCTGATTGCCTTTCTATCACAACATATAACACTTGCCATGCTGAATAAGTTGAGATGCCACACCGACATCTAATTTTCAGGCAATCAGATCCAGACTGTTGATATAATTTCACATACTTAATGACATAACAGTGTAGATCCAGATCAGTTGGCTTATACACTGTTTGTAAAGGCGGGGCATATCCGGGTTCAGCAGGACCAGGATTAATATTTAGATCCAGCTTGTAGTCACATGATATATCATATTTACCCTAAGTACTTGGACACCTTAACTCTTTACCATACTGGCGTATGTACAGTCAAACCTGTGTTAAGCAAACACCAATGGGAAAGCCAAAAACTGGATATTTATCATGGATGCTTGCTTAATACAGGTAGATTTCCACTTCTTTGCCTTTGTATTTTATGGGATCTGAAATAGTGGCCTTTAAAGGCAGGTGATTGCTTAATACAGGTGGTCTTTAGTACAGGTTTGAATGTACTAATGTGTCTGAAAAACTGTTGGGTGACTGGCAATCAGTGTAAACCCCGATCAGATCCTACATTTTGTGACATCTGATTTGTCGCATTTGTGGCATCTGATTTGTCCATTTGTTCAAAAACATAGGTGAATATGGTACATGACAGAAGAACTTGTCTTGTAGGAGATATTAACCCTTGTCCTGCTGAACCCAGATATACCCTGCCTTTGCAAACTGTGTAGATCCAGATCAGTTGGCTTCTGAAGAAGCCAACTGATCTGGATCTGCACTGTTTGCCATTCAGAATGTGAATTTATGTCAACAATCTGGATCAAGAAGTCTGATTGGCTGAAAATTTGAAAAGGGTGTGGCATCTTAATTTATTCAGCAGGACAAGGGTTAATAGGGTTAAATAGCCTAAATAAGACTAATATCTCATAAGATTATGAGAATTTCTCTGTCACTTCCCTCTTTTTGGGCGTAGACAACATACTGTTTGGTTGGGACATGCAAGTGAATCAATTGTTGATCCACAAAGCACCATTAACCTTATGCTTGTTGTAAATAATTAAAACCCAGGACTAGATATAGCACTGAATAGAAAAGAATAGACTTATATTTATTGGAACACCTCACTTGTTGTAAATAATTAAAACCCAGGACTAGATATAGCACTGAATAGAAAAGAATAGACTAATATTTATTGGAACACCTCAGAGTGGAACACCTACATATACATACGGTGTTCCCCATTTGCATGCACTTTTTTAGCACACTGCAGTTATGTAGATATCCTTTAAGGTTACCATTGCAGCACTTTATCAAAGGTAATGGGATATATATTAACCCTTGTCCTGCTGAATAAATTAAGATGCCATGCCCACTTCTAATTTTCAGCCAGTCAGATTACTTGATCCGGATTGTTGCTATAAATTCACATACTTAATGACAAACAATGCACATCCAGACAAGTTGGCTTCTTCAGAAGCCAACTGATCTGGATCCATACTGTTTGCAATAGCAGGGAATATTCGGGTTCAGCAGGACCAGGGTTAACCTTGACAATTTCACTTTTGAAGTGGATGGATTGCATTGGTACTGCTAAGTGCAATTTATAGCATTCCTTGGACAGCCGTGACAAAAATTTGATATTCTTGTAACTACTTACTTTAGTTTTGATGAGATAAGCCTAAAAAGCAATGTGGAATTAGCTGTAATTATTTTTTAATGTGAGGGCCATTCTCATTTAGATGAGATTTCATTTAGACCTCTCCAATTACCATTTGCATTTTGGAATTTAGCTGCTTCAGCCAAGATTTGCACTGTTTGTAAAGGCAGGGCATATCGGGGTTCAGCAGGACCAGGGTTGAAATCAGCTTTAACATCCATCACGAAAACATGCCTATATAATTTTGACCCCCGTAAACCCCACTTTTATATAGTAAAACTGGGGTTTACAGGGGTATACATTATTTTTCTTATTTCTGCTCAAAACATAGATTGTGGGTACTCATTAGAACCGCCTCACTGAGGCGGTTCTAACGAGTACCCACAATCTATGTTTTGAGCAGAAATATGAAAAATATCAGAGTTTTTTATCTGAAAAATATCAGAGTTTTTTATCTGAAAATTTTCAGTTTTGGGAGGTGAAATTTTCTATATATTTGAATAGGCATGTTTTCGTAATGTATTGTGTGTGAAGCATAGACCAAGCTTTTTGTGAAAGCTTATACTTGTTATATATTGTAGGGAAATCTCATGTAGGCAAAAAATGCATGTGGCTTTGTTGATATTTTCTTTAAGGTAAATTGATACAATTTCAGGGGAGACATCTCTGTTAAAATGTTATTGCCTCCCTTCTGAAAAAAGGGTCTACTCTTAAAGGAAAGAATTTTCTTTAAGGTAAATTGATACAATTTCAAGGGAGACAACTCTGTCAAAATGTTATTGCCTCCCTTCTGAAAAAGGGTCTACTCTTAAAGGAAAGAATTTTCTTTAAGGTAAATTGATACAATTTCAAGGGAGACAACTCTGTCAAAATGTTATTGCCTCCCTTCTGAAAAAGGGTCTACTCTTAAAGGAAAGAATTTTCTTTAGGGTAAATTGATACAATTTCAAGGGAACAACTCTGTAAAAATGTTATTGCCTCCCTTCTGAAAAAGGGTCTACTCTTAAAGGAAAGAATTTGCTCCCCTTATAGAATAGACCCCTTTTCAGAAGGACCTCATTGTGCAGTAAGGTAAAACAGGAAGTCACAGTTGTCTTCTTTGTCAGAAATGGCAGAAAATATATAAAGTATATCCATTCACCTTAACCTTGCTGAATAAATTAAGATGCCATGCCCACTTCTAATTTTCTCAACCAATCAGATTACTTGATTCAGATTGTTGATACAAATTCAAATACTTATTGACAAACAGTACAGATCCAGATCAGTTGGCTTTTAAGCCAACTGATCTGGATCTACATTGTTTTCAAAACCAGGACATATCCGGTTTAGCAGGATATGGTTAAAGAAGAACATAAAAAATATTTTCTCTTGAATTTTTGTTTATATTAACAGGCAGTATATTACTATTTATGGTATGTTTGGATCTCCTTTAATATCTAACATAAATATCTAGTTGGACAAAGAGACAGTATTTCACCCTTTTTGGAATGACAGCTTTTCATAAACAATTTATGTAAGATGTCATCCAAAATTTAGTTCCTGAAATTTCATTTGCTATGAATGAGATAAAAGATGAGATTCACTAACATAGTTTTATAATTTATTGAGATCCACTGACATAGTGAAAGAATTTGATGAGATTCACTATCATAGTGAAGTAATTTGTTGAAATCCAGACATGAAGTAATTTGAGATGATTCACTAATATAGTGAAGTAATTTTTTTAGATCCACTGACAAAGTGAAATTATTTGATGAGTTTAACTATCATAGTGAAGTACTTTGTTGAGATACACTGAAATGGTGAATTAATTTGAGGAGACTCACTAACAAAGTGAAATAATTTGAGATCCACTATAACATGTTTGATTGAGAATTAGATACACACACACACACACACGCATGCATGCACACACACACGCATGCATGCACATATGCTCACAGACATACACACACGTGATGCACACATGCATGCAGAGAGAGAGAGAGAGAGAGAGAGATGAATTTGAACACAGCTTATCAGTAACCTGTAAGCTGTTACTTTTTATGTAAGAGCTAAATCAAGATGAAATCAGTTTATCAAATCTAAATAAGATCAGAAAATAAATCATGATCATACAGTATGTTCTCTGCCAGACCTGAATCAATATTGAAGAAAAACAAATCTACAATATTTTATAGTTGTTTTGAGGTTAAAGCAATGTAGATGTATGTTCACCCAATGGAATATACATCACAAAAACACGTCTATATAATATATAATTTTGACCCCCTTAAACCTGACTTTTATATAGTAAAACTGGGGTTTACAGGGGTATACATTATTTTTCTTATTTCTGCTCATAAACATAGATTGTTGGTATTCATCGGAACTGCCTCATTGAGGCATTTCTAATGAGTACCCACAATCTATGTTTTGAGCAGAAATACGAAAAATATTAGAATTTTTTATCTGAAAATTTTCCTGTTTTGGTTGTAAAACTTTCAATATATTTGAATAGGCTTGTTTTCATAGTGAGAAGAACACATTACTCCATTATGTCAACATACAGTGTTCAACCAAATTACTGCACTGAAAAATAAGTATAATATCATTATTTTTTTTGTTGAAAAACACATCTTATCTGGAGCTATGATAGCCAATAATTATATTTTTTATTTCTCCACAAAAAAAAAAAAAATAATGTAATGGGTACTCGGTGGGTAAGGGGCAGTGATGAGTGTGGTGGAAAATAAGAAGGAACGTAGAGGGTATATATTGCCTTATCTGGAGCAGTGAAATTCACTTTCTTATTTCTTCACAAAAAGCTATGTTGTGGATACTCATTTGGCGGGTAAGAGGTGGGGAGGAGTGTGGTGGGAAAGAAGGGAAGGAGAGGGTACATATTTTTAAGTTCCACTTGCTGCATATGGCTAGTTGCTGTATCGAGTCCTGGTTTTTCAATATTCCTCACTGCTTGTGGTGGCACCTATAAAAATCTTATATACTGGTTGAGAACTATTGATACACTCAATAAGACAGGTTGTCTGTCTGTTAACATGTGACCATTGTGTACAGAGCATAGGAATCATGTTTTCATCTTCCTGTAATAATTTTCCTCATAATTATAGTGACGGAACATGAAATCTGACATATTTTTTGTCTGAAAGCAGTCTGTTTGGCAATATAATTATACATTAGGACTGCTCAGAGAAGATTAAGGTGTAAGATTGTGTTTAATGAGGAAAGTGTTGTCAGAAAATAAGCTAAAATAACAGACTATTAATTGGATTGTCAATAATGAGGTTGGAAAATTTAAATACATATATATTTTTGTCTCTGTGTAACCATAGATTTGAATTTGAATGAAGCTGAAAATACATCTGTGAATGACAGTATTAAATTACCGTAATGTGGTTTTGAGGTTGAAGACGGTAATTGATGTCACCAGGGCCCTGGATATGTGGTTATTTTAGAGATAAAAATAGCTTTGTTTCTCCTCAAAAACATAAGTTGTGGATTGCATGGCAAAAGTGACTGAGTGCATCCACAATGTGTTACATAAGTTGTGTTGAAATAAAGTTAACACTTTAAGTGCTATTGGCAAATTCAACAGATGACAAGCTGATGATATTTTTCCTAGAAAATAGGATCCTATTTTCTAGGTAAAATAAGAAAATGTCATCTGCTGAAATTTTTACCCAGCATGCAAAGTGTTAAAAAGATTAAAGTTCCAGATAGGGTGTTAATTAAGGTGATAATTTAGGATAATTTTTTTGCACCAAAATATATCTTGTAAGTACTTATTTGAATTCCAATAGCTTTGGTTAGGACATTACAATGAGTATCCATAAGGTATGTTTCAGTGCAAAAATAACAAAAATTATCTCCCCTATCTAGGGCTTTGAATTCTTGATCCATGTCAAGGAAAAAAAGGATTCTTAACCTTTGACACATCCTGGACATAGCATATAACAAACTGATACTTTTTCTCTACAGAAAATGTGCTTTGACATTTTATGCAAATTACTGCATGAATTTTCAAATCCTATTTTCAGGGAAAATAGAAAATGATAATAATAATAAAAAAAATGTTGTCTGCTGAATTTTTATATCTGGCATGCTTTAATAGCAGTAATATAATAATAAATTATAAGCTGAGCATTTTCTTTTTGTGAAACCAATGTTCCACAGAATTATCAGATGAGAAATCTGTGATGTCATTTTTTTTTTTTTTTTTTTTTCCCAAGAAAATAGGGCTTGACATTTCAGATGAATTTATAATAAATACTAGTTTCTGCTTTCGTTAAAAAATAAAGATACGTATGTATAAAATGTCATCTGCAGATATTCAGATTTGGCTTTTTAATGCTCAGTTTGGCAGATAAAAATTTCAGCAGATGACATAATAATGGAAATTTTCTCATATTTTTTCTCCCTGAAAAAGCTTTGACATTTCATGAGATCATCACCCTGTTTTTGAGGGGGAAATGAGGGGAAAAAAAATTGTTGTCTGCTAACTGTGCAGAGTGCTTAAGGTTCAGAGTTAATTAGAAAACTACATATTCTGAGCACTGGGATCCATATATGAAAGTTGATACTTGAACATTGCTCTAGGTGAGAGGGTATCGGATAGATATTTTTCTTATTTTTTTTACAAAAACATAGGTTGTGGTACTCATTAGAAGCGCCTCGTCGAGGCGCTTCTAATGAGTACCCACAACATATGTTTTGGAGCAAAAATAAGAAAACTGTCCATGTTTTTTTGGTTGAAAAAAAGGGTCTTCTCTGGAGCAATGATTTGAAAGCAATAAAAATATTATTAATTAGGTTCATTTGATCAAATATCAAATATTATTGATCAAAACTATAAGCACAGACTGTGCAATGTTGGTGATGTTGGCATCCTTAATGTGATCATTGAAGTTAATTACTACAATATGATCAACATATTTTTTTTTTCAAGCAGGAGGATTATAATCCGCGCTTGGTTTCTAATGGAATAAATGTGTTATTTATGAGCTCTTCCTGGATTATAAGCTTCTTACTGGCAAGCTTCTTTGACATGAGGATCTAAAAAGCAATTGTGTTATTATAGTGTGGAGGAGTTAATGAGCTGACAAAAGTTTATCTTTTATAAGTGTCAAGGGTAGGTTGAAGTAATTGAAAATTAATTGGTCGTATCTGTTAAAATCATTTCTCAATAGGAATAATAAAGTATTTCAGTCAATAATGATAGTATAAGGTAAACTTAAATGACCTGTATATCTTTAAGATCAAAACCTTCAGTCCCCAAAATTCAGGGTTAGATGTACTGTATGTCATTTGCAGCCTGCAGGTGCTTTCAACACATCACGAAAACATGCCTTTATAGTTTTGACCCCTTTAAACCCCACTTTTATACCCTAGTAAAACTGGGGTTTACAGGGGAATACATTAACTTCTTTATTTCTGCTCAAAAACCTAGGTTGTGGGTACTTGTTAGAATTAACTGCCTTGATGAGGCCTCGACTAGGCGGTTCTAACAAGTACCCACAATCTGTGTTTTGAGCAAAAATATGAAAACTACCAGAATTTTCTTTCTAAAAGTTTTCATTTTTTGGTGGTAAAATTCAATAAAATCACACATAGCTCTAGGTAAGAAGGGATTTTAATTATTTTTTTTATTTCTCCATGAAAACATATGTTGTGGGTACTCATTAGAAGCGCCTTGGCGAGGGGCTTCTAATGAGAACCTACTACATCCTTTATCACCGAGAAATAAGAAATAAAAAAAAAATGGTAATACTTTCTGGTTGAAAGCATCCTATCTAGAGGTAAGGTCACAACCTCGTAGGTGTACAAGCCCCCCCTCCCCCCGGATCTGTTTATCTTTCTACCTGTAGGATTTCAAATTAATAGGTTAAAAAAATAAGAAACAAATCAGTTACCATCTTACTTATTTCAGTCTAAATATCTTGCTTATTTTATTCTGAATATCTTACTTATTTTGGTCTTAATATCTTGCTTATTTTGGGTCTGAATATCTTATTATTTTGGTCTGAATATCTTGTTTTGAGCCCTGAAATAGAGCACTAATTTTGATTTTTTTTTTTTATTATTTTACCAGAATAGAGATGGATGTACTGAGTATGGTATTCATACTTCCAGAGAATCCATATTAACCCTGAGTATAGGAACAGACCCACTTCAGCAAACAGTGTAAACCCTGATCAGACACTGGAATATAGCATCTGATCATTAATATGTACACTATTTGCCTCATCCAGACACATCAGCATGTAGTAGAATTAGATTTTAGGAAAATTATGGTAAGCAGTTCAGGTGTCCTAATACTAAGGGTAAATATGGTACATTATAGAAATTGACTACTGTCCTTTGGACATCACTAGGAAAGAATGTTTTTGCTTGGCATTTTATTTTAAATGAAAATATTTTGTTCTGAATTTTTGTTTCTAAAAAAAAAACAGTCATCTTTTCTGTTTCTGCATTTTACATTCTCAAATATGTACCCTAAGATTAAATTTATGACCAAAAATTGGTCTAACCTATGCAATTTCTGTAGTAAAGTGATTTTTTTTTTTAAATTTTGTTCAATAAAATATTTTTTACTATTCTTTGCTGAATTTGAATGATTGATGTTTCACAACAATATTGCGAAAATTTCAGAAAAATTGAGCAAGCAAACTTGTTAAAAATCTGCCTCCAAGTTACCTACCTTACAGATTTCTGCATAATTTGCATTCACTTTTACTGTGGGACAAACTGAAAATATTTGATTTTTTAAAAAAATCAGTGACTTTGTACATAGGTAGTAACTACAAATGGTTTTGCATTAAATCATGACACATCACGAAACATACCTGTATAATTTTGACCCCCTCAAACCCCTCTTTTATATAGTAAAACTGGGGTTTACAGGGGTATACATTATTTTTCTTATTTCTGCTCAAAAACATAGATTGTGTGTACATGTTAGAACTGCCTCAGTGAGGCAGTTCTAACGTACCCACAATCTGTTTTGAGCTGAAATATGAAAATATATCAGAATTTTTATCTGAAAACTTTCAGTTTTTGGTGGTGAAATTTTCAAAGTATTTGAATAGGCATGTTTTCATAATGAAAAGTTTACAAATTTACTTTTGTGTAAAACCACTAGGAGGACCAGCAAAAACCCAACCTTCTGAAAGGGGTCAAAAGCACAGTAGTCAGTTTATCACTGCAGCATGGCTCCAGATAAGAGGGTGTATCCATATAAAAATTTTCTTATTTTCTTATTTCTCCACAAAAATATATGTTGTGGGTACTCATTAGAAGTGCCTCACCAAGGCACTTCTAATGAGTACCCACAACATATGTTTTTGTTGAGAAATAAGAAAAATATCCATACTTTTTGGCTGAAAAAAGTGCCTTATCTGTATGTATGAAGCAGGCTAGTCAGTCTTCTCTGTTAAAGAAGTTGTTCTAATGGACTGAGATCCTGTAGAAAACTCAACATGTCAGATAGACCCAGATCAGTCTATGTATCTTTGTAGTCTGATCAGCAGTTACCCTATTCACAAAAAGAATGTTTAAGGGCAGTATATTATATTAGCAGTGAGTGTAGCTTCAGATCAGACTTCTTGGATGTGCAGACTGGTTCTGCATCTATCTCTTGTCATACATATTTGTCATACAACCAATTTCTATTTGGAGGGCTCATGTTTAAAACAAAGCAATTAGCTAAAAAATGGTTAAACTAACATTTACCGATTGACAACAAGTGAAGATTCAAAGTACACAATACAGTCCCTTCATAGTCTTCCCCAATAAACAAAATGCAGGGAACTAGTCAGACTGCATGGATGCACAGGCTCTTAACTTTAAATGCCGTGAGTTTGAAGACTGAATGCCATTGATTTCACTGCTTTCATTTCATTTGCAAACAAAACAATTTTAATCCTTGTCCTGCTGAATAAATTAAGATACCACGCCCATTTCCAACTTTCAGCCAATCAGATTACTTGATCCCGATTGTTGCTATAAATTCACATACTTCATCGCAAACAGCGCAGATCCAGATCAGTTGGCTTCTTCAGAAGCCAACTGATCCGATCTACACTGTTTGCAAAGGCAGGGCATATCCAGGTTCAGCAGGACAATGGTTAAAAGATCACTAAAGTCTAAAAACAACAAGCCTAATCTAAAAGGAAACATGCAATAAAAAAGTAAAAAGGAAAGTATATGTGAGGACAGGATGACTAATAGTGTTAACCTTTAAAGCACCAAGCAATATTTGTAGTAGACAACATTTTCATTTTTTTTTTTCTATCACTTTTCAAAGAAAATAAGTCTTGACATGAAATATCAAACTTATTTTCTTCGAAAAATAATTAAGAAGAAAAAAAAAAAAATCAAAATTTTATCTGCTGCAGTTGTGATTCGTGCTATAAGGGATAAGAGAGAAAGAGAGATAGATGGAAAGAAGCTTTAACAGGATGGATAAGAAGTTAAATGTAAAGAAAGGAAAGTTCTTAGAGATTAACTGAGATAGCTAAAAAAAAAAGAAATGTTTAGCTAGACAAAAAAGAATTAAAGGGCTGTCTCCAGGAAGAATTACCACCCAGCGTACTGGTATATGCATAGTCCAAGGCTGAGGATTCAGTGACAGGAATATTCATAAGATACAGTATTTACCCTAAGTTTTCGGACAGACAGGCCTAAGCATATGGTAAGGAGTTAAGTCATCCAAACACTTGGAGTAAATATGGTACTGTTTTGTAGGTTTTCCTGTTAACCCATTGTATACTGAATAGGCTCTCCCACACTATATATTGGAAGAGGCCTATTTCAATTTTAGGTACGTTGGGCTATGAGATTTACATATTTCTAGAGAAAAATGGCTAAACTATTTGGGAACAGTGGAGACCCTGATCAGATGCCGTGTTCTGTGGCGTTTGATGGCTGCACTGTTTACCAATTACCCTTTTATGGGTCTACCGACTACAATGGGTTAAGGGCCATACTGATATTTTCAGGAGTGCTGTCTGTGTATGGGAGGAGAAAAGTTCCTAACCAGTGTCCGTGGGAATTGATGAGAACCTTCCATTTTTGTTGCTGGTAAAATCTCAGAGCTCTAAAAAAGAGAGTTGTTTTATTTTATTTTTTTATATCCACTGGCTTGAATTTTAACAAACTAGCACCAATACATTTTTAGGACATGGGAAAGAAGTCATTAGATTTTTTGTAACCTTGACCTCATTATCAAGGTCACTACATTATAAAGACTCCAAAAAATGAGCCTTGTAAAAAGTTTGTGTGCACACTGTCTCTTTAACCAATGGCTGGAATTTGACCAAACTAGCACAAATACATCATCAAGATGGGGGGAAAAGTGATTAGATTTTGGTGACCTTGACCTTATTTTCAAGGTCACTACATTATAAATACCCAATAAGTGAGTCTTTTATGCACTCTTTCTAATGAATCAGTAGATGGAATTAGACCAAACTAGCACAGATATATCATTGGGATTGAAGAAAGAAGTGATAAGATTTTGGTGGCTTTTACCTCCTTTTCAAGGTCACACCAGCACTTTGAAACTCAAATTTTGATAGAAAAAAGCTTGTGTGCACACTATATCTTGAACCAATGGCTGGAATTTTAACAAGCTAGCACAGATATACCATTAGGACATGGGAAAGAAGTGATTAGATTTTTGTGACCTTCACCTCATTTTCAAGGTCACAACATTGTAAAGACTTTAAAAATGACCCTTGTGTGCACCCTATCTCATGAATCATCAGATGTTCAAGCTAGCACAGATACTTCATTGGGATGAGGGAAATACTGATAAAAAAAGCTTATGTCACACATATATATCAATAAGGTGTACCTACATAAGAAATAGTAAGGGCTGGGGGCCCATTATCTTGGAGTTATTGCCCTTTGTAAAATTTCTTAATGCAGTAAAAAGTTTGTGTGCACATTATCTCTTTAACCAATGGCTGGAATTTGACCAAACTAGCACAGATACATCATCAGGATGGGGGAAAGAAGTGATTAGAATTTGGGGACCTTGACCTTATTTTCAAGGTCACTACATTATGAATACTAAAAAAGTGAGCCTTGTGTGCACTCTATCTTTTTTCCTGCATATCTTGATTAATATTATTAGGAATCTTAACATATTTTGCATGAATGTTCATATGAGATGTTGCTGCTTCAGAAAAAGAAGGATCAAGGAATCAGTACTGTTATAGTTATTCCCCTTTGTAATGATTTAATGTCAGTAACACTTTTGTTTTTCCTGTGTATCTTGCTTAATAATTTTCAAGGTCACGCCGACACTTTGAAACTTAAATGATAGAGAAAAGTTTTATGCTTTATGCGAGGGGTATCGAATAAGCGCTGCTTATTGATAATTTTCATTTCATACTAAAGCCAGTGATATTTTCTTACTTCTTCTCAAAAGTATTATGTTGTGGTACTCATTAGAAGAAAAAGATGGAAATTAGACTTCTGTTCACAAAAAAAAAAAAAAAAAAAAATGATTTTATGTCTTTTAACAATATTTGGATAGGAACTGTTAATTAGAGAAGTTTATTATTATACATCAGCTTTAAGGAAGATTGAAATTAGACTGAGTGCTGTTCACAAAAAAGTTTTACATATTTAACCCTTGTCCTGCTGAACCTGGATAAACCCTGTCTTTGCAAACAGTGTAATCCAGATCTGAAGAAGCCAACTGAGATAATCTTGATCTGCACAGTTTGTCATTCAGTATGTGAATTTATATCAGCAACCCGGATCAAGTAATCTGATTGGCTGAAAATTGGAAGTGGGCATGGCATCTTAATTTATTCAGCATGACAAGGGTGAACAGTATCTGGCTATTATATAAATAAGGTAGTTTATTATTAAACATCAGCTTTAAGAAAGATTGAAATTAGACTGAATGTAATAGTTAACAAAAAGGTTTTATATATTTAATGGTCTGGTTACAACTACTTGACCGGGCGTAGTCTAAATGTAGTTCACAAAAAAGTTTTATATATTTTATAGGCTGCTTACAATCGCTTGACTGGGCATGGTCTAGATGTGAACAAATGACATTGCCTATCACTGTCAAAATGGCTCAGTATATTCATCAGTGTGGGGAATCCATGTGACCAAATGACTAAGTGCACGGAGTTTGTTACTATTTTTAGCTCTGCATCAGGTAGGATTTTTTTAGAATATCTCGATTTATACCTGATGGAATTTGTTCAAATAAAGCACAGAGTATGCGGAAAATCAAGCTCTTTCTGGTGGAGAACGTTTTTCATCAAAATTCATGTACATTGTCCCGGTAGCCCAGATTGACAGCAAAATGAATGTTCTCAAGAATTAGACCAGATCACCGAATACCCCTTACACTACCAAAAAGAGCTTGATTTTCCATGTACTCTGCACTTTATTTGAACAAATTCCATTTAGTATGAATAGAGATATTCTAAAAAATCCTACCTTATGCGGAGCTAAAAATAGTAACAAACTCCGTGTACCAAGTCATTTGGTCACGTGGATTCCCCACACTGTTCATTCATCTGGTTGAACAAAATTTTTTATTACATTGGCACTCTCACTGTTATTCATTACGAAAACACGCCTATTCAGATATACTGAAAATTTTACCATCGAAAAATGAAAATTTTCAGATAAAAAATTCTGATATTTTTCATATTTCTGCTCAAAACATAGATTGTGGGTACTCGTTAGAACCGCCTCACCGAGGCGGTTCTAACAAGTACCCACAATCTATGTTTTTGAGCAGAAATAAGAAAAATAATGTATACCCCTGTAAACCCCAGTTTTATTATACAGAAGTGGGGTTTACGGGGGTCAAAATTACATAGGCGTGTTTTCGTGATGATATTCAAAATGAATGACTACGCTTGGTAGACTCAATCAGTTGTGCATGCATTTGTCACAGATGTTCCTGTATTCTTCATCATTGACCATGACCATATAGCTAAACCCACTTAATTACACAGGTGTCTGTAGTTTATTTACTTTTTTTATCAGAAATACCTTATTTGATGTATACAGTATAGGCCCTGGTCAAGTATTTAAGGTCTTTTTTTCAGCACCTGTCCACTCGATTCTGAGTCAGACATTAGAACTATCACTTACACAAACAAATATAATAATAAAGAAAGAAAGAACGAAAGAAAGAACATCAAGAAAAAGTTGTAGGGATATATAAATCTCAAGACTGTTTGTTAAGGCACATAAGATTAGTATCAGTCAGACAGGTTTTACTCAGTTTCAAGGAGTGTTAAGAGTTGAAAAGGCAATTATAATCTAAATTCTAATTTTGAAAATGAATGCATCCAGTGGAAGTGCATAATTAAACTCCGCCCGGTCAGAAGAAAAAAAATTTAATATAACGGTATTTGGAAATGAAGTGTAAATTTAGTGGGCTTAAGGAAAACCGACTTTGTTTGGATTGAGTGAAGTTCACAAAAACGTTTTAATATATTTTAACAGTATTTGTATATTAAGTGTAAATATAGTCCTTTATTATTATAAATCAGCTTTAAGAATAAGACTGAATTTGGATTGTGTAGTTTCACAAAAAAGTTTTATATATTTTAATATTTTAACAGTATATTTGTATATTAACCCATTGTAGTCGGGAGACCCGTAAAAGGGTATTTGGCAAACAGTGCAGACCCAGACAGACGCCACAGAATGCAGCATCTGATCAGGGTCTCCACTATTTGCAAATAGTTTAGCCATTTTTCTGTAGGAATATGTAAATCTCATAGCCGGACATACCTAAAATTGAGATTGGACTCTTCCATTATATAGTGTGGGAGAGTCTATTCAGTCTACAATGGGTTGAGTGTAAAATATAACCAGTAAATTATTATATACCTCAGCTTTAAAGCAGACTGAAATTAGATGGAGTGTGATTCGCAAAAAATGTTTTCATCATGAAAACATGCCTATACAATTTTGACCCCCTTAAACTGGGGTTTACAGGGGTATACATTAGCTAACTTATTTCTGCTCAAAAACATAGATTGTGGGTACTTGTTAGAACTGCCTCGCCGAGGCGGTTCTAACGAGTACCTACAATCTGTGTTTTGAGCAGAAAGATGAAAAATATTGGAGTTTTTTATCTGAAAATTTTCAGTTTTATGGAGGTGAAATTTTCTATATATTTGAATAGGCATGTTTTCGTAATGATATATTTGTAACAAAAACATTTCCATATTGATTCGGCCATTGCTTCAGTTTATTATTGCATTGCAGAGAAGATTACCATATTCTAAATTCTGAAACTTGGGAGAAAGCTGACAAATTAACCCTTTACCCTTAAAATGCCAAGAAGACCCGCATCTGAAAATGTCATCTGTTTATGTCCTCTGCTTAATATCTTGCAAACTTTTCAAACCTATTTTTTGCATACCGGCAAACAGTGTGGACCCAGATCAGACTGCTCTTAGAGGAGCAGTCTGATCTTGGTCCACACTGTTTGCAAAAAATGACTTTAAAAATCACAAGCAGATGACAAAGCAGATGGCAATTGTTGTAATTGGCAGTTTAAGGGTTAAATTGCCAAGCAGAATTGTAGCGGATGACAGTCTAATTTTTTCAAAATTATTTTGCATAGAAAATGACTTGTCATTTCCTACGAATCATCTACAGAAATGTCAAGTCTTATTCTGTATTTTTTTTTTTTTTTCAGACAAAATAGGACTTGGCATTTCATGGTCATCTGCAAGGCAATTCTGCAGATGATTAACTTAAAATGTCAAGTCTTATTTGCTCTGAAAAATCAAAGAAATCAAAATGTCATCTGCTGTAATTGTGATTGGTGCTTTGAGCATTAACACTTATAATGCAGGGTAAAAATTACTACAGTTTTTTTGTGGAGGCTGCATGCATAGTAAGAGACATGCTTGCCTGTTTAGTGTGTCTGTCTGTCCATTTTTCTGTTTGTCTAATGTGTCTGTTCATTCATGGACAATCTGGAACATGACCATTATGGAAAGAAGTCCTTATATCTCAGCTTTCTTGGGACAAGTCACTTATCACTTCATCAGTGCCACACCAGGCGACCTGATGCAAAATTAGGTCACTGACCTATTTATGAGAAAATAAACTTTTTTTCAAGTTTTTGTGGTATGTTTGTACCATGGCTTCTGCAGGTGCCAGCCCCTACCAGGCCAAGTCAGCTTCCGCAAAACTAGGTCACTGTGACCTGCCTTTGCAAAAATTAACATTCGAGACCTTCAAGACTGACTTTAAATAGTGGTTGATGTGGAAAAAGTTGTCTGTCTTATAAAGGTACATGTCATGTAATTTTGCTAGCAAAATTACATGACATGTACCTTTATAAGACAACCACCTTTCCACATCAGCCACTAAGGTCAATTTCAAAGGTGGCTGTCTTACACAGGTTTTACTGTACCTGATTTATTTAGTATACTGCAAAATTATGATGCCACTAGCAAAGGGGAAAAGAGTTATTGGAGGGAGCGAGGGACAAACAAAATAATAAACCTGAATAATTTGGTTTAGGTTAATATGAAAGGTACGCTAAAATCTGACAATACTTACAGTTGTGTCAAAATATAATAATGAAATGTCAAATGATGTAGACCCTTTTAGGAGCAGATTGACTTGGGTCTACACCATTTGATCAGACCTGTCTGTCAGAATATTTAGATAAATACAGCAGTCACAGGATATATGTGCTGATTGACAAATATAAATATCTCTTAGAAGATTATAACCAAAATAACTTCTGGCAGTCATAGCTGCAGATAATGTGATTTTTTCAGCTAAAAAGTATTGATATTTTTCTTATTTCACCATGAAAACAACGTTATGGATAGTCATTATAAGCGCCTTGATGAGGCGCTCCGAATGAGTTCCCACAACACACATTTTCATGGTGAAATAAGAAAAATGTCTACCTGATACCCTCTCATATCTTGGTGTATGCAGCAATGGATTTTTCCCTTACAACTCATTCATTTCAGTATATTTGACTTTACAATATAGCAGAAATCAACAAATTTGCATGATGAAATGAATATGGGCCACTTCAAGTAAAAAAATGCCTTCGCTCATGCACAAAACGTGCAAATTCAGATTGTCCTGTGCATGCTCAAAGTATCATCCGGACCTTTGCTCTCCATTCATACATTCTGCAGTATCCAATGGTTCTGTTAGCAAACAGTGAAGGCCCTGATCAGACTACACAGATGTGCAGGCTGATCAGGGCTTTTGCTGTCAACAGATGCCCAAAGACAAGTTTTCGTTTGGCGCAGCCCATATGATGTATCTGTTGAATTATTGTATTCATAAATTGATTGATTACAGTTCTTCCATACCTCTGATTACGTTATTTACCCTAAGTATTCAGGCAAGATAGGCATGAGTAAAAGATGTAGACCCAGATCAGATGCTGTAGAATGGCATCTGATCAGGATCTACACTGTTGGCCACTCATATATGGTAAATGTGCTAAAATTTTGAACACCAAAGTGTCTGACAAAATGTCATGAAAACAGTGCAAACCCAGTCTGATCAGGCTCTACACTGTTTGCCATTCCACAAAGTATTTTAAGCAACAGGACTGGTGCATAAAAAGCAAAATTTAGGCCAAAATAGTATGGAATAAAGTCTTCAAAATTTAAGGACATTTACTGTAGCAGTTTTTTTGACTAGTGATCAGGCAATAAAGGGAAATTTTTCAAGTTTTAGGAGAAGTTTGGGAAGGAGTAAATGTTTTTGAATACTTAAGGAAAATAAAGTATGTTGGAATGCCAACTGGGAAAATTTAGCTTTGATTTGATGGTGATTTTTAGTCAGATGAGGGAGATTTTAGGAACTGAACATTTGATTTTTATAGGAAGGGGGAGGGAGGCACCTAGTCCTGGCTTTTTTTTTTTTTTTTTTTTTTTTTTTTGTTTTGTTTTGTTTTTCAGGCAAAAGAGGGTCTTGGATTTTATTTTTTTATGTTAAAAACCCTCACCTTGCCAAATCCCCACCCCCCACCCACTTACACACACACTCTTAGTAAAAATCTTATATCCCCTGAGAGGAAGTATGAGATGGGGTGTAAAGGAGTCATCATCACCTTGGTGAAGTGTCCGAGTTGCTGAGTGATTAGCCCTCTCGACTTGCAATTATGAGGTCCCTGGTTTGAATCCCGCTGGAAATGGAATTCAGCTCATGACTGTACAGCATTTCATTATCACCCTTCCGGTGTCACGATATGACTTAAATAATGTTGAAAGGGGTATTAATTATCATTACCTGGATACTTCTCTGTTTAGTTTGTGACACAAACGACTTCTACAGTTTCTGTTAGATTTTCATAAAATTCATAGAACTTATCAGTGTGATGACTATCTGTGTCTGGCATTAAGTTCTCTTCATTATTTTATTACCTGCCCTTTGCTGTTAAGTCCCTATGTCTTGAGTTTGTGGTGTGAACTACTTCTGTAGTTTGTTAGATTTTCATAAACCTTCTTAGAACTGATCAGTATGTTGACTAGTAGTGTCTGACATTAAGTTCTTTTCATAGTAGGATTATCTGCCCCTGGCAGTTTAGTCCCTCTGTCGGAGTTTGTGGTGTGAACTACTTCTATAGTTTAAGTTAGATTTTCATAAACCTTCTTAGAACTGATCAGTATGTTGACTAGTAGTGTCTGACATTAAGTTCTTTTCATAGTAGGATTATCTGCCCCTGGCAGTTTAGTCCCTCTATCGGAGTTTGTGGTGTGAACTACTTCTATAGTTTCTGTGATCAGTATGTTTACTAGCAGTGGTTGACATTAAGTTCTTTTCATAGTAGGATTAACTGTCCCTGGCAGTTTAGTCCCTCTGTCAGAGTTTATGGTGTAAACTACTTTTACAGTTTCTGTTAGATTTTCATAAAACTTCATAGAACTGATTGGTATGATGACTAGCAATGTCTGACATTAAGTTCTTTTCATTGTGGGATTATCTGACCCTGGATGTTTAGTCCATCTATCCGAGTTTGTGGTGTGAACTACTTCTATGCTTTTTGTTAGATTTTCATAAAACTTCATAGAAATGATCAGTATGTTGACTAGCAGTGTGTGACGTAAGTTCTTTTCATTGTAGGGTCTGCCCGTGGCAGTTAAGTCCCTCTGTCCAAGTTTGTGGTATGACCTACTTCTATGCTTTTTATTAAATTTTCATAAAACTTTATAAAAATGATCAGTATGTTGAGTGGCAGTGTCTGATGTCAATCCTTAACTGTTACTACTCTCAAGGCAAATTCAGCAGATGACAAATTGATCATATTTTTATTATTTTTCCCAGAAAAAAGGCTTTGTTATTTGCATGAAATGTCAAAGCCCATTTTCTGGAAAAACTAATAAAAATATTTCAAAATGACGTCTGCTGAATTTTAACCCAGACTGCTAAGCATTAAAGCACCAAGAAAATTTGCAGTAAGCAACATTGTCAATTCTTCTTTACTTTACTGAGAAAATAAGACTAGACATTTCATGTGAATTGTCTGCCTAGCAATTTATACCAACGAAGAATTTGTGAATATTTGTTTATTATCAGAGGCATGCCAGGTTTGCTTTCAGATCCCATTGACTCTCAATACATTATTTACGCTAAATATCCCCACACCTTCTTACCATTTTTGTCATAAAATTTGTATACCGTATTCAACCTAATTACCGCACTGTGCGCTTAGGTTTTTCGTAGTTACTGGGAAATATGTATGTACCTAATAAGAGTACACGTTAAAAAAGATAAGTAGTCTGCTTTGTCTTCTGCCGGTTACTTTAAAAGTCATTTCTGCAAACAGTGTGGACCCAGATCAGACTGCTCCTTTAGGAGCAGTCTGATCTGGGTCCACACTGTTTGCCTGTATGCCTGTTTGCCTGTATGCAAAAATAGGTTTGAAAAGTTTGCAAGAATATTCAGCAGATGATAATAACAGACAACATTTTCAGATGCAGATTTTCTTGGCGTTTTAAGGGTTAATGATGTTTATGTAATTTTTTTCTGAATAGAAATATGAAAGCATATACACCTGTGGACACAAAACTGTACAAACTTTGATGGGCTTTATTTCATTTTACCATCCTGTCAGTCAGCTGCTAGCCATGTATAAATGCAAAACATAAGAAGTTGTCCATTTCACGGCAGAGCCTGCCCTGCATCAGCCAATTAAAATACATCTCAACTGTCAAGAACATACATCAGACTTAAAATAGAATAAATACTTGTCAAAATGAATAAGATCAATCAACGTAAATTGTTAGAATTGTCCATGAATGACATTTGACTGTCAACCAAACATGAAGCAAACAGATTCATTGACAGTTACTTCATCAGAGTTTGCACAGTTTTGTGTCCACAGGTGTATTGTGGGTACTCATTTGAATTGTATCGACAAGTTGATGCAATTCAAATGGGTACACAGAACATATGCCTTTATAAAGAAGTAGACAAAAAGTACACTGGCTGTAATTGAAAGACTATGGCATTGCTTGACTGTGTGCTTATAGGGATATCTGTGGTAATTAGGGTGAATACTGTATTTTCATTTTCCTTTCTATTGGTGTGTCTAAAAACTGCTGGATGAGAAACAAAGAGTGAGACCATGTTCACATTCTGTGACATCTGATTTTGGTCAGTGCTGTCTACTTAACCCTTGTCATATTGAACCCAGATATATCCTGTCTTTGCAAACAGTGTATATCCTGCCTTTGCAAACAGTGTAGATCCAGATCAGTTGGCTTCTGAAGAAGCCAACTGATCTGGATCTGCACAGTTTGCCATTAAGTATGTGAATTTATGGCAATAATCTGGATCAAGCAATCTGATTAGCTGAAAATTAAAAGTGGGTGTGGCATCTTAATTTATTCAGTGTGACGAGGGTTAAACCTGTCTATCTGAATATATAGCGTAGATATGGTAAGACTAAATAATTATGTGTGCCAGCCTTGGTGGATCAGTTGGATACAGGTCCAGCAGCATTCTTTCATGGAGATTTATCATGAAATATTTTCGACGGTCATTCTCTTGCTTCCTGGCAAAAGAGTGTACACAATACTGCTTAATGGCTTAGAGGACTAAGCCTGTCAGGAAAATATGTGGTTAGGTAAACTGACTGTGCTTGACATGATCCTAATGGGTTGACTGGGCCGTAAAACCTCAACACAAACAAATAAATAATTATGTGTGTACAGTCTGCCACCATTATCATGAATATGCACCAGCTGTTAATGATAATTAGTATTTCTGCATGTGACATTTCATTGTGACTGAGAAAAAGAACAACTTCCTTATTTGTAATTTGCCACCTGGTTCCATATTATGAGAACAAACAGTGCAACTTCTGGTGAAAAAAAAAATAGAAGTTTTAATGTTTTATTTATGCTTAATATTTGGACACTTTATGTCCTTACCAAAGAATTTTAGAAATGAACAAGTGTGTTTGGCTACTTGTTGATGTGTCTTTTCCCTAGTCCTGCTGAACCCAGATATGCCCTGCCTTTGCAAACAGTATAGATCCAGATCAGTTGGCTTCTCAGGAAGCCAACTGATCTGGATCTACATTATTTGTCATTAAAAATGTGAATTTGTATCAACAGCATAACGAAAACACGCCTATTCAAGTACAGTCAAACCTGTGTTAAGCAAGCACCTATTGGAAAGCCAAAAACCGGTTGCTTAAGACAGGTGCTTGCTTAATACAGGTAGATTTCCACCTCTTTGCCTTTAATGGGATCTGAAAAAGTGGCCTTTAAAGGCAGGGTATTGCTTATTACAGGTGGCCTTTAGGACAGGTTTGACTGTATATTGAAAATGTCACCACCAAAAACCTGAAAGTTTTCAGAGAAAAATTCTGATATTTTTCATATTTCTGCTCAAAACATAGATTATGGGTATTCGTTAGAACCGCCTCATCGAGGTGGATCTAACATGTACCCACAATCTATGTTTTTGAGCAGAAATAAGAAAAAATGTACACCCCTGTAAACCCCAGTTTTACTATATAAAAGTGGGGTTTAAGGGGGTCAAAATTATATAGGTGTGTTTTCGTGATGAGTCTGGTGGCCAACTGGTTTAGTGGTCCTGACTTTGGATCATGCAGTCCCGGGTTCAAGTCTCGCTTGAGGTGGAACTCAGCTTGTGACCATACGGCATTGCACAGAGCCTTTCATTATCACCCTAATTAATTAACCCTTGTCCTGCTGAATAAATTAAGTTGCCATACCCACTTCTAACTTTCAGCCAATCAGATTCTTGATCCAGATTCAGTACTCAGTGGCAAACAGTGCAGGTCCAGATCAGTTGGCTTCTTCAGAAGCCAACTGATCTGGATCTACACTGTTTGCAAAGGCATGGTATATCCGGATTCAGCTTGACAAGGGTTAAGCTCATAGTTGGGCAAGGCCTGCTATCTTTGTAGCAGGTAAGGGTAGAGGGGGAATGTTTTTATTTCTTCTGTTTCTTCACTTTCATTCCTGTTCCTCTTTCTTCTCTACCACTCTCTTTCATCTCTTCTTCTATCTCTTTTCTCCCTTTCTCTGGGAGATGACACAAAATGACCCACAAGGGTTGACATGTCGTTAAACCCAAACACAATCAATCAACAGGACAAGGGTTATCTATTTTGAAAGTGATGTAAAACACCAAATCATCTGTTTTGCTGTGCGTAATAACATAATGTATGTTTTCTTATGATGTGTTCAAATTAAGAACAATTATGAGGCCACAGCTGTTGGAACAATGATTTTATACAACAAAACATTTCGTCAGCAAGTAATTTACTTTTTCTACAAGCAAAATTGTGTCATATCATTGACCATAATGACTGTACCAAGATAAGTTCTTATTTTATACATTTAAATTTTACTTTGTTGCAATATCTTTGCAATTATTTCATTAAATAATCTTGGGAAGATGGATTGAATGAAATCAAACAGCATATTATGTTTTGCAGATGAATAAGACAAAATAGATGTCTGATAATTCTGCATGTCTAGAGCCCTATTATATGACACCATTAAATGCTCAGCAGGCCCGGTAAAATTTTAGCAGGCAAAATTTTGAAATATTTTTCTTATTTTTTTTCCCAGAAAATAGGCTTTTGACTTTTCATGCAAATTACAATTTGCATGAAATGTCAAAAGCCTGTTTTCTGGAAAAAAATAAGTAAAATATTGTCAGTGTTGACTGCTGAAAAAGCCCAGAGAGTGGTGATGGTTAAACCTGTTCTTTATAAGCTGTTACTTCATAGGATCGGAGTTTACAGGAAAAAAATGACAAGAAAACAAGTAGTTTTCCTTTCTAATCATGTAACATCATGTCAACATAAAGCGGTAAAACCAGGCCTTAACGCCTAAAGAGCTGAACAAATTTATGGCAGGTAACATTCTAGAACATTCTCATATGAAAGTATACACCTAGTTTTCATGGTCAAAGCAATTTGCCATTTTTATACCCCCAACTTCAAAGAAGTTGAGGGGGCATATTGGTTTGGGCCTGATCATTTGTCTGTCCATCTGTCCATCCGGTACACTTGCATGGTCAGGAATAGTTAGAGCTAGAATCCTGAAATTTTACATATAGCATCAGCCCAGTGGGCACACAACGTTAAAATGACGTCATATCAACGGCATATTGGTTTTGGCCTGATCATTTGTCTGTCCATCTGCCGTCCAGTACACTTGCACGGTCAGGAATAGTTAGAGCTAGAATCCTGAAATTTTATATATAGCATCAGCCTAGTGGGCACACAACGTTAAAATGACGTCGTATCAACGTCGATGCGACGTGATCACGTCACATCGACGTTGATACAACGTCATTTTGATGTTGTGTGCCTGCTGGGAGCATACTCCTCATACAGTTTTATACTTCTCACTTTGAAACTTTGCAGGCTGTTTGTCATTGTCTATAGATGTGTCTGTGGTTTTAGCATTATTGTAAATTTCATTTCTGTTACTTTTTTTGACTTTTGAACTAAGCCATTTTTGGGGCTTAAATACTATCAAAGTGCATTACCTTGGGTACCTTGCATGTGCAACTCCTACAGATACCAATCAAAGTGAGACTTTGCAGGGCCTTTTGGCATGTGGTTTTGGCATTTTCATCAATTAAATTTTTGTCACTTTTTTCAACTTTTGAACTTACCCATTTTGGTGCTTAAGTATTATGGTGAATGCATGTGTAAGGGAAAACATTATAAACACATTTTCTAGTTTATGTCAGCTCTAGTCTTTAGCTCCATTTCTGATTAAAAGTAACACCTACAGCCATTGAGCATACGCTTGCTCCATCAAACCTGGCATACACATCTTCCATCAAACCTGGCATACACTTTCTCCATCAAAACCTGGCATACACTTCCTCCACCAAATCTGGCATATACACCTCCTCCCAGCAAACACTTTCTGCATCAAAACCTGGCATATGTTTCCTCCGTCAAACCTGGCACACTTTCTCCATCAAAACCTGGCATATACTTTGTCCATCAAAACTGGCATACAGTTCCTCCATCAAACATGACATACATTTCCTCCATCAAAAACTGGCATACACTTCATCCCATCAAAACCTGGCATATACTTCCTCCATCAAACCTGGCATACACTTCCTCTATCAAACCTGGCATAGGCATACACTTCCTCCATCAAATCTGGCATACACTTTCTCTATAAAACCTGGTATACGCTTCCTCCATAAAACCTGGCATACGCTTCCTCCATCAAAACCTGGCATACACTTCCTCCATCAAACTTGGCATACACTTCCTTCATCAAACCTTGGGAGAAAAATCAGCACAACCCAAGAAACCTGGCATACACTTCCTTTGTAACAGATACCCAGATACTGCAGGATCCCTCTGTGACTGACCTATAATTCATGGTTTAATGACTTTTTTTTTTATATCTCAGTCATAGTGTTTTGCTCCATTTTTGATTAATCATATGACATATACTCATCAAACCTGGCTTACATTTTCTCCCTAACAGGGAAGAACTTCGGACTCATTTGTACCATTTGGTATGAATTGTAGTACACTGGGGCCTCTAGCCTGGCCTCAGTGGCTCAGTTGAATGTGCATCCAATTGGTGATCAGGAGGTTGCGGGTTCGACCCCCGCCGGGTCAGCAATATTCTTTCATGGAGAATGATCATGAAAAAATTGGGCCTGATCTGGATTCAAATTATTTGACACTCTGATAGTATTCCTGAAAGATTTTTTTGAAAAAAAAAAAAGTTAATTATAGCCCCGCTTTGAAAAAGTGAGGCTATACTGGATTTGCCATATCCTTCCGTGATTTTCGTCATTCCGTGATTCCGTGACTGCAAAATTAAAATGTGTTTTACTTAAGTTTTATGTTTGTGGTCCTACTTCAATGAAACTTATACTACACTTGGTCTCTAAGGTAAGTAAGGTGTAGTTGCAGAATAGTGGCCAAGGGCCAGTAACTCTTGGAGTTATGCCCCTTGTTAGGTTTTCAAAATCTAAAATGCATTTTGCTTAATAACTTTTATGTTTGTGGTCCTACTTCAGTGAACCTTATACCACACTAAATTCTTGGTCTCTAAGGAAAGGAAGGTGTAATTGCAGAATGGTGACCTAGGGCCCATACCTCTTGGAGTTGTGTCCCTTGATAGGTTTTCAGATTTTGCCATTCTTGAAAATTTTCGTAACAGATTTCTCAGGAACTATGAAAGCTAGAAAGCTGAAAGTTCATATAAACATGGACAATGACTGGATGTATAGTGTATACAGGAATAGGGGCCAGGGGTCCATAAGTCTTGGAGTTATGTCCCTTGGTAAGTTTTCAAAAAATTAAAATGCATTTTGCTCAATAACTTTTATGTTTGTGGTCCTACTTCGATGAAACTTATGGATATCACACTTGGTTTCTAAGGTAAGAAAGGTGTAGTGTCAGAATGGTGGCTAAGGGCCCATAAATCTTGGAGTTATGTCCCATCATAGTTTCCAAATTTTGCCATTCTTGAAAATTTTTGTAACAGATTTCTCAGGAAACTTATACCAACACTTGGTCACTAAGGTAAGAAAGGTGTAGTGGCAGAATGGTGGCTAAGGGCCCATAACTCTTTGAGTTATGTCCCTTTATAGGTTTTCATATTTTGCCATTCTTGAAAATTTTCGTAGCAAATTTCTCAGGAACTATGAAAGCTAGAAGGCTGAAAGTTCATATAAACATGGACAATGACTGGATGTATCGTGTTTACTGGAGTAGGGGCCAAGGGTCCATAACTCTTGTAGTTACGTCCTTTGGTAGGTTTTCAAAAAATTAAAATACATTTTGATCAATAACTTTTATGTTTGTGGTCCTACTTCAATGAAACTTATACCACACTTGGGGGCTTTGAAAAAGTTGTACATGTATGGATAGTGGGTTGATGTATCGTGTATTCAGGAATCGGGACCAGGGGCCCTTAACTCATGGATTAAAATCCCTTGATAGATTTTGCGATGCCATGTTACCATGTCCTACAGCGGTGTTATCTGGTAAGGATGAATTCAAAATATTTCAACACTATATGTATTTCTCCTCTGATAGAGCTGCAGGGGGTCTATAGTCAGATCCTCTGACAGCTGTAGTTTTAACAAAAAGTCCACAGACAACAAAAAAGCATGCAAAATTACCCAGCATGCAAAGAGTTAATCTCCCAAACAAATTTTCTAAATTTTTTCGCCAGACTGCTCTGCTTATTTAATAGGCTCTTATTATTCTTGTATGTTGATGTAATGATTATTTTCTTGTAAAAATATGTTTTCATTTTTAAAGATTTGTTGGTTGATTTTCATATTAATTGATCTGTTCCACAATGGAGTACAGAATCTTCCATATATCATTAATTCTGTAAAATTAATTCAGAAGTCAACCATTCTTTGTTTTTAATCCTTTTTCAAGCCCGACAGTTAGACGTAAACCTTATTTGCATTAGTGGACAAATCCAAAGTCTAGAATGGAAGAGTCCACTTCAGAAACTCAGGAATCTCAGGAATGAAAGGTTTAAGATTTAAGTCTTATTTTCCCAATTTGTGTGGGATTTTCAGCCATTTCCAGAAGTAATGAGTTACCAGTGGGATCTAAAGTAGAGAAAATTAGATTTTATGAAATGCGACATTCAGACTGAAATATGCATAAGCATAACTCTGGATAAGATGGGCATCCAGATAAAAATGTTTTCTTTTTTTCTCCATGAAAACATATGTTATGGGTACTCATTAGAAGTGCCTCAGTGAGGCTCTTCTAATGACTACCCACAACATATGTTTTTGTTGATAAATAAGAAAATCACAATATTTTTAGTTGAAAAAATGTGTTATCTAGATCTGTGAAGAGATTCATGGAACATGCAATATTGTGTGCCGTTTTCTAGTTTATATTTATTTATTACAATAATTATGGATCCGTAGAGCATCTGAAGCTATATGATAAATGTCATGAGTAAAATTGGATGGGTTACGATGACAAATATCTCACTAACAACAGCTCAAAAATCCCTATTCACAAAAATTTGAACAGACATGATTTGCAAAGGGAGCTGATGGAATCTTCCCTTTGCATTTTTTTCTTGTTTTTCACAGAAAATAAGACTTGACTATTCAAATTGAATCTCTTGGAAACAAAATTTGTATGACAAAAAAAAAAAGAGAAAAAAAGTTATCTGCATTTCATTGATAGTCAGCTTAACCATTTTAGAACTTCTCTAATGTGCTTGCATAAAGTTCGACTCAGCCCGCTTTAGTTGATGGGTACTTATCATAAACTTCCAAGTGTATATAGGGGAAAATGTGCATTTTGAATCTGTTATTAAGTTAGTCTGACAAGATCGATTTTTACTGGGAAAGAAATCTATCGGTTCTTTGTTAACCCAAGAATTAATTCTTATGAGAAGCTAAAAGCAAAGAGAATTCTAAATTATATAAATCCAACATCAAATACATGTATCCTTCTAATGCAAACCTTGTGGGAAAACCATAGGTAAATTCATGATGCAGATAAGATAGGGTATCGTATAATTTTTTTTGTTTTTCTCAACAAAAACATATATTGTGGGTAATCATTAAATAACCCTTGATCTGCCCCTGAAAAATTGTCTGAAATTAGCAAAAAATAACATAATTATTGCTTTTTTCTGGTTCTAGAAGTAGAATAACACCGTATTTACTTGAAATCCTGGGGCAGACAGGCCTGATAAACTGTGAAGACCCAGATCAAATCCCAGAGAACATTTGATCAGGGTCCATAATGTTTGCCACTCATCCAGCAGTTTTTACACATCATCACAAAAACATGCCTATATAATGTTGACCCCCTTAAACCCCACTTTAATAAAGTAAAACTGGGTTTACAGGGATATACATTATTTTTCTTATTTCTGCTAAAAAACATAGATTGTGGGTACTCATTAGAATTGCTTCATTGAGGCAGTTCTAATGAGTACCCACAATTTATGTTTTGAGCAGAAATAAGAAAAATATCAGAATTTATGTCTGAAAATTTTCATTTTTTTTCGGTGGTAAAATTTTTTAGTAAAATAGGCATGTTTTTGTAGTGTCAACAGGTGGTTCAAATTTTAGAAATATGGTAAGGAGTTATGTAGTGCAGGTATGGTTTGCATGAAGGAGACAAAAAGCCAACACTTTTTTTTTAGTTTATTGATCCTATAAATATTTTATGATTTTACCTTTGTGTTTTATCAATACAAGGTTAGAATGGTACCGTGTAAATGTCCTTAAATTTCATACACCAGTGTTACTGACAAAATAGCATGTGCAAACAGTGTAGACCCAGATCAGACTGCTCCTGGGGAGCAGTTTTTTCCATTAAGAAACACTTGCATAAAAAGCAACATTTTTGCCCACTTTGTGTGGAATAAATTGTTTGAAATTTATTTACTGGTTAACCGCTTAGAGGACTAAGCCTGCCCAGTAAAAGTGGGATTTGGTAAACTGACTATGCACCCTTGACCCCCTTGGGTTGACTGGGCCGTTAAACCTCAATACAAACAAACATCCTTTTTTTGGGGTTGAGTGAAAGTATACATCACCAAAATTTCCTTAAGGTTGTTATCCACGGGATTATCATAGACCAATGAAATCAAACCGCGAGTTTGCACAAAATCCAGGTAGTGATTATTTATAGCTGCGCTATTCTTGTAGCTGTGACATCAGAGTGCCTTGTAAAGAGGGTTGTCTGTACTTTGGCAAACAGTGCAGACCCAGATCAGATGCTGCAGAATGCAGTATCTGATCAGGGTCTGCACTGTTTGCTAAAATTACAAGAAGTTAAGGGTTAAATGAAAAAGTCTTAAATCCTTGTTCAGGACCAGTTTCCCAGCTTACACTCAGAGACAATTGACCCACCAGTGCTGTCAGTGCTTTGATTGGATTTCTTCTCAGGAATGCATTAGCTCTACATAAGAGGGCCATCCAGATACTGTATTAATCCTAAATATTAGGACACCCTAACTCCTTACTATACAGGAACTAAACGCCAAACAGGTCCATTTTTCTACCTGTTGATATGTCTAAAAACTGCTTGGCTGGGTGGAAAACAGTGATAACTCTGACCCAATACTTAGGGCTATTATGGTAAACAATGTTCTTATTTTTCCATGGAAACATGTTGTTGGTACTCATTAGAAGCTCCTGGTAAAGACATTTCTGAGTGCTCACTGCATACATTGTATGATTTATAAGCATACATTGTATGGTTTATAAGCATACATTGTATGGTTTATAAGCATACATTGTATGGTTTATGAGCATACATCGTATGGTTTATAAGCATACATTGTATGGTTTATAAGCATACATTGTATGGTTTATGAGCATACATTGTATGGTTTATAAGCATACATTGTATGGTTTATGAGCATACATCGTATGGTTTATAAGCATACATTGTATGGTTTATGAGCATACATCGTATGGTTTATGAGCATACATTGTATGGTTTATGAGCATACATTGTATGGTTTATGAGCATACATCGTATGGTTTATAAGCATACATTGTATGGTTTATGAGCATACATCGTATGGTTTATGAGCATACATCGTATGGTTTATAAGCATACATTGTATGGTTTATGAGCATACATTGTATGGTTTATGAGCATACATTGTATGGTTTATGAGTATACATTGTATGGTTTATGAGCATACATTGTATGGTTTATGAGCATACATCGTATGGTTTATGAGTATACATTGTATGGTTTATGATTTATGAGCATACTTGGTTTATGAGCATACATTGTATGATTTATGAGCATACATTGTATGGTTTATGAGCATACATTGTATGGTTTATGAGCATACATTGTATGGTTTATGAGCATACATTGTATGGTTTATGAGTATACATTGTATGGTTTATGAGTATACATTGTATGGTTTATGAGCATACATTGTATGGTTTATAAGCATACATTGTATGGTTTATGAGCATACATTGTATGGTTTATGAGCATACATTGTATGGTTTATGATTTATGAGCATACTTGGTTTATGAGCATAAATTGTATGATTTATGAGCATACATTGTATGGTTTATGCACCAGGTACATTGTTGAGGGTGGAGGGAATACCCTAAGTATTAGACATTCAAATCATACCCACCCCCTGGGAATTCGACAAAAGTTTTGACACGTGGGGGGAGGGTGTGGAGTGGGGGTTAGGTATTAGACACCTAAAAGGGAAATTCTAGAAGAAACTATGTGCAAATTTTAATGCCCACCTACGAAATTTTTGACACAAACTTGTGACTCATGGGTAGGGAATTAGACAGCCAATTTTCAGAAATGTCTAATTCCCTGGTATCCACTTAATATTTTCCTTATTTTATCATGAAAACATGTGTTGTGGTACTCATTAGAAGCACATCAGTGGTTTTGTGAAGAAATAAGAAAAATATCAGTACTTATTTGTTGAAAAAAAAAAAAAAAAAAAAAGCACCTTTAATATCTGGAGCGATGTAGAGAGCCTGACTTGAAAAGTTTGAGATAGATGCGGATTCAAATTCCTGTGAGGTTAGTCTAATTTTCTGCTTGGAAGGTAGAGAACAAAAAATAAATCTTTCTTGGGAATAATACAGAAGATTATGACTGATTTTGAAGCCAAATATGGGATATTTTCCAACATAATTGAAGAAAATTGATTTAAGTATTTCATTCAATGGGCTCCATATCAGTTTATTTGAAGATAAAGTGTTCTATTTTTTTATTTCTGTATTTATTTCTTTCCCTATAGAAACATATTTGTATTCTCTTTAGAAACCACTTAGAAAGCTTTTTTTTTGTGGGTAGTAGGGTGGGGGTACATAAGGAAGGGGTATGTTAGTAGTTCTGATTTTTTTCTGTATTGTGATTCACTTTTTTCCTTCTCCTTGACTACAGAGCAATACATTGCTCTCTTTCCTCTTGGTTGTTACTGTAAAGATCCTAAGTATTGGGACAGTATAGGCCTTTGCAAACAGTTTAACCCAGATCAGATGCCATAGAATGTGGCATCTGATCAAGGTCTACACTGTTTGACATGCATCAAGCAATATTTTAGTCACATCAAAAGGTAGTAGAATGACACACAATGAATCATGTATCATCAAACAAAAACTCAAACAAAAGAGCTAACACTATGGTGTAAAAATTTCAGCAGATAACATTTGGAAATATTATTATGTCCCCCAGCCTATGGGGATGGAGACATATTGATTTTGGTGCGGATCCCGTTGCTGTTGGCATTGGCATTGGCATCGGCATCGGCATGACACTTCCTTGTCTGCATAATATCTTGTGAACCAGTGGTTAGATTCTTACCTAATTTTCATGGATATGTAATTGGGATATAACAAAGAACTGATAAGATTTTGGTGATCTTGACCTAATTTTCAATGTCTCAGCAGTAGAAGATGCAAAACTTCACAGTTTGGGGAGACATCTGTTTTCTCTGAAAACTCTGTTACTATTGTTCTTTTTTTTTTTTTTTTTTTCCCTTGAAAATAGGGTCTGTAACATCATGCTAATTGTCTCCTGAGCAGACAATTTGCATGACATATCAGATCCTATTTTGTAGGAAAAATAAGAAAATTTCATCAGTTTGTCGTTGGCTGAATTTGCCCATGGCATGGTAAGTGCTAATTTGTGCAAGATTGTAGAAATCCAAGAGGATTCCTACTTCAGGTGGAAGATTTAAGTTGAACACTTGCGGGGTTGGGGACTCTCTAATCTGGTTACTATAAATTTAACCTTTACCATTCTCTGGGCTAATTCAGCAGACCACAAACTGATGATATTTTTTTATTTTTCCAAGAAAATAGGCTTTAACACTAAGGAGACACTTTGTATGAAATGTGAAAACCTTTTTCTTGGAAAAATAAGAAAAAAAATATTTTAAAATGTCTTCTGCAGAAAATTTTACTCAGAGTTCTAAGCATTAAAGGGGTGATCATTATACAAGATTGGAAAGCTTTGGCAAACAACTGAAGTTGCTTGAAGTACTTGTTATAAATGTCTGATAGTGTTGATCTTTCCCTATCTCAGTCAGTGAGCCCTCTTTGATTTGATTTCAAGTATGTTAACCCTTCTCTTGCTAAACACGACATGCCCTTTCTTAGCAAACCGTGTAGATCCAGATCAGTTGGCTTCTGAAGAAGCAACTGATCTGGATCTGCACTGTTTGCCATTAAATATGTGAATTTCTATCAAAAACCCGGATCAAGTAATCTGATTGGCTGGAAATTAGAAGTGGGCATGGCATCTTAATTTATTCAGCATGAGAAGGGTTAGTAAGTTATTGAAGGGCTGTAATGTGGGTTTCTGTTAACTCTGGTTCTGCTGAACCTGGATTATGCCCTGCCTTTGCAAACAATGTAGATCTAGATCAGTCAGTTTCTTCAGAAGCCAACTGATCTGAATCTGCACTGTTTGTCATTAGGTATGAAAATTTGTATCAACAACAGGAATGAAATAATCTGATTTGCTGAAAATTTTAAGTGGGTGTGGCATCTTGAATTTATTCAGCATTGCAAGGGTTAATAAATCATTGAATGAGTGTAATGTGGGCTTCTGTTAAGCAGGGTATTCAATGTACTGTAAAACAAGTATTAGCTGTGGGCGTAGACAAAAAGCAGAGGTACAAACAAACCCTTTGATATGATCATTTCATGTGTTGTAAGCAGATTGTTTGTTTTCAGCCAAAAAGTATATTGTACTAGTATTTTTCTTATTTTTTCACAAAAACCTATGTTGTGGGTACTCATTAGAAGTGCCTTGCCGAGCCCTGGTTCTTTTAATCAGTTCTTACAATAGAGTAAATGTCCTAAAATTTCGTATACCATAAGTTCTGACAAAATGGCTTATGCAAGCAGTGTAGACCCAGATCAGACTGCTCTTGAAGGAGCAGTCTGATCAGGGTCTACACTGGTTGCCATTCCACCAAATATTTTAAAAAAGAATTGTATAAAAAGCAAAATTTAAGCAAAAAGGCAGGAATAAAGTGTTCGAAATTTTAGGACATTTACCATATATGTGAAGAATTAGGAAGATATTATGTAGATTCCTTCTCTTATAGTGCTGTAGAGCTGTGTTTAGTATCTTGGCGGCCGAGTGGTTAGCACTTCTGATATTGGATCACAAGGTCCCGAGTTTGAATCCCTCTGGAGTTGGAATTCAGCTCACGACTGTATTATGCTTTATTGCACACAGCCTTTCATTACTACCCTTCTGTCATCTTGTTATGAGTTAACCCATTGCAGACTGACTAGACCCTCCCACACTATATATTGGAACAGTCCAATTTCAATTTTAGGTACGTCTAGCTATGAGATGTACATATTCCTAGAGAAAAATAGCTAAACTATTTGCAAACAGTGGAGACCCTGATCAGATGCCGCATTCTGCGGCATCTGATCTGGGTCTGCACTGTTTGCCAATTACCCTTTTATAGGTCTCCTGCCTACAGTGGGTTAAACCTTGTCATGCTGAATAAATTAAGATGCCACACCCACTTCTAATTGTCAGTCAGTCAGATTCCTTGATCCAGATTGTTGATGTACATTCACATAAGACATGGCAAACAGTGCAGATCCGGATCAGTTGGCTTCTTCAGAAGCCAGCTGATCTTGATCTTCACAGTTTGCAAAGGCAGTGTATTTCCGGGTTCAGCAGGACAAGGGTTAAATAGTGTTGAAAGGGATGTAAAACCCCGTCATCATCATCATCATCATCATCATCATCATCATCATCATCATAATCTGGAGCCATGTTAGCTTCTAAATTTGTTGCTTTACACCTGGCAGTTTGGGTAAAAATTTCAGCATATGATGGCATTTTGAAACATTTTTCTTATATATATTTTTTTTTTTTTTTTTTTGCTAGAATATAGAAGTCTGCTTTTCAGTGATGATGTTAATTCTCTCCTAAAATTAGTAATTGAGGCACCAGAATGTTGCTCATTTTATAAGCCTTGCTATGCTGTGCGAAAATGTGTCTTTGGGCGTATGCGGACACCGTAGACACAGATCTGCCTGCACATCCATGCAGTCTGATCAGACCTTCACTGTCCACTAACCGAATCAATCAATGCTACAGTCTGTATGAATGGAGAGGAAAGGCCCAGATGATACTGTACACATGGGTAGAATGATCTGAATCTGAATATTTTGCTCATGTTCCAAAGCACTTTTTCACTTGATGCAGCCCATATATTTAAACCACTGTATCTGAGGTTTCTTTTTGTTCTGATTTCCTGTAAAAGTTGCTCCCCCCACTCTCCTCATTGGCAGATAGTAGTCAGTAATAGTTTCTCACCCAACTCTTCTCATTGGCAGATAGAAGTCAGCAATAATTGCTGACCCCACTGTTCTCATAGTCAGTAATAATTGCTCAACCCACCCTTCTAATTGGCAGATAGAAAGTCAGTAATAGTTGCTTACCCCACCCTTCTCATTGTTGCTCACCCCACTCTTCTCATTGACAGGTAGAAGTCAGTAATAGTTGCACACCTCACCCTTCTCATTGGCAGATAGAAGTCAGTAATAGTTGCTCACCCCACCCTTCTCATTGGCAGATAGAAGTCAGTAATAGTTGCTCACCCCACTCTTCTCATTGGCAGATAGAAGTCAGTAATAGTTGCTCACCCCACTCTTCCCATTGGCAGATAGAAGTCAGTAATGGTTGCTCACCCCACTCTTCCCATTGGCAGATAGAAGTCAGTAATAGTTGCTCACCCCACTCTTCTCATTGGCTGATAGAAGTCAGTAATAGTTGCTCACCCCACTCTTCTCATTGGCAGATAGAAGTCAGTAATAGTTGCTCACCCCACTCTTCTCATTGGCAGATAGAAGTCAGTAATCGGTGGCTCAGTTGGATGCGCCGTCCGACTGGAGTCCAGGAGGTCAGGGGTTCAACCCCGCCGAGGTCGGCAACATTTTTTCGTGGAGATCATGAAATATTTTCTTCGGTCATTCTCTCCCTTCCGCTGATTCAAGAAGGGCAGTTGTCAGTTTCTGGAGAAAGAATGTGCACAGTACTGGTTAACCGCTTAGAGGACTAAGCCTGCCCAGTAAGCGTGTGGTTAGGTAAACTGACCGCACTTGACATGACCCCATTGGGTTGACTGGGCCATAAAACCTCAACACAAACAAACACTCTTCTCATTGGCAGATAGTAGTCAGTATAGTTGCTCACCCCACTCTTCTCATTGGCAGATAGAAGTCAGTAATAGTTGCTCACCCCACTCTTCTCATTGGCAGATAGAAGTCAGTAATAGTTGCTCACCCCACTCTTCTCATTGGCAGATAGAAGTCAGTAATAGTTGCTCAGCCCACTCTTCTCATTGGCAGATAGAAGTCAGTAATGGTTGCTTACCCCACTCTTCTCATTGGCAGATAGTAGTCAGTAATGGTTGCTCACCCCACTCTTCTCATTGGCAGATAGAAGTCAGTAATGGTTGCTCACCCCACTCTTCTCATTGGCAGATAGTAGTCAGTAATAGTTGCTCACCCCACTCTTCTCATTGGCAGATAGAAGTTAGCAATAGTTGCTCACCCCACTCTTCTCATTGGCAGATAGAAGTCAGTAATAGTTGCTCAGCCCACTCTTCTCATTGGCAGATAGAAGTCAGTAATGGTTGCTTACCCCACTCTTCTCATTGGCAGATAGTAGTCAGTAATGGTTGCTCACCCCACTCTTCTCATTGGCAGATAGAAGTCAGTAATGGTTGCTCACCTCACCCTTCTCATTGGCAGATAGAAGTTAGTAATAGTTGCTCACCCCACTCTTCTCATTGGCAGGGAGAAGTCAGTAATGGTTGCTCACCCCACTCTTCTCATTGGCAGATAGGTCAGAAATGGTTGCTCACCCCACTCTTCTCATTGGCAGATAGAAGTCAGTAATGGTTGCTCACCCCACTCTTCTCATTGGCAGATAGAAGTCAGTAATGGTTGCTCACCCCACTCTTCTCATTGGCAGATAGTAGTCAGTATAGTTGCTCACCCCACTCTTCTCATTGGCAGATAGAAGTCAGTAATAGTTGCTCACCCCACTCTTCTCATTGGCAGATAGAAGTCAGTAATGGTTGCTCACCCCACTCTTCTCATTGGCAGATAGAAGTCAGCAATAGTTGCTCACCCCACTCTTCTCATTGGCAGATAGTAGTCAGTAACAGTTGCTCACCCCACCCTTATCATTGGCAGATAGAAGTCAGTAATAGTTGCTCACCCCACTCTTCTCATTGGCAGATAGAAGTTAGCAATAGTTGCTCACCCCACTCATCTCATTGGCAGATAGTAGTCAGTAATAGTTGCTCACCCCACTCTTCTCATTGGCAGATAGTAGTCAGTAATAGTTGCTCACCCCACTCTTCTCATTGGCAGATAGAAGTTAGCAATAGTTGCTCACCCCACTCTTCTCATTGGCAGATAGAAGTCAGCAATAGTTGCTCACCCCACTCTTCTCATTGGCAGATAGTAGTCAGTAACAGTTGCTCACCCCACCCTTATCATTGGGGATAGAAGTCAGTAATAGTTACTCACCTTCACATCTGATTGGCAGATAGAAGTCAGTAATAGTTGCTCACTCCACCCTTCCCATTGGCAGATAGCAGTAGTTGCTCACCCCACTCTTCTCATTGGCAGATAGAAGTCAGTAATAGTTGCTCACCCCACCCTTCTCATTGGCAGATAGAAGTCAGTAATAGTTGCTCACCCCACTCTTCTCATTGGCAGATAGTAGTCAGTAATGGTTGCTCATCCCACTCTTCTCATTGGCAGATAGAAGTCAGTAATAGTTGCTCACCCCACTCTTCTCATTGGCATATAGAAGTCAGTAATAGTTGCTCACCCCACTCTTCTCATTGGCAGATAGAAGTCAGTAATAGTTGCTCACCCCACTCTTCTCATTGGCAGATAGAAGTCAGTAATGGTTGCTCACCCCACTCCTCTCATTGGCAGATAGAAGTCAGTAATGGTTGCTCACCCCACTCTTCTCATTGGCAGATAGTAGTCAGTAATAGTTGCTCACCCCACTCTTCTCATTGGCAGATAGACGTTAGCAATAGTTGCTCACCCCACTCTTCTCATTGGCAGATGGAAGTCAGCAATAGTTGCTCACCCCACTCTTCTCATTGGCAGATAGTAGTCAGTAACAGTTGCTCACCCCACCCTTATCATTGGCAGATAGAAGTCAGTAATAGTTACTCACCCTCACATCTCATTGGCAGATAGAAGTCAGTAATAGTTGCTCACCCCACCCTTCCCATTGGCAGATAGCAGTAGTTGCTCACCCCACTCTTCTCATTGGCAGATAGAAGTCAGTAATAGTTGCTCACCCCACCCTTCTCATTGGCAGATAGAAGTCAGTAATGGTTGCTCACCCCACTCGTCTCATTGGCAGATAGTAGTCAGTAATGGTTGCTCACTCCACTCTTCTCATTGGCAGATAGAAGTCAGTAATGGTTGCTCACCCGACTCTTCTCTTCGGCAGATAGTAGTCAGTAATGGTTGCTCACCTAACCCTTCTCATTGGCAGATAGAAGTCAGTAATAGTTGCTCACCCCACTCTTTGCATTGGCAGATTACTGTCAGTAATAGCTGCTCACCCCATTGTTCTTGTTCATCAATTCCTGGGAGTTTGTTGGAATTTTTATGGTGCATTGCTGTTTAAGTTGGCCCAGAATGTTAAGCATATCACCATGGTGATCACTACGTATTTCTGGACAAGTTACGTGAAATGCTTGTAAAAATGCTGGTGCCTGTATGGAAATGTAACATTTTGTTTTCCTTTTTATCATTGATTTCGTCAAAGAAAAACAAACACATTATTCCTGTTCATTTAAAAACTTTAGCAATCTTTTCTCAAAATTAACAGACAAAATCAGCAGGTGACAAATTGGTGATATTTTTTTTATCATTTTTCCAGAATATAGGGTTTGACATTTTGTATGATTAGCATTTTATATGATTAGCATGAAATGTCAAACCTTACCTTACCCAGAAAATGTAAACCTATTTGTTGCTTCATGGAAATGGGTAGCTCCACATAATATTTTTCTTATTTCTCCATGATAACATATGTTATGGGTTTTCATTAGATACACCTTATAGAGGCACTTTTAATGAACAGTCATTACCTTGAGGGGAGTGAGAGAGGAGGTTTTCTAATGAGCATTGCTTAATAATTGACACTTCTTGCTCTTTTTTCCATGAAAGTAAGGATTGTAATATACAATTAGATAGAAAGGTCAGTGTTTTTTTCTGGAAAACATAAGAAACAAAAAAGAAAACATTATTGCTGATATTTTTTTTCTTAGCATGCCAAGCATAAGAAGTCTAATTGTTTGTCATTTGGTTCATAATTATTGTCTCTTGTGGAGACAAATTAACCCAGAAGCCAACTTATCTGGATCTGCACTGTTTGCCATTCACTATGTGAATTTATATCAACAATCTGGATAAAAGTAATTTGACTGGCTGAAAATTAGAAATGGGCTTGGCATCGTAATTTATTCAGCAGGACAAGGGTTTATGAGAAGTCAAATAAAATCTGTAAAGGTTGCTCTTCGAAATAAAGAACACACAAAACAAAGAAAATCAGTCACCATTTTCATATGACATTGATGTCATTTTCAGGGCTGCATATGCTTGTTATCAGGGGAAATATAAGGGAAATATTCATCACGAAAACATGCCTATATAATTCTGACCCCCTGAAACCCCACTTTTATATAGTAAAACTGGGGTTTACAGGGGTATACATTATTTTCGTATTTCTGCTCAAAAACATAGATTGTGGGTACTCGTTAGAACCGCCTCGGTGTGGCGGTTCTAACGAGTACCCACAATCTATGTTTTGAGCAGAAATATGAAAAATATCAGAATTTTTATCCGAAAACTTTCAGTTTTTTGGTGGTGAAATTTTCAGTATATTTGGATAGGCGTGTTTTCGTAATGTTTGTCCTCTAGCAGTATTCAAATCAAGCATACTCAAGGGTTATATAATATCATATCATATAATTTCAGATAAAGCTCTATTTCCTGTAGTTGCAGGCTCAGTGTTTTACAAACACACAATTCTAGGTTTTAGCTCACATGATCACAAAGTGCTCAAAGTGAGCTATTGTGATCGGTCAATGTCCTTCATCAGTCATGTGTCGTGCGTCGTCCATGATTTGCTTTAAAAGCCTACTCCTCATACACCCCTGGGCCAATAGACTCAAAACTTGGTAGGAAGTATCAGGGCGACTTGTAGATCAAATATAGCTAAAATCATTATGATCCGAAATCCAAAATGGCCATATCTTGAAATTCTATTTTTTCCCTTCTTCTGAACCAAAAGCCAATTGAAACTTGGTAGGAAGTTAAAAACTGCTAGATTAGTGGACTGAATCTTTAACCCATTGTAGATGGAATGAACTCAACCACACTATATATTGGAAGACTCCAATTTCAATTTTAGGTACGTCCGGCTATGAGATTTAGATGTTTCTAGAGAAAAATGGTTGCACTATTTGCAAACAGTAGAGACTCTGATCAGACGCGCATTCTGCGGCGTCTGATCTGGGTCTGCATTGTTTGCCAAATACCCTTTTAAGGGTCTCCAGACAACAGTGGGTTAATATTGCATTCCGTGGCATCTGATCTGGGTCTGCATTGTTTGTTTAGACCTGGCTGTCCCAATATATAACAATTATTACAGTATATGTTTTCCTGCAAAAAATAACAGAAATTATGCCATATTATAACCACAATTATCCCCTCATAGCTCCAGATAAGAGAGGATATAGGGAAAATATTTTTCTTATTTCTCCATGAAAACATATGTTGTGAGTACTCATTAGAAATGCCTCAGTGAGGCATTTCTAATGAGTATCACAGCATATGTTTCCATGAAGACGTTAAGAAAAATATTAACAATTTTCGGTTGAAAAATGCGCCTTATCCGGAGGTATTATCCCCTTATCTGGAGCTTTTTTTTCAGACAGCTATAATTGTTGTTGGACTTCATCTTCAGTATTGACTATTTTTTCTTGAATGTTGATATTTCTGATAGAAATTAAGTTCACAGATGTTTACTGTTGTGCCAATATTGTCATGAAAAGCTAGACAGTCACAGCTCCAGATAAGAGAACAGCCTTGCAGGTAGACTGGCTCCAGTCTCCAGTGACTAAACATTGTTTCTTATAATCTGTTTAATAATCCAATAAAATAAAACCAAAGTAATGTCAAGACTACAAAGGCTGGTCACTAGTGCTATTTTTTTTTTTTTTTTTGTTTCATTCTAGTGGATTATCAAACAGGAATATGAAAAAAAAAATTTAGTCACTGGAGACTGGAGCCAGTCTAGGAGGCAGGATGCTAATTTGCCACCTTCTCTTCAAGTACAGCCTTCTACTTTTTGGTAATTCTGGAATAACCTTCTTTAACACATTTTAGACTAAATAGACTCCCCACCCCTCTAAACTATTTGCAAACAGTGGAGATCCTGATCAGCACCCCTCTAAACTATTTGCAAACAGTGGAGACCCTAATCAGATGCTGCATTCTGCAGCATCTGATCAGGGTCTCCACTGTTTGCCAATTACACTTTTTGGGGTCTCCAAACTAAAATGGGCTTATCTTGATGGTAGCCACCTTCGACAAAGGGGTTTTGGCTACCCAGAGGCTTACAATTACTATCATAAGCCTCTTGCTCTGAGTTATTTTAACCATTGAAGCCTAAATTATAAGTGTAGCAGATGACCTGATGATTGTTTTTTGCGGGATGGGGGTAGGAGGGAAGGGGAGGGGAGGGGGAGGGAGGTATTTAACAGAGCAAATAAGGCTTGGCATTTCATATGATTCCTCTGAATTTTTCTTATTTTTCTCAGAAAACAGGTTTAAATTGACATTTCATGCATATTTCTGCCCATTGTAGCAAATGAGGTCTCAAAACATTCTTCATACAGCATTTCACTTCGATCACATTTGAATTTGCCAGTTTTCCTGCATTTGGCACCAATCCCAACTACAGCAGACAACATTTTGAATATTTTTTTTATGATTATTATTCAAATAAAATAAGGCTTAACATTTCATGTTAATCAGTTCTGCTACCTTTTTTTTTTTTTTCTCTGAAAAGTAGTGGTAATAAAAAAAAATAGACTGGTCTTAGCACTTTAACCTTTACCACTCTCTGGGCAAATTCAGCAGATGACAAAGTGGTAATATTTTTCTTATTTTTCTCAGAAAAAAGAATTTGATATTTCATGCAAATTGTCTCCATTGGAGACAATTTGCATGAAATGCCATATCCTGTTTTCTAGGACAAAAAAGAAAAAAATATTTCGCTATGTCATCTGCTGAACATTTTACCCAGAGTGCTAAGCACTGCCTCATGGAGATTTCAGAGGCAATTTCCTTGAGCTGTTGAATGTTTCATTTATGGTTTTCAGTGACAGAAATGCTGAATAATGCAGTCTGAAAATAAACCAGTAAAAATTAATCTGTATTAACCCTTAGAGTGCTGTAAAAAATTGTAGCAGACTTGCATGCAGCATTCTGTCATTTTTAAGAGGAAATAAGACCTGACTGTCAGATGATTCACAAGAAATGTCAAGCTTTACTTTATTTGAAAAATACAAAGAAGAAATCAAAATGTTGTATGCTGCAGTTGTGATTAAGGTGAAAGCTACAATACTGTATTTACCCTAAGTATATTTACCTCACCACAAGCACTATGGGTTAAATTTTCAGCAGACAACATATTGAAATACTTTTCTTATTTTTGCCAGAAAACAGGATTTGACAGTTCATGCAAATTGTCTCCAAGACAATTTTGCGTGAAATATCAAATCCTGTTTTCTGGGAAAATAAGAAAAAAATGTCAGCAATTTGTCGTCTGCTGAATTAGCCCTTAGAGTGGTAAAGGTAGAGCTGTCTTATCCCTTGTCACGCTGAATATATTGAGATGCCACACCCACTTCTAATTTTCTGCCAATCAGATTACTTGATCCAGATTATTGATATAAATTCAAATGCTTAATGGCAAACAGTGCAGATCCAGATCAGTTGGCTTAGAAGCCAACTGATGGGCCGGCCTCTGTGGCTCAGTTAGATGGGCTGTCCGACTGGAGACCAGGAGGTCGCGGGTTCAACCCCCGCCGAGGTCGGCAACATTCTTTCGTAGAGATTGATCATGAAATATTTTCTACGGTCATTCTCTTTCTTCCGCTGATTCAAGAAGGGCATTTGTCAGTTTCTGGCGAAAGAATGTGCACAATACTGGTTAACCCGCTCAGAGGACTAAGCCTGCCCAGTAAACGTGTGGTTAGGTAAACTGACCGCGCTCGACATGACCCCATTGGGTTGACTGGGCCGTAAAACCTCAGCACAGACACAAACAAACAAGAAGCCAACTGATCTGGATCTACACTGTTTGCAAAAGCAGGACATATCTGTGTTCAGCAGGACAAGGGTTAAGATATTGAACAAGTCCCTTTCACTACTAGTACATGTGTCTAAAAAGCGCCTCCTACTGGTAGAAATACAGTATATACCCTAAATATTAGGAAACCTTTAATCAATACCATAATTGTCCTAAACTTTGGACAACGCATAGCATGTCTAAAGACTGTGATATGAATAGCAGTCATTGTAGACCCTGTTCAGATGTCACATACTGTGGCATCTGATCTGGGTCTACTCTGTTTGCTCATGTCTGTCTCAGACATGTTAAGTCTTCTGAAAATCGTGGGAGGGACACGGGAAAACAGCTTTTCTCACGCCTCACGAAATTTAAAAAAAAATATCCTGAAAAAAAAAACAAAAGTCCCGATTTTGGGTCAAAACTTTTTGAAAAGCTACGCTTGTAAATTGGAAAAACTCCGGCTCGATCCAAAGTAGTCCAAATATCGATCGAAAGTGCATAAAAGTTTGGACTGAATGGGAGACACGCATTAAACATGAAAATCAAAGCGTCTTGATGCCGTTATTGCATTGTGGGAAAGGGTTGTCCAAAATGGCGAAAAGATCGGCATCTCCAGGGCTTTGCTCCCCGAGAAAACATGTTACAATAAACTGAAGCACTGTAACCTGTCCTCAAGATCCTATAAAAAGAGAGAAACCAGAAATAGAACAATATGTATCTTGCTGACAAGTTAAATCAAAATGGCGATGCGATCGAACGCCAATCGGAATGACCCCCAATTTAATAAGCGTCTGCGCAATCGTAAAAATCTCTTTCCATGAAACTTTCTTTGGTGGGCACGTGAGACCACAAACTGTCAGGAATTGGAGAAAATGGGTGAAAAAAAAAAAAAAAAATTAGAGAGGGCTAGCCAAGCATGCTGCACAATTTGCAGATTATTGTGAAAGGAAGCTCTAAATAAAAGAAACTAAACAAATTGCCGTTTTGTTTTTGTTGTTGTTTTTTGTTTTTATTTTTACCTTAGGATATGACTGTTGCTCCATTATTAAGTTTTTCCTATATAGACATCTCAGACTCCTGGGCCCAATTGTTCAAAGCTAACGATGTCGTTAGTTAACCATTCGTTAAAATTTATATCGAATGATACGCAAATATGCTGAAATTTTTTGCTGAAAAAATGTGAGTAGCTTTTGCATTGCAAAAGCTACTCACATTTTTTCAGCAAAAAATATCAGAATATTGTATATTGAATCCGCTAAAACAGTTAACGAAATGACCCTTAACGAGCTCGTTAAGCAAATGATGCTTTGAACAACTGGGCCCAGGACATAACATCATATGCATTGATGATGACATCAGTAGAGAGGTAAAGGAAGAATTGCATATTAACCCTTGTCCTGCTGAACCCGGATATACCCTGCCTTTGCAAACAGTGTAGATCCAGATCAGTTGATCTGGATCTGCACTGTTTGCCATTAAGTATGTGAATTTATAGCAACAATCGGGATCACGTAATCTGATTGGCTGAAAATTAGAAGTGGGTGTGGCTTCTTAATTTATTCAGCAGGACAAGGGTTAATTTAATAAATAAATAAATCTCTTTTGTTACTATGAGTATAATGAAGCCCAGGTCATTGACAGTGATTAACAAGAAAAAGGCTTATTGCTAGAGGACAGAATCACCTAAGAATGGTGTTTAAAAATGCAAAAGTGTAATAAATAGTTCTCAGAATGCACCATTTTACACCAATTCCTGGCTCGACCGTGCTGTCTCCCTCATTTTATTTTTCAAAACTTAACATGTCTGCTGTCTGTCCCAGTATTTAGGATAGATATGGTATATAGGGCCAAAACATAACAGGATAAGAAACCTAGTAACAATATGAAAGTATATTTACACTTAGGCCAGAGAAAATTAATGTTTAGATTCACATCCTCACTGCCCCAAAATAAAATTGACAAGATAAAGAAAAAATTAAAGTGGAAAACTGTTCCAGAGAAAGTTAGACTTATACTGAAAACTGATTTTATAATGCAAATGAATTATTTGTTGTGAAAAAGAGTATTTAAATGAGGTTTTCTGCTTTTTTGCACATGATATTAGGGTGTGTTATCTTGTTTTGCTGTGATTTAACTTCTCACTTGATGGCCCAGGAATAGAAAATGAAAAAATAAAATCCACCCATCCACTCCAGTTTTTTTTTTTTTTTTTTTCTCTGAAATTTGGATGAGAATCTAATAATTAATTTTCTCTGGTCTTGATGAGCAGAAGTAGTTCAAAGTATGCAATAGGAAATCCGTAAAAGCAAAATATTAATAATTTTGCCATATATTTCTTAGAATTGATTATATTTGAAAGATGGAACTGTTTCATGGCATAATGGAGGAAATTAATTCCTACAAAATGTAGATACACACGTATTTGTGAGAATAAAAATTCCTTAATTTGATTAACATTTAAAGTGCTATGCAAAATGGTAGCAGGCATCATTTGAATTTAGCTATTATTTTTCTTCAGAGAAAATAAGACTTGACATTTCATGTGAATCATCTGCTAGCTAGATGATTCACATGAAATGTGAAGCCTTATTTTCTTTGAAAAATAAAAAAATAAATAAATGTATGGTATTCTTACTTTCTTAATTAAGATCTGTTTATGTTGTTTGAGACTGCAAACTTGTATTTCAAAAACTTTCTGTATGGACGCCATCATTTTCCTTTGCCAACAAACCGGAATGTACCCAACTGAAAAAAACAAAAATAAAAAGCTGCCCTCATACATTTTGGTCACAACTGCTTTAGCAAGCAGGAGCGATACAGGGATCACTTTCCAGTATCATCGTTGGTGTTGTTGTCATTGTTGTGTAGCTATGTTAAATTAGCTAACATTGCGTAAACATGCCTATATAATTTGACCCCCTTAAACCCCAATTTTATATAGTAAAACTGGGGTTTACAAGGGTACTCATTATTTTTCTTGTTTCTGCTAAAAACATAGATTGTAGTACATATTAGAACTGCCTCACTGAGACAGTTCTAACGAGTACCCACAATGTATGTTTTGAGCAGAAATATTAAGAATACCAGAAATTTTTATCTGAAAATTTTCATTTTTTGGTGTTAAAATTTTCAGTATACCGTTTTCGACCTAATTACCACACTGTGCGCTTAGGTTTTTCAAAATTACAGGGAACTCTCGGCTGTGGTAAAATATGTATTTACCTGCTAAGGATACACTATTAAAAAAAAGTCGGAAAAGGCCTTGTTTGATGATAATTAAGCGTTTTTTTTTTTTCTAATTTTATTTATAAAGGCATATGTTGTGGGTACTCATTTGAATTTCATCGACAAGTCAATGCAATTCAAATGAGTACCTACAACATATGCCTTTATAAAGAAGTAAAGAAAAAGTACATTGGCTGTAATCTGAAGACTACGGAATTTCTCGACTGTGCGCTTATAGGGGTATGTGCGGTAATTAGATCGGATACGGTATTTGAATAGGCATGTTTTCGTAATGGTTTCTCATACACCAAGGCTTCTTGGCTAATGAAACCTCATGCACACATCTGCCATGATGCACCCTGCCCACTGTTACTGACCTTGACCTAGTTTTTACAATTGGCTGAACAATGTTTGGTCTATGCATTTAGCTCTGATACTTAAACATAGCGGCATAGCCATTAGGCAAATTTCTTGTTTAAAAAAGTGTATGAGAATCTAAAGACTATTGTTTTGGCCTTATCTAGTCTAAGTCTGTGAGTAATGGAATGTTGTAGAATATTGAACTTTCTGTAGCTTGCTTGATTACTTTATTTATTACCGACAGTCTTTTGAAGAAACTATCCCATCCAACAAACCTTCTTTATTAAACAGACATTGTCTTTTAATTAAAGCTCAATACTGTAGTGTTTCTCCCAAGAATACCACAAAGGATTCTCTGGCGCACAACTGTTGTTTTATTTAGTATATCTCTTCTTATTGTAAATAGTACCACAATTCCCTTAATGCTTTGGGTAATATTTTCAGTAGACATTTTGAAATATTTTTTGTATTTTTCCCAGAAAACAGGATTTGACATTTCACACATGAAATGTCAAATCCTATTGTCTGGGAAAATAAGAAAAATATCATTAAATTTGTTATCTTCTGATTTAGCCCAGAGAGTTGTTCAGGTTATATAATCAGATACTTAATCCTTGTCATGCTGCATAAATTAAGATGCCACACCCACTTTTAATTGTCAGCCAATCAGATTGTTTGATTCAGATTGTTGATACAATTCACATACTTAATGACAAACAGTGTAGATCCAGATCAGTTGGCTTCTCAGAAGCCAACTGATCCAGATCAGTTGGCTTCTTCAGAAGCCAACTGATCTGGATCTACACTGTTTGCAAAAGCGGGGTTTTTCAGAGTTCAGCAGGACAAAGGTTAACCCTTGTCGTGGTGAACCCGGATGTACCTTGCCTTTGCAAACAGTGTAGCTCCAGATCAGTTGGCTTCTGAATAAGCCAACTGATCTGAATCTGCACTGTTTGCCATTAAGTATGTGAATTTATAGCAACAATCTGGATCGAGCAATCTGATTGGCTGAAAATTAGAAGTGAGTGTGGCATCTTAATTTATTCAGCATGACAAGGGTTTAGCCTACCACATTTTCATGGTCTCATTCTGTTGCCAAGTTACAGCTCCAAATAAGAATTTTTTTTTTTTTCAACAAAAATATGTTGATGTTTTTCTTAATTCTCCACAAAAACATGTGTTGTAGGTTCTCATTAGAAGTGCCTTGGCGCTTCTAATGAGTACCCACAACAAATGTTTTTGAGGAGAAATAACAAAAAATAACCTGTGGATACCTCTTACATGGAGCTATGCAACTGAGGAAGAATTGATTGATTTCCATCAACTTTTAATTGTAATAAAGTATATATTTATCAATCAATAGGGTTAGCACCCGTGATTCATGTCACAAAATTCTTTCTGTTTTATGTCTCGAGTTGTTCCAGGTTCGAATTGTAATGTGGCTTATTTTAATAATTTTCTACAGAGTTATGGTTCTTGATTGATCTCAGAATCCTGTTTGCTCAATATCTTCAGAAAGAATTGATAGTTTCCATCAAGTTTTTTACATATCGGCAGATTTTGTTATTGACAAATTCTAGATTGGGACTTTATATTAAAATAGATTTTTTTTTCTTCATTTTCATTAATTACGGTCCTACACAAACTCTTACTGGGCCTGGGTAAGGAGGCGGCACTTGGATATTTAATAAGTATTGCTTACTGACATGTCTAGTAACTTATGTTTTCTTTTTTCTCCACAAACACCACAACTCTGTATAAGATGGGGTATCCAGATAATATTTTTTCTTATTCCTCTTTGAAAGCATATGTTGTGGGTACTCATTAGAAGAGCCTCAGTGAGGCCCTTCTAGTGAGTACCTACATTAGAAAGGCCTCAGTGAGGCCCTTTTAGTGAGTACCTACAACATATTTTTTTTTAGAGAATTAAGAAAAATATCAATACTTATTCAGAGCTATGAAACACATACACAATATTTAGATCACTTATGAGAATCACCTCTGAATTGGTAAAGTTGCCTGCTATAATAACCCTAAGTATTGGGACGGATAGGCCTTTGCAAACAGTGTACACCCAGATCAGACACTGCAGAAAGCAGTGTCAGATCTGGGTCTGCACTGTTTGCCACATACACAGCAATATTTTAGACACATCAACAGGTAATAGAATGGACTATTTCAAATTTTAAGACAAGTATGGTAAGTAAATAAGGTGTCCCAATACTAAGGGTAAATATGGTAAGATTTCATGTAGAACTATGAAAAAATATTCTTTTGAGTGGTGTATTTGTCAGGATTTCTTATTGCACGGCGCATCAGCGCCGGGCATATTGTGGTTACTTTGTAACTATTAGTATGTGTCGGAAACGGCGTAACCTTTCGGTTCACATTTTTTTAAAAACATATGACGATTGTATTAAATAAAAGGTCCTGTGATATATTAATGTGCTACAAATTGTGGACAGAAATAATGTTTCAGCTACGTGATAAATACAGGGTCCAAACTTCCCTGTTTGTATAACCAACATGCGTTTATTTACCGGATATTTTAGGAGTATCCTTTCGGTTTTTGTGGCGGGGCGAAAAATATCGGGTTGGAGCTGGTACCCGTTCTAATTTGAAGATTTCGCGTTTTAGTTTTTCTATGTGGAGAACCAGTCAGCCGCGTGCCTTTGAAGAAAATGGTCGGGTATAAAAGCCAAGTCCGATCCGATCCAGTAAATATAAGAAAATCATAGTTTTCTCAGTAGTGAAGCTCTGAATGTTCTAGTGACCATTTATTCTCTGCGACAGAGCTAATCTCTGTATATATTAGCTTCACTACTGAGAAAACTATGATTTTCTTATATTTACTGGACTTGGCTTTTATACCCCTAGAAGACAGAAAACTGCTTAAAAATCAAATCCAAAAGCATTGAAAAAAGAAATATCTTTTGTCGAATATTTAATTAAGCAATGTATGATAATACAAAACTGATATACTGGACATTTGAATCGTAGTTTAGATATAATGACAAAAATAAAATTTATGATCGGCAGAAAAATGATCGGCGGATCGGATCGCCATATTGGATGAATCGAAGCTGCATGAGTTTGGGTAAATAAACATAAATGTTGCTATGTATCTGCTTTTTCGTTGGTTGTATTTTTGCGTGCATTAAAATATTTGTCGAGGCTCTATAATTCGATACAAAAAGGAATGTTTTTTTCAATCCTAGCGGAACTTTTATGACCATTTCACCGCCCGTTTCTGTAGGCAGTACCCACATTCGTGACATTTATTTAGTCCTTTTACCAGACTCGGTAAGACACTTTTTGCCCACAAAAAAAGCAAGACGTGCTCGTCTGTATTGTTTTCCATAAGATGCCTTGCTCGAGGTTTGTGCAGGGAAGTATTCATCAGGGTTCATTGGGCATTTCTGTGTTGAGCGCCTCCTTTGGCACTCAGTGTACAGCCATTGCATTAATTGCTTTGGTTTTTGCCTGCTTTAAAGTAGATGTGACCACATGGGAATCACAGCATTTGGATACTGTAGTATTTGAAGGTGATACTTTGTATAACAGTATCGTTCAAAGTAGATATGATGGCGATGCCACTGTTTATTTAGGGCATCAAGATTTGCCATTAGAATTTACTGCTTTTGGTGCAAGATACCAACAGAGGTTGGGTTCAACTTTTCATGGGGCTATTAATAACCGTCCGGCAGTTGTAGAGGCAGGCGGGCACACAGTAATAGATGCCTTAGAAATGGCTTTCAATCAGTCTCCTTGGCTTATTGGAACTTTTGGTGGAAGATCAGTAGCCTTATTTAGAAGCAATGACATGTTATTTGTTTTCGACTCGCATTCACGAAATGCAGTGGGTCAAATTGATTCAGCAGGTAGAAGCATACTTCTGTGTTATGATAATGTAAATGTTTTGTCATTGTATTTATCTGCAGTCTATCCTGATCATATTTTTAACATATCTCCAGTTCAACTGCGTGGCCCAGAAGAGTTGATTAGTGCCATCTTAAATGAACCAGTACAGAGTACTGAACATGTCGAAGAAATGATATGTGATGAAGCTGAAATAAACACATTCATTCTTCCAACTGATGCACATGTAGCTGTTGACAGTGTAATACATGAATTTGATCATACATACCATGCATTGCCTGGAAATAAACCTAAAGGAACATCTTATAAAAAGCAATACAAAGATAAAGATCGCAGGACAATTGGTGATTTGTATGCAAGCCAGCAGACACAACTTCATGGTAGGAATATGTCTTCTGTTACATGTGAGTTGACTATGTGTAGCTCAGATGTGGCTGCTGTTTGTAATATTAGTACTAGTGACCAGCAGAGGTCAACAGTCAGTGATAATACCAATGTGTGTATGTCTGACCAAACTAACTAAGATTATGAATCATACATTCGTAGCACACCTAAGTGTTGGTGCAAATGTTGTGACCGATTTCTTTTCTCATCTCAAGTCAAGCATTTAGGTTGTAAAAATAATTCAGTTATACAGGCTTTGAAATTCAATTCTTCTACACAACTTTGTCACACCTGTTATAAATATGTATGTCAAGGAACTATTCCTCCTTTGAGTTCCGAACTAAATGCTCTTGGTATAGACTATATTCCCAATGAAATCAGTTCTTTAAGCTCACTAGAAAAGAAACTTTTAGCCAGAATTCAAGTTTGCATGACTGTCATTTTACTTCCTGGTGGACAGTATGCTGAGAAAGGTCTAATAGTTGACATGCCAAGAGATGTTGAGTCATTCGTGGAAGAAATAACAGGAATTGACAACATGTGCTTGGTGCAATATGAATTTGATAGCACAATTGGTTCAAGGGGGTGCTTTTTAACAGATCCATTTAAAGTTGTAAGAGGTTTTGTATGGCTTAAAGCTAATAATAGACTGTATGCAAACACAAGAATAGCAGACTTGAATTTAAATTCCTGTAATTCTGATGATAGCACTATTTGTTCAACTGATTTTCCTGTTATAAGAGATACTGTTAGCTGTTTGGAGCATGTAACTTTTGCTCCTGTTGAGTACTGCAGTAACACTGAGACAGGAGGTCAGAGTTCCTTGAGAAACACAAACCTGGGTTCTTCAGTATCTAGTCAAGCTAGCCCACTTTTAATTCCTCGTAATGATGCTACCCCAGTCTCCATATATGAAATGTCATTTGGTGAAGAAAAGGCATTCCCATGGCTTTTCCCTTCAGGCAAATTTGGCTTTACATACCCAAGACGAAAAAGCATTCAGCCAAGTTTATACTTCAGATACCGGTTGAACAACCGCCATGGTTATTGGCGAAGAGATATCTCATATATGTTGCATGCTGCTGTATCATACGATAAACATCTTCTGAATAAAGATATTGGTATTTGCATGAAAATGCGTAAAGGCTTCTCTGATACAGGGCCAGGTCTGCCAACTACAGCTGCAGACGTTCGGTCTAGAAATACAGACCCTGATATTCTTCAGAACTTATATATGTTCATGAAAAATATTCGTGGTACAGTTGCTTATTTTCGAAATGCCTTGTATGACCTTTTAGCCATGTTTCGCTGCTTGGGTCCTCCTACCTTATTTATGACTCTTTCAGCAGACGATTTGCATTGGCCAGAATTGGGCATGCTATTGGAAAACTTATCTTATGCTGAAGCAGTGTCGAAGCACTCATTTTTTTCCAGCATGAGGAAGGATCCCTTAATGACTGCAATTCATTTTGATCGCCGATTTACTGCTTTGATGAAATATGTAATTCATGGGCCTGTGAAACCTCTAGGTATTGTCAAGGATTTTTTTGCACGTGTGGAATTTCGGAATAGGGGCTCCCCTCACTATCACATATTCTTTTGGGTTGGTAATGTGCCTATTGATATTAATGAAAATACAAGCGAAACTGTTTTGCAATACATTACTAATACCATTCATACACATATCCCATTGGAAACTGAAAATCCTGAATTGTATCATCTGGTTAAAAAACTTCAAACTCACTCACATTCCAACTATTGCATGCGTTCAGGAAAACACCCCTGTCGTTTTGGTTTTCCGAAACGTGAATGCATAAAAAGCAGATTACTTTCAAGGGTTATGACTATGAAGAATAGAGGCCAGTTTTATGAAACATATAGGCCAAAAAATTTTGCTTTCATAAATGCTTATAACCCTCAAATTTTGCTTCACTGGCGAGCAAATATGGATGTACAGCTCATAAATGATGCTGATGGAGCAGCATATTATGTTTGTCATTACTTATGTAAATCAGAACCTGATGAATTGAGGTGTGCACTTGGCAATTTAATAAATACTGTTTTTCACCAAAACCCAGAAATGACAGTTTTCCAGCGTCTTTGGAATATTGATTTATGTGTTTTAAAACACAGACAGGTTTCTGCTCAAGAGGCAGCATTTCGTCTTAGTCACCTTAAACTTATTCAATGTTCACGGTCTGTTGTTTATTTGAACATCAGGCCTCAGAACAAAAGATTTAAAATGTTAAAACCATTAGCTGAAATTGAAGCCATGAATGATACAGAGACAGACATATTTATGCACAATATTATTGATTACTATATGGGACGACCTCAGTCCATGGAAACAGTGTCTCTACATTTCTTTGCTTCTTGGTATATAAAATGTCCAGCTCCAGCTGGTCAGTCCCAGACAAGATGCTTGGAAAGAGTTTATATAGAAAAGTATGATGTTTGGGTTCGGAAACGATAGTCATCAGTTGTTATTCGGTTTCCTCATTTGTCAGTTTCCAATGATGGTTACTACTTTACTTTGCTTATGTTATTGCTACCTTTTCGTTCTGAACAGGACCTTGTTGGTACATATGCAAGCGCAAAAGCAGCTTTCAATGCGAAACATTCACTGCTCGACTTTTCAGTGGAAATGCATAACTCTTTTTTACTTCAAGTTGAAAACTGTATTAGGCGCATTCGTCTTGCTGAGGCTGAGGAGAAGATGTACCTTCAAACATTGATATAGGGTTGAACATTTCATCAGTTGCCGCAACAAGGTCATATACAAATATAAGTTGCAACTCTGATGCAGATTTGTTGCACTATCATCAAATGTCTGCGTGTTACATGTCCCATGATGAGTTTTCTCTGTCTATAAATAGTTTAACTAATTGTCAGAAAAGAGCATTACAAATTGTACAAAACCACTTTTCCAGCCGAAGAAATAAACCGCTTTTACTTTTTATTACTGGTGGTGCTGGTGTTGGTAAATCATACCTTCTCAAGATCATTGTTGCATATTTGCAGTTATACACAGGAGTTCATCTTGGTTCTTTACCTGTAAAGTGTTGCTCACCGACTGGGACAGCAGCTAGGCATATATATTCTATATATAACTATTCATTCTTTGCTCCATATTCCTGTTGACAGGTATTTAAATTATGCTGGTTTTAGTTCTTATGCACTCAGCTCATTGCGGAGAAAATTTATTGGTGTTCATACTGTTGTAATTGATGAGATAAGCATGGTAAGTGATAGAATGATGACATTCATCAGTAGGCGGCTTGGATAAATTGCAGACAGTTGCCAGCCTTTTGGTAATTTCAATGTAATTTTAGCTTATTGAGCTTGTTAATTGTTAATTTGTTAACTGCTTTAGCAAAGTTAATTCAAATACACGCATATTTTTTGCAGAAAAAAAAGTGAGAAGCTTTTGCATTGAAAAAAGAAGCTTACATTTTCCCCACAAAGTTAATATATTTGCATATCACAACACAAAAATTTTAACATTTTCTTAACAACGTCGTTAACTTTGAGCTACAGGGCCCAGTTGTTCAAAGCATCGTTAGCTTAACGAGCTCGTTAAGTGTCATTTCGTTAACTGTTTTAGCAGATTCAACATGAAGTATTTTCATACTTTTTGCTGAAAAAATGTGAGTAGCTTTTGCACTGCTCTGCTGCAAAAGCTACCCAGATTTTTTCAGAAAAAATTTCAGCATATTTGCGTATCATACGATATAAATTTTAACGAATCGTTTACTAAGGACGTTAGCTTTCAACAACTGGGCCCAGAACTTGATTCTATATAAGCAACCTAACAGTAAGTGTCTCCGTTTCAACATTACAAAGCTCAGCATCTGATGACGAATCAATCTCTTCCATTTGTGAAGAAGTAGTAAGTAAAGCAATATATCAATTACACATATGATTATTCTGTTACTGATTGTGAAGATGAGGTTTCATTTTTATAGCCCGCCACATCACAGTAGCGAAGGGTAATGATAATATTGTCTGTCTGCCAAGCTCCTCTTCTTTCAAACCTACTACTACATGTACATATTTTAATTTGAAAAGGTGATACTTGGTGAACAATACAAGACTTTCTGTACAGCAGCCCATGTTTATGAAGGTTACAGTGTACCAAAAAATTAACAGAATTATTACTCTTAAAAAACTGTCCTTTTTTTAAAAAAAATAATTTACACCTGATTTTCACATCAGGCAAACTGTTTTGCAGTTTTAATCTGATCATGCTGTATAAAGACTGGCAACAGTGCATATTTTTAGCTGAGCCTTTTCTTGGGCGCCGTGCTTCCCGTTATGCTGCTTTTTGCAGCACCTTTTGTACTTGTAGCTTTTCATTGTTGGGTTGATGTATCTGTCCACAGTAACAATTTTGGGGATTGCTGGGAGGCACTTATTAAATTTGTCCAAGAGATAAGCATGGTACATTCATAACCAGATAAGAAGGGGTATCCACATATTATTTTTCTTACTTCTCCATGAAAATATATGCTGTGGGTACTCATTAGAAGCACCTCAGTGAGGCACTTCTTATGAGTATCCAAGGCTTTTCTAATGAGTACCCACAATACATTTTCATGGAGAAACAAGAAAAATACCAGAGTTTTATCCAGAGCTATAATGTTTTATTGTATGCCTGTCATTGCATTAGGACAGAGATGTCCATTTGTACTTCTGGAATTTCAGAAGATTTAACATTGTTCCAGACAAAGGACTTTTTTTCAATCAAAAATTACTGATGTTATTCTTACTTCTATACAAAAACATATGTTGTGGTACACATTAGAAGCACCTCAGTGAGGCACTTCTTATGAGTATCCAAGGCACTTCTAATGAGTATCCACAATATATGTTTTATGGAGAAATAAGAAAAAAATATTTACCAGATACCCTCTTATCTGGGGCTTTTATCCATTTGGACTTTAGGACTTTTAAAAGATTTATCACATTACCATATTTACTGTAAGAATTTACACACCTTATCCCTTTACTGTATTTGTTCTAAACTTTGAACACATTGATTAATACCTGATGATGTGTCTAAAAATTGCTGGGTAACAGTTTAGACCTTGAACAGATGTTCCATTCTGACCTGGGTCTACACTGTTTTCTCAGGCCTTGGGACTCATTTTTTCCCAGAAAATAGCCTTGATATTTCATGCAAAGTGTCTCCATTGGAGACAGTTAACATGAAAAGCCAAAGCCTATTTTCAGAGAAATAAAAAGAACGATGCCATCAGTTAGTTGTCAACAGAATTTTCCAAGAGAGTGGTAAAGGTTAACCCTAGTCCTGCTGAATCCGGATATGTCCTACCTTTGCAATCAGTATAGATCCAGATCAGTTGGCTTCTGAAGAGAAGCCAGATGATCTGGATCTGCACTGATTGCCATTAAGTATGTGATTTTTTATCAATACTAAGATCAAGCAATCTGATTTGCTGAAAATCAGAAGTGTGTGTGGCATCTAAATTTATCCAGCAGGACAAGTGTTAAGATATATGACTTGTAAAAAGGGGTCCAAGCACATGCTTATGTGGACTGACAGCCCAGATCGGAAGGAACAGAGCCTTTGCTCTTAAGGAACCCTGCTCCATTAAAAGGCCCTGATCATATTAGGTAGATATGTAGACTGAGGGGACTTGATAATCTTTGTAGATTTTCTGCCATTTATAGATTTTCTAAAGGGAGACTTCCTCGTTGCTTTCCTTCACACCAAACCCCTTCTGGAAAGGGGTCTACTCTAAATTGAAATAATTTGTTCTATAGAGACGAATATTTTTTTTCAGAATAGATCCCTCCTCAGAAAGGAGGCAAAACAATTGCCTCCTAGCTGGACCAGACCAGACCAGGCCAGACCACTCCAGGCTAGATATCAGAACATGCAAGCACAAAAAACCTACAGTTTCAAGAGGATTCTGGTTACCTGCTAGGGGCAGATTCAGAAGATAACAAAACTGATGAGATTTTTCTCAATTTTCCCAGAAAATAGGATTTGACATTTCATTCATTTGCATGAAATGTCTCAAATTCTATTTTCTAGGAAAAACAAGAAAAAGTGTTTCAAAATGTTGTAGGCTAAAATGTTTACCCAGCATGTCAAGTGTTCAACATTCAGAACTATTTTTGCTAATTCAGCAGATGAGAAATGTGATCTTTATACGTATGAAATCTCTGTACACTATTTTCTGAAAAAATTAAAGAAAAAAAAATTAAATGTCTGCCAAACTTTACCCAGCATGCAAAGCTAAATAGAGTCCCATGAGCATTTGGTGTCACAGAAAAAAAATAGGGGAAAATATAGAAAAAAGAGAAAAAAATGGAACATATTTGATGAGTTGTTCTGGAATCTTGCTTTTATGATTTTATAATCAAATCATATTTCTGAATGATTCTTTTCATACCATGTTAATTTGGAAAAAAAATCATTCCACAATATTTAACAAGTGTAGTGCATCAGTCTGGCATAGCTCCAGATAAGGAGTCTCAACTTGGATAATTTTTGGGTCAATTGTTTACAATGGAGCCATAGTATACCAATGCCAAAATTCACTTTAGGAAGTTGTCTATGTGACTATCATTGACCAGTGTAATCAAATGGCCCTTTAGACAAAATCCAGATAACAGTTATTTATAGCCACGCTATTCTTGTCGCTGTGACATCAGAGTGCTGTTGATAGAGGGTTATCTATAAAACCTGAACCGGGACATTTGGGACAATGGCAAACAGTGCAGATCCTGATCAGATGCCGCAGAATGCAGCATCTGATTAGGGTCTGCACTGTTTGCTTAAATTACATTAAGTTAAGGGTTAAACAAAACAGTCTTAGGTCCCTGTTCATGACCATTTTCCCAGCCTACGCACAGAGACAATCAGTCCACCAGTGCTGTCTGTACTTTGATTTTTTTTTTTTGTACCAGAACACTTGCAGGTATTCATTGGAACTGCATTAGTGAGATATTTTTTGTTACTTTTTCCACAACAAAGCTTTTTACTGGTAGTCATTAGAATCACGTTGAGACAAAACCAGTAAGTACCCACAAAAATTTTTTACAAGAAATAGCAATACTTTTCGGTTAAAAAAAAAAAAAAAAGACAAGAAGGAAAAAAAAACACAAAAAAAACATCTTACCAGGGAACTATGGCTATATGAGAAACCTTTCAGATATGTTGACAGAATTATGCTCAGATGAGAAAAATGGAAACATATACTGACAGCTAATGATTTTTTATGCTTACAACTTAATCATCCTATACAAATAAATACCTAAAAATGCCAAACACTTGCAGAGCCTCTGCAAAGCTTCAGATTAAGCACAACATGTGGTGAAAATTTAGACATTTCCTTTTTTTTTTTTAAATTTTTTGCATAGAAACACATCTTGTGGATTCCCTTTGGAATCGCCCCAAGGGCGATTCCAAAGAGAACCCACAAAATGTGTTTTATGCAAAATAACAAAATTATCTTCCATATTCATTATCTGATGCTGTGGTAAGCCTGTGCCAAAGAGAAATGTTCCCAGATAGTGTAGGTTCTGCAAATGGCACTCCAATGCCATAGTGCATTCTTTTTGATGGATTGTTTTTGGTTTTGCATATTCCTCTAGATTGCTTTGACATTTAGTAATTAGACCTAGTAGGTTTCCGTGTGGTCTGTACTAAAGTTAATCAGGACTTTGGATGTGCAGCGTGGCTGATATTTGGTGTTTGTGAGTTCTGATAATTCTTAGTAACAGTACTTCAGCCATTTAGGGTTGATGGTTTACTTTCGAATTGAAGTGTTCAGTTGGCCCTAGAGGTTAGTACTCTCGACTTTGGTTAATGTGGTTCCAGATTTGAATCCTTCTAGAGGCAGAATTATGACTGTATGGAATTTCATTGCACATAGCTTTTCATTATAACTGCTTCATCGTCTCCCTCATCATCATCATCATCATCATCATCATCATCATCATCCAATTTTTGATTAATATGCAGGTATAGGGGCAAAATCAGTGGACCTTCCAGGTAGCTGGCTTGCTGCACGCATGACAGATATCACACTATATCTCCAGGTGTGTCTATCATGAGGGTCGAGAGCTTCAACTCTCTGTGACCCTTCTCTTCAGCTGTTTCCATGTCATCTTGGGCCTCCCAGGCCCACGCTTTCCATCAACCTGTATGTCACAGGCTGTATGTCACAGGCTGTCTTGACTGCACTGATGAAGCGTTCCATGTGTCCATACTGGCAGAGACTATGCCTGCTGAGGATTTGTTTGTTTACGGCCCAGTCAACCCAGTGGGGTCATGTCGAGCGTGGTCAGTTTACCTAACCACATGTTTACTGGGCAGGCTTAGTCCTCTAAGGAGTTAACCAGTATTGTGCACATTCTTTCGCCAGAAACTGACAACTGCCCTGCTTGAATCAGCAGAAGGGAGAGAATGACCGTAGAAAATATTTCATGATCAATCTCCACGAAAGAATGTTGCCGACCTCGGCGGGGGTTGAACCCCCGACCTCCTGATCTCCAGTCGGACTGCGCATCCAACCGAGCCACCGAGGCCGACTGCTGAGGAAAAATGTGATTAGGTTAACTGACCAGTTTTACAGTTTCTTAACCCTTTTCCTGCTGAATAAATTAAGATGCCATGCCCACTTCTAATTTTCAGCCAATGAGATAAAATTTGTTGACATAGATTCACATACTGAATGGCAAACAGTGCAGATCCAGATCAGTTGGCTTCTTCAGAAGCAAACTGATCTGGATCTACACTGTTTGCAAAGGCAGGGTATATTTGGGCTCAGCAGGACAAGGTCCAAACCAACCAACCATAGTCACACAACCAAACACATACATTCCTCCTTTGATAACCCATCCATAAAGTCTGGCCAATTGGCCAACAATTTCCTACTCATTTCATTTATTACCATCCTTTGCTGAAAGATGTTTATTTACCTTTGTTCTTATGGTGTTTTATCTTATCTTTACAGCTTCTGTAGGTACTAGCTTGTCAGAATAGATTAGCCTACTTTGACTGATGGGATATATGCTTCTTGCCTGTGACTTCAACTTGTATTAGCCAGTTTAGAGCAGCTCTGAAATACTTTGTTTTACCCCAAGTGTCTGGGCAAACAGTGTAGACCCATATCAAACTGCTCCTTAAGAAGCAGTTTGATCAGGGTCTGCACTGTTTGCCATTTCATCAGCATTTTTAGATGCTTCCCAAGTTTTCAAACAGTTTGAGTTTTATGGCCCAGTCATCACTGTCAAAATTTTGTTAAGCTACTCACACTTTTCCTGGGCAGGCTTAGTCCTCTAAGTGGTTAACCAGCTTGTGCACATACTTTTGCCTGCAACTGTCAACTTCCTTCTTGAACTTGTGGGGAGTGGTTAGCCCTGTTATCATTTGCGTTTGTCAGGAGGGTTCCTGAATTCAGGGGTAGAGGCCTTTTACCCATCCCATTTTTCTATCTCCCTTTCTCAGGAACATGGCTCAGCATGACCAAAATATTGTTGACAGTGCTGTTTCACCTCAACTTAAACAAATTTATTCCTTACCACAGTTGTCCTAATATTTGAACAATTCCATTATACTACCTATTGATGTGTCTAAAAACTGCTGGATGAATGGCAAACAGTGTACACCCTGATCAGATGCCAAATTCAATGGCATTTGATCTTGGTCTACACTGTTTGCTCATACCTGTCTGTCCCAAAACTTTAGGTTATTATGGTAATTTTGTACGAAATAAAGTTTTGTAAGATTTGCTTGCAAAATTCAGGTTATCATGGCACAGTTAAAATTTATGATGTTATTTTGTGCAAAAACTCCCAACCTTGGTTTTAAAAGCAGTTTGTTATTTTCACATCAGATCATAAAAAGATAATCATATCAGATCACGAAATTCTAATATTATTCAATAAAGTGCCATAAGAAAAGAAAAATAATAATAAAAAAAAATATATATATATATATATATATAATTAAAAATGAGTAGCCTAAAAAAAAAAAAGAAAAAAAAAGAAAAAAAAAGAAAAAACAGTGAAAATTAGTAGCGTAAAAATACTGAAATACTTATAATTAACTGAGCTTAATCCAGGTTGTTGATACAAATTCGCATGGTGAATGACAAATAGTGCAGATCCAGATATTGGGCTTTGGAAGATGCAGACTGATCTGGTTCTAACACTGTTTGCAATGGCAGTGCATATCAGTGTTCAGTGGAACCAGTGTCAATTTATTTTATTTTCATCTTCAGAAGAACTGCTGTTGTCACCTTGGCATCAGCACTGGCAACTCTGTCAGTTTTGTTGCCACTCTGTGTTGTTGGGTAAAAATTTCAGCAGATGATACTGAATTATTCTTCTTTCCTTTTTTTTCCAGAAGGAAAAAAATAGCATGAAATATCAACCTATGTTTTCTGAGAAGAAATAAATCAACCGCCAATCAGATTACTTGTCCCAGATTGTTGATATAAATTCACATACTTAATGGCAAACAGTGCGGATCCAGATCAATTGGCTTCTTCAGAAGCCAACTGACCTTGATCTACACTATTTGCAAACGCAGGATATATGCGGATTCAGCAGGACTGGGGTTAAGGTTACTATGGTAATGTGTTTTTATGAGAAAACTGTTTTCCACTAGAGCTTTTAAAATTCCAGGTTCTTAACAATATTTTCTGGATTTTTGACAATAAAATGTGCTGAGCCACAAATTTTCCTGTCTCCAGTTTATGGATTGCAAACTGTATAGCACATGAAATGTGTCTGTTTTTCTTTTAAAGCTTAGCACTCTTGGTAAAAAATTCAGCAGACGACATTTGAATATCTTTTTTCCAGAAAGTAGGATTTGACACTTCATGCAAATTGCTTTCTCAGGAGACAGTTTGCTTTGAATGTCAAGGCCTATTTTCAAGGAAAAATAAGAAAAATATCAGTTCATCATCTGCTGTATTTGCTCAGAGAGTAGTAAAGGTTAAAAAACAGGCTTCAGATAAGATTTTATTTGGATTTCTTTTTTTCATGCCCCATTGCATTCTGGAAAGTGTATTTCGCAGATAACATTTCAGATATTTAGCAAAAAGAAGTAACATTGGCATCCCATTTTCCAGCAGTCAGTCATTCATTAATGCACACTTGCATACTCCCAGATCTTGACTTCGGCATGTGCAAGTGACTTCAAACTTTATCTGTTCATGGACCTCACAAATCCAGGTCATGCACGGGTTAACAAAGGTTGGTCACTGTGACATTCTTTTGTAAGTCTGTGTACAGGAATGTTATCATTATGTTTGTTAAACATAGCTGCATACAAGGGGCTTTTTTCAACTAAAAAGCACTGATAAGTGTACTCATTAGAAGTAGCTAAGCGAGGCACTTCTAATGAGACCCAAAACATTGTGTTTTCATGGAGAAATAAGAAAAGTTTATGGACACCCTCTTATCTGGAGTTATGCTGACTTACCTCCAAACTACCAAGGGTTAAGGCTTTGCATGCTGGATGATGATTTCTTATTTTTCCCAGAAAATCAGTTTTTACATTTCATGCAAATTGCATGCAATGTCAAAGCCTTTTTTCTGGGTAGAACAAGAAAAATACTGTCAATGTGTCGTCTGCTGCATTAGCCAAGGTTAAACTGATTTCTTCATTTTCTTGCAATTTTCTCCAGGTTCTCCAGTTTTCGCCCACCTTCGATGAACGATCGGCTCGATATAAGTGAAATATTCTTGAAAGGGCCGTAAAACCCAAATCAAAAAAAAAAAAAAAAAAAAAAAAAAGAAAAATTTCTTGCAAAGTGGGAAACAAATGGGTAAGTTGACTCCTGATATTAAGAAAAATATAATTTTCTCAGGTTTAGATTAGCAAAACCTCTTTTAATGCAATTTTATAGCAAATGATATGCTTAAATTGTTTATGATTTTATTAGAGAAAATAAGACCTTACATGTCATGTGAATCATCAGCTAGGCAGAACATTCACATGAAATTTCAAGCCTTGATTTTCTGATAATTACTGAAAAAAAAAAAAAAAATAAATAAATTTGAAAGTATCATCTGTAGTTGTGATTAGTGCTTTGAAGGTTGACACTTTGCATGCTGGGTGAAAATTTTAGCAGACAACATTTTGAATTTTTTTTCGTAATTTCTCTCGTAAATAGGATTTGACACCTCATGCAAATTGTTTCTTTGGAAACAATTTGCATGTTGTGTCAGATCCTATTTTCTGGGATAATATGGTCAGTTTGACGTCTGCTGAATTTGCTCATAGCATGGTAAGCATTAATTGCCCTGTTCATCACGAAAACATACCTATATAGTTTTGACCCCCTTAAACCCCACTATTATATAGTAAAACTGGGGTTTACAGGGGTATACATTGTTTTTCATATTTCTGCTCAAAACATAGGTTGTGGGTACTCTTTAGAACTGCCTCGATGAGGCGGTTCTAACGAGTACCCACAATCTATGTTTTGAGCAGAAATATGAAAAATATCGGATTTTTTTATCTGAAAATTTTCATTTTTTTGGTGATGAAATTTTCAGTATATTTGAATAGGCGTTTTTCGTAATGTATTCTCATTCTGTCGTAGCTCCAAATAAGAATCAAATTTTTTTTTTTTTTTTTTTTTTTTTTATAGTTATTTGTTGGTGAAAACATGTTGTGAGTTCTCATTAGAAGCATCTTGTCAAGTACCAAAAGTTCATTTTCATGGACAATTAAGTATCATTACGAAAACACACCTATTCAAATATATTGAAAATTTTACCACCCCAAAAAAAATGAAATTTTTCAGATAAAAAATCTGATATTTTTCATATTTCTGCTCAAAACATAGATTGTGGGTACTCGTTAGAACCGCCTCAGCTCAGCGAGGCAGTTCTAACGAGTACCCACAATCTATGTTTTAGAGCAGAAATAAGGAAAATAGTGTCTACCCCTGTAAACCCCAGTTTTATTATATAAAAGTGGGGTAAAAGGGGTCAAAATTATATAGGTATGTTTTCGTGATGGAAAAAAAAAATTAATATTTTTTTAGCTTGAGAAAAACCCCCATATTTGGAGGTATGATTCTGTTTAACAATATTAACTCTTGTCCAGCTGAACCCAGATATATCCTGCCTTTGCAAACAGTGTAGATCCAGATCAGTTGGCTTCTGAAGAAGCCAACTGATCTGGATCTGCACTGTTTGCCATTAAGAATGTGAATTCATAGCAACAATCTGGATCAAGTAGTCTGATTGGCTGAAAATTAGATGTGGGCATGGCATCTTAATTTATTCAGCAGGACAAGGGTTAACCTTGAATTCAAAAGAAATGTGTTCAATGAGAACTCCAGTTACGCTATTATTTCTGAGATAAAGTTTTTTTTTTTTTTAATTGTTATTTTTCTATGAAAACATGTGGCCTTGAGACTTTGAGATGTCATTAATTCATAAATTGTTCGCAAAAACAAGATTATTCAGATGAGATCCATGCAGAATTTGATTTTTGCCAAACTAAATCACTTTAAGAAACATGTGAGTGGCTTCTGATAAAAAGGAAATGGATGGATGATTGTAGGAAGTAATGTATGGAGAAGAAAGTCAAAAACCATGTCAATCCTAAGCATTCAGACAAGAGTCTGAGCAAACAGTGTAGATCCAGATCAGATGCCACTGATCAGAGTCTACATTGTTTGCCACTCACCCAGCAAACTCTTAGATATATGCAAGGGCTGTTGTCTAGTAGCTTCCGAGGACATGGTAGCATCTGAGGAAGATGCTGCATGACAAACAAGACTTGTTGCAATAATCATTATGAAGGCATAATGCTAATGACCACAGCATTACTGGATCATGCAGTTAGCCTAGCCACTAGGCATTAACCCTTAAACTGCCAATTACAACAATTGTTGTCTGCTTTGTCATCTGCTTGTGATTTTAAAAGTCGTTTTTGCAAACAGTGTGGACTAAGATCAGACTGCTCCTTTAGGAGCAGTCTGATCTGGGTCCACACTGTTTGCCTGTATTCAAAAATAGGTTTGAAAAGTTTGCAAGAATATTCAGCAGACGACATAAACAGATGACATTTTCAGATGCAGGTTTTCTTGGCATTTTAAGGGTTAAAATGAATCATATAGCAACAAAGCCATCTATTTGCATTAAAGTGAACAGTATAGTATTTCAGCTAGTCCAGTCTCCTTTCTCAGTTGTTAATATTCAGCCAGTATGTGTATTCGAGACTCTACCAAATAGACTTGCTATTATTAAAAAGACAATCTTTTAACCCATTGAAGACTGAATAGACTCCCCAAAATTATGTTTTGGAAGAGTCCAATTTCAGTTTTAGGTACGTCCGGCAATGAGATTTAGATATTCCTACAGAAAAATGGCTAAACTTTTTGTAAACAGTGAAGACCCTGATCAGACGCCGCATATTGCAGCATCTGATCTGGGTCTGCACTGTTTGCTAATTATCCTTTTAGGGGTCTCCCAACATCAATGGGTTAAGAAAACAAGAAATATGCCCAAAGGCATAATGGACGGGTTTTTCAACTGAAAAGAGGTAACATATCACTTTGAAAAAAGGTAGCCAAAAAAGGTAAACCTGGGATGACGCCCGACCGAGGGCAGTGCCTGCCTGCCCAGGCATTGCTATTTTAAAGGATGGAATTTTTCCATGAAAAACCTGTCCAAAAAGTGATCAAACTCTTATTATCTGACTTGTAGCTAGTCTACCCAAGAGTGTCTGCCTCATTTCATATAAGGGTTTACTGCAACAACAAAGATGATAAACTTCAGGAAAAGTATGGTAAGAAGTTAAGGTGTCCAAAGAGGATAAATACATTATACCATATTTGACCTCTACGGTCATTCTCTCCCTTCCGCTGATTTAAGAAGGGCAGTTGTCAGTTTCTGGCGAAAGAATGTGCACAATACTGGTTAACCGCTTAGTGGACTAAGCCTGTCCAGTAAACGTGTGGTTAGGTAAACTGCCCATGCTCGACATGGCCCCATTGGGTTGACTGGGCTGTAAAACCTCAACACAACCAATCGTATTTGACTTAATTACCGCACATACCCCTTTAAGCGCACGCAGTCAATTAATTCCATCTTCAAATAACAGACAGTGTATTTTTGTCTACTTCTTTATGAAAGCATATGTTGTGGGTACCCATTTGAATTGCAATGACTTGTCTGTGCAATGCAGATGACACAACATATGCTTTTATAAAGAAAATTGGGAAACTCCACAAAAACAACGCATGAAGTTCATTAGATAAGTCTCTCGCTGATCCTTTTTTTTATGTGTTCCCTTAGTATAGGGGGATACATATTTTACTACAAGCTTTCCAAGTAATTTTGAAAAACCTAAGCACAAAGTGCAGTAATTAGGTGGAATACGGTATCACTGGGTCTGTTCAATATTTTCACAAATGGTATCAGGAACTTCTGCATTGTCATGCTTGTTAACACTACCACAAAACTGACTTGGAAAACATTTTGTCGGTCAGCAGGAGGCTCCTTTTTACCCCTGTCTCTCTCCCAAGTTTACCTTTACCACTCTGGTCTAATTCAGCAGACGACAAATTGATGATATTTTTTTCTAAATTTTCCCAGAAAACAGGCTTTAACATTTCATGCAAATGGTCTCTAGACCATTTGTATGAAATGCCAAAGCCTGTTTTCTGGGAAAAATAAGAAAGATATTTCAAAATCTTGTCTGCTGAATTTTTTACTCAGCATGCAAAAACATTTAACATGTGATTCAGCAATGAACTGATATAATGAAATTATGACTGCTTTAATGCACAAAAGCATCATTTGTTCAAAGCCTTATTTGATAATGTTTTCTACCTGGTTAATGCTTTAACACTAAATAAAAAATTCTGCTGACGCTAGTTAAAAATAGTTTTTCCCCTGGATGCTAGCTATACTTAATATTTCACATGAATCTACCTTTGAATGTTATTTTTATGGAATGTCAAACACATTGTTTTCTGAGAAAAATATCAAGCTTTTGTCATTTGGATTCATCTTCAGCATGAAGTTGGTTAAAGTACCAATACAAATTAACCATTGAGCTGTGACTGTTCCTCTTGTCATGCTGAACCTGGATATGCCCTGCTTTTGCAAACAGTGTAGATCCAGATCATTTGGCTTCTGAAGAAGCCAACTGATCTGGATCTGCACATTTGCCATTCAGTATTTGAATTTATGTCAACAATCTGGATCAAGTAATCAGATTGGCTGAAAATTAGAAGTGGGCATGCCATCTTAATATATTCAGCATGACAACGGATAACTGTTAGAGTGCTGGGTAAAAATTTCATCAGATGACAGATTGGTGATATTTATTTCTTATTTCCCCAGGGAATGGGATTTGACTTTTCACTAAGATGGAAGTTGTTGAGACAATTTGTATGAAATGTCTAATCCTATTTTCTAGAAAAGAATAAGCGAAACTATCATTTGTTGGGTTTTCCAAGAGAGTGTTAAAGGTTAATTCCTGATGTGTCCTTTGAATAGTAGAATCATTTGAAATGAAGATAAAATAGATTTGTAACAAAATCATCATACCTGGCACTGCACATGATTATTATTTACTAAGGCAAGCCTGGGTTTTGATATTGCTATGCCATGATAGTGACCATATTTTTTTTCTGTTATTACCTATAAAGTATCCATAGCAACAGATAAGGCACTTTTTTCATCCGCAAACTGCTGATATCTTTCTTATTTCTCAATAAAAACATATATTGTGGGTACTCATAAGAAGCGCCTCGCCGAGGCGCTTCTCATGAGTACCCACAACATATGTTTTCATCGAGAAATAAGAAAAATATTATGTGGATACCCCCTCTTATCTGTAGTTATGGTATCCTAATAGGTAGCCACCAAATAAAGCCCATCCTCTATTACATGAGTAGCTAGCTTTTGTGGCTCAGTCAAAAGCCCATCTGACTGATGATCATCTGACTGATGATCAGGAGGTCGCAGGCTCCATCCCTGCTGGGTCCAGCAACATTCTTTTGTGGAGACTGATTATGAAATATTTTCTGTGGTCAGTCTTCCCCTTCTGTTGATTCAAGAAGGCAATTATTAGTTTCTGGCAAAAGAATGTGCACAAGTACTGATTAACTGCTTAGAGGACTAAGCCTGCCCAATAAAAGGTGTGGTTAGGTAAACTGACCAGCTTGACATGACTTTAATACTGTTGACTGGGCCGTTAAACCCAAACCAAAAAAACATGTTTAAGTTAGTAGCCAAGTACAGCAACATACACTGTTTCTGATTTACTTTAAATACCCATGAAAGTTTGAAAAATCATACATTGGGCCAGCACATGACAAAACCTACAATTAGACTTGTGCGACCAGCAAAGACTTGGATCAGCCTGCACATATGAGCAGTCTGATCAATCCTTGCTGATCACATATGCCTTCTACAGCCTCTGGGCTATCCAAAGAGGGATAAATGAGAACCATTGCCAAACTTGGTGGATGTACAGGCTGATCTGAGTGTAAGCTGGTCACACAGGTCTTATTATAGGTTTTCTTGTGCGCTGGCTCAATTAAAATTATTCTCAGACACATTTTAATATATATTTCAATTGTAAATGAGGCACACAGACTGTTTTAGAACTACTGACTCAGAGGGATTTAGAACTATTGACTCAGAGGGATTGTTTTGTTAGGTGCATTGGTACTGGTATTTAAATGAACTGAAAAGTGCAGTTGCAGAAATCAATAATGTATTTCTATTATTAAGAGTTACTTCTGGATCATTTGAAATGGCTGCAGTTAAGCAAAAGGGATTTTTTTTTTCAATTCTGAAAAGGAGATTTGCATGCACAGAAACCTTATTAGGCTTGTAAATTATTTTCAGTATGTAAAGGGAGTTGAACCATCGCACATATTTTAAATATTACTGCATGATTAACCCTTATAGTGCCAATCACAACTATGGCAGACAACAATTTTTTATTTTTTTTTATTTTTTTTTTTTTCCAGAGAAAACAAGTCCTCACATTTTATGGGAATCCAAGCAGATGATTCCTGTGAAATGTCAAGACTTGTTTTCTCTGATAAATAGAAAGAAAAATATAAAAATTTGATCAACTTCTGCTACAAATTTGCTTAACCCTTGTCATGCTGAATAAATTAAGATGCCACGCCCACTTCTAATTTCCAGCCAATCAGATTACTTGATCAGGGTTTTTGATAGAAATTCACATATTTAATGACAAACAGTGCAGATCCAGATCAGTTGGGACCTTCAGAAGCCAGCTGATCTGGATCTACACTGTTTGCAAAGTCAGGGTATATCCGGGTTCAGCAGGACAAGGGTTAATATTTTAGGGTTAATGACACTGTGTGGTTTAGAGAAAGAATGAAATTTATAACATTCATAACAAGCTACTTGGACAAAAACCTTATATGTGATTCTTTTCACTATAAAAATGACATTTATGTTCACTGTGTTCCTTTTTCTTCGGCTTTTAGAAATACATGTAAAATTTTTGGCTAGAAACTTGGCATCTCCTATGTACTGACCCAGAAAAGAAAGCAATACTACTAAGTGGTAAAAGAAATGAAGATTAATACCTTATGATTGTAAAACTGATACAGTGAGTAAAACATTTAAATAAAAAATTGAGGGTACATTTGAATATTTTATTCCCCAACATAAAGTGTGCATGCAGATATTGTGGACCAACTTGCATATATAATGTTTTTATTGCAACAGAATAAAAGTTATCTACTAACCTTACTTTTATTTGCAGTTCAGAAATGTTGCATTTCTTTTTTTGTGAGGTTGGTGTATATTAGGACAACTAACCTCTTTATTTTACTAAGATTTGAAGATATGATGATACATCAAAACTGTTGAGATGAAATGGCAAACAGTGCAGACCCTGATCAAACTGCTCTTAGGAGCAGTTTGATCAGGATCTGCTCTGTTTGCCCAAGGATGACCATCTGACCAAAGTTTGACATGGCCTTATTCCTGGTCCTGTTCTGCCTTTTTCAAGTCACTAGAAAAACTTGTGGTAAAATATCCTCTTAAAAATATATACGGGTACACTTTAAAGAGGACCAGCAGAGAACTTCATGAGGGGTGTATTTAATGATACATGATATTTTTCTGACTTTCTTTATAAAAGCATATGTTTTGGTACTCAGTTGAATTGCCTCAACTTGTTGAGCAATTCAAATGGGTACCAACAATATATGTTTTATAAAGAAATAGATAAAAGTACACTAGCTGTAATCTAAAGACTACTAAATTGATTGACTGTGCGCTTATAGGAGCATGTGCAGTTCTTAGGTCGAATACGGTATGTCCATATCACCACACTGATGATATACCGTATTCGACCTAATTACCACACTGTGCGCTTAGGTTTTTCAAAATTACTGGGAACACTCAGATGTGATAAAATATGTACCTATACCTATTAAGGATACACTATAAAAAGATCAGAAAAGGACTTATTTGATGATGATTATGCGATTTTTTTTTCTGATTTTCTTTATAAAGGCATATGTTGTGGGTACTCATTTGAATTGCATCGACAAGTCGATGCAATTCAAATGAGAACCCACAACATATGCCTTTATAAAAAAGTAAATAAAAAGTACACTGGCTGTAATAAGACTACGGAATTTCATGAGTGTGTGCTTATAGGGGTATATGCGGTAATTAGATCAAATACGGTAGGTTGTTGCCCTTGAAGGATGATCATCTGACCATCCTTTGTCTGCACTGTTTGCCCAAGGATGAGCATCTGAATATTTAGGGACAAAATGATATTGTGAAAATTGTAAAAATGTTGCTTTTTTAACAGCGTATGCCTCAGCAGAGGCAATTATCATGACTATTAATTTAATAACACAAATTGACTTCTGCGGAGATCATGCATATTTAAATACTGCCGAATCTATGTTTGCCTGCTCAGAAAAAATAATGTCGATAATTAAATTAGTTTTATTGAGATATTTCACAGTAGGTTGGGAATTTATGATTTGATCTGACGTCATCGGAGCACTGAACAGGATTTTATAGACATGAGTCTAGTGGCAGTGCTGTAGATAAGAGACAGATTTCAGGGCCCAGTTGTTAAAAACGAACGATATCGTTAGTTAACATATCATTAAATTTTTGATCATTAAATATGGCACAAACATAAATATTTTTGCTGAAAAATGTGAGTAGCTTTTGCATTTGCAAAAGCTACTCACATTTTTTCAGCAAAAATACCTGTGAAATAGACATTACTTACAAGAATAGTTAACATTTTGACCACTAATGAGCTTATTAAGCTAACAGTGGTTTGAACAACTGGGCCCTGTTGTTTTACTTCTTATTTTTCCACAATAATATTGCCATAGTTTCTGTGGAAAAGATAAGATATAAAAACAACTACAACAATAAAAAGATATAAAAACAACAACAACAATAAAAAAGAAAAGAAAAAAAAAAAAAAAAAAAAAAAAAACACTAAAAAGATAAAAAAAAAAAAAAAATCCTAAAAGAAAAAAAAAAATCCTGAGATTTGGATCCTAAAAGAAAAAAAAAATCCTTAGATTTGGTTTATCATCTCATTATGTTAACAAGTCTGTGTAATATGTAACCCCATGTTCCCCCATACTTTATAGCGAAAATGGGTATATGCCATATTTACCCTAAATATTGGGGCACCTTAATTTCTGATCATACTTGCTTTAAAATTTGAACAAGTCCATATTTACTGCTGGTTGATGTGTCTAAAAACTGATAGATGAGTGGCAAACAGTGTAGACTCTGATCAGATGCCACATTCTAACGGGTACCCACAGTCTACGTTTTCAGCAGTAATATGAAAATGTCAGTTTTTTTATCTGAAAACTTTCAGTTTTTGGAGGTGAAATTTTTCTATATATTTGAATAGGCATGTTTTCGTAATGAATAACACTAAATACAGCAGCCACCCTTGGGAAGGTATAAAATTGGCTGTTGTAGGGAGGTGACTGTTGTAGAGAGGTTAAATATATATAGTAAATGGCTCTTTGTGGAATCAGAAAAGTAGCTGTTATACGGAGGTGACTATTGTTGGGCAGTTAAATATACAATAAAAGTTCACTTTGGGGAATCAGGAAACTAGCTGTTACAGGGAGGTGGCTATTGTTGAGAGGTTAAATATACAATAAAAGTTCACTTTGGGGCATCAGAAAAGTGACTGTTACAGGGAGGTGGCTATTGTTGAGGGGTTAAATATATAATGAAAGTTCACTTTGGGACATCAGAAAAGTGACTGTTACAGGGAGGTGGCTATTGTTGAGAGGTTAAATATACAATAAAAGTTCACTTTGGGGCATCAGAAAAGTTGCTGTTACAGGGAGGTGGCTATTGTTGAGAGGTTAAATATACAATAAAAGTTCACTTTGGGGAATCAGAAAAGTGACAGTTACAGGGAGGTGGCTATTGTTGAAGGTTAAATATACAATAAAAGTTCACTTTGGGGCATCAGAAAAGTGACTGTTACAGGGAGATGGCTTTTGTTGAGAGGTTAAATATACAATAAAAGTTCACTTTGTGGCATCAGAAAAGTGACTGTTACAGGGAGGTGGCTATTGTTGAGAGGTTAAATATACAATAAAAGTTCACTTTGGGGCATCAGAAAAGTGACAGTTACAGGGAGGTGGCTATTGTTGAGAGGTTAAATATACAATAAGTGTGTTCACTTTGGGGAATCAGAAAAGTGACTGTTACAGGGAGGTGGCTATTGTTGAGAGGTTAAATATACCATAAAAGTTCACTTTAGGGCATCAGAAAAGTGACTGTTACAGGGAGGTGGCTATTGTTGAGAGGTTAAATATACAATAAAAGTTCACTTTGGGACATCAGAAAAGGGACAGTTACAGGGAGGTGGCTATTGTTGAGAGGTTAAATATACAATAAAAGTTCACTTTGGGACATCAGAAAAGTTGCTGTTACAGGGAGGTGGCTATTGTTGAGAGGTTAAATATACAATAAAAGTTCACTTTAGGGCATCAGAAAAGTGACTGTTACAGGGAGGTGGCTATTGTTGAGAGGTTAAATATACAATAAAAGTTCACTTTGGGGCATCAGAAAAGTGACAGTTACAGGGAGGTAGCTATTGTTGAGAGGTTAAATATACAATAAAAGTTCACTTTGGGGCATCAGAAAAGTGACTGTTACAGGGAGGTAGCTATTGTTGAGAGGTTAAATATACAATAAAAGTTCACTTTGGGGCATCAGAAAAGTGACTGTTACAGGGAGGTGGCTATTGTTGAGAGGTTAAATACACAATAAAAGTTCACTTTGGGGAATCAGAAAAGTGACAGTTACAGGGAGAGGTTAAATATACAATAAAATTTCACTTTGGGACATCAGAAAAGTTGCTGTTACAGGGAGGTGGCTATTGTTGAGAGGTTAAATATACAATAAAAGTTCACTTTTGGGCATCAGAAAAGTGACTGTTACAGGGAGGTGGCTATTGTTGAGAGGTTAAATATACAATAAAAGTTCACTTTGGGGCATCAGAAAAGTGACTGTTACAGGAAGGTGGCTATTGTTGAGAGGTTAAATATACATTAAAGTTCACTTAAGGGCATCAGAAAAGTGACTGTTACAGGAAGATGGCTATTATTGAGAGGTTAACTATACAATAAAAGTTCACGTTAGGGAATCAGAAAAGTAGCTGTTACAGGGAGGTGGCTATTGTTGAGGGGTTAAATATACAATAAAAGTTCACTTTTGGGAATTAGAAAAGTAGCTGTTACAGGGAGGTGGCTATTGTTGAGAGGTTAAATGTACAATAAAAGTTCACTTTGGAGAATCAGAAGAGGAGCTGTTACAGGGAGGTGGCTATTGTTGAGGATAAATATACAATAAAAGTTCACTTTTGAGAATCAGAAAAGTTGCTGTTACAGGGAGGTGGCTATTGTTGAGAGGTAAAATGTACAATAAAAGTTCAATTTGGGAATCGGAAAAATAGCTGTTACAGGGAGGTGGCTATTGCTGAGAGGTTAAGTATACAATAAAAGTTCACTTTGGAGAATCAGAAAAGTAACTGTTACAGGAAGGTGGCTATTGTTGAGGGGTTAAATATACAATAAAAGTTCACTTTTGGAATTAGAAAAGTAGCTGTTACAGGGAGATGGCTAATGTTGAGAGGTTAAATGTACAATAAAAGTTCACTTTTGGGAATCAGAAAAGTTGCTGTTACAGGGAGGTGGCTATTGTTGAGAGGATAAATATACAATAAAAGTTCACTTTCGGGAATCAGAAAAGTTGCTGTTACAGGGAGGTGGCTATTGTTGAGAGGTTAAATGTACAATGAAAGTTCACTTTTGGGAATCAGAAAAGTGACTGTTACAGGGAGGTGGCTATTGTTGAGAGGTTAAATATACAATAAAAGTTCACTTTGGGGAATCAGAAAAGTAACTTTACAGGGCGGTGGCTATTGTTGAGAGATTAAATATACAATAAAAGTTCACTTTGGGGAATTAGAAAAGTAGCAGTTACAGGGCGGTGGCTATTGTTGAGAGGTTAAATATACAATAAAAGTTTGCTTTGGGGAATCAGAAAAATAACAGTTACAGGGAGGTGGCTATTGCTGAGAACGTGAATATACAATAAAAGTTAACTTTGGGGCATCAGGAAAGTAGCTGTTATTAGAGAGAGGTGGCCATTAGTGGAGGTTCCATCATGGAAGAATCCATTGGTTGTAAATGGGTTAATTTGCATAAATTGCTTTTCTGTATCAGACGATAGTTATAGTTGCTTGTATAAAGACAGCTAAACTTAAACCATATTAGTAGTCTTAGCTAATATAAGGGCCGCCAAGCAAATTACCACCTTCTGTTGAACACAATCACGTATTTCTCTAGTTCATTAGGCATTACGAAAACATGCCTATTCAAATATACTGAAAATTTTAGCACCCAAAAATGAAAATTTTCAGATAAAAAATTCTGATATTTTCCATATATCTGCTCAAAACATAGATTGTAGGTACTCGTTAGAACCGCCTCGATGAGGCGGTTCTAACGAGTACCCACAATCTATGTTTTCAAGCAGAAATAAGAAAAATAATGTATACCCCTGTAAACCCCAGTTTTACTATATAAAAGTGGGGTTTGAGGGGATCAAAATTATATAGGTATGTTTTCGTGATGGAGTTGGCAGTGTCGTCGCTGCAAGTAGTCGTCTCCAAGAACATAGGTCTAGATAAGGGAGAGTATCTGGTAAATATTTTTTTTATTTCTCCATGAAAATATATATTGTGGGTACACATTAGAAGCGCCTCAGCAAGGCGCTTCTAATGAGTACCCACAACATATGTTTTCGTGGAGAAATAAGAAAAATGTCAATAGTTTCGGATTGAAAAAAGCGCCTTAACTAGAGCTATGTGCAAGTAGTCGTCTCCAAGACTGGAAGGCAATTAACGAAGTTGAAATTAGCTGTCAGATGTAAAACCTTTAATTAATTCAGAGGCCTGCACTGCTGGGATGTCAATGCTAAAAATAGGGGAGGAAATGTTGTCTTTAACAGTTAAGCTATAAATTCAGAAAAGTTTGATTTAGGGGTAGGTGAAAATGAAGCTTCAGTTCTGTGTTATCTTATGCTGGGTAAAAATTTTAGCAGATAACATGTTGGAATATTTTTCTTATTTTTCCTAGAAAATAGGTTTTGACACTTCATGCAAATTGTTTCCTGAGACAAAATTACATGAAGTGTCAGATTCTATCTTCTAGGAAAAATAAGAAAAAAAGTCATCAGTTTGTGATCTGCCGAATTTGCCCGTAGCTTGGTAAGTGTTAACCTTTACCATTCTCTGGACCAATTCAGCAGATGACAAACTGATAAATTTTTCTTATTTTTTCTTGGAAAATACATTTTGACATGCCATGCAAGTCATCTCCTGTGGAGACTATTGCTATTTTCACTGGTTAGATTCCAGCTGGGCCCGGCAACATTCTTTTGTGGAGATTGATCATGAAATATTTTCTGCCGTCATTCTCTCCCTTCTGCTGATTCAAGAAGTGCAGTTGTCAGTTTCTGGGAAAGAATGTGCACAAGTACTGGTTAACGCTTAGCACTCTGGGTAAAATTTTCAGCAGACGACATTTTGAAATATTTTTCTTATTTTTCTCAGAAAACAGGATTTGACATTTTATGCAAATTGTCTCCTCAGGAGACAATTTGCATGAAATGTCTAATCCTGTTTTCTGGGAAAAATAAGAAAAATGTTATCAGTTTGCCGTCTACTGAAAATGCCCAGAGAGTGGTAAAGGTTAATCACTTTGAGGACTAAGCCTGCTCAGGAAAGTGTGGTTAGGTAAACTAATTGGCTCGACATGGCCTTGAAGCCTCTGGGTGTTAAATGGTTGGCTCTCCACTAGAGGCGAAATTCAGCTTGTGACTGTACGGTACTTCACGGTAAAACACTTTCTGATCGATTGCATTGAATTCTCTCATGTACGACGTCAATTCTTCCAAACAAATGACCTGAGATACTTATTTGAAAATGTACCAAATGATAGCATACTTATGTTTTTAAAACACATCAATCTTTTTAACAAAGTATAACTACTTTAATTTTTAAATTCGTTCTAGTTTTACATTTTATGCATTTATGACTTACCATTATAATCGTCTCACTACAGAACCATGCTAGTTCACCATTTTGACGCAAATGACCCTCATGGGTTGATGCGTCGTTAAACCTGAACTCATCATCATCTGTACAGCACTTCATTCAGAGCCTTTCTTTATAACCCTACCATTGTCTCCATATGACTTGAATAATGTTGGAAGGGATGTAAAACACCAAACCATCATCATTGATATGGCCTTATTCCTGGTCCTGTTCTGCCTTTGCAGACAGTGTAGATCCAAATCAGTTAGCTTCTTTAGAATCCAACTGATCTGGATCTGCACTGTTATTTAGTCTGGGAATTTACATCAAGAACCAGGATCAAGTGATCTGATTGGCTGAAAATTAGAAATAGGCATGGCAACTGAATTTATCCAGCATGACAAGGGCGAGACTGTGTATACCAAATTGCTTAACCCTTAAAACGCCAAGAAAATCTGCATCAGAAAATGTTGTCTGTTTTTGTCGTCTGCTGAATATTCTTGCAAACTTTTCAAACCTTTTTTTGCATACAGGCAAACAGTGTGGACCCAGCTCAGACTGCTCCTAAAGGAGCAGTCTGATCTGGATCCACACTGTTTGCAGAAATTACTTTTAAAGTAACCGGCAGAAGACAAAGCAGACGACAATAGTTGTGACTGGCGCTTTAAGGGTAAATGACCTTTTTTTATGCCTCCACCATGAAATGGAGGAGAGCATATAGTTTTACCCTCAGTTATACATCCATGTGTCCCTCTTTTCCTGCGTGCATCCATCTGTCACACTTTATAGCACTTTTTGTATCTCCACAACTCCTCCTACAATCATGAAGTTAACGGTTTGAAACTCACACCACAGTAAACATATAGACTGAGCATATGCATAAAGGTCACCGAACTGTGATCAAATTATTAATGGTAGAGTTATATACCATTGATTTGCATAGAAAATTTATTTCATTCACATGACATAATAGGATTCGGGTCTCTGCAACTTCTACAGTTTTACAGTTTTAAAGATAATGATTTGAAACTTGCAGCAAAGTAAGAATATAGACTTGGCATGTGCATAAAGGTCACAGAACTCTGATCAAAGTTTTATCGCTAGAGCTATATATATACCCTGGATTTACTTAGAAATTTTGCCTTATACACATGACATAGTAAGGTTCCTGTCTCTGCAACTTCTACACTCTTCAAGGTAATGATTTGAAACTTGCAGCAAAGTAAGAATATAGGCAGGGCATGTGCATAAAGGTCACAAAACTCTGATCAAATTTTTATTGCTAGAGTTACATACCCTTATTTACTTAGAAATTTGCCATATTCACATAGCATAGTGCAGTTCATGTCTGCAAATTCTACAGTTTTCAGGATTGTGGTTTTGAAAGTTGCACTACAGAAAAGGTATAGGTTAAGCATATGCATAAAGGTCAGAAAACTCTTATCAAACTATTATTGCAAGAGTTAATACCCTTGATTTATTTAATAAATTTGCCTTATAACCATACCATAGCGGATTTCAGTGTCTGCAACTCCTCTTACAGATTTCAAGGTCATGTTTGGAAACTTGGACTATGGCAAGAATACAGGTTGAGCTAGTGCATGAAGCCCACATGACTGAAAACAGTCAAATGATAAATGTACAAAGCCAAACTGGCAGTAGTGGGGGCATTTGTTCCCTTTAGGAATCTTTTAGTTTTCATTATTACTCTGGTTGTGTGAGCTCTTGAATTACCTGCCCTTGATGTATCTGAAAAGAGGATTTTGGCTGAGGCACTTCAATTTTCTGAAAAAGTAATTTTTGTTGCCCACAGTGGCAGAGTATGTATGCAGTGTCTGCAATGTTTTTATTATTTGAAAAATGGACAGCACTTCAAATATAGCAGATATCCAAGGTTTGTCTTGGTTGGAAAAAAATCTATGGCTTCCTTCCAATCATTTTGTGCATAGTTGTATTTTTTTGTGGGGAACAAGGGGAAGGGGGTGGGAAATAGTGGAGTTTGTAATTTTTATATCCTGCCACATGATTGTGGTGGGGTATTATGGTTTCACGTTGGATGTCAGTGTGTGTCCATCCATCCTTCTGTTGTACATCAGTCTGTCTGTCGGTATTTCGTTTCTGGATGTTAACTTGAGTAAACATCAGTTTCACCAAATTTGGTATGTGCATTGATATTTTGAAGATCTGATTTGGGATTGCTAATGGGCAAATATGGTTTGACAAAGTTTATGCCTGCTACATGTCCGTATTTTCATTTCCAGTCGATACTTGAGTAAATACCAATGGATTTCACCTAAGTTGGTATGTGTATTGAGATTGTAGAATTCTGGTTTGGATTGCTAATGAGCCAGTTTTGTCAGTTTTTGACAGTTATCTGCCTGCCATGCATCAGTATGTTTATTTGAGTAAATATCAATGGATTTTCACCAAACATAGCATGTGCATTGATATTTTGAAGATCTGGTTTGGGATCGCAAATGGGCAAAGTATATCAACTTTTGACAGAGTTATCTGCCCACCACACGATAACGGTAGGGTGTTATCGTTTCACGTTTTTCTTATGTTTGAAATGTTAGACGTTTACCATATCGGCACATTCCAATTCAGTGACATTGTCCAAGACAAGTGTAATTACAGGCAGGAAAATTATCTGTCAAACAGGGAGCCTATAATTAACGGAGAGCAGCATGTGGTAGGTTGGCTGCTGGTAAATATTATAAAGATCTTACATAGATCCAGATAGGACATATTTTCAGTCAAAAAGTACTGATCTTATTTCTCCGTGAAAACATACATTGTAGGAACTCATTAGAAGCATGAGGCGCTTCTAATGAGTACCCACAACGTATGGTTTTTTTGGATAGATAAGGAAATATTTTGAGGATACCTCCACTTTTATCTGTAGCTATGGATCTAATTTTGTTAGAAACCAATCTTTTTTGTCTGCAATAAGTAAGTCAAAATAACTACTGTTCTAATAAATTGCTGTACCATATTTACCCTAACTCCTTACAATACCATAGCTCCAAATAATATTTAGCTCACTTGAGCCAATTTGGTTCATAATTGAGCTTATAGTACAGACATGTATTTATGGCCTTGCCAACCTATGGGTATTTATGTGGCTGATAGTTACCTTTGTGGTAGGAATTTTTGAAGCAATGTCAATGTCATAGATTTATCTATGTATCTTTCTGGTTGTACTGCAACACCAGCTTGTGAGGATAATGTGCAGGATTTATTCTGTTAGCCACAAAAAATTTTCTTTTATGTGGCTAAAGTTTCTCTTATGAGGCTGTTTTCTAGCCACATAAAGTATGCTAAACACTTAGGTAGCCATATATATGTCGTCTGTCCATCAATACTTTCAAAGGACTTCTCCTCTGAAGCAGTGAAGCCAATTCTTATCATATTTTCACATATTGCATCTTTAGGCACATGTATGTGTAGGAGGGGGGTGGGGAGATAATTTTTTTTTTTTTTGTTTCAGTCAGTAATGAACTCTGGTTGCTATAACAACTTATAGTTGCCATTGACTTATAATGGGAAAACGGGAAAAGTGGAAACTGTAATTTACTGCAGTCTCTCTTCAAATATTTTGACAAAAGTTTTGCAGAAATGTCTTTGAGTTGTCCTCTAGGTTACATATAAATTTTGTCCAAACTGCTGAATTTGATTAGTTGCCATGGCAACCGAAACATTCAGTTTGTGAAAATGTTTTCAAAAATCCTCTTTTCAGAAGCCATTAGGGGGATGAGGCTGAAACTTTCAAGAAATATTCAGGGCCCAGTTGTTCAAAGCTTATGACATTGTTAGTTAACGATTCGTTAAAATTTACATCGAGTGATACGCGAATATGCTGAAATTTTTTGCTGAAAAAATGTGAGTAGCTACTCACATTTTTTCAGCAAAAAATATCAGAATATTGTGTATTGAATCCGCTAAAGCGGTTAACGAAATGACCCTTAACGAGCTCGTTAAGCTAATGATGCTTTGAGCAACTGGGCCCAGAATATTAGCCTTTATAGAAAATTTATTTTTATTACCATTGCTCATCTGCTTTCATTGGTATGTCAACAAAGTTTCCATAGGCTTATAATGGGAAAAGTGAAGTAGGTCTTTTTTTCATTCTAAGTGGAGATATTTTGACAAAATATTTACTGACATGTTCCTTGAGTAGTCCCCTATGTCACATATAAATTTTATCCTAACTTGATTTTGGTTGGTTGCCATGGCAAACAAAACATAAAGTTTGCAAAAAAATATTCAAAAATCATCTCTTCAGAAGTCATAAAGACGATGAAGCTGATACTTTACAGAAATGTTCATAATATTTGCCTGTACAAAAACAATGTTTAGCATTGCCATTACTAGTGTTCTTTTGTCACTTACACTATGGCAACTTAAAAATTTCATGGATGTATAAAAGGAAAAGTGAAAGTAGGAATTTTTTTCTATCTTACTGTAGCTATTTTGACAAAAATTTACAAAAAGTTCTTTGTAGTCTACTACCAAATATATGAATTCTGTCCAAGTGGTAGAATTTGATTGGTTGCCATTGCAACCACACATTGTGAAAAATGTGAAAAAAAAAAGAAAAATAACTCTTCAGAAGCTTTAAGGAAGGTAAAGCTGAAACTTTGCAGAATTGTTCAAAATTTTTACAGCAGCTGTGACCCAGTCGAGCATTGTCCAGAGAATGTCCAGATAAGACTGCACAGATGCACACTGATTTGCATATAGCATAAGGGCCTTTTTTATGTAGCACATATTTTTTTGTTTTATCATTTGCCCAGGCAATTGTCTGAACAATTAGCCTGACTTACAGTGGTACATCATCTAAACTTTGGCACATCACAACATAAAAATGTGACTCTCTACAACACTTACTATGCTACTGGCAGATTCAGCAGACAACAAATTCATATTTTCTTATTTTTCCCAAAAAATAGGATTTGACATTGCATGCAGATTGTCTCCCAAGGAGACAATTTGCATGAAATGTCAAATCTTATTTTCTGGGAAAATAAGAAAAATATTTCAAAATGTCATCTGCTGAATATTTTTCCCAGCATGCTAAGCAATAATGCTGTAATGGTACCCTACATATTCAGACAGACAGCCCTGAGCAAACACAGAATGACCATCTGATCAGGGTTTACATTGTTGGCCACTCATTCATCAATACAAGTTGTAAAATAGATTTCTTCAAATCATAGGGTATTTGTGGTAAAAAGTTGAGGTGTATGAATACTTTGGTAAAATACGGTACTCGTGGTCAAGTTCTGTTGGTTTTGTTCTGTTGACGTCATTATTGGATTGTAATTCATATGCCCGGCTTATTGTCTTTGAGAGGTTTCATGTCAATATGCAATATTAACCTTTACCACTCTCAGGGCTAATTCAGCAGATGACATCTTAAAATGTTTTTCTTATGTTTCCCAGAAAACAGGTTTTGACATTTCATGCAAATAATGTCTCCATTGGAGACAATTTGCATAAAATGTCAAAACCTGTCTTTTCTGAGAAAAATCAGAGAAATATTTCAATATGTTATCTGCTGAAAATTTTACCCAGAATGTTAAGCGTTAATGAATAATACAAAAGGATTAAATCACTTTTAGAGGTAGAAAATAGGTTCAAGTCTTATGGCAGATGGTGTGCTTCTGTGAGCTTATGCCAAGTCTCGCCTGCAACTGCAGTCACAGAAAACAGTCATGTTGCTTGCATTCATTCTATGGCAAAGGTAGTGAGGTGCAGTCAAAATTTGTCATCCAGGTCTGGCAACATTCTTTCACGGAGATTGATAATAAAATGTTTTCTACGGTCATTTTCTCCCTTTTGCTCAGATTCAAGAAGTGCAGTTGTCTGTTTGTGTCATAAAATGTGCACAAGTACTGGTTAACCACTTAGAGGACTAAGCCTGTCCAGGAAAACTGGTTTAGGTAAACTGACCAGCTCAACATGACCTTAGTAGTATTGACTGGGCTGTTTTTAACTCCAAACCAACACACCAACGATCAGTCATTCCTCAGGAACTACAAGGCTAGATTCTGGAAATTACAATCGAACTTCAATGGCTCAAACATATTTGGAACAATAGAAATTTGTTCAAGATATGGGTAGTTTGTACCACTGAGGGTTAATCATGGCGCCAGATCAGAAAGCAAATGGAGATAATTTAGGGAAATATTTTTGATCTTCTACAAAATAATGGTATGTTGAGTGTACTCATTAGAATTGACTCATTGAGGCAGTTCTAATTCCCTAAATATTTGTTTTCTGGAGCTATTGGAAAAATTTCAACAAGTTTGAATTAGCCATGGTAAATGAGCCAGCGGTATTCAAGCCATTGAGGTTCGACTGTAGGGAACTGACTGTAATAAGCAAGGCTTCAGCTTGATCTAATTTTTATGGTTCACTGACTTTTTGTATTTGTATGCTAAGCTTATACAAGTGGCATGTAAGAAGAAGCCTATTTCTCAGGAACTAAGGAACTACAAGGGCCAGATTAATAGAACTTGGCAGAGTTGGTATTATAGCTTTGACCGTCTTTATAAGAAATTTTATTAATTAGCATGGTTTCGGACATGTGTACCCAGCAAAAATTCAGATCAGCCAGCACAGTTGTGCAGTCTGCTGATCAGAATCTTCACTGAGCATATTTTGGATAGCCAGGGATAAAAGTTTCTTCATGTGCACAATGAAGACTGATCAAACTGCACTGATGTGCAGTCTGATTTGAGTCTTCATTTGGCACACATCAGATGGTACCTTTCCTCTTAGTTCAACTCATATGGTATATGTGCAATATGACTGATATGTAGGTCAGGTCCTGACAATGAAGTCTTTGACAGCTAAGTCGTCATTTCATTTCCGTCAACATAGCTCCAGATGAGAGGGTTATCAACATAATATTTTATTTATTTCTCCATGAAAATATATGTTGTGGGTACTCATTAGAAGTGCCTCAGTGAGGCACTTCTAATGAGTACCACAACATATGTTTTGGTGGAGAAATAAGAAAAATATCAGTACTTTTCGATTGAAAAAAGCGGGTTGTCTGGAGTATGGTCATTTTCATTTCCCTTGGTTGTGCTGAGAAGTAGTTACAATGTGGCTGAAAGGATTTATATCTGGCCGGGATTATAGATGAGACAAAATGAACTGTATTTAGGGGGTAGCTACATAATCGTTTTCTTATGTCTCCGTGGAAATGCTGTGGATACTCACAAAAAGCCCCTCACCATCAGCTGAATATCCTGAGATGCTTCTAATGAGTACTCGCAACATGTTTTCATGGAGAAATAAGAAAAAATATTAAACAAATTTTGGTTGAAAAAAAAAAAAGCTTTTTCTGGAGCTGTCAATCTCTGAAAATGCTGTTAACCCAGTATTTTTTAGCTCACCTGAGCTCTGCTCAGGATGAGCTATTGTGATCACTTTTCGTCCGTCGTCCGTCCGTGCATCCGTCCGTCCGATAACATTTTCAAATGACTTCTTCTCTGAAGCCGCTGAGCCAGTTTTGCTCAAATTTCATAGGGAGCCTCCTTAGGGTGGGGAAACGAAAAATTGCTAAAATGGTCGCGGTCCGTTGACCAAAATGGCCACCACGCCCATATATGGTAAAAACCTTTAAAATCTTCTTCGCCAGAACCGAGAATGCCTTGGGGCTGAACCTTTGCAGGAATCGTCGGGGACGGGAGGTCTACCAAAATTGCTAAAAGAATTGTCGTACGTTGACGTTTGACCTTTTTACGGTAAGGTCAAGTTTGCTTCCCTATGCATTTGTATGGGAAAAACTTTTAAAAATCTTCTTCTACAAAACCGAGCATGCCTTATGGCTGAATCTCTGCATATATCTTCGGGAACAGGAGGGCTACCAAAATTGCTAAAATAATGGTCGTACATTGACATTTGACCTTTTTACGGTAAGGTCAGTTTTGCTTCCTTATGCATTTGTATTGGAAAAATGTTCAGAATTTCAAACAACTTCTCCTCTGGAGCCTCTGGGCCAATTTTGCTCAAATTTCATATGGAGCCTCCTTAGGTAGGGGGAACAAAAGATTGCTAAAATGGTCACGGTTTGTTGACCAAGATGGCCGCCATGCCCATATATGGTAAAAACCTTTAAAAATCTTCTTCTCTAGAACCGAGGATGCTTTGGGGATGAATGTTTGCATAAATCATCGGGGACAGGGGGTCTACCAATGTTGCTAAAATAATGGTCATACATTGACATTTGACCTTTTTACGGCAAAGTCAAGTTTGCTTCCTTATGCATTTGTATGGGAAAAAACATTTAAAAATCTTATTCTCCAAAACCAAGGATGGCTTTTGGCTGAATCTTTGCATATATCATCTGGAACGGGCGGTCTATCAAAGTTGCTAAAATAATTGTCATACATTGACATTTAACCTTTTTACGGCGAGGTCAAGTTTGCTTCTGTATGCATTTGTATGGGCCCCATACATTTGTATGGAAAAAATGTTGATAATTTCAAATGGCTTTTCCTCTGACGCCTCCGGGCCAGTGTTGCTCAAATTTCATGCGGAGCCTCCGTGGGCAGGAGAATGAAAGATTGCCAAAATGGGTATGGTCCATTGATCAAAATGGCTGCCATGCCCATATATGGTAAAAACCTTTAAAAATCTTCTTCTCCATAACCAAATAAGCCCAGGGTCCTAATCTTTGCACAAATTATGGGGGACAGGAGATCTACCAAAATTGCTAAAATGATGATTCTATGTTGACATTTGACCTTTTTACCTCCAAGGTCAAATTTGCTTCCCCATTTGTATGGGCCATATACATTTATATTGAAAGTATCGAAGTGACTTGTAGATCAACAGTAGTTAAAATTGTTCTGATTGGAAATCTAAGCTGGCCATCATCTGATTTATATTTATAATATTTCCCTGCCACTGTGCTGTTTACATGTATAAAATCATGATTCTTCAGAAACCATTTAGCCAATTTCCACCAAATTTCACATTGATCCTTCTGTTGAAATGTGATTGATAGTTTATTCAAATGATCATGCTCCATTGACTGTCAGGCCCATATATTCTTTTTCAAAACTAAGAACTGCTCAAATGATGATATTTTCATTAGTTGCGATGATAGGATTGGAAAAATGTTGCATAACATCTGCATGTCTGCAGTGGCTATGTCACTCAGGTGAGCGAATCGTGGCCCGTGGGCCTCTTGTTTTTTTTTCTTAACCCTGGTCCTGCTGAACCCAAATACAACCTGACTTTGCAAACAGTATAGATCCAGATCAGTTGGCTTCTGAAGAAGCCAACTGATCTGGATCTGTACTGTTTGTCATTAAGTATGCGAATTTGTATCAACAACTTAATCAAGTAGTATGATTGGCTGAAAATTAGAAGTGGGTGTGGCATCTTAAATTCTTCAGCATGACAAGGGTTAAAAAAAAAAAAGATAGGTAATAAAAAAATGTTCTGTTGCTTGTCATATTACAGATTCAAAGTAGTGTAATTTGATTCTGACTTTTTCTTAAAGTGGAGGAATATTTACTGGAATTGAGTTCATTCCATCGTTGCCATCTCCAGAGATTTGCATGTGGAACACTTTCTCTTATTTCCTGGATAAATATGGTTACAAGATAATGTTCTCCTTATGTCCCCACAAAAACCTGTTGTGAGAACTTGTTAGAATTATCTGAACAAAGCACATCAAATGAGTACCTACAGTGTATGAAAGAAAAGAAAAGAAAAAAAAAAAAAAAGGATTTTCTTTTGGTTGAAAAAGAAACACCTTGTCTGGAACTACTTTTTCTTATAGAATCAAATTAGCATTAGCTGTAAGCAAGATGTCTTGTAAGATCTCTGTTCAAGACATTCAAATATAGACATTTTGCCACAATTCTGGTCACCTCATAGATGTTAATGCTTAGCATGCTGGGTAAAAATTTCAGTAGACGACATTTTTGAAATATTTTCTATTTTTCCCAGGAAATAGTCTTTGACATTCTATGAAACTTGTCTCATATGGTGACAGTTTGCATGATATGTGAAAATCTCTTTTCTGGGGAAAATAAGAAAATATCAAATTGTAGTCTGCTGAATTTAATTAGCCTAGAGAGTGATAAAGGTTAATTGTATCACTGCACAGATGAAGTTATTTAACTGGCATTAGATGTTGATTATCAAAGCACCAAGCAAAATTTGCAGCAGACGCCATTTAAATATTTTTTTAGAGAAAATCAGTGTTAACATTTTATGTGAATCCTCTGCTAGGCAGACCATTCACATGAAATGTGAGGACTTATTTGCTCTGAAAAGTAAAACGAAAAGTATTTCAAAATGTCTTCTGCTGCAGTTATGATTGGTGCTATAAGGGATACAGAAATAACAGTATATGTTGCCCAAGAGTATTTCTGGATCACATCCATATTAGAAATTCAAATCACTGTGCATAAAATTGGCTTTGTAGACAACTCAATTTAAACTTTTTTAACACTTAGCACTCTGGGTAAAATTTTCAGCAGACGACACATTGAAATATTTTTCCCAGAAAAAAAAAAGCATTTGACATTTTGTACAAATTTTTGCCTCCCAGAAAATAGGGATTTGACATTTCATACAAATTGTCTGCACTAGAGTGATTCGACATTTCCTGCAGTTGTAGACAATTTGCATGTAATTTCAAATCCTGTTTTCTTGAAAAAATAGAAAAAAATATCACAAAATTGTTGTCTGCTGAATTAGCCCAAAGCATGGTAAAGCCTGCATAGGCCTAGATAAGAGTGGATATCAGGTTAATCAGGTGCTTATAATGAGTACCTCAACATAAGAAAAATATCAACACTTTTGAATTGAAAAAAGCGCCTTAACTAGAGCTATGTAATAAAATAAATTAAAAGGTAACTTTGTTTCTGTTATCATAATAATGCTAAGTATTGGGACTGTCAGAAAAGCACAGGACCCAGTTGTTCAGAACTAACGATGTCGTTTGTTAACGTATTGTTAAAATTTTAATTATTAAATACAGCATGTATGCTAATATTTTTGCTGAAAAAATGTGAGTAGCTTTTGCATTTGCAAAAGCTACTCACATTTTTTCAGCAAAATACCTGTGAATTTGATATTTTACTTACTAGAACAGCTAACATTTTGCATTTGCAAAAGCTACTCACATTTTTTTCAGCAAAAATACCTGTGAATTTGATATTTTACTTACTAGAACAGCTAACATTTTGACCCTTAAAGAGCTTGTTAAGCTAACAACACTTTGAACAACCGGGCCCAGGCAAACAGTGCAGACACAGATCAGATGCTACAGAATGTGGAATTTGGCCAGGGTCTACACTGTTTGCTACTGATAATGTTGGCCGGCCTCGGTGGCTCAGTTGGATGCGCCGTCCGACTGGAGACCAGGAGGTCGCGGGTTCAACCCCCGCCGAGGTCGGCAACATTCTTTCGTGGAGATTGATCATGAAATATTTTCTACGGTCATTCTCTCCCTTCCGCTGATTCAAGAAGGGCAGTTGTCAGTTTCTGGCGAAAGAATGTGCACAATACTGGTTAACCGCTTAGAGGACTAAGCCTGCCCAGTAAACGTGTGGTTAGGTAAACTGACCGCGCTCTACATGACCCCATTGGGTTGACTGGGCCGTAAAACCTCATCACAAACAAACTGATAATGTTGCTTTTCAGACACATTAACAAGCAGTAACATGTTCAAATTTTAGGACTGTATGGCTAGTTTGTTTGTGTTGAGGTTTTATATTTATAGCCCATTCTAATGCACTCGCGTATGTAACGTGACGTCTGATTGGATAACGTCAAAAATTTGTGACAGTATATTCTGCGATATACTGTCGCAAATCCGACGTCATCACGTAACGTCTCTTCTCATTGGCTGGCATTTGGTTTAACGCAGCTAGAAGCACTTGTCGTTTTGTGCAAATAGTACATTTTTTCAATAGAAAAAAATGAATAAATGCATTAGAATGGGGATAACTGCATCAAATTTGTCATTTGGGGAGGTAAATCGGCGGTTTTACGGTCGCAAATTACGTTTTACGGCTCCGCTGACGCGTCGCCGTAAAACGAAATTTCCGACCGTAAAACCGCCGATTTACCTCCCCAAATGCCAAATTTGAAAGCAGTTATCCCCTAATTCAACACATTTGGGTCATGTCAAGCACAGTCAGTTTACCTGACCACACGTTTACTGGACAGGCTTAGTCCTCTAAGCAGTTAACCAGTATTGTGCACATTCTTTTGCCAACAACTGACAACTGCCCTTCTTGAATCCGTGGAAGGGAGAGCATGACCTTAGAAAATATTTCATGATCAGTCCCCATGAAAGAATGTTGCCAAAGCCAGTGGGGATTGAACCCCTCGACCTCCGGATCACCAGTTGGACGCACATCTGACTCACTGAGACAGCTTGGTATTGTAAGGAATAATGGTGTCCGTATGCAAAGGTGGGCTCAGTGCTCACTTTTTACAAGCTGTCTCATTCAGATATAATGCCTCAGACATGACAGGATATTCCACCTAATGACAAGCTGCCAACACCAAATGAACTATTCTGATTCTTAGAGCTGAGTGCCAAGTGAAAGAGTGGCTAGTGCACTTCACATGAATGTCAAGCCTTAATAATTAATTTAGGGGAACTAAGAGAACAAAATTACACTGATTCGTTTTCTTCTGATAATTTATCCTTGGTATACTAGCAGGGAGCTGTTACAGTATTTAAAATGTCAGAAAATTAAACTGGCAGTGCAGAACCACAACTTTGCCATAGCAGACAGCCATTACAATTTAGACATAGTATTTTAACCCTGAAAGTGCCAAGCAAAATTTGTAGCAGACTACATTCTACATTTTTATGCTCCCGCCATTCGAAGAATGGTAGAATACAGTGTTTATTCCCCTGTCCGTCAGTCTGTCTCTGTCCGCGTCCAAGATGGTATTTAAGTTTTTTCAGGCAGGGACATTTGTGTCCTTGGGACACATTTCTAGTTATATTTTTTTTTTTTTTCAGAGAAAATAAGTCTTGACATTTCATGTGAATCATCTGCCTAGCAGTATTTTAATGAATCTCATTGATTTTATAAAACTGGACTACCTGCAAAGATACCTAACATTACTGCCCCCTCAAATATACACCTAGCAGATGATTCACATGAAATTTCAAGACTTGGTTTCTCTGAAAACTAAAAAAAAAAAAAAATTGTCCTCTACTGCAGTTGTGGTTTGTGCTTTACGGGTTAACCCATTTTAGACTGAATAAACTCCTCCCCTCTTCCCCCCCCCCCCCCCCCCCCCCCACACACACACACACACACTATATATATATTGGAAGAGTACTAATAGAATTTATTACAGAAATTCCTGTACCTAATGCAAACAGGGAAGACCCCAATAAGACACTGTGTTCTGCTGCAGCTGATCTGGATCTTTCTGCTGCAGCTGATCTTGATCTTCACTGTTTGCCAATATCCCTTTTATGGGATGCTAGACATAAATGGAATAACCCATTTTAGACTGAATAAATTCCCCTCACACTATATATTGGAAGAGTCTTATTTCAATTTTAGGTATGTCAAGCTATGTGATTTAGATATGCCTAGAGAAAAATGTCTAAACTATTTGCAAACAATGGAGACCATGATCAGATGCCACATTCTGTCAGTCTGATTTGGATCTGCTCTGTTTACCAATTATTGTTTTGTGGGGGGGTTTCCCAGCTAAAACAGGTTAACCATTTCACATTTATATAAGTGTTTCGCAGTAATTTTGAATACAGAAGAACCTTGGTAGACATAGTGGATACAGCTTGCAAAAAAGCCAAAGACACAGATCGAGGGTTGAGCGCAAGACTGGCGTAAGTCAGATGGTTGTTTTTCCCCAAACCTAATCTCACCATGAAGGCATTATATAGATTACAACATTTCTTTCTGTAAACAATGAAAATTTAGGTGCCATTGCTCGTATGAGCAATGGCACCTAAATTTGCATTGTTTACAAAGGGGTCCAAGTTGCCCCTAAACAAGGGTTTCAAAAATATGTTTGAGTTACCATAGTCTTGCGCTCAACCCTCGAGATAAGGAATACTAGGTTATAAGCCAAAAAATGGCATGCATTTCTTTGAGCCTTAGAAAATGAAGAACAGTGAGCTTTAGCAGTCCAATTTTATTAATTTATCAATCTGTTTATTGCGTTTTATTGTTTTTTTTTCTCCACTTCATAAAGTACATGGTATATTTTAGGCTTGTAATCTTACATTTTTTCTACTCTATCATTCAGCCTCAGACCAGCATAGTAACTGTATGACTTGGAGGTGGCATGTCCAATCCCCAGCCGTGTCATACCAAAGACTTAAAAAATGATACTAGCTGCTCCTGTGCTTGGTGCTCAGCATTAAGAAAGTAGATCTAAGAATCAGAACTGGTCAGCCCAGTGTCAGTATAACATTAAGGAAACACGCCTATTCAAATATATAGAAAATTGCATCCCCAAAAACTAAAAATTTTCAGATAAAAATCTCTGATATTTTTCTCATTTCTGCTTAAAACATAGATTGTGGGTACTCGTTAGAACCGCCTTGGCTAGGCGGTTCTAACGAGTACCCACAATCTATTTTTTTGAGCAAAAATATGAAAAATAATGTATACCCCTGTAAACCCAAGTTTTACTATATAAAAGTGGGGTTTATAGGGGTCAAAATTATATAGGCGTGTTTTCATGATGATGTGACTCGGTGGACTATCATATCATGTAGGGGTGGACTATCATATCATGTAGGGGTGGACTATCATATCATGTAGGGGTGGACTATCATATCATGTAGGGGTGGACTATCATATCATGTAGGGGTGGACTATCATATCATGTAGGGGTGGACTATCATATCATGTAGGGGTGGACTATCATATCATGTAGGGGTGGACTATCATATCATGTAGGGGTGGACTATCATATCATGTAGGGGTGGACTATCATATCATGTAGGGGTGGACTATCATATCATGTAGGGGTGGACTATCATATCATGTAGGGGTGGACTATCATATCATGTAGGGGTGGACTATCATATCATGTAGGACTGACTGTCATGCCAAATTATAACTATCATGATACTATCACTATCAAAACTATTCCTTTCATGATACTATCCCTATCAAGGGTCTAATATCATGATGCATCATGATACTATCATCATCTCTAAATCACACAGTATTTTAATGAATCTCGTTGATTTTATAAAACTGGACTACTTGCAAAGATACCTAACATTACTGCCCCCTCAAATATCAGCTTTGCTTCATTTTAACAATTTTGCAGAACAGAAGTCCTTTTTTGTTATCATACTTGGTTAAAATTCAGAAAAAAAAAAGCTTCAGAATGGTATTACAGAAGGAGATCTACAGGGACAAAAAGTATTAAAACTATCGATAGTTAAAGAGACTATTGGGGATAGTTATTGACAGTTGAAAACACTGTCACAATAGCACTATCATGGCAGTCTCTATCATGATGCATCTATACTTCGATGTATCATTATACCCCAAATATCATGTGTCTGGGCCATGATATCTCAGAGGCAGCACTCTAAAGTGATCATTGAGCTCCCTGTCACATCTTGACACTATCATGACAATATGTTAACAGTGTTGACTGCAAAAAAAAAAAAAAAAAAAAAAATGGGCCCATTACCAACCATCATGATATAACTGAAACATGTTGAAAGTTAAGTAAAGCCCAAATAAAACCAAACAAAACATAAATTAACCCTTGTCCTGCTGAATAAATTAAGATGCCATGCCCACTTCCACTTTACAGCCAGTCAGGTTAATTGATCCTGATTGTTGCTATAAATTCACATACTTAATGTCAAACAGTGCAGATCCAGATCAGTTGGCTTCTTCAGAAGCCAACTGATCTGGATCTACACTTTTTGCAAAGGCAGGGTATATCTGGGTTCGGCAGGACAAGGGTTAAATTTCATCTGAAAATAGTCCTTAATACAGCCCTTCTAACACAGATAGGCAGCTAAAGTGAATTTAACCATGCTGTAATATTTAATGTAAATCTGATGTTGGAGTTCAACTTAATAAATGTAAAATAATTAAGAATATGGTTTCTGCACATGCAGTTTGCATTTTCACAGCAGGAAATTTATTCTTCCACTTGAATAAAAACAATTATAATTATTGGCTAGTAACTCTGAAATTATTTATTGATTACTGCAACTGCAGTTCTCTGTCAAATTGAATGCTGGTGCCTGACAAAAAAACAAACAAAACAATCCTTCTATTGATGTAGCCAGGATATGCCTGATTTACAGGGAAAAGGTTATTAAAATGTGCATCAAAATAAGATTTATCTTAATTTATGAACATTTTAAACTATCATGGGAGTTAGAAGTAATTTGGGAAACGGCTTTCTGTATTCAAAAATTCACATGACTGTATTTGGATGCTAAGCTAACAAAGCATGATTTTACTTTATTTCATGGGTATATCTTGGCTATGCCATCTTTGGTGGCTCAGTCAGATGCGCATCCCACAAGTGATCAGGTGGTCATGGATTTGATCCCCACTGGGTCTGGCAACATTCTTTTTGGAGTTTGATCATGAAATATTGTCATTCTTTCCCTTCTGCTGGTTCAAGAAGAGCACTTGTCAGTTTCTGGTGAAAGACTGTGCACAAATACTAGTTAAATGCATAGAAGACTAAGCCTGCTCAGGAAAGTGTGATTAGGTCAACTGACCGGCTTGACGTTACCTTAGTAGTGTTGACTGGTCTGTTAATCTCCAAACTAACCAAACAGTGAAATAAAGCAGGATTAGTATTTTATTCCATGGGTACATACTTAGCTAATGTCTTAGGTATTAATTGAGAAAATAAAAGGGTGTATTCAAAAGACAAATTTTATTTTCGCACCAAAATAATCTTATGGACTGTATTGGAATCACCTGGCCAAGGTAATTTCAGTAGATACTTCGGTGCAAAATTAACAAAGATCATCTGAAATGTTCACCTCAGTTATATCCACATCATTTCCTCTGGAGCTAGGACACTATAAAAAATGTTTGTTTTCCTAGAATGGAATTTATCTCGTTAGCATTGTTAATTAACACATTGCATGCTGGGTAAAAATTTCAGCACGCTCATTTTGAAATATTTTTCTTATTTTTCCTAGAAAATAAGATTTGACTCTTCATGCAAATTGTCTCATTAGGAGACAATTTGCATGAAGTGTCAGATCCTGTTTTCTAGGAAAAGTGAAAAAAAAATATCATCAGTCTGCTGATTTTGCCCGTAGCACTGTAAGTGTTAATCTTTGCCCAGCATTGATCAGTAATTAATTTACCCTTCATGCATTAACCATAGTACTGCTGAACCCAGAAATACCTTGCTTTAGCAAACTGTAGATCCAGATCAGTTGGCTTCTGATCTGGATCTGCACTGTTTGCCATTTAATGTGTGAATTTAGTGAATTTATATCAACAGTCTGGATCAAGCAATCTGATGGCTGACAATTAGAAGTGGGAGGAGCATCTTAATTTATTCAGCATGACAAGGGTTAATCTGCATAGTGATGAGGTTCTATTGATCTGTAACCTTTACCATTTGCAGACAACTAATGGATGATTTTGTTTTTAATTTTCCCAGAAAACAGGCTTTTGCATTTCATGCACTTTGCCTCCTAAGGCACATTTTGCATGAAATGTCAAAGCCTGTTTTCTAGGAAAAAAGAAGAAAAATATTTCAAAATGTTGTCTGCTGAAATTTCACAGAGCATGCTAAGTAGACTGATTTAAGAGTGGCTTAGATGTAAATATTCCTACATACTACATTAGGCATGTTTTTCTAAAATTAACTGCTACAAATGTACCAAAGATTGTGGGGATTAACAACCTGGATTTAACACATTGTAATCTGGGTAAATTTTTCAGCAAACGTCATTCTGAAATACTCTTCTTACTTTTTCCAGAAATTAGCTTTGACACTTCATGCAAATTGTCTCTTTAGGACAATTTTGCTATTTGTTTTTTATTAAATAATTAAAAGACCTCCTGCAAATTGTCTCTTTAGGAGACAATTTGCATGAAATGTCAAAACCTATTTTCTGGAAAAAATAAGAAAAAAAAATATCAGTTTGTTGTCTGCTGAATTTGTGCTGAGAATGGTAAAGGTTAAATTCCTAACTTTATGAATGTAAGGAAAGAAAAGATAGTATTGTGAAGGGAGGCAATTTATCAAGGGGCCTTTTATTGTTATTTAATGAAAAACAATAAATTCATTATTTATAATCTCTCTCTAATTTATAAGGCAGGTGCTCTACAAACTGAACAAACTGGGCAGGTAACACACACACACACACACACACACACAAGAGAGATTATGAAAAGAAATCTGAGGACATTTATAGCTTTGTTTTCCTTCAGATATCTAATTTAAACATAATCACATGCCAACAAAGCTTCCAAAATATCAAAATGAAACATTTTCTGTTCTATAAAAGTATTAATGTTAACCTTTAGAGTGCTGAGAAATAAATGAAACAGGCTTGTAAGAGGGGGTACCCCTGCTCGAGAAACCATTACTCCCTTATTTTTGCCTAATTCAATTTACCTTGAATTTTCAAATATAATTTGCCGATCGTAGGTGGCCATTTTACCGGCAAGAGGATGGTCACGTGACTAGAAAGTCATGTGACAGTCACGTGTAAACCAGGAACCGTTTAAGACACTTTAAAAAAAAAAAAAAAAAAGTTACAAGAGACAAAAAAGAAAAAAGTTACAAGAGACCAGCGCCTACTGTGTACTATTGCGAATGAAACTAGTGACATACATAGATTCTACTGTTTTTCCTACTTCTTCCTCACTGGTGAAGTGAGTGCTGAAATTAATTGCAGCTTCAAATTTGCATTCTCGGTCTTTATACCCCCGACATACGAAGTATGTGGGGGTATATAGTTTTCGCTTTTCCGTTCGTCCGTTCGTTCGTTCGTACGTACGTTCATTCGTTCGTTCGTTCGTCTTTCCGTCACAGGGTCACAGTTTTTGCGTTAAAGTTTATAAGACCTCATATTTTGAAGACCCTTTGATGGATTTTGTTCATATATGGCATGATGGTAGATATAGGTCTAAAGTTTTTATCAGCACCATCCCCACCCCGGGGTGACCTTGGGAACAAGGTCACGGACTTTGAATTTTCGTAAAAAAGTCACAGGGTCAAAGTTTTTGTGTTAAAGTTTATAAGACCTCATATTTTGAAGACCCTTTGATGGATTTCATTCATATATGGCATGATGGTAGATATAGGTCTAAAGTTTTTATCAGCACCATCCCCATCCCGGGCGTGACCTTGGGTCAAGGTCACGGACTTAGAATTTTCATTAAAAAAGTTAAAGTTTTTTGTGTTTAAGTTTAAATAGCTATATCATCAAGACCCTTGAGGAATTTCATTTATATTTGACATGTTGGTAGATGTCGGCCTAGCTTCTTACTCGGCATGCACCCTGGATGTGACCGAGGTCAAGGTCACGAACTTAGAATTTTCATATAAAAGTAAAAAGTTTTGCGTTTAAGTTTATATTGCCATATCATCAAGACCTTTTATTAAATTTCATTATCCCCTAACTGAAAGGTTGAGCTGATATAGCTATCAGCAAGGAATCTGTTTGTCTGTCCATCAGTCCGTTGAAGTATTATTCGTTCATACTTTATTTTTGTCTTAGGGTCAAAGTTTTTGCGTTAAATGTTATAAGAACTCATATTTTGAAGACCCTTTGATGGTTTTCATTCATATTTGGCATGATGGTATATATAGGTCTTAGGTTTTTATCAGCACCATCCCCTCCCTGGGGGTGACCTTGGGGTCAAGGTCACAGACTTAGAATTTTCATAAAAAAGTCAAAGTTTTTTGTGTTTAAGTTTATATAGCTGTATCATCAAGACCTTGAGGAATTTCATTTATATTTTACATGTTGGTAGATATCGGCCTAGCGTCTTACTCCGCATGATCCCCACCCCGGGTGTGACCGAGGTCAAGGTCACCAACTTAGAATTTTCATATAAAAGTAAAAATTTTTGCGTTTAAGTTTATATAGCCATATCATCAAGATCTTTTATTAAATTTCATTATCCCTTAACTGAAAGGTTGAGCGGATATAGCTATCAGAAAGAAATCTTTTTGTCTGTCCGTCCGTCCTTTGAAGCATTATTTGTTCATACTTTGTTCATATTTTGAAGACCTTTTGATGGAATTCATTCATATTTGGCATGATGGTAGATATAGGTCTAAAGTTTTTATTAGCACCATCCCCACCCCAGGGGTGACCTTGGGGTCAAGGTCATAGACTTAGAATTTTCATAAAAAAGTCAAAGTTTTTGTGTTTAAGTTTATATAGCTATACCATCAAGAACCTTTGAGGAATTTCATTTATATTTGACATGTTGGTAGATATAGGGTATGACCTTCAGGTCAAGGTCACAGACTTAGAAATTTCATATAAAAGTAAAAAAAAAAATTGCATCTAAGTTTATATAGCTATACCATAAGAACTTTTGTTGAATTTTATTATCCTCCTACAGAGAGGTTTAGGGGATATAGCTATCAGCATGGAATTCATCCATCCTGCCATCTCCAGAGTCAAAGCTACATATTTTGAGCTCGTTAAAAACTGGCGGTAGCGCTCTTCGGACGTATACGTGCCCCACTGGGCACTTTGTCTAGTTATTAGTGTGGGTAAAATCCAGCACCCGACTATCTAATAAAAAGTGGCATGTTTGTTTGAAAGTAGGTTCACTCCTGTATGAGAACACTTGCTCTGAATGGTTGCATGTGGTATATAGTAAGTATGGCAGGCTTTAGGGTTGACAGACCCCTCCTGGGCGCATATAGTCGCCTACAGCAGTGTAAAGGTTAACAAGAAAAAAATAAAAAATGTGATTTTGCATTTTTTGTGTCAAATTCAACCCCGAAACGTCAAATTCCGGCTAACCTTTTTGGATTCTAATTTTTCATCGGCTTTCTGTTAACCTTTAGTGTGCTTAGAAATAAATGAAACAGGCCTGTAAGAGGGGGTACCCCTACTCGAGAAGTCATTACTCCCTCATTTTTGCCTCGATTTACCTGGAATTTTCACATATAATTTGTCGATCGTAGGCGGCCATTCTACAGGCAAGAGGATGGTCATGTGACTAGAAAGTCACGTGACAGTCACGTGTAAACTGGGAACTATTTAAGACACTTAGAAAAAAAAAAATTACAAGAGACCAGCGCCTACTGTATACTATTGTGAATGAAACCAGTGACATACATAGTTTCTACTGTTATTCCTACTTCTTCCTCACTGGAAATTATGGGCTTTTTCTCCAGGAAATCGTGATCAATTTGTTGAAGTTAGTGCTGGAACTAATGGCAGCTTCAAATTCGGTATTCTCGGTCTTTATAAGATGGGTAAAATCCAGCACCTGACTATCTAATAAAAAGTGGCATGTTTGTATGAAAGCAGGTTCACTCCTGTATGAGAACACTTGCTCTGAATTGTTGCATGTGGTGTATAGTAAGTATGGCAGGCTTTAGAGTTGACAGACCCCTCCTGGGTGCATATAGTCACCTACAGTAGTGTAAAGGTTAACAAGAAAAAAATAAAAAATGTGATTTTGCATTTTTTGTGTCAAATTCAACCCCAAAACGTCAAATTCTAATTTTTCATCGGCTTTCTGTTAACCTTTAGTGTGCTGAGAAATAAATGAAACAGGCCTGTAAGAGGGGATACCCCTACTTTAGAAGTCATTACTCCCTTATTTTTGCCTCGATTTACATGGAATTTTCACATATAATTTGCCGATCGTAGGCGGCCAGTTTACCGACAAGAGGATGGTCACATGACAGTCACGTGTAAACCGGGAACCGTTTAAGTCACTTTAAAAAAAAAAAAAAAGTTACAAGAGACCAGTGCCTACTGTGTACTATTGCGAATGAAACGAGTGACATACATAGATTCTACTTTTATTCCTACTTCTTCCTCACTGGAAATGATTTAGGTGTTATGGGCTTTTTCTCCAGGAAATCGTGATTAATCTGTTGAAGTGAGTGCTGAAATTAATGGCAGCTTCAAATTCGGTATTCTCGGTCTGTATTAGTGTGGGTAAAATCCAGCACCTGACTATCTAATGAAAAGTGGCGTGTTTGTATGAAAGTAGGTTCACTCCTGTATGAGAACACTTGCTCTGAATGGTTGCATGTGGTGTATAGTAAGTATAGCAGGCTTTAGAGTTGACAGACCCCTCCTGGGCGCATATAGTCACCTACAGCAGTATAAAGGTTAACCAGTCTTTCATGTTGATGTGGAAAACTTTAAAGTTAAATATCTGTTAAATTCCACTGAGGATCTATTACAAAAACCCTCTACCAAAGTTGCCTAAAGGTTCTGCTCCGCTGAACAAAATGGCCGCCAGAGCTAAAACTAAAAACCTTAAAACGACATCTCCTCCAAGACCATTGGCCCAATTTCAAAATAATTTCACAAGAATATTCCTTGGGTGACCCTCTACCAAAATTGCTCAAACCGTTCAGCTCGGATGAACAAGATGGCCACCAGAGCTAAAAACAGAAAAACCTTTAAACGTCTTCTTGTCTGTCAACAGTTTACTTAGAAGACATCTTCTAAACCAGCAGACGGATTTTGAAATATTTTTACAGGAATGTTCCTTGGGGTACCCTCTATCCAAATTGCCTAAATGGTTCTGCTTCACTGAACAAAATGGCCGCCAGAGCTAAAAACAGAAAAACCTTAAAACGACATCTCCTCAAAGGCCACTGACCCAATTTCAAAATAATTTTACAGGAAAAGTTTTTGGTTGACCCTCTACCAAAATTGCTCAAACCGTTCCCCTCGGATGAACAAGATGGCCACCAGAGCTAAAAATAGAAAAAAACATTTAAATGACTACTTCTCGTTAACCAGTGAACTGATTTTAAAATAATTACACATGAATGTTTCTTGGGTGACCCTCTACCAAAATTGCTCAAACCGTTCTACTCAGATGAACAAGTTGGCCGCCAGAGCTAAAAATAGAAAAGCCTTTAAACGACTTCTCCTCCTTAACCCATGGATGGATTTTGAAATAATTTCGCATGAATGTTCCTTGGGTGACCCTCTACCAAAATTGCTTAAACCGTTCCACTCGGATGAACAAAATGGCAGCCAGAGCTAAAAATAGAATAACCTTTAAACGTCTTCTCCTCCTTAACCAGTAGATGGATTTTGAAATAATTTCATTCGAATGTTCCTTGGGTGACCTTCTACAAACATTGCTCAAACCGTTCTGCACGGATGAACAAGATGGCTGCCAGAGCTAAAAATAGAAAAACCTTCAAACGACTTCTCCTCCTTAACCAGTGGATTGATAGTAATAGGCAATTTTTTTTTTAAATTTTAAGAGAAAACAGTCAAAAAGTAAACCAGTGATCCAACCTGTCTCAAATGTTCCTCAAGAGACCCTTTACTAAATTCTTTCAGTTACACAACATGCCCCCCACCCACCACCTCCACTGTGGACAGCACTTGTTTTCTCTATATATTTGTACAAAAATATGATCTGTATAGAAAACTTTGATAATCTTACAAACCACTTGCCTGATTTAAATTAAATTAATACAACCATCCTGAACCTAAAGCATTGGGACACAGGTGAGCGATTTAGGGCCATCATGGCCCTCTTTTTTCAAAATTACTGGGAAAACTTGTGGTAAAATATGCATATATCTACTAAGGGTACACTTTAAAAAAGATCAGCAAAATACTTATTTGATGATGTTTAGGCGATTTTTATCTGATTTTCTTTGTAAAAGCATATGTTGTGGGTATCCATTTGAATTGCATTGACAAGTCCATGCAATTTAAATGGGTACCCACAACATATGCCTTTATAAAGAAGAAAACAGAAAATACACTGGCTGTAATCTGAAGACTTTGAAATTGCTTGACAGCGCTTATAGGGGTATGTGCAGTAATTAGGTTGAATACGGTAGTTTGTGTTTGGTCTACTATGCACTTTACCTATCAAGGGAGATAACAGAAATTCTACTGCTATCTCATTGATTGATGTTTTACTGTATTTTCTAATTAATTAATGATGTACTTTATACCCCTGCTAATGAAGTTCACAGAAAGGACCAACTGATGTTAATTTTTATGTGCCCCTGCCATTCAAAGAATGGTGGAAGGGCATCAAGTTTTACCCCAGAGTGCTGGTCAGTCCATCTGTCTGTCCATGCATTCTTGTCTGGTTCATAACAGCTAAAACATATGGAATGTATTCATGAAACAGGTGGCTAAATCAAATTGAGACAATGTGTCACAAACACTAAAGACAATTCTTGCTAATGCTGTTTTTGAATTGTGTCTCTTTACCCCTGTTGGTGTGTGCATTTGTGCTAAAACATTGTGTCCAGGCCATAACTCCTGAACTATACAGAATATATCCATGAAACTTTCCAGATTACTTAATCATACCAAGACGATGTGTTACAAACAATGAAGAGAATTCTGATTATATGGGAGGCTAAATAAGTGGCTGAATTACATCGTCCAATTTTGGATATTCCTGATCGTGCCATACTGTCAGCCTTTTGTTAACTACTTAACTGACACCTACCTTCAATAGTCCAGTTTCTGGCGAAAGAATGTGCACAATACTGGTTAACCGCTTAGAGGACTAAGCCTGCCCAGTAAACATGTGGTTAGGTAAACTGACCGCGCTCGACATGACCCCATTGGGTTGACTGGGCCGTAAAACCTCAACACAAACACAAACCTTCAATACTACCTTAACTGACTCTTTGCAACCACCTCTGGAAGGTCTTCTTATAATTTTCTTTTCACAACACAGTGTTGCGTGTGTGGAGATAAGCAGCAGTCTTCTATAGATATTGTGATAATATTAAAACTTCTCATGATATTAGCAGTGTATGGTATTAAAATATTAGTAGGGTTGTCTGCCCTAGGTAGTGTCATGTCTAGGACAGGGATATTAACCATCTTCATTCTATTTCTAGTTTTGTGTACCCTTGTATATTGCTTTCATGGATTGTCCATACACACTTAGAACCTAGCACCCTGTTTCGTTGTGTCCCAACTGACCTGTCAGGTGTGAGCAAGATTTGCTTATGGTTAGAAAAATTATCACAACTTGTATTTAAACTCATGTTAAGGTGTTCTTGTATTGATAATCAAATATTGCATAGATCTTGATAAGAGAGGGTATCAGGCAAATAATTTTCTTATTTCTCAATGAAAACATATGTTGTGGGTATAATGAGTACACACAACATATGTTTTCGTCAAGAAATAAGAAAAATATAGATACTTTTTAGTTGAAAAAAGTGCCTTATCAAGAGCTATGAATACCATACTTAGGATCTGAAATTGTTTTCATGGAGAACTAAGATTGCTCACCAGGATACCATTTGTAGCACTAACCAAGTAGCACTTACCACACAGCCAGTTACCCAACCCACCTTTGTAAATTTCATTGCACTATTCCAAAGATTTTGATAGCAGCCTGAAGTTGTAAACAAAGTGCTTGATAAATAGTTCTGGGAAACTGTAATCTTTTGAACTTTGATGCTGTGTTAATCTTTGCTAAGATTTATCAGTATCAGAATCTGTCCAGGGCTTAGAGTTATTAGAGTATTCCTATTATTGTTGCTCTTACAGCATGTGATTTCATCAGAAGAAGCTCACAGCACTGATTTTTTCCAGCAAGTTCCACTCATAATTTTGTCTCTGGGACTCACAAATTTTATACATTTGAGTCCCCGGACTCACAAAATATGGCAGAAAACTGTTTTAAAATATGTTAGAGGCTCATAGTTTTATTGAGGCATTTCTAATGAGTACCCACAACATTATGTTCTCATGGAAAAATAAGACAAATATTACATAGATACCTTTTCTTATCTGGGGCCATTCAGAGAGCCAACAGCCAAGGTCCCATCACGAAAACATGCCTATATAATTTTGACCCCCTTAAACCCCACTTTTATATAGTAAAACTGGGGTTTACAGGGGTATACATTTTTTTCTTATTTCTGCTCAAAAACATAGATTGTGGGTACTCGTTAGAACCACCTCGCCGAGGCGTTTCTAATGAGTACCTACAATCTATGTTTTGAGAAGAAATATGAAAAATATCAGAGGTTTTTATCTGAACATTTTCAGTTTTTGGAGGTGAAATTTTCTATATATTTGCATAGTCGTGTTTTCGTAATGCTGATCAAACTGCATTGATGAGCAGGCACATTTTCAAACGGCATGTCTCATATATATTCATTAAGAATGCATTTTGCATAATGCAGTAATTCATAGCTTTAGTTAAGGCGCTTTTTTCAGTCCAAAAATGTTGATATTTTTCTTATTTCTTCACGAAAACATATGTTGTGGTACTCATTAGAAGCACCTCCCCGAGGCGCTTCTAATGAGTACCCACAACATATGTTTTTGTGGAGAAATAAGAAAAATATTAACCTGATACCCACTCTTATCTAGGCCTATGCAGTATATTTTCTGTATTTGTCAAAAGAATTGCTTCCGAAACATACTCCCACATATTTTAGCGGGACAGGAACTGAAAAAAGCTAAAATTTAGCGCTTTCTGTCTAAACAGAAGAGCTTTGGCACGACACTTGGGACAGCTTACCATCAAACACAATTCCAGATCAAGGGACTATTCCAAAAACAATTAAATTATATTGCACTGACACATATCATGGGTATCATGTGGAATCACCTTGCCCAGGCAATCCCCATGGATACAGTTAGATATGTTTCACTGAAAAGGTAAAAATTATCCTAATTCATTCCCATAATTGTCATCTTATCTGGAGCAATGATCAAGAGACGACAAGATATATAGCTTTCTTGGCACTGGCTTCGTCACTGAATTCTATCAGGATATACCATTTTTATCATAAGTTTTCAGACACTGTGATGCTTTACTATACTTGCCGTAAAATTTGATCAAGTACATTTTTACTACCTGTTGTTATGTGTATAAACCACCAGATAAGTGGCAAACAGTGTAGACCCTGATCAGATTCCACAGAATGTGGCATCTAATCTGAGTCTACAATGTTTGCTCGGCTCGAATATTTCTGGTAAATATGGTGAACTCTTGGGAGAGGATTCTTTTTCCCATACTGACGACAATGTAAGAAGAAAATGTCTCTGAATCAATACTGACATCATCGCGATCCAGATAAATGGTGCATTAATATGATTATTTTTCATTATTTTTCTAAGAAAAAATGTGTTCTGGATAGCAGCAGAATTGTGTTGCTCAGACAAGCCTAATGAGATTCAAAAACACATTTTTCTCAGAGAAATAGGAAAAATATACTGATAATGATAACCTGTCTGGTCGAGTTTCTGGAATTGTGATAGCATACACTTTTATTCCAATTGCAAGTCCATTAACCATCATCATTCTCTTGGCACATATTCAGCAGACGACAAACGGATGATATTTTTTCTGTTTTTCCCAGAAAATAGGCTTTGAAATTTCATGCAAATTGTTTCCTGTGGAAACAATTTGCATGGAATATCAAAGCCCATTTTCTGGGTAGAATAAGAAAAAGATATTTCAAAATGGTGTCTGCTGAAAATTTTTACCCTGCATGCTTAGCGGTAACACATTAACCTTTGAGCTGTTGAGTTTGAATGGCATTTTAACCCTTAAAGGGCCAATCACAACAATTGTCGTCATCTGCTTGTGATTTTAAAAGTCATTTTTGCAAACAGTGTGGACCCAGATCAGACTGCTCCTTTAGGAGCAGTCTGATCAGGGTCCACACTGTTTGCCTGTATGCAAAAATAGGTTTGAAAAGTTTGCAAGAATATTCAGCAGACGACATAAACAGATGACATTTTTTGATGCAGTTTTTCTTGGCGCTTTAAGGGTTAAGGGTTAAAATTACACATCTGAAACTTTTTTTTCCACACTGTTTGCCTGTATGCAAAAATAGGTTTGAAAAGTTTGAAAGAATATTCAGCAGAAGACATAAACAGATGACATTTTTTGATGCAGTTTTTCTTGGCGCTTTAAGGGTTAAAATAGTTTTGTGTCTTTCTTCTTTGAGAACGTGCATGACTTGACATTTCGTAAAAAATTTAAATGAAATATGAAGCTCTTATGAAGGGGAAAAAAAAAACAAGTAAAAATATGCATATTTATCAGTTTATCGTATATTGCCAGCAGAAAGCTTAATGCTTTATTTCAGACATTTGATATATTTTTTGTTATATTCCGCAGAAATTAGGGTTAAAATTTCGTACATTTTATCTCTGGAATGCCAAACACCATTTCTGAAAAAGGAAAGAAAAAATATCTCGCTGAATTTACCGAGAGACTGCTAAAGTTTAAAGATACAGTAGCTATAGCATTATACAGTCAACTCATTATCTCGACTTCGCTTATCTCGAATAACCGCTTATCTCAAAGTCAAAAGCTGGTCCTTGTTTTACATGAAAATCTAACAACAGGTAACAAAATTTGTACTGTTGTCAAAAAGAGGAGAAATTGCTCTTCTCATATTTTCCACAAGATTTTTAATATATCTCTAACTTCAGGAGTCAAATCACATATTCATTTGTGAAAAGTGGTCGTTGGACTTATTTTATTTCCTCAATTCTGCAAATCTGATATGTCGAGGTAAGAATATCTCGAAGTATTTCAAAGAGTCCATTGGACTTCGAGATAACGAGAATCGACTGTATTTAATGCAACTTAATCCCATATTATGCACTTTTAGTTTTAAGTTTTGGGACAAGTAAATGCCTTGCCATACATTTTGTACTTGTCCAAAAATTTGAACAACTGTCTGATTATGTGTCAAAAACTGATGCATGATGGGCAAATAGTGTGGACCCTGTTCAGATGTCGTGTTCTGGGGTGGGTGTCTGATCCCGATCTACACTGTTTTCTGAGGCCTGTCTGTCTTAACCCATGTCATGCTGAATAAATTAAGGTGTCATGCCCACTTCTAATTTTCAGCCAATCAGATTACTTGATCCAGGATTTTAATATATTTGATGACAAACTGTGTAGATCCAGATCAAGCCAACTGATCTGGATCTACACTGTTTGTAAAAGCAGGGTATATCCGGGTTCAGCAGGACCAGGGTTAATACTTGAAAATGTGATATTTAGCAGTAACAAGTTTATCTTTAAGGGCACTGGATACACTTGGTAAATTTTCTGCCATCATTTACAAGGGAGACAACTATTGTGACTTCCTCTTTGATTTTCTGCACACCAATCCCCTTGTGAAAAGGAGGCTACTCGCAAAAGAATGAATTTGCTCCCCTTCCAGTCACCATGAGTCAACAAAAACCATGGTCAGATGTGTTGGCTGATTTGGGCTTTCTCCATCTCAGTGTTCAAAAGAGATCCATTTTCTCATGCTTCATCTTAACCAATCACAACTGCGGCAGATGACAGTTTTTTATTTTTTTTATTTTTCAGAGAAAACAAGTCTTGACATTCCGTGTGAATTGTCTGCTTGGCAGACGATTCACATAAAATGTCAAGACTTGTTTTCTCTGAAAAAAAAAAAAAAAAAAAAAAAATTAGAATGTCGTCTGCTACAAATTTTGCTTGGCGTTTTAAGGGTTAAAATTACACATCTGAAACTTTCCCTTAACAGCATAGCAGATAAGGAGCTTTTCTCCACCAAAAATTATTCATACTTTTCCTGTTTCTCCATGAAAACATCTGTTGTGGATACTCATTAGAAGCACCTTACTGAGGTGCTTCTAATGAGTACCCTAAACATATTTTTTTGTGAAGAAATAAGAAAAACTACTTATTAGGGTACCAGTCCTATCTGGAGCTTTACTTAAGAACAACCACACAATTATACCATTTGAGAGATTCACATTCAGAAACGCTCTTCCTAAGAAATGAACAGAGAAGAATTTGGCAAGCTTATACATTATACTGTATTGCCATTGCACGTTGACTCAGTATAGGGCATAATTGTCAAGTGAGCTTCAAAGACCATGACTAGCCTGTGCAAATGTGCAGCTGGCCAGGGTTATTGCTATTTCAAAATGATATTTGGTTTTCCAGAAACACGGCTCATTTTGTAAGAATTTCTAACAAGTTATTGTCAAAATCGCAAATTCCCATGTTAATTCAGTAGCTCTAAAAGGATTTCAAGAAACAGAGGTAATTAAGAAAATGTGACGATGTTCATCTGACATGTATCGATTGATTTCGAGAAAGGAATCTTTATTTGGGAATTGATTTTGAAGAAGTTTCTAATATAGGAAATATTTAAAAGGATTTTTTGAATTTGTAGATACCTGACAAACAAAAAGAGGAAGAAAAAAGCGGGGGGGAAAAATAAGATTTCTTTAAGATTTATTAGTCAGCAAACTCATTCATGTTAATAGTCCTGCTGCACCTTGCATCTCATTCATTCATAAAAAACAGCTTAACCATAACCACTCTCTGGGCTAATTAAGCAGACAACAACAAATTGATAATATTTTTCTTATTTTTCACAGAAAACAGGATTTGACATTTCATGTATATTGTTTCCATTGGACAATCTGCATGAAATGTCAAATCCTGTCTCCTGAGATAAATATAAAAATGAAGTGTCGTCTGCTGAATATTTTACCCGGAATGCTAAGCATTAAATGCTTGTTGCATTGAATTAGATTTCAGTAGCAATTTGAATTCTTGGTAATCATCTGTTTTGCAAATTTTATAAACAATTCCATCAGTGAATAAAATGGCACTACTTAAAAAAAAACAAAAAAAAACAACATAAGAAATGAAAAAAGAAAGGTGTTAATGAGGTTACAGACTAGGAGTGATACTTAATATTTCTTAATATTTCTAGTTTGAAGGGGGTAATTTCTAGCGCAGATTAATTTTGCCGAGTTGAGCAATGTTTTTATGCCCCCGTCATTTTCAGTAGAGGGGCATATAGTATCACCCCTGTCCATATGTATGTATGTATGCGTGTATGTGTGTGTGTGTGTGTGTTTGTGTGTATGTGTGTGTCCCGGTCGTACATACAAAAAATGGTTTCTGAAAAATGGTTTCTGTTTCTGTTTGATATCTTTTGATAAGATTAGTGTATTAGAGTATTATTTTATACACAGGTATACGATTATAAAATATAGGTCAACTTGTATTTAGGGTAAAATCTGCCAATTATTATTGGAGTTATGGCCCTTTTGAACTTCATTTTTAGCAAAATGTTTGATTCCCCAGTGAGGATTGCCCCTGGATGGTGGCATCTGTGTCATATTGACACAGTTTTCTTAGGGTTATTACAGTAACTCTTTTGTTTGAAGCATGGAAACTGAGGAAAATACTCTATAATCCTTCTTTTTGCATTTCTCAGTCTGGGACTTCTATTGTTAGTGGTCTACTGGGAATATTAGTTTTGGCATATTTCTTTGTTTTTCTATGAGAACTATTAGGCATCCTGTCAAAGAATAATCAGACATGGCTGCTTTTGTTTGGACCTGTTGAAATAATACTGTATTTATCCTAAATATTCTGATCCCTAATCTCCTTACTAGTCTTAACCCTTGTCCTGCTGACCCCGGATATACCCTGCCTTTACAAACAGTGTAGATCCAGATCAGTTGGCTTCTAAGAAGCCAACTGATCTGGATCTGCACTGTTTGCAATTCAGTATGTGAATTTATATCAACAATCTGTATCAAGTAATCTGATTGGCTGAAATTTTCAAAAAAAAGCGTGGCATCTTAATTTATTCAGCAGGACAAGGGTTAAACTTTGAACAAGTCTATTTCACTACCTGTTGATGTGTCTAAAATAATGCTGAATGAATGGCATACTTTACAGACCCTGATCAGATACTGAATTTTGCAGCATCTGATCTGGGTCTTCACAGTATTCTCAGACTTGCCTGTATGAATGCTTACAATAAATATGGTACTTGATTCTTATACAACTCCAGAGAAGCAGAATGTTCTGATAAAACTTTTTTTGCTTAATTTGTCCCCAAAACATACATTGTGGGGTCTCTCAGTGAATTGATAGAATTTAGAGGCACCACACTGTATGTTTTATGGAGAGGCAAGAAAATGTCAGAATTTTTTTATGTTTGGTATTGCAGTTTTTCTGGAGGCTTGGCTTTCTGGTCTGACCTTCACAAAGTCTGGCAAAGATGGCATGTGGAATTGTTAGCTGTTGACCAAGTTAGCTCAAGTTTCCAAGAGTGTATAGTACACAGATTTGTTCATATGTCAATCAAAGTAAATAAGAAAACTCGGGAACTGATACAATCAGATCCACATCAAGCCCCCAGCCACCAAAGGGAAAGACAGATAAATACAATAAAGCAGCCACAAAATTAGCAGATTGCAAGCAGAGTTGGCAACTCTTTCCATAAAAGGTGGGAACTCTGCTACCAAAACTTAACTGAATATTATTGTGGCTGGCGTTTAGGGTTAATGTTGCTAATAAAACTGCCATAACTGTGCTTCTTTTAAACAGTTACCACAGGTGTTAGCCACTGACAAAAATGTTGTTATAGTGGTTTAAATTGAAATTTGAAAAAAACAGGTGTGTCATAAAGAAAAAATGTTAGCAAACAAGCAAATAGCAAATACTCAAAACAGTCAGAGAAATATATTCTCTTGTAGTGCCTGAATGTTGTAGAATTTACAAGACAAAAGTGAAGGCTCGATGCAGGCTGATCTTTACAGCTGCTGTTCTCTTTAGTGTTGTTTCATAAATCTTTAGTTTGCCCCACTAATGCAAACTAATGGTATGATTAGCTGCATAATAACCATCAAGTAGACTTCTAGGCCCAGTTGTTCAACACTAACATTGTTGTTAGTTAACATATTGTTAAAACTTTGATCATTAAATATGGCATATATGCTAATATTTTTGCTGAAAAAATGTGAGTAGCTTTTGCATTTGCAAAAGCTACTCACATTTTTTCAGCAAAAATACCTGTGAATTAGATATTGTACTTAATAGAACAGTTAACATTTTGACCACCAACGAGCTCATTAAGGTAACAATGCTTTGAACAACTGGGCCTTGGTTGTGTGAATATGTGAACACCAGATTTGTTATAAGTATTGGGATAGACAGACCTGAGGAAACAGTGTTTGGTCAAACATATGTATCCCAATACATAGACAGTGTCAGCTTGTCACATATGACCCAGATAAGATGCCACACTAACCAGACATTTTACAATCATCAACAGGTAGTAAAATCAGTTGTTTGTTCTTTCTCTTGCTGTCATTATAAGGCTATGTTCTGTGATTGTAGCTCTTCCTGGACATCTTTTATACTATTGTTCCATCACAAAAACATACCTATATAATTTTGACTGCCTTAAACCCCACTTTTATATAGTAAAACTGGGGGTTACAGGTATATACATTATTTTTCCTATTTCTACTCGAAAACATAGATTGTGGGTACTTGTTAGAATCACCTCAATGAGGCAGTTCTAATGAGTACCCACAATCACAATGTTTTGAGCAGAAATATGAAAAATATCAGAATTTTTAACTGAAAATTTTCAGTTTTTGGTGGTAAAATTTTCAGTATGTTTGAATAGGCATGTTTTGGTAATGAAATTTGTGGACCAGTACAGTACAGAATTAAGGTGACCCATTATTTGTTGAAGGAGCTGAGAGTGGCATTGACTATAAAGAATAGCAGATTCAGCTGAAGTATGCATGAAGAGATGAATGTATGAAAGTAAGAAGGCTTGTTGTTGTTTTCAACTATTTAATGAGAAAAATATAACCCTACATAAAAGTGAATAATGAAAAATAAAATATTAACCCTTGTCCTGCTGAACCCGGATATACCCTGCCTTTGCAAACAGTGTAGAAGAAGCCAACTGATCTGGATCTGCACTGTTTGCCATTAAGTATGTGAATTTATAGCAAAATCCAGATCAAGTAATCTGATTGGCTGAAAATTAGAAGTGGATTAGGCATCTTAATTTATTCAGCAGGACAAGGGTTAATAAAAAAAATATCCATAACTCCAGATAAGGTACATTTCTTTGACTGACATATTTATTTATTTCTCCATGAAAACATCTGTTGTTTGTACTAACTATCAAATAAGTACCACTGGAGACCAGGAGGTCGGGGGTTCAACCCCCGCCGAGGTCGGCAACATTCTTTCGTGCAGATTGATCATGAAATATTTTCTACGGTCATTTTCTCCCTTCCGCTGATTCAAGAAGGGCAGTTGTCAGTTTCTGGCGAAAGAATGTGCACAATATTGGTTAACCGCTTAGAGGACTAAGCCTGCCCAGTAAACGTGTGGCTAGGTAAACTGACCGCGCATGACATGACCCCATTGGGTTGACTGGGCCATAAAACCTCAACACAACAAAAAGTACCAATATCATACATTTTCATATATATATATGCCTTGTGTTTTCTCCAAATTTAATGTCTTAATGCGTTTCACTACTAAAACTGTAGTTCTTCAGAAGACATATTGGATAACGACTTAAACAAAAATTCAGGGTCGGTTGTCAAATATGTACAAGCTCCGCAATTAGGTCTGTTGCATTTTGTTTCTTTCGGTGATTCTAGCGTTTCACTAAATTTTGCTAGTGTTAATAGTCTCTTTAGGTTCTAAGATTGGGGTTTACTTTTTATGATTTGATATTCTTGTATTATTTCTTTCATCATTTCATCTTCATACAGAATGGGCAGGTTTTGTCTTATATTAAACATTTCAGGGGTTTTGGGGTTGAATGTGGACACAAACTGTATTATATTTTCATCTGTCTTTTCCCTTACAAGCCATAAATCCATATATATATATAGATACCCATTGTCTTATCTAGAGCTATGAATTGTCTTATTATTTGAAGTTGATAATAACCATGAAATGTAACACTAATGTGCATATGTAAAAGTAACATATAATCTTTAAGGAGTAACCCTGGTTATGAAAATATAAAGAGAACAAAGAAAATAAAATGCATTGTATAAAGAAAAACAAATAAATGATCAGCATTGCATAAAGTAAACTAAGCTGCCCTGAAAAAAAGAAAACTCTATTGTACAGTATGAAAGCAGCGAAATTTAGTCTTAAACAAACATTACTATACCAATAAACAAATGGAATAATAAAAGAGATGAAAAGAAAAACTACTCTTGAAATAGAAAAATTTATTAATGTATCAAACACCTAATGACCCTATGCAAACTGCTTCTTGATCTGGATCTATACTGTTCACTTATTTATATCTGTCCAAATATTAGGTTAATATGGTAATTGCATGAATATTTTACTCAGTTTTGCATAATTTCCTGATCCCATTAATTTTGTCACACAAAGTCCTGAAATTTAAGTTCTAATAAAGAAGCAAGCACAGTAGGTAAGCATAGCTTAAAATAGACTTGCATGATACAGCTAATAGCATCTTAATCTGAAACAATGTGACTCACATTGCAAAATGAGCATTTGCAAGATAAGATAATTAAAAGTAAATGAAGTGCAATTAAAATTAAACCCACACAGTTGTTTTGAGTTTTTTTGTTAATGGTTTAATGCAACATTAAGAGCTGTTCTTGCACTTTTAGAATTGCAAAACTTCTGAACAGGAGACTATAACAAATGTAATTGAAATAAAATGTTTGAAGTGAATGTGGCTATGATTTACAGAAACTGAGAGCTTTAGTCTAATAAGAAGAAAATAAAACACTGAAGAAGTCTAGTGATGATGGTTGCAGTGATTTTGTAACGTGTGAAAGAAACGAGCAAAAATAAAAAGCAGAAGAGCTGTCCAAAGAACAAAATTATTCTCGTGATTTTGTGACTATCATTGACACCTGATTTATGTTACCTTCTTTTGCATATGATTTGTATTACCTCTTATGGGACATGTGTTACCTCTTTTAGCTCTGTAAAACTGAGTGAAACTGCCTGAAGAAGATATCTGTGATATATTTTAAACTGTTTGGATAAACACCAAATAGTTTATTTATTGTTTCTGTGATAATAACAAGATACAGTTGAAATCTTCCTCAGATGAGACTAAATGTTTAGCTGCTTTATTAGCAATTAAACCAGCATGAAACTGAGCTGTACCTAACTGTTTCTAAAATTTAAGTTTGAAAAGAAGATAGGAATTAATTGCATTTCCTTCTTGTTTGAAGAAGATACTGTGATAATGGTAAACAGAGTTCAAGTGATTGAATGATCCATGGATGTTTAGCTAGAAAATGTGAAAACCTATACAAACTAGAAGACTTCTTGTTATACAAAAAGGATTTACATATAAAAGAATTCTTACTTGAATATTGGTAATGGTGTGAAATGGAAAGGACAAAAGATCTAAGAAATGTTCAGTGTTAACATATATAACCAGGAAAAGGTTAATTCTGCTTAGAAAAGAACAGGTTAAGTTTAGAGGTCAAAATAAAGGCTTGACAGAATATTGTTTGAAATTTTGGTCATTTGTATGATACTTTAAGAAACACAGTAAACAGCAGGTTAAGATGATCTAGACATACTGAAAGAATGGGTCTATGTTTTGAAAATTAATCAAAACCAGTGTTTGTAGAAATATTTTGAAGATACAGGTTGAAATGTTAAAGAGATTGAACTAATGTTTGAAAACAGTAGATATTAAAGAACTAACCCACAATTTAAAGGCACAGACTGATGCAGCAAATGTGCTGATATATATGAGAGTTTCTCTGAAGTGTAGCAAGAGAATTGGATGAGTATCTTTAGATCTTGACCAAATGTGGTGTTAATATCATATTGTGTAATATCCAGCTTAAATCTTTTCCAATGGTGTGTGCTGCAGAGAATGCTCAAGTGATTTTAGATCAAACTGAACATTTTAGAAATATTTTATCTTCCTGCAACAGTAACAATGACATAGGCAAAGTTTATGTTTGTCCATATTCACTTAGCAATACTAGAGTGCTCCAGAATTTAACTGGTAAAAACAGACGAGACGTCAAAATGGCGTTTCAGGTGAACAAGGTTAAAACGGATGTTAAGAACCTTACACCGGCACCGGACCGGCCACGGATATTCATGTCTAACAAAACCAGCAAGGTGGTAGTTGTCTTCCCAAATGGAGAGGTTGTTGAAGGTAAGTTTGTTTTAACCTGTTCTAAACTGTATAAACTCCCTCACACTATATATTGATAGAGTCCAATTGCAATTTAAGTTATGTCAGGCTGTGTGATTTAGATATGCTAAGAGAAAAATGGCTGAACTATTTGCCAACAGTGGGGACCCTGATCAGATTCTGCATTCTGCACCATTTGCCAATTACCCTTTTTGGGGTTCTCCTGACTAAAATGGGTTATTATTTATTAGTTTGTCTTTCCATTGAAAACAAACCGTCTAAAGTTCTTTGGACCATAGCCCTGGATCATTTAAGAAGGTACATGTATGTCCTATCTCAGGGTAGATTTTTTTTCCTTTACAAGTGGCCCCTAGTTTAGAAACAATGCTTCGGATAACTTTTCAATATTTTCCTGGGTATCATAAAAAATAAGTCTGGTCAGTCTATGCAGCAGTGTTATATTAACACTTATTATAGTGCTATTGGGAAATTCAGCAGATGACAACACATGCTTAGGATACAGATCCTATTTTCCAGGAAAAATAAGAAAAACATTTCAAAACGTCATCAGCTGAAGTTATTATGCAGCATGCAAAGTGTTTATTGACTACTGTAATACCCCTTCCCAGCTAGCATTCTACGTAAATCTACATCGGGCCGTCATCGGCCAGTCAGCTACCCTGACGTGCCGATGACGGCCCGATATAGATTTATGTAGAATGCTGACTGGGTTAGTATTGGGGCAAATAGGCCGTAAATAGACCCAGATAGGGGCCTCTGATAAGGGTCTACACTATCAACCATACATTTAGTAGTATTTTAGACACATCAGTGGGTAGTAGAATGGACTATTTTAAATTTTAGGACAAGTATGGTAAGGAGTTAAGCTATCCAAATACTTACATTAAATATATTATTTTGACTAATAGCCGATGAAGCATAGAAGTACTTACAGAATGGCAAACTGTGACTCATAACCCATTGTAGACTGAATAGACTCTCCCACACTATATATTGGAAGAGTCCAATTTCAATTTTAGGTATGTCTGGCTATGATATATACATATTCCTAGAGAAAAATGGTACTACTTGCAAACAGTGGAGACCCTGATCAGACACCACATTCTGCGGCATCTGATCTGAGTCTACACTATTTGCCAGTTACCCTTTTACGGGTCTCCCGACTACAATGGGTTAATCAGACTGTTTCTAAACTCTTTGCTCAGTTTTGTCAGAATATTTACAATAATTATGGTATATATCATAGATCTAGATAAGAGTGGGTATCAGGTAAATATTTTCCTTATTTTTCCACAAAAACATACATTGTGGATACTACTAATGAGTATCCACATTATATGTTTTGGTGGAGAAATAAGAAAAATATTGATACTTTTGGATTGAGAGAGAAAAAAAAACAACAACAAAAAACATCTTATCAAGAGATGTGATATATAACTAACAAAGTCATTGCCAGATATCTGGTAGCTCCTGTGAAGGCACTCTTTTTTTTCCAGCTGAAAAGTGCTGGGCCCAGTTGTTCAAAACTAATGATGTCGTTAGTTAATGTATCGTTAAAACTTTGAACATAAATATGGCATATATGCTAATATTTTTGCTGAAAAAATGTGAGTAGCTTTTGCTTTAAAGCTACTCTCATTTTTTCAGCAAAAATACCTGTGAATTAGATATTGTACTTACTAGAACAGTTAAAATTTTGACCACTAACAGGCTTGTTAAGCTAACAATGCTTTGAACAACTGGGCCCTGATATTTTTTCTTATCAAATGGTATGGTACTCTTTAGATGTCCCTCACTGAGGCACTTCTAATGAGTACCCATAACATATGTGAAGTATATATGTGGATACCTCCTCTTATCTGGAAAGCCTTGAAATCTACAGCACTTTGTTTGTTTTTTTTTTCAAACAGAATGTACTTATATTTTTATTAATTATTCATGGAAACATTTGTGGCACATACTCGTTAGAAATCTCAGTGAGGCACTTCTAATGAGTACCCACAACATATGTTTTTCATGGAGAAGTGAAAAATATTAAGTTTAATCTGGAGCTAACAAATCTACAGTTTGGGCCTAGAATATTACTGTTCACAAAGCAATCTTTTTTTTTTTTCTTCTAATAGGCCTACTGGTCATACTGAGGCAAATGAATGCCTTATTTTTTTTCTCCAGACTGACAGACTTACATACATGGTAATCAAAAACACATAATTAGGAACAAGAGGTCATTCTTTGATTAATCAAATTTTCTTCTAGCATTATTGACTGGACATTCAGGAAGACTTCACTCCAGATGAAATATTGGTATTCACAGCTCCAGATAAAACGATACATGTACTATATTTTCGGTACAGGTCCTTAAATTTTGTGCACCGAAATTTCTGACAAATGGCATATGAACAGTGCAGGCATAGATCGGACAGGAGCAGTCTGATCAGGGTCTACACTGTTTCCCATTCCACTAAGCATTTTAAGAAACACCTGCATAAAAAGCAGAATTTAGGCAAAAAAAAGTATGAAACTTTTGTGGTGTGCTGATAACCTTTGCAAACAGTTTAGACACAGATCAGGCCCGACAAAAGGTTTGGCCTGATCTGGATCCAAAGTGTTTGACACTTTGATGGTATTCCTGAAAGATTTTTTTGAAAAAATTAATTTTTAAAAAAAAAAATTGATAGATGACAAAAAAAAAAGCATGCAAAATTAGCCCGCATTTAAAGAGTTTAACTTGAACAAGTCACTTTAACTGCCAGGGCCCAGTTGTTCAAAGCTAACGATGTCGTTAGTTAACGATTCGTCAAAATTTACATCGAGCGATACGCAAATATGCTGAAATTTTTTGCTGAAAAACTGTGAGTAGCTTTTGCAGTGCAAAAGCTACTCACATTTTTTCAGCAAAAAATATGAGAATATTGTATATTTAATCCACTAAAAAAGTTAACAAAATGACCCTTAACGAGCTTGTCAAGCTAACGACGCTTTGAACAACTGGGCCCGGGTAATTTGTCTAAAAACTGCTGGATGACTGGCAAATAGAATAGATCCTGCTTAGATAGCACAGTCTCTGCCATCCGATTTTGGGTCCACGCTGTTTGCGCAAGATTGTCTGTCTAAATATTTAAGTTGAATAGGGTAATTTTCCTCTATGAGGCAATTCAAATGATTACCCTTTTAACCGTATATTGGGACAGACAGGTCTGAGCAAACAGTGTAGACTCAGAACAGTTGCTGCAGAATGTGGCATCTGATTAAGGTCCATCACGAAAACATACTTATATTATTTTGACCCCCCTTAAACCCCACATTTATATAGTAAAACTGGGGTTTACAGGGGTATACATTATTTTTCTTATTTCTGCTCAAAAACATAGATTGTGGGTACTCATTAGAACTGCCTCAGCAAGGCAGTTCTAATGAGTACCCACAATCTATATTTTAAGCAGAAATATGAAAAATGTCAGAATTTTTATCTGAAAATTTTCATTTTTTGGTGGTAAAATTTTCAATATATTTGAATAGGGTTTTTTTTGTAATGCTACACTGTCACTTACCCAGCAATGTTTTAACCCTTGCTTTGCCGAATAAATTAAGATGCCACGCCAACTTCTAATTTCCTGCCAATCAGATTACATGATCTGGGTTTTTGATAGAAATTTGCATATTTAATGACAAACAGTGTAGATCCAGATCAGTTGGCTTCTTTAGAAGCCAACATCTGGATCTGCACTGTTTGCTAAGATAGGGCATGCTGTGTTCAGCAAGAGAAGGGTTAAACACATAAACAGGTTGTGGAATAGACTTTTGTAAATTATAGGATAAGTATAGTATGGAATTAAGGTGTCCCACTGTTCAGAGTAAAAGCAACAGTACACACATAGGTTAGTGCAAAAATAGCAAACATTATCCAAAATTAACTCAAATTATCACCTCTGCATTGGTTTATGCCGTTCGTTAAGGTGTCCTGTAGCTTTTGTAACCGGGGCGTCCAACTGATATTGGCTTACAGTTGTGCAAGGCCTGCTGCCCTTGCTGCAGATAAGGGTAGAGGGGGAATATTGTTATTTCTTCTGTTCCTTCACTTTCTTTCATTTCTTTCTTTCTTCCCTATCCTTCTCTTTCATCTCCTCTTCTATCTCTTCTATCTCTTTTCTCCCTTACTCTGGGAGATGACAGAAAATGACCCACAAGGGTTGACGTGTCATTAAACCCCAACACAATCAATCAGTCATCCTTATGATTCTGAAGTGGACTCCTCCATCCTTGAATTTGAACATGTCCATTGATGCAAATAGGGTTTCAGTCTAAAATCAAAAATAGAATGGCAAACAGTGTAGATCCTGATGAGACGGCTGATTATGAGCCGTCTCATCTGGATGTACATTGTTTGCTCGAGTATCTACTTTGGGCGGCCTGGCTGAAAGTATTCTACAATTTATCAGCTTTCATTCTACTGATTTTGTCACCTGTGAACAATGGGTTAATTAATTGTCTCACAGAATCTACAAAATTTAGAAAAGTTTGAAAAACAAGTGAATCGGGAGAACAATTAAATACAAAAATGGAATGGCAAACAGTGTAGATCCTGATGAGACAGCTCCTGATGAGATGGCTCATTACGAGCCATCTCATCTGGATCTACTTTGTTGGCACCAGTGTCTGCTTTGGGCTGCCGTGCCGAAAATATTATACAATTTTATCAGCTTTCATTCTACTGATTTTGTCACCTGTGAACAATGGGTTAATTAATTGTCTCAAAGAATCTACTAAATTTAGAAAAGTTTGAAAAACAAGTGAATCGGGAGAGCAGTTAAATACAACAGCTTTGATAGAGTGGCCGAAGAAGAAAAGTCAAATTCATTTCAACTGGTATTTCCAAATGAATTCAACTGCTATTTTGGTATCTATAATTGAGACCTATATTTAGGTACAGCATATCAGTTTCGAAATGTCAGCGCATCTATAAGACCAATTTTAGAGTGAAAGGAAGAAAGATTTCTTTATTCAGCACAATGGTATATTTTAGAACCCACATAAGTATTACACTTAGCAGAATAGAGAAGTGTTTTGATGATGTTGTATTTATTATAGTTCCAGATAAGTAGTGGCATCCACATAAGTTTCTTATTACTCCACAAAAACATATGTTATGGCGCTTCATATGAGTACCACAACATATGTTTTCATGGAGAAATAAGAAAAATGTCTGCACTTTTTAGATGGAAAAGAGCCTTATCTGGAGGTAGGATTTACTCTGTATATTTGAACAGACTATTCTGAGTAAACAGTGTCGATCCAGATCAGATTGTTCTTTAATGAGCAGTTTTATCAATGTCTGTATTGTTTGCTGTCATCCCTTTTAAACCTTTAGTAATGGACTAATGGGCTAATTCAGCAGATGACAAATTGGTGGGCTGGCACAATTAATTGGATAATAGATTAATCAAGCAATTAGCAGCAGAAAAAAATATCATCTATAATGCTTATTATTTGATTTGTGTCTTTATTGCATCATTTTCATATCCAGTGAGACATATTCTTTCTGTCTTGTGCATTTTGATTTGAAGTTTTATTAACCCTTAAAGCGCTATTCACAACCTTGTTTTGGAGGGGTATGCCAGCTGTAAAGCCTGTTATACTTTCATTACACCAGATACAACCATTCCATCATGAAAACATGCCTATATAATTTTGACCCCATTAAACCCCACTTTTATATAGTAAAACGGGTTTACAGGGGTATACATTATTTTTCTTATTTCTGCTCAAAACATAGTTTGTGGGTATTCGTTAGAACCCCCTCAGCGAGGCGGTTCTAATGAGTACCCACAATCTATGTTTTGAGCAGAAATATGAAAAATATCAAAAATATTTATCTGAAAATTTTCATTTTTTGGTGGTAAAATTTTCAATATATTTGAATAGGCATGTTTTCGTAATGCAGAGCAAGTACTGCCATACAGGAGGGAACCTACTTTCATACAAACATGCCGCTCTTCATTTTAAAGTCAGGTGCTGGATTTACCCATGCTAATGAAGACCTAGTATACCAAATTTCAAGCTGTCAAATTCCGGCACCCACTTCGTCAGTTTTATCACAATGTTCTGGAAAAAAAAACAACACCCATATAACACCTAAATCATTTCCAGTGAGGAAGAAGTTGAACAACAGTAGAATCTACATATATCACCCATTTCTTTCTGAATAGCACTTAGTAAGCACTGGTCTCTTGTAACTATTTTTTTTTTTTTTTTTATAGGTTCCCGGTTGCCAGGTGACTGTCATGTGACAGTAAAATAGCCACATAAGATCAGCAAAATATATGTGAAAAATGCCATTGAAATTGAGGCAAAATCAAGGGACTAATAGCTTCTCAAGTAGGGGTACCCTCTCTAACAGGCCTAATTTATGATTTATGGCGTGCTCTAAGGATTAGAATAAATCAGACAAAACATAAATAGCTGGACAACTGGTGATATTGAGCCTCACAATAATGATTGAAGCATAAAATATACTAAGATTCATGCTCAGACAGGAAGCCAGAAAGGTGGGATAATGACCAAGTCTTTAGTCATTACTATTCGATTATCAGTCACAATGACAGGACTGATAATCAGTTATCAGATCAGATTAGCCAACCCTACAAATTGGTGATGTGTTTTTTTATTTTTCCCAGGAAACAGGATTTCACATTTCATGCAAATTGTCTGCATTGCAGATAATTTGCATGAAATGTGAAGTTCTGTTTTCTCGTATTTTTTCCAGAACATTTCAAAATGTTGTTTGCTGAAATTTTTACAGAGAGTGTTAGGCATAAAACATATCATCAGATAAGTAAATGCACTTTTTTGAATTATTGTATTGTATAAATTCAGAGAATCTGAATATTTAGGGTAATTGAGATATTTAATGCTCAGCATGCAGGCCAAGTATTTCAGCAGACAACATTTTGAAATATTTTTTTCTTATTTCTCCCAGAAAATTATAATTGGCATGGAATATCAAAATCTATTTTCTGGGAACTATAAGAAGAAATATCAGCGATTTGTCTTCTTCTGAATCTGCCCAGAGAGTGGTAAAGTTTAACTCATGGTAAAATTATAATGAAATTTGAAAATTACAATAAAATGATGCTTTTTTAAAAATAACACATCCAAGCTAAAGGTTAGGAATAAACTGTTGTGGTCATCTATGTGCCTGTCTGTCAATGCACAATTTTAAATGGGTTCTCCTTTTAAACTGTGGGGCCAGTTTTCAACAAACTTCATGTGGGTTTTTCTGTTGAAGTGGGATTGAAAATTTGTCCAAATGGTTGTGATGTTTGCTTTAAGATGTTTACTGTTACTAATAATAGAAAAAAGGGCATACAGTGACCATAGATCTTCATTCAAAAGTGTTTTTAGACCAGTTATATTTGAAAATTAATTCAGAATGATGGCAATAAAATCCAAAAATGTTTATGTAGTTTATGATAGCCCTACCCTCACGTAGTCTAACATTATTATTTTCATATTGTCTATACAATGCCTGTTGGTTGAACTAGAGTCTTATAAAATCCTAGTTACTGAGATTTTCAAGTTGTGATTCATGCCTGTTGGCTAAACTTAAACCATATATAGTCTTAATTACTGATATTTTCAAAGAAGTCATGCCTGTTGGTTGAACTAGAGCCCCATTTAGTTTTAATTACAGATATTTTCAAGTCAGTCATGCCTGTTGGCTGAACTAAAGCCTCATCTAGTCCAAGTTACTGACAATTTTAAAAATTGTGAGTCATGCTTGTTGGCTAAACTAGAGCCTAATTTAATCTCATATTGCCCATAATTCCCACTGACTGAACTTGTGTCTCATTTAATCCTAGGTACTGACTTCTGTTGGTCTGTCATGTCTGTTGGCTGAGCTAGAGTATCATTTAGTCCTAGTTACTGACATTTTCAAGTTGTGAGTCATGTCTGTTGGCTGAACTAACTAGAGCCTCATTGAGCTCTAGTTACTGACATTTTCAAGTTGTGAATGAAGTCTGATGGCTGAGCTCGAGCATCATTTAGTCCTTGTTACTGGCATTATCAAATTGTGAGTCATGACTGTAGGCTGGACTAGAGCAACATTTGACCCCGATGGCTCAGTTGGATGCGCCGTCCGACTGGAGACCAGGATGTCGCGGGTTCAATCCCTGCCGAGGTCGGCAACATTCTTTCATGGAGATTGATCATGAAATATTTTCTACGGTCATTCTCTCCCTTCCGCTGATTCAAGAAGGGCAGTTGTCAGTTTCTAGTGAAAGAATGTGCACAATACTGGTTAACCGCTTAGAGGACTAAGCCTGCCAGTAAACGTGTGGTTAGGTAAACTGACTGCGCTTGACATGACCCCATTAGGTTGACTGGGCTGTAAAACCTCAACACAAACAAAGAGCAACATTTAGTCCTAGTTACTGGTATTTTGAAGTTGTGGATCATAACTTGGATCAAGTTTTGGGTCGTGGCTGTTAGCTGAACATGAGACTCATTTAGTCCTAGTTATTGACATTTTCAAGTTAGGAGCTATGCCTGTTGGCTGAACGAGAGCCTCAATTAGTCCTAGCTACTGACATTTTAGTGTTGTGGGTCATGTCTGTTGGCTCAACTAGAGACTCATTTAGCCCTAGTTACTGACATTTTCAAGTTGTGAATGAAGTCAGATGGCTGAGCTCGAGCATCATTTAGTGCTAGTTACTGGCATTATCAAATTGTGTGTCATGACTGTAGGCTGGACTAGAGCAACATTTGACCTCGGTGGCTCAGTTGGATGCTCAGTCCAACTGGAGACCAGGAGGTCGCGGGTTCAACCCCCGCTGATGTCGGCAACATTCTTTCGTGGAGATTGATCATGAAATATTTTCTACGGTCATTCTCTCCTTTCCACTGATTCAAGAAGGGCAGTTGTCAGTTTCTGGTGAAAGAATGTGCAAACGTGTGGTTAGGTAAACTGACCGCGCTTGACATGACCCCATTGGGTTGACTGGGCTGTAAAACCTCAACACAAACAAACTCCTAGTTACTGACATCATCAAGTTGTGGGTCATGCCTGTTGGCTGAATTGGAGCCTCATTTAGTCCTAGTTACTGACATTTTCAAGTTTTTAGTCATATTTATGGCTGTACTAGAGCCTCATTTAGTCCTAGCTACTGGCATTTTCAAATTGGGAGCCATGCTTGTTTGCCAAACTAAAGCCTCGTTTAGTCCTAGATTCTGGCATTTATAAATTGTGGATCATGCCTGTTGGCTGAACTAAAGCCTCATTTAGTCCAAGTTACTGGCATTTTCAAGTTGTAGGTCATTGCTGTTAGGTGAACTGGAGCCTTATTTTAGTCCTAGTTACTGGCATTTTTTGTGGGTCATGGCTGCTGGCTCAACTAGAGCCTCCTTTAGTCCTAGTTAATGGCTTTTTCAAGTTTTGGATCTTAGCTATTGGCTGAACTAAAACCTCATTTAGTCCTAGTTACTGACATGTAAGTTGTAGGTCATGTCTCTTAGCTGAACCTTAGCCTCATTTAGTTCTTCAAGTTGTGGGTCATGGCTGTTATTTGAAATGGAACCTCATTTAGTCCTAGGTACTGACATTTTCAAGTTGTGGGTCATGCATGTTGGCTGACCTTAAACCTCATTAGTTTTAGTCCTAGTTGCTGACATTTTCACGATGTGGGTCATAGCTGTTAGCTAAACTAGATCCTCATTTAGTCCGAGTTACTGTTACGGGTCATTGCTGTTAGCTGAACTAGAGCCACATTTAGTCCTAGTTACTGGCATTTTCAAGTCTTGGGTCATAGCTGTTGGCAAAACTAGAGCCTCATTTAGTCCTAGTTACTGACATTTTCAAGTTTTGGGTCATGGCTGTTTGCTGCACTAAAGCCTCATTTAGTCCCAGTTACTGACATTTTCAAGTTATGGGTCATGTCTGTTGGCTGAACTAGATCCTCATTTAGTCCTAGTTATTGGCATTTTTGAGTTGTGGGTCATGTTTGTGGCTGAACTAGAACCACAGTTAGTCCTAGTTACTGGCATTTTCAAGTTGTGATTCATGTTTGTGGCTGAACTAGAACCACAGTTAGTCCCAGTTATCAGTATTTTTAGGTTATGGGTCATGCTTATTGGCTGAACTAGAGCCTCATTTGGTCACAATTACTGATTTTATTTTCAAATTGCAGGTCATCTCTATTATATTTAGTAATTGATATAGGTTTAGGGATCTGTGTCATGCCCTTGTTTTAACTAGTTTTAGACCTAGCCACTGATTATTTCATGTGTGTCTTTTGTCTTTTAGAACTTACCGGTACTCATGCAATGCAAACAACAAACTAACATTACTCTTTTCATGCTTTTACTCTGCTTATTATTAATAATAGATGGATTTGTATCAAAAAAAAAGATCATCAAAATAGCATCAGTGACACTAAGTTGGTAACTAGGAAAATTACCTGATATAACCTTGAATATTTATGGTTCTTGTGGCATCTGTCTGCCATAAATAGGCAATAGAATGGGTATAAAATAAATGATGTTATCAATATTTACAATTTTGTTGATGATGTTAGTGGTCTTTGATCTTCGTACAGGTAGGTAGTGAGTTAATTATTGGAACACCTGTTCAGGAAACTGGATTGATATTGAATTCGATATTTGTCTACTTTATTCATGATTACATCCTATATCTTGTTGTAGTGGTTGTTTTTCATCAGGTCATTACTGACTATGACTGTTACAATACCTTTCACAGTATTTTTGCATTTTCTGGCTTTGTCTGCTAGTTTAAATCTTGTCCTGCTGAATCTGGATATACCCTGCCTTTGCAAACAGTGTAGCTCCAGACCATTTGGCTTCTTCAGATCAAGTGAACTGATTGGCTGAAATTTAAAAGTGGGTGTGACATCTTAATTTATTCAGCATAACAAGGGTTAAGTCTGGCCCAAAAAATGACACCTGCTGTTAGTGTGGTCATTGATCTCAAGGGTCATACCTTTTGAATATATTTATTGTCACTATGGCTGATGTTAGTGATGTGTGGCAGCCATTAATTATCTCCCCCTACTTCAGTATGTAGTGTAGTTTGGTCCTTCATAATACCGTATTCGACCTAATTACCGCACATGCTTCTATAAGTGCACAGTTAAGCAAATAAATAGCCTTTAGATTACAGTCAGTGTGCTTTTATCTATTTCTTTATAAAAACATACGTTGTGGGAACTCAATTGAATTGCCTCAACAAGTCAAGGCAATTCAAATGAGTACCCACAACATATGTTTTCATAAAAACATATATTGTGGGAACTCATTTGAATTGCCTAGACACATCAAGGCAGTTCAAACGAGTACCCACTACATATGTTTTTATAAAGAAAATCAGAAAGTAATATTGCAAAAGCATCATTTAATAGGCTGCTCATTAAGTCCTCTGCTGATCTTTCTTTAAAGAGTGCCCATATTAGGTTGATATTTTACTAAAAGTTTGTTCTGTAATTTTGAAAAATCTAAGCACAGTGCGGTAATTAGGTCGAATACGGTAATTGCACCTATTCCTGGAATTTTGAAAATTTATCTGAGGGTGACGTCACTGATGAGGGCCATCATGAGGCATAATCTGGCCTGGAACACTGGACATTTCAGCTGTTTCCAGTTTTGTGAGTGTGTTCATTGCTTGTGTTGAGGTTTTACGGCCCAGTCAACCCAATGGGGTCATGTCGAGCGCGGTCAGTTTACCTAACCACACGTTTACTGGGCAGGCTTAGTCCTCTAAGCGGTTAACCAGTACTGTGCACATTCTTTCTCCAGAAACTGACAACTGCCCTTCTTGAATCAGCGGAAGGGAGAGAATGACCGTAGAAAATATTTCATGATCAATCTCCACGAAAGAATGTTGCCGACCTCGGCGGGGGTTGAACCCGTGACCTCCTGGTCTCCAGTCGGACAGCGCATCCAACTGAGCCACCGAGGCCAAGTGTGTGTTCATTGTACTCCATTACGAAAACTCGCCTTTTCAAATATATAGAAAAATATATATCCAAAAACTGAAAATTTTCAGATGAAAAACGCTGATAGTTTTCATATTTCTGTTCAAAACATGGATTGTGGATACTCGTTAGAACTGCCTCAATGAGGCAGTTCTAACAAGTACCCACAATCTATGTTTTGAGCAGAAATAAGAAAACTAATGTATACCCCTGTAAACCCCAGTTTTACTATATAAAAGTGGGGTTTAAGGGGGTCAAAATTATATAGGTGTGTTTTTGTGATGCAAGGGCCATTCCTTGTAATTTTTGTCTGTTCCTCTCTTGTTTATGTTTGGCTTCAAATGTTCTCATTTCTTCAAAGCCAAACATAGCTTTTACTGATGAGACCATTGTCTGGAACTTCTGTCTATAGATTAGACCATATAATTACGGGCAGTGCAATGCAAAAACATGTCTTGGGGCATATGTGGACAGTGATGGCCAAGATCAATTCTGTGCATCCAAGCAATCTGGGCTCAGTTGTTCAAAGCGTCATTAGCTTAACAAGCTCATTAAGGGTCATTTCGTTAACTGTTTTAGCGGATTCAATACATACTATTCTGAAATTTTTTGCTGAAAAAATGTGAGTAGCTTTTGCACTGCAAAAGCTACTCACATTTTTCAGCAAAAAATTTAAGCATATTTGCGTATCACTCGATGTAAATATTAACGAATCGTTAACTAACGACATCGTTAGTTTTGAACAACTGGGCCCCAGATCAGGGTCTTCACTTCCATCAAAAAAATAATTGGATACTACAGAATGTAGGAATAGAAAGTAAAGACCTGGATGAATGTGCAGGATGATCTTATTCTGCACATTATGTGCATGTTTGAAAGCACTTTTTTTTGCTTGACATGGCCCATATATATACATGTTAACTCCTTCCCATAGTGGTTTGAAAATTTTACTACCTGTTGATATGTCTAAAAACTCCTGGGCCCTATTGTTCAAAGCATCGTTACCTTAATAAGCTTGTTAATAACAAACTCAATTACTGTTGCAGCTATGTTTTTTTTTCAAATACATTGATATTTTTGCTGTAAACAATGTGAGTAGCTTTTGCAGAGGCTCTGCAAAAGCTTCTCACATTTATTCAGCAAAAAATAGCAGTGTATTTGCCATATTTCAAGGTAGAAATTTTAACGTCACATTAGCTAACAACTCGGTTAAGTTTTGAACAACTGAACCCAGGATGAGTGACAAACAGTATAGAACTTGATTGGCATCTGAATTGGGTTGTCACTGCTTGGTTGAATTGACTGTTTTTGTGCTTGATACCAGACTGTACGTTCATCTGTCCACCTGTCATATGTAAAAAAAGGTAAGAGAAAAGTCCAGGGAGTGCCACAATCACAAACTGCAGCACTTCCCAGACCCCAAGAGGAAGAGGAAATTGACAAATCTAAACAAGCACAAACCGAACAAACGTACGAAAAGCACTAAGATTAGCTCTCTCTTCCCACATTTTCACATTTTGTTTCAATGAGATAACTTGTTCCACTTCTTTGATTCTATTGAAATTTTATTGATGCATTATTATTGAGAAGAGCTCATATGTATCACTATTGCAAATTGGCAAACTTTGATAATTATTCGCAGTTATGGCCCCTGATAAAAATTAGTTTTCATGCCATAACTTGGATGTTTTATGTTCAGTTCCAATTAAATTCAGTTGATTTATGTAATTTATTTTATTGATTTGCACAACATAGGATTTGGTGTAAAATTACAGTCAAACCTGTGTTAGTGGTCACCTCTATTAAGCAGCCAACCTGTAGTAAGCAGCCAGAGGAAAGTTGCCCCAAAATTTATAGACTTACATATTTGAACTGTATTAAGCAGCCACCTGCCTTCAGCAGCCACATTTTAAGCTTCCCATGGGTGGCTGCTTAAGACAGGTTTGACTGTATTTACTAAATACTAGTAGGAGTGATGAGTAAATAATTTTACACCAATTATTTTATTGATTTCAACAACATGATTCCATGTCAAATTATTTACTCAACACTCCCACAATATACGAGTTCTCCCACAATATATGTTGGCGTAAAATTATTTACTCTACACTAGTGGGAGTGATGAGTAAATAATTTTACACCAATAATTTTATTGATTTCAACAACATGATTCCATGTCAAATTATTTTCCCCCGCCTTTTTGAAGAAAAGCAAGGAGACATGGTATTTGGCTTTCCATGGTGCGTGATGCGTGGTTCTGAGTTTGTAGTAGGTACCTTGTGAGCTCAACTCCTCCTACAGTTTTGGACCGATCCTTTTGAAACTTTACAGGTGTTTTAATCATGGTCTGAAGATATGCATGTACTTTTTACAGAATTCTTAATTTAATTTTTTTTTTCACTTTTTTCACATTTTTAACTTAGACTTTTTTGCATGGTCCTGAGTTTGTAGTGGGAACCTTGTGAGCGCAACTCCTTCTACAGTCTTATACCGATCCTTCTGAAACTTCACAGGTATCTTAATCATGGTCTGAAGATATGCATGTGCTTTTTACAGAATCTTGAAGTAATTTTTTTCAAATTTTTCACATTTTTAACTTAGACTTTTTTTCATGCTTCAATACTATGAAAGTGTGTATGTAGTAGGTACCTTGTGAGTGCAACTCCTACAGTTTTATACCATTCCCACTGAAACTATACAGATGTTTTAACCATAGTCTGAAGATATGCATATACTTTTTACAGAATCTTGAAATTACTTTTTTTTTTTTTATATTTTTCACATTTTTAACTTTTAACATAGACTTTTTTCATGCTTCAGTACTATGAAAGTGCGTATAGTAGTAGGTACCTTGTGAGCACAACTCCTCCCACAGCTTTAAGCAAATGCCTTTGAAACTTTACAGGCATTTTGCTTGTGGTCTGAGGATATACATGTGCTCTTGGAATCTTGAAATTATGTTTTTTTTATATTTTTTTTTTTTAATATTTTTTTTTCCACATTTTTAGCTTCAATTTTTTTCCTGCTTCATTACTTAGGTAAGTGATACAGGACCAATGGTCTTCTGGTTAACTTACTCATTTTTAACAGCTCAAATAAAAATAAGGCAGGGGTGGGGGACATAAATTCCCTATGGAATTTGTTTGTTTACTCAGAACTCCCACAGTATATGATTTGGTGTAAAATTATTTACTCAATGCTTGTGGGAGTGATGAGTAAATAATTTTACACTAATTATTTTATTGAAAATTATTTACTCAACACTCCAGCAATATATGATTTGGTGTAAAATATTTACTCAATGCTAGTGAGAAGTGTTGAGTAAATAAGTTTATGCTAATTATTTTTTTGATTCCAACAACATTTGATTTTGTATATAATTATTTACTCAAAAAGTGTTGAGTAAATAATTTTACACAAAATCATATGTTGTTGGTACTCATTATTAGAATCTCTCAGCAAAGCACTTTAAGCCAATGCTCTCAAGTTTTGGTTTGATGCAAACTAAAAATTCTAATCAGACAATTATTCCCTTATCTGGAGCTATGGATATAAGATATAAAATCTAATGAAGGTTGAAACTTTAGGCAGTCAGGGCATAAAAGTTCATGGCATCACTTCAGAAAACCCCAGTTATTACTCCAAATCTCTCATTTTATTGAACTTTTAAGTCATTAAAGTTAATTGGAAGATGGGAGGAGGAAAAGTCCTCCTTAACCCCTAAAATGCCAGTCACATCAGAAGCTGGCAACACCATTAGAAAACAAGCCTATTCAAATATATTGAAAATTTCACCACCAAAAACTGAAGGTTATCAGACAGATAAACATTCTGATATTTTTCATGTTTCTGCTCAAAACATAGATTGTGGGTACTCGTTAGAACACCCGCAGAAATAAGAAAAATAATGTCTACCCCTTTAAACCCCAGTTTTACTATATAAAAGAGTGGTTTAAGGGGATAAAAATTATATAGGTATGTTTTCGTGATGCACACACACTCTCTCTCTCTCTCTCTCTCTCTCTCTCTCGCAAGTTGATCATCTCCCTAGATGATAATTAGTATGAAATGCCAAGCCTCATTTTTTCTGATTAAACAGAGAACATATTAAAATGGTATCTGCTGCAGTTTTAATAAGAGTGGATATCCTGATGATATTTTTCATTTTTCTTTAATCAAAAGTCATCCCAGCAGGCACATGGCATGTATGTTTATACAACGTCACCTCAATGTCGATGCAAAGTCATGATGTTGCATCGACGTTGAGGCGATGTTGTATTAATGTCATATGCATTGCTGGGATTAGAAGTGCCTTGGTGAGATGCTTCTCTTGAGTACCTACAACATATGTTTTTATGGAGAAATAAGAAAAGGACTTATACCTTTTGGTTGAAAAAACAGCCTTATCTATAACTTTGCATACTGCGCCTGCATGCTTCTCACATTTCGGAAATCGGTTGTCTTCCTGTTAATCCTTGTCATGCTGAATAAATTAAGATGCCACATCCACTTCAGATTTTAAGCCAATCAGATTGCTTGATCGAGGTTGTTAATATAAATCCAATACTTAATGGCAAAAGTTTAGATCCAGATCAGAAGCCAACTGATCTGGATGTACATTGTTTGCAAAGGCAGGGCGCATCTGGGTTCAGGAGGAGTAGGGTTAACCCATTTATGCGTAGTGGACTTTTCTACCTCTCTCTTTGGACAGGCTCAATACCAGTTTAAAGGGTGTTTTGTTTGTTTTAATATCATCATTTATTATAGACATTCCTGTACTTTATGAAAACTTAGACCATTCTCTGATCTGGGTCTACACTGTTTGTCAAGGTCCCTTTTATGGGATGATGCTAGACATAAATGGGTTAAATGACCCAGCTGTAAAAGCAGGACTAGACATTGTATTTCCCAGACAGCTAAACAGTAAGAGTTGATTCAGTTGTTAACTTTTAATTAAAATCTTGATTGGTCTTAGATTCTGACTGCTTCAGTTGTATGAAGGCATAATCCATTTGTAAATTGGAAACCCAGGAATAGGGAATTATTTTACATACATACTAAACTATAAATAGATTTGCTTGTCTGAAAACTTAACCGTTATTTTACACATTGCAGACAACAAATGTAATAACTTTCATAAAACCCCCATGCTTTTGTACCTGATATGACAAACCTCGTGAATGGTTGCAAGTCTACGACAAACAAATGACATATTGTTAATCTCAAGAAAACCATTCGCTGTTTGTTAATCTTGGGTACCTTATTGGCTGAACAGTGGACCTCACTTTCAGAAGTACAGATCTGATGTAAAAGTTGGACTGTATCCTTGTAGATGTCTATAATGGATGTACTTGAAAATAAAACCTTATGCAGTTGAAATTTCTAAATATTTACAAGTTTAGTGATGTTTCCTTTTATGAAGCATTACATTCATATGCCTTTCATTTCTTGATGAAAAACAATGTCAAACATTCTCGTCAAGGCTGGCATAAGATGGATACAATATTGCTTGTGACAGGCAACCAATAGCATTCTTCGTTTCAGTATATTTGAATAGGCAGTTTGCCTAATTTCTACAAGTTATCAGGAGCTAGGTTTATGACCTCTTGCTATTTGGTCTGTCAATTCCTCCCACTCAGAAGTTCAAGAAATATCAATAGGTAAGGATGTACTGATTAATTAAAATGGTTAGTATCTGTGAGATAACAGGTCACTGGTATAGATCATCTGGCAACAGATGTGCTGTTCAACAGGAAACAATTTTTTCCTCATATTTATTTAAAGTATCGCATATTTTCTGAGAAAAATATGAAAATATAGAGGGTAGTATAAGTAATATTATAATGAGTTAGATGAAACAAATATAAAATTTGTCAGCAATGACATTTTGGAACATTTTCCTCAGTTTTCTCAGAAAATAAGATTTGACATTACATATAGATTGGCTCCTTAGGAGATAATTTGCATGAACTATCAAATCCTATTATAAAAATATCAATTTATCATCTGTGAAATTTGCTCCGTAAAGATTAAAGTGCCAATTACAACTGTATAGTAAACAACATTATGATATTTCGTTTTAATTTTTGTCGCACCTGCTTTAGCAGGGCAACTTAGGCATGCAAGTTTCCATCCATTCTTCTGTCCATTCATCCATCCGTTTGTCTGTCCATCTGTTCATCCATCCGTCAACATTTACCCTGGGTGTCTTGCAATTGCAACTCCTCTTACAGTTTTGTACCGATTGTTTTGAAACTTCGCATGTGTTTTCTGCATGGTATGATATGCCTATGGTTTGGATATAATTGTCAGGTCATTTTGTGGGTACCCATTTCAATTTCATTGACAAGTCAATGCAGTTCAAATGGGTACCCACAATATATGCCGCACATGCTCCTAGACAAAAAAAAGGTACACTGGCTGTAATCTGAAGACTTATAAATAGAGTGTTCAATAATTAGGTTGAATATGGTAAACAATTTTTTTGACTGAAAAAAAAAAAAAACACCTAATCTGGAGCTTTGAAAAATACCTTTTCACTTGGCATGGCTTGTGTTATGGTCATTTCTTACCTTATTTGGAAATTCTTCGTGTATTAATTTGTTCCGAGCAATTTTGTAAACAGGTCTAGTGGAAAATATGTTATAAATCATTGGATTCTTTTGTGTAGAAGCAGACATTGGTTCAAAGAAATCTTGTTTCCACTGATTAAAGTTCTGTCATATTGATGGACTTTTTATGCTGTGAAAGCATTTTTGGGCCATTGTTCAGTTGGTAAGTTGTTGAATATTAACCAACAGTCCAGAGATATGAGGGGCTATTTCATATTTCTGCCCCCAAAACATACATTATGACTACATTAACTGTTAAAAACAGGATCTGACATTTCATGCAAATTTTCTAATTTGCATGGAATGTCAACTCCTGTTTTCAGTCAAAAATAATAAAATATTTCATTACGTCATCTGCAGAAATTTTTGCCCAGGATGCTTATGGTAAGTTATGTGAACATTTAGGTTAAATACAATACCTCAACTAATCAACTGATCAACCATCTTGTCCTGCAGTGCTTTGACAAGTGGTCTGGTCTATTGCCTTTCGTGACATTTAACTTAGACCAGGTTTTCTCAAGATATGGTCCAGATATGGAAATAGAGACAATCAATAGTATTTATAGGGAAAAAAAAAACAAAAAAAAAACAGGAATAAGTTTTCTGGCAGTTTGAACATAAATGAAATTGACAACAGTGTGACACACATGGTATCTGATTTCTGATTGTTTCTTGGTTTTATGACCATTTTAACAGCCTTTCATTCATTTCAGACCATCAGATGTCAGATATGTTTTAGACTGGCTCCAGTCTGCAGTAACCATTACGAAAACATGCCTATTCAAATATACTGAAAATTTTACCACCAAAAAATGAAAATTTTCAGATAAAAATTCAGATTTTTTTCTTATTTCTGCTCAAAACATAGATTGTGGGTACTCGTTAGAACTGCCTCGGCGAGGCGGTTCTAATGAGTACCCACAATCTATGTTTTGAGAAGAAATTAGAAAACTAATGTATACCCCTGTAAACCCCAGTTTTACTATATAAAAGTGGGGTTTAAGGGGGTCAAAATTCTATAGGTATGTTTTCATGATGTAAATATTTATTCTTAAAATCATTTTTGATAATCCACTGAAATAAAACCAAAGTAATATCATGACTGATAATTAGACCAGCCTTTATTATAGTCATGATATTGTTTTGGTTTTATTTTAGTTGATTATATAGGCATGTTTTCATGATGATAAGTACTGCTTAACCACTTAGAAAACTAAGCCTTCCTAGGAAAAGTGTGGTTAGGTAAACTGACCACCTTGAATGACCTGAATAGTGTTGAATGGGCTGTTAAACTCCAATCCAACCAAACAACCAAAGCCCACTGTGACAATATAAGTAAAACTTTTAATTTGAATATCCTACTTATCTAGAGATTGGTTAACATCACGTAAACATGCCTATATAATTTTGACCCCCTTAAACCCCACTTTTATATAGTAAAACTGGGGTTTACAAGGGTATTCATTATTTTTCTTATTTCTGTTCAAAAACATAGATTGTGGGTACTTGTTAGAACCGCCTCGCCGAGGTGGTTCCTACGAGTACCCACAATCTATGTTTTAAGCAGAAATATGAAAAATATCGGAGATTTTTGTCTGAAAATTTTCAGGTTTTTTTTGAGGTAAAATTTTCAATATATTTGAATAGGCGTGTTTTCGTAATGAGAATTATGGCCATTTCTCAGGTGAGCTACTTATGATCAACCAAATTTAGTCTTAGTATTTGGACAGCTAGGCCTGGGCAAACAGTGCAGTCCCAGATCAGAAGACACAATGCAGTGCCACTTGTCCAGCAGTTCTAAAATATATCGACATGTGGTAAAATGCACTTAATTCAAATTTTAACTCATAAAGCACCAATCGCAACTGCAGCAGATGACATTTTGATTTTTTTTTTTCTTATTTTTCAGAGAAAACAAGTCTTGGCATTTCATATGAATTGTCCGCTTAGGTTTAGGCAAGTATGGCCAGGAGTTACTGGTAAGATGTCATAATATTTAGGGTACCTTATTTATCCTAAGTATTGGGACACCTTATCTACTTACCATACTTGTCCTAAAATACCGAATTTACCCTAAGTATTGGGACACCTTATCTATTTACCATACTACCATATTTACCCTAAGTATTGGGACACCTTATCTAAGTACCATACTTGTCCTTAAATACCATATTTACCCTAAGTATTGGGACACCTTATCTACTTACCATACTTGTCCTAAAATACCATATTTACCCTAAGTATTGGGACACCTTATCTACTTGCTATACTTGTCCTAAAATACCATATCTACCCTAAGTATTGGGACATCTTATCTACTTACCATACTTGTCCTAAAATACCATATTTGTATTGGGACACCTTATCTACTTACCATACTTGTCCTAAAATACCATATTTACCCTAAGTATTGGGACATCTTATCTACTTGCTATACTTGTCCTAAAATACCATATCTACCCTAAGTATTGGGACATCTTATCTACTTACCATACTTGTCCTAAAATACCATATTTACCCTAAGTATTGGGACATCTTTACTTACCATACTTGTCCTAAAATACCATATTTACCCTAAGTATTGGGACACCTTATCTACTTACCATACTTGTCCTAAAATACCATATCTACCCTAAGTATTGGGACACCTTATCTACTTGCTATACTTGTCCTAAAATACCATATCTACCCTAAGTATTGGGACATCTTATCTACTGACCATACTTGTCCTGAAATACCATATCTACCCTAAGTATTGGGACATCTTATCTACTGACCATACTTGTCCTGAAATACCATATTTACCCTGAGTATTGGGTACAATATTCAACCTAATTACAGCACTGTGCACTTAGATTTTTTCAAAAATACTTGGAAAACTTGCAAAATATGTATTAAGGGTACACTTAAAACTGACCAGCCAAGGACTTACCAAATGATGCTTATGCGATGTTTTAGTGTTTTTTTTTTCTGATTTTCTCTATAAGAGCATATATTGTGGGTACTCATTTAAATTGCTTTGACAAGTCAATGCAATTTAAATGGGTTCCCACAACATACGCCTTTATAAAGAAGTAGACAAAAAGTACAATGGCTGTATTTTGAAGACTACAGAATTGCTTGACTGTGCGCTTATAGGGGTATGTGCATTAATTAGGTCAAATATGGTATTTGGACACCTTATCTCCTTACCATACTTGTCCTAAAATTTGAAATAGTCTGTTCTACTTCTTCTTAATGTGTCTAAAATATTGCTGTATGTATGACAAAGTTAACAGTGTAGACCCTGATCAGATGCTGCATTCTGCAGTGACTGATCTGGGTCTTCACTGTTTGCAAAGGCCTGTCTGTCCCAATAGAGATATTGTCATAGCTCTTTATAAGATGGGTTGTTTTTTTTTTCAATCTGAAAGTATTGATATTTTTTCTCAACAAAAACATATGTTGTGGGTACTCAATAGAAGCGCCTTGGCAATACACTTCTAATGTATACCCATAACGTATAAAAATATTTTTCCTGATACCCACTCTTATCTAGACCTATGGTATTATGGTAAATATTATGGTAAATAGCGTAGTAAAGATAGGATCCAAGGTACCTAAGAAGATCTTTTAATTCCTCCGAAGAGCCAGCTTGCCTCATATTAATTGAAATTGATATCAACAGGGGAGGAACTTAATCTTACATAATTTCACAGAATAAATAAGAAAGTTTCTCAGAATGCAGATTTCCGAAGTGGGCTTTGAATAATAAGTTTGTTCTTTGCTATTCTTACATTTCTACATCACAGTTTAGGTTGTATATGTAGAAATGCAAGTCAGATATTTTGAGATCACATTTTAGACACGCAGGGATTAGGAATCTCCTTGCTGAGGCAAATACACTCAGCACTAACGCAGCATGTTTTGGTGCTAAAATAGCAAAAGGTTTCTAAAATCATCATCATATTTATTCCTTAATTAACCCTGGTCCTGCTGATCCCAGATATGCCCTGCCTTTGCAAACAGTATAGATCCAGATTAGTTGGCTTCTAAAGTTGGCTTCTTTAGAAGCCAACTGATCTGGATCAACACTGTTTGTTGTTAAGTATATGAATGTGTCAACAACCAGGATCAAGTAATCTGATTGGCTGAAAATTAGAAGTGGGTGTGGCATCTTAATTTATTCAGCATGACAAGGGTTAATTATTACCTTCCAGGCAACTGTGATGTGTTGAAGATCTTTTTTGTCCTTGTGCATCTATTTTCTTACACTCCATTGCACTGTCAGTGCTTTGTAAAATTAGGATGAGTCATTTTACACAGGGATGAACAGACCATGTTGGCTCAAAGGAAAATCATTTACCCTTTTTACCCTGAGTATGCAGACTGAGTATACTGACATCGTAACCCTCAAACGACCAATCACAACTGCAGCAATCGACATTTTTTGGGTTTTTTTCCAAAGAAAATAAGTCTCAACATCTTAAATGTTTTCTAACCACCATAACTTCCTAATTTCTAGGCAGATTTTGATTTTGAAAACTCTTGCATCGAAATAAATGGCTTGTTAAGCACTTTATTCCAAGATATACTTACAACTTATATTGCATTCCCCTTTAAGTTGGTAGTTCTGAACCTTTAAATCAGTAGTTCTGAACCTTAAAATCTGTAGTTATGAACCTTTAAATCAGCAGTTCTTAACTGTTAAGTCAGTAGTTCTGAACCTTTAAGCCTTTAAGTCAATCATTCTGAACTTTAAGTTAGTAGTTCTGAACCTTTAAGTCAGTAGTTCTGAGCCTTGAAGCCAGTAATTCTGAACCTTTTAGTTCTGAACCTTTAGGTCATTAGTTCTGAACCTTTAAGTCAGTAGTTCTGAACCTTTAAAATAGTAGTTCTGAACCTTAACATCTGTAGTTCTGAACCTTTAAATCAGCAGTTCTTAACTGTTAAGTCAATAGTTCTGAACCTTTAATCCTTTAAGTCAATCATTCTGAACTTTAAGTTAGTAGTTCTGAACCTTTAAGTCAGTAGTTCTGAACCTTGAAGTCAGTAATTCTGAACCTTTTAGTTCTGAACCTTTAGGTCATTAGTTTTGAACCTTTAAGTCAGTAGTTTTGAACCTTAAGTCAGTAGTTCTGAACCTTTGAGTCAGTAGTTCTGACTTGGCCATTGTGCTTCATTTATAATGTTAACCCTTAGAGTTATGTATCGGGGTCTTGGATAGGGCTGAGTGCATGGTATTTCCCTTGTTTTCCATGGATTTACTTCACACTCTCACATTTGATGTGTCAATGCAATGGACTGACTAACTATTAGTGTAATAGTCTTGATCCTGTGACTATCATGTGATAGCGAGTCACTTACCAAATGCTGTTTGCTTCATATATATATGAAAAAGTAAAATATATATATATTTATATATATATATATATATATATATATATATATATATATATATATATATATATATATATATACTCCAAGAGACTAGCACCACATTTGGCCATTGCAGGAAAGATTTAACAACTTGTGAAAACAGGTCTACTTTCTGTGTACATTTATCACTGGAAGTTGTTTAACCCTTATCCTGCTGTTCACGACAACCCCTACCTTTGCAAACAGAACAGAACAGAACAGAACAGAACAAAACTTTATTAATCTAACTACTTCTCAGGTCACACACAGGAGGCGTAAGAGAAGGAAGAAACTACATAATGAACAAAGCAAGTAACAAAGTTTACAAACAAACATTGTTTGCGTTACATTCTGTCCACACACATAAATACATACATACACACATGTGCATGTGTGCAGGTACATACATGTGTAGAACCAGATCAGATGGCTTCTGAAGAAGCCGTCTGATCAGGATCTACACTATTTGTCATTCAGTTTGTGAATTTGAATGAAAATATTATATGATGTAATCTGATTGGCTGATAGTCAGAAATAGGTGTGGCTAATTAAATTATTCAGCAGGATAAGGGTTAAGTAGAATTCACAGGAGCCTATTTGATTGGATAGGGATGCATTCTGGATAAAAATTTCTGCAGACATCATTTTGAAATACATTGTGTTTTTCCCAGAAATCAGGCTCTGACCTTACATGCAAAGTGGCTCCTAAGGAGACAATTTGCATGAAATGTCACAATCAGTTTTCTGGGGGAAAATTAAGAAAAAAAACAACAAAAAACAGTCTTTCATTTAGGAGTAGTCCCCACCTTTGGAAAGGATACCTACCAGGAGAATTTTTCTAGACTTTTTCCAGATTTGCATACAACTAATTCTGTCCTGGCAATGCCATAGAGTGGATACATATTTGGTTATGGTAAATGTCCTTAAAAATATTTGTACACCAAAGTTTCTGACAAAATAACATATGCAAATAGGGCAGACACAGATCAGACTGCTCCTGAAGGAGCAGTCTGATCATGGTCTGCACTGTTTGCCATTCCACTAAGTAGTTTAAGAAACTACTGCGTAAAAAAGCAAAATTTAAGCTAAAAAGGTATGAAATAAAGTGTTTGAAATTTGAGGACATTTTCTATAGTTGTATAGAGATGGACAGTGATATTCCACCAATGTAAAAGTAATAAACAGCAATGTCCAGTTATTTTCACAGTCAGATGGCGTTAAGCACCCCTCTGTCTGCAGCAGACGCCCACAGAAGACCGGATAAGTTAATTTGCGCATGACAGTATCAATAACCATTGGAGTTTCTTCCATGGATGTGTGTTTCATGAACCTCTTTATAAATCATCTCAGATTTTCTGCTAAAATCACATAATATTCATTTTATGGAGAAATAAGAAAGCCTTTCATCTGCCTGTCATGCTTATCTGGAGCCCAGCATGTAATGTCCGCAGAACTTGTTATCGGGCTTTAAAGCTGTTCCGTGATATTGATCAGTAATGACATTTTGTCTGTGTCTCCACTTCTCAGCCAGTTACTTCAATTGTCAGTTAATTCCGAAATTGTTGAATAATTTTCTGACCTTCAAGAGAAGAACATTTCTGATGAGATTGGTGATGTCCTTTTTGATGGCGATATTTAACACTTACCATACTATGGGCAGATTCAGCAGATGACAAATTGGTGATATTTTTCTTCTTTTTCCTAGAAAATAGGATCTGACACTTCATGCTACTTGTCTCCCAAGGGGACAATTTTTCATGAAGTGTCAGATCCTGTTTTCTAGGAAAAATAAGAAAACTATATCAAAATGTTGTCTGCTGAAATTGTTACCCAGGATGTAAAGTGTTAATCTGGAGCTGAGACAGAACAGATGAAAACATGTTGTAAATACAACTTAACACTTAGCACTCTGGGTAAATATTTTTCAACAGAAGACGTTTTGAAACATTTTTCTTATTTTTCTCAGAAAACTGGTTTTGATATTTCATGCAAATTATCTCCAATGGAGCTAATTCCATTTTAGACTGAATAAGCACTCCCATCCATGCTATAATTATATTGATAGAGTCAGATTTCAATTTTCGGTATGTCAGGCTATGTGATTTAGATATTCACAGAGAAAAATGGCAAAAATATTTGCAAACAGTGGAGACCCTGAGATGCCAGTCCATAACGAAAACACGCCTATTTAAATACATAGAAAATTTCACCTCCAAAAAACAGAAAATATTCAGATAAAAAACTCTGATATTTTTCAAATTTCTGCTCAAAACATAGATTGTGGGTACTCATTAGAACCGCCTCGGCGAGGCAGTTCTAACGAGTACCCACAATCTATGTTTTTGAGCAGAAATAAGAAAAATAATGTATACCCCTGTAAACCCCAGTTTTACTATATAAAAGTGGGGTTTAAGGGGGTCAAAATTATATAGGTGTGTTTTCGTGATGCAGATTGTCTATATAAAGAATTTTGTTGTTGTATTGAGTGTCAGTATAAAGAGGCTTGACTGTATTGCCAGTTTGCTTAATTCTGCACAAAAATATAAGTTGTTGGAACTCATTACAAGTACCTCATTGAAGCTCTTCTAATGAGTACCCACAATATATGTTTTTGTCAAGAAATATATTTATATGGATATGCCTCTAGTCTGGAACTATAGATCAGGACATTCACTGTCTACTTACTAAATCAGAGGGCACAAGAGAAAGTCTCAAAGGACTTTAACCCTTCTCATGCTGGTCCAGGATCTGCAAACAGTGTAGATCCAGATCAGTTGGCTTCTCTTCTTCAGAAGCCAACTGATTTGGATTTGCACTGTTTATCATTCAGTATGTGAGTTTGTATCAACAGCCTGGATCAAGTAATCTGATTGGCTGACAATAAGAAATGGGCGTGACATCCTAACTTATTCAGCATTACCAAGGGTTGATGGCCCTGATAAGCCATACATACATTCAAAGACACCTTTTTGCTTGTTACCATTCATCTGATGTTAAGCCTCATTCACGAAAGTAATTGCGTTGCGGCAAAAAAATATGGAAAAAGAAAATAATGTTCAGACTTTTCAGTTTCCTATTTCACCATTGTTTATAATACCGAATTTTCCACTTGATCCACACACATGATTTCAGATTTATGGATGTTGACTTTTCTCATATGGGATCTGTATAGATTGGGCCAAGTATTATGATACCCCTTCTCTTGCTAAACAGGACATGCCCTGTCTTAGCAAACAGTGTAGATCCAGATCAGTTGGCTTCTGAAGAAGCCAACTGATCTGGATCTAGATTGTTTGTCATTAAATATGTGAATTTCTATCAAAAACCCAGATCAAGTAATCTGATTGGCTGGAAATTAGAAGTGGTGTGGCATCTTAATTTATTCAGCATGACAAGGGATACTATTATTTACCCTAAATATTGGAATGCCTTAGAGTGCCAATCACAACTGCAGCAGATGACATCTTGAAATATTTTTACCGTTTATTTTCAGAGTAAATAAAGCTTGACCTTTCATGTGAATCTTCTGCAAGGCAGATGATTCACATGAAATTTCAACTTTTATTTTCTCTGAAAAATAATAATATTTTATGTGAATTGTGCTCAGCAGATAACTCAAATGAAATGTCAAGTTGTTTTTTTGCTCTTAAAAAATAATAAAAAAAAAAAAAAAAATAAAGAAATTTGGAATCTTGTCTGCTGCAATTTTTCTTGGCACTTTATGGGTTAACTTAAATCATTCCCTGCTAGTGGCAGCTTTTGTCGTCTGCTGTTAACCTGTGCAAACAGTTTGGACCCACATCAGGCCCGACAAAATGTCGAGCCTGATCTGGATCCAAACTGTTTCATCACAAAAACATGCCTATATAATTTCGACCCCCTTAAACCCCACTTTTATATAGTAAAACTGGGGTTTAGAGGGGCATACATTATTTATCATATTTCTACTCAAAAACATAGATTGTGGGTACTCGTTAGAACTGCCTCGTCCAGGCGGTTCTAAGGAGTACCAACAATCTATGTTTTGAGCAGAAATATGAACAATATCAGAATTTTTTATCTGAAAAATTTCTTTTTTTTTTGGAAGTAAAATTTTCAGTATATTTGAATAGGCGTGTTTTCATAATGTTGACACTCTGATGGTATTCCTGAAAAGATTTATTTTTGAAAAAGTTTTTAAAAAAAAAACAAAAAAAAACACACACAGATGACAAGAAAGCATGTAAAATTACCCAGCATGCAAAGAGATAAAATTTGCACAGGTCCAACTGACTAGCTCTAACAATGCTAATGGAACAGCACGCAGTGCAGACCTTGACTCATCTTAATCCGTTTTCTTAGGCAGTTCTGTCCAGATACAGAGGCAAATACAGTAATAACAAAGTACCTATGCATATGGCATAAAGGTCCTTTTTTTGCAGGTTGTGCATGAAATATAGACTGGTGAACTGAACATGTCCTGGTCTTGTCTATACCATTTTATATACTGCTCTCAATAAATAACTAAACACCTGTTTAAACTTTGCAATTTGCGAGCTTTATTTGCTAAGATGGACTTGAGATTTCAAAAGCATATGCACATACATGTGCCGTTATGTGTTCTTTATAAAAGGTTTTCCACTATTATGATATCTTACTGTTCATTTAAAGTCATATGACCCCCTTCATTGACTGCCAGCCATGGCCCACGAAAAACCCTTTGGGACAAAACGTGTATCCGATGTCTAACAATGCTCAACAGCCTCAGGGGCAGGTATCGGACCTTACCTGATGGAAAACTGAGTCTATTTTAAATGTGTAAGTCAAGTAGTTCGTGTTAATTCCAAATGTGTCAGACTAGCTCCATAACTCCGTTTGGATTTTTATGCCACCTCTCGTGAAAAAACAAAGTTTAACAATCAAACAACCTTTTATCTGCTTAAAGCTGATGTGTATCGTGCAGTAAGCTCGCTAGAACTGATTTCTACTTTTGAATATTACACGAGGCACTATATATCACGTGCCCAAAGTAACTACCCCATTGGCCCAAACATAAATTTACGTAATGAAAAGACAATTCTTTCCCGCTATACTTAACGAACCGCGGGAAAGGTTTAATATATGCTGTTATGTCTTTGCATGTGCAATTTACTTTGTCATGACACTGCTCATTGCCCTAGAAGTACCGTATTCGACCTAATTACCACACATGCTCCCATAAGCGCACAGTCAAGCAATTCGGTAGTCTTCAGATTACAGTCAGTGTAATTTTTGTCTACTTCTTTATAAAGGCATATGTTGTGGGTACTCATTTGAATTGCATCGACTTGTCAATGCAATTCAAATGAGTACCCACACCATATGCTTTATAAAGAAAATCAGACTAAGAAAAAGCACAAAAAGCATTGCAAAAGAATCATTAGATAAGTCCTTCGCTGATTTTTTTTAAGTGTACCCTTAAGTAAAGGTAGATATATAATTTACCATGAGTTTTCCCAGTACTTTTGAAAAACTTGAGCACACAGTGCGATAATTAGGTTGAATACGGTATGCTGTTATGTCTTTGCATGTGCTATTTACTTTGTCATGACACTGCTCATTGCCCTTGAAATAAATTGAATCCTCCACTGAAGGTGCTGAGGGTTCTCTATACTTTTCAGTTGAAAAACTGCCTTACATGAAGTTCTAACATGACGTTGATGTTTTTCCCATTGTGCCTTAATAAGGAAACGTCACCGTGTTCAAACTACAATAATTCACGTTGTCAATGTAGTTCAAGTAGTGTAGACATTCTGTGGCATCTCATCTGGGTCTACGCTGCTTGCTCAGTCCTCTCTCTCCCAGTACAAGGGAACCTCGTTATAAGAATGTTTAGGATATAAGATACAGTCGAACCTCAATGGCTCGAACATCTTTTGGACCATGGAATTTTGTTCGAGACATGGGCAGTTTGAGCCCCTGAGGGTTAATCATGGCACCAGTTCAGGAAGCAAATAGTGATAATTTAGGGTAATCTTTTCGATTTTCTACACAGTAATTGTATGTTGAGTGTACTCATTAGAATTGCCTCCCTAAATATTTGTTTTCTTGAGCTATTGGAAGGATTTTGTAGGGGTTGAAAAAAATTAGAATCATTCACGGTAAACGAGCCATCCGGGTTTGAGCCATTGAGGTTATACAGTAGTTTAAAGTTGGACCCTAAAAATGCTGTATCCAAACAAAAATGTATAGATTATATAGGAAAAATGACCACTTATGGTCATTTTTCTATATAATCTATACAGTTTTGTTTGAATACAAAACGGTTGTTTAACTAATATGGTTTTTTTCTTAGGATCCCAGTAATAGCGTTATCAAGAGATTGTGGTGTACAATAGTATTTAACACTTTGCATGCTGGGTAAAAATTTCAGCAGATGACATTTTAAAATATTTTTCCTAGAAAATAGGATATGACACTTCATGCAAATTGTCTCCTTAGGAAACAATTTGCATGAAGTGTCAGATCCTATTTTCTAGGAAAAGTACGAAAAATATCACCAATTTGTCGTCCGCTGAATCTGCCGATAGCGTGGTAAGTGTTAATTCCCAATGTCTGCATGAATTCCTTCATTTTCTTTGTTAATTTGAAAACTGTTGCAGGCTTAAGATGTCTTTTTATTTTGGCCTTTTGTCAGAATATTCTTACTGTTATGAACCATAGGTCAAACCTTGGTTCACACTCAATATGGTGATACATCACTATTCAGATAGATATGGTAAATGTCATTAAATCTTGTACACAAAAGTTTCTGATAAAATGGCATATGCAAACTGTGGAAACCAAGATTAGACTGTTCCTGAAGTATCGGTCTGATCAAGGTCTTCTGATTGCCATTTCACTATGTCATTTAAGAAACAAGTGCTAAAAATGCAAAAAATTAGTTGAAAAGGGGACATTTTCCGTATATATGCTATATGGGGCCATGAGTCACTGGTATTGAACTGGTCATTTTATGGGGCAACCAGTCACTATATTGTGTGGAACTGGTCAGCACACTGTAGATCCAGTATATCGTGTTACAAGGTATAATATTGAGATATAACCAGATCGCAGTGTATGTTGAAACATGTACCATGCATGTATAATGGCATAAATAACACTCACTTGTGCCATAGTATTTTGCCGAGACATCACTGATCAGTCCACACTAAATGGCATTCGCCCAAGCTATCAGCCATATTTCCCAATATAAAAATAGGATAAGAAGTGCTCAAGGGCAGTATATACAATTGGGAATTATTTCAAACAAGTAATTTTAATCATGACCAGCTGATAAACTATGTTTGAAAACAATGAATTGCCCATTTTGACAGTTAAGGATGCAATGGTTTTTGTTGTTGTTGTTTCATAATGACTTGCCAGAGACTGGTCACTATATCAGGCCACCTGTCACTATATGGCCACAGTCACTCTACTGGGTAAAACTGGGCACTATATGGGGCCACCAGTCACTGTATGTGGCCACAGTCACTATATGAGTAAGAACTGGTCACTGTATAGGGCCACCAGTACTATATGTGGCAACAGTTACTATGTGGAACTGGTCACTATTGGGCCACCAGTACTATATGTGGCTACAATCACTATATGGGGTGGAAATATGTGGCTACAGTCACTATATGGGATGAAACTGGTCACTATAAAGGGCTTACATTACTATATGTGGCCACAGTCATTATATGGTAGGAACTGGTCATTTTATTGGGCCACCAGTCCCTATATGTGGCTACAGTCACTATATGGGTGGAACTGGTCACTATATTTGGCCACCAGTCACTGTATGTGACCACAGTCAATGAGTAGGAACTGGTCACTATATAAGGTCACCAGTACTATATGTGGCTACAGTCACTATATGGGTAGGAACTGGTCACTGTATAGGGCCACCAGTACTATATGTGGTTACAGTCACTATGGGGTGGAACTGGTCACTATATGGGACCACCAGTCACTACATGTAGCCACAGTCACTATATGGGATGGAACTGGTCACTGCATAGGGCCAGTAGCCACTATCTGTGGCCACAGTCACTATATGGTGTTGAACTGGTCATGATATGGGGCCACTGGTACTATATGTAGGTACAGTCACTATATGGGGTGGAGCTGGTCACTATATGGGGCCACCAGTACTATATTTGATCACAGTCACTATATAGGGTGGAACTGATCACTATATGGGACACCAGGCACTATTAGTGGCCAGTCATTATATGGGATGGAACTGGTCACTACATAGGGCCAGTAGCCTCTATCTGTGGCCACAGTCACTATATGGTGTTGAACTGGTCATGATATGGGGCCATTGGTACTATATGTGGCTACAGTCACTATATGGGGTGGAGCTGGTCACTATATGGGGCCACCAGTACTATATTTGATCACAGTCACTATATAGGGTGGAACTGATCACTATATGGGGCCACCAGTACTTTATTTATATCTCCCCCCTTTAGAGGTGGGAGATACATTTTTTCCCCCGAGTATCTCTGTCTGTCTGTCTGTCACAGTCGTGTCCGCTCTATAACTTGAAAACCGTTCAAGCTATCTTCATAAAACTTCATATAAATATCAATCAACACTAGAGGATGTGCAGAGCGCAAAATCTAAACTCTTGCATTTATACTTTTAGAGTTATTATCAATGGAACTTTGTCCATCACAAAATTGTGTCTGCTCTATAACTTGAAAACCGTTCAAGCTATCTTCTAGAAACTTCATATAATCATAATCAACATCAGATGACGTGCTGAGTGCAAGAACCATAACTCTTGCTTTCATACTTTTTTAGTTATTTCCCTTTGAACTTTGTCCGTCACAAAATCGTGTCCACTCTGTAACTTGGAAACCGTTAAAGCTATCTTCTTGAAACTTCATATTAATATCAATCAACAGTAGACGACATGCAGGGCGCAAGAACTATAACTCTTGCATTTATACTTTTTGAGTTATTTCCCTTGGAACTTTGTCCATCACAAAATAGTGTCTGCTCTATAACTTGTAAATGGTTCAAGCTATCTTCACAAAACTTCATATAAATATCAATCAACATTAGAGGATGTGCAGAGCGCATCAACCATAACTCTTGCATTTATATTTTTTCAGTTATTTCCCTAGGACTTTGTCACGAAATTGTGTCAGCTCTATAACTGGAAAACCGTTCAAGCTATTTTCACGAAACTTCATATAAATATCAAGCAACATTAGAGGATGTGCAGAGCACAAATACCATAACTCTTGCATTTATACTTTTTGAATTATTTCCCTTGGACACAAAATCATGTCCGCTCTGTTACTTGAAAACCATTCAAGCTATCTTCATGAAACTTTAAATAAATATCAATCAACATTAACATTAGACGGGGTGCAGAGCGCAAGAAACATAACTCTTGCATTTATACTTTTTGATTTATTTCCTTTGGACTCTGTCATAAAATCGTGTTAGCTCTATAACTTGAAAACTGTTCAAGCTATCTTCATGAAACTTCATATAAATATCAATCAACATTAGAGGACATGGAGATTGCAAGAACCATAACTCTTGCTTTTATACTTTTTGAGTTATTTCCCTTGGAACTTTGTCCATCACAAAATTGTGTCTAACTTGAAACCTGTTCAAGATATCTTCAAGAAACTTCATGTAAGTATCATTCAACATTAGACAACTTGCAGAGTGCAAGAACCATAACTCTTGCATTTATACGTTTTGAATTATTTCCTTTGGAACGTGTCCACTCTATAACTTGAAAACTGTTCAAGATGTCTTCATGAAACTTTATATGAATATCAATCAAGATTAGACGACATGCAAAGCACAAGAACCATAACTCTTGCATACTTTTTGAGTTATTTCCCTTGGAATCTCATTAGTTAATATAAATGTTCACTGAATGTACAATACAATATGACACCAAAAAGCAGGGAGACATAACAAATTCTAGTTGATCACAGTCACTATAAGGGGTGGAACTGATCACTATATGGGGCCACCAGTACTATATTTGATCATAGTCACTATATGGGGTGGAACTGATCACTATAAGGGGCCATGAGTATTATATTTGACCAGTCACTATATGGGGTTTAACTGATCACTATATGGGGCCACCAGTACTATATGTGGCCACCACCACTATATGGGGTGGAACTGCTCATAATTTGGGACCACCAGTCACTATATGTAGCCACATTCAATATATGGAGTGGAACTGGTCATTATATGGGGCCACCCACCAGTACTGTATGGAGCTAAAACTGTTAACACCTTGACATAGCACTAAGTAAGACACTTTAACCCATTGTATACTGAATAGACTTTACACACTATATATTGCATGAGTCCAATTTTAATTTTAGGGAAGTGAGGCTATGAGATTTACATATTCCTAGAGAAAAATGGCAAAACTATTTGCAAAAAGTGAAGACCCTGATCAGACGCCACGCAAAATGCGGCGTCTGATCTGGGTCTGCACTGTTTGCCAAGTACCCTTTTATGGGTTTACTGACTACAATGGGTTAATTTTACTTAAAAAATATTGATGTATTTTTATTTCTCCATGAAAACGTTTGTTGAATCCTTCCTCAAAGATCCTGCTCTTAAGAAGAAATTTGTGACCACATGGAAGAAATTCTTTTCACCCCGGGGGTGGTTGGGTGAGGCAAAGGTGGTATGTATCTTGAGTCACCGGGGCGCCCAACTGATAATAGCTTTCAGTTGGGCAAGGCCTACTACCCATGCAGCAGGTAGGGGTAGAGGGGGAATGTTTTTATTTCTTCTGTTTCTTCACTTTCATTCATTTTCCTCGATATTTCTCCCATATCCCTCTCTTTCATCTCCTCTACTATCTCTGCTATCTCTCTTCTCCCTTTCATTGGGAGACAATACAAAATGACCCACAAGGGTTGATGTGTCATTAAACCCCAACGCAATCAAAATATTTTCATGCTCATTTTGAGAAGGGAGGTAAATGCTTTCAGGAAGAGTTGTCTACTTATCCAGTCATCTTATATAGTCAGAGAAATCCAGAGGAGACAATTTGAACGAAATGTTAAAGCCTATAACCTATTAGAAGAAGTATTTCAAAATGTCCATTTATCCGGCGTGCTAAGCCTTAAGGAATTCTGTTTATGACTAACCGAAGGTGTAAAATAATAAGCAATGGATAATTGTAAGCTTCGTATATAAAATATATCATCATGACCTTATTATGACTAGAAATGGGCTACAATTTTATTTATTGCCATTAAGAGCCAACAATATTGATTCTAAGAGAGGAATTGTCTGTTTATATCCAGAAATAATTGCCAATATTTTTTCTGAATTAACCCTTAAAGCGCTAAACACAACTGCAGCTGGAAAGATTTTTTTTTTTTCAGAGAAATAAGGCTTGGCATTTTATGTGAATTGTCTGCCTAGCAGACAATTTACATAAATGCATAGCCTTATTTTTCTCTGAAAAATGTTGGAAAAATTTAGAATGTCACCTGATACGATTTTGCTTAGAGTGTGGAAATTTTCTATGTCAGATTTACAGTAACTTCGTTTTTTCTTAACCCTTGTCATGCTGAATAAATTAAGATGCCACGCCTACTTCTAATTTTCAGCCAATCCAATAACATGATCCAGATTGTTGATTAAAATTCACATACTTTATGGCAAACAGTGCAGATCCAGATCAGTTGGCTTCTGAAGAAGCCAACTGATCTGGATCTACACTGTTTGCAAAGGCAGGGTATATCTGGGTTCAGCAGGACTAGGGTTAAGAAGGTGCTGTTTGGGAGATTAAAAATATTGATATTTGTTCCTTAGTAAGCTACACTGTTTAATCCAGCTATTGGGACTCACACGCCTGAGCAGTGTAGATCAAGATCAAACACCATAGCCACAGAATGTGGCATCTGATCAGGGTCTAGACTCATCCAGCAGGTTTAAGTACATCAGCAGATAGTGAGATGGAGTTGTTCCAGTTTTAGGATAAGTATAGAGGGGAGTTAACCTTTACCACTCTCTGGGCATTTTCAGCAGACGACAAATTAATGATATTTTTCTTATTTTTCCCATAAAACAGTTGACATTTCATGCAAAGTGTCTCCTTAGGAGACAATTTGCATGAAATGTCAACTCTTGTTTTCTGGGAAAAATGAGAAAAATATTTCAAAATGTCATCTGAAAATTTTACCCAGAGTGCTGAGCGTTAAAGCAAAATGATATTCTTTCAAGGGAGACAACTCTAATTTTTTTGCCTGCTTTTTGAGAAGGGAATACATAAAAAGGAAATAATTTGCTCCCCATGTTAGGCAGACAATTCACATGAAATGTCAAGCCTTATTTTCTCTGAAAAAAAAAATACACTAAAAAATAATACATAAATAAAATAAAAATAAAAATGTTGTCTGCTGCAGTGTTGATTAGCGCTTTAAAGGTTCAGTTATTTTTATGGTATAATCGAAGGACCAAGACTCCATTTGGTACTAGAATTGAATATCCCGACTCTGCCATAGACACTTCTCTGCTTATGACATCTGTACCACATAAGAAACCTGAGGATAAAATTGTATGTAAATGTATTTTATATTATGTTTCCATGGTAACAAAGAAAATGACCATTTATTAAGCTAGGAAATGTTGCACTGATCTGATACAGAGTGATTCTGTCTTCTACATCTTCCTTATATGTATTCTATTTTTAACTCTTTAAGCACCAAGCAACATTTGTAGCAGACGACATTCTAATGTTTTTTTTGTTTGTTTTTTTTCTTTTTAGAAGAAAATAAGTCTTGATGATTCATGAGAATCATCTGCTTGGCAGATGATTCTCATGAAATGTGAAGACGGATTTTCTATGAAAACTAAATGAAAAATAAAAAAAAAGAAAGAAATAAAAAGTATCGTCTGCTGCAGTTGTTTTTAGCGCTTTGATGTTAACATTAGACATAGCTGCAGATAAAGGTGTTTTTAAACCAAAAATTATTGATATTATTCTTATTGCACCACAAAATGTATTTTGTGTAATTTGTGGGTACTCATTGGAACTGTCTCATAGAGGCACTTCTAATAAGTACCCCTACAACCTGTGTTTTCATGGCAAAATTGGAAAAATATTTATGTCAGTACTCCCCTTATCTAGGGCTATGAATACAGATGAGAAAAATGTCATTTTGGAGACAGAGAGAAAATGACATTACCACGGCGATGATTTCTCATTAACATGCAAAGCTTCACAAGATTTGCATGGGAATGGAGTTCTCAGCTTAGTCTATGTTCAGTATGAAAATTCCAGCACATTTTTTCTGCCTTACGGGAATTTTCTTGAAATGAGCTATAAGAGGAATTGAATTGAAATTGCGGCAGCCTGGTCTCGGAATGTGATTTCTTTTAGCCTTCTTACACATCGTGAAATTTGTAAACAATAAAAAGCTTGTATAATACTTACTTGTTCTGAGTTAATAGGGCTTTTGATATTTCATATGAATCTAGGAGACATTTTTTATGAAATGTCAATCTCTGTTTTCTCAAAAAAATAATTTTTAGAGGTGTTGTCTGCTAAAATTTACAATTGGCACTTAACCCTAATGGCAAGCAGCACTGTAGTAGATTATATTCTAATTTTTTTTTTGAGAAAATAGGACTGACATTTTGTGTGATTTACATGAAATATCAAGCCTTAATTTCTCTGAAAAAAATGTTTTCTGCTGCAGTTGTGATTGGTGTTTTAACAATCTGCATGCTGTTGATTGGTGTTTTAACAATCTGCATGCTGTTGATTGGTGTTTTAACAATCTGCATGCTGGGTAAAAATTTCAGCAGACAACATTTTAAAGCATTTTTCTTATTATAGCCCCACTTTGAAAAAAATGGGGCTATACTGGATTTGCCATGTCCTTCTGTAATTCCGTGATTACGTGACTGCAAAATTAAAATGCATTTTGCTTAATAACTTTTATGTTTGCGGGCCTACTTCAATGAAACTTACACTACACTTAGTTTTTAAGGTAATTAAGGTGTAGTCGCAGAATAGTGGCCAAGGGCCCATAACTCTTGGAGTTATGTCCCTTGATAGGTTTTCAAATTTTGCCAGTTTTGAAAATTTTCGTAACAGATTTCTCAGGAACTATGAAAGCTAGAAAGCTGAAAGTTTGTATAAACGTGGACAATGACTGGATGTATCGTGTTTGTCGGAATAGGGGCCAAGGGTCCATAACTCTTGGAGTTAAGTCCCTTGGTAGGTTTTCAAAAAATTAAAATGCATTTTGCTGAATAACTTTTATGTTTGTGGTCCTACTTTGATGACACTTATACCACACTTGGGGGCTTTGAAAAAGTGGTACACGCATGGACAGTGGGTTATGGCGCTGCCTCTATGTGATTCAGTTGCCTGGTAGCGTTAAAAATCTGAAAAGATAGAATAGACAGTGGGTTGATGTATCTTGTATTCAGGAATCAGGCCAAGGGCCCATAACTCCTGAATTAAAATCCCTTGATAGGTTTTATGATACCATGTTACCATGTCCTACATTGGTGTCAGTTAAACTGGTAAAGATGAATTCAAAATATTTCAACACTATATGTATTTCTCCTCTGATAGAGCTGCAGTTGGATAGAGATTGAGCTATAGTCAGATCCTCTGACAGCTCTAAATTTCCCAAGAAAAATGGGCTTTGACATTTCAGGCAAACTGTCTCCTAGGAAGCAATTTGCATGAAATGTCAAGCCTATTTTCTGAAATAAATAAGGAAAATACCATCAATGTTAGTTTCTGGCAAAAGAATGTGCACAATACTGGTTAACCACTTAGAGGACTAAGCCTGCCCAGTAAACATGTGGATAGGTAAACTGACCGTGCTCGACATGACCCCACTGGGTTGAGTGGGCCGTAAAACCTCAACACAAACAAACCATCAATGTTATATCTGCTGAATTAGCCTAGAAAGTTGTAAAGATTAAGAGTTATCCCTGGTCCTGCTGAACTTGGATGCCTTTCTTTGCAAACAGTGTAGATCCAGATCAGTTGGCTTCTGAAGAAGCCATCTGATGTGGATCTGCACTGTTTGTCATTTAGTATGTCACTTTACATCAACAATCTGGATCAAGAAATCTGGTTGGCTAACAATGAGAAGTAGGCATGACCCTTGTCCTGCTGAACCTGTATATACCCTGCCTTTGCAAACAGTGTAGATCCAGATCAGTTAGCTTCTTTGCCATTAAGTATGCAAATTTATAGCAACAATCTGGATGTAATAATCTGTTTGGCTGAAAATTAGAAGTGGACATGACATCTTAATTTATTCAGCAGGACAAGAGTTAATTAATTTATTCAGCATGACAAGGATGAAAGGATTAAATTTGGGTTAATATATGTACTCTAAGTTGAGCTAGCTAGCTAAACCTGAGTTTACAGTAAAAACCCACATAAGATGCTAGAGAATCATTCATCTGTTTCATATGGTTGGCCTCTGACTATCAGTGTCTTTGGTAGGGCCTATCGTGGTTCTGTTTGTGGTTTTCTTGTATTCTGGCTTCAGACCACTATTGAGCCCTTTGCTTTATTACATCACAGTATTTTTGATTGCCATCAGGAAAACATACCTATATAATTTTGACCCCCTTAAAGCCCACTTTTATATAGTAAAACTGAGGTTTACAGGGGTATACATTATTTTTGTTATTTCTGCTCAAAAACAAAGATTGTGGGTACTCGTTAGAACCGCCTCAGCACCCGTAATCTATGTTTTGAGCAGAAATGTGAAAAATATCAAACTTTTTGTCTGAAAATTTTCAGTTTTTGGTGGTGAAATTGACAATATATTTGAATAGGCGTGTTTTCGTAATGATATGTTTCAATATGATGGACAACCCTATGCAAGCTGAACATATATTTGTTATTTGGAGCTGCATCAGAATTAACCCTTCTCATGCGGTATAAATTAAGATGCCACACCCACTTCTAATTGTCATCCAATCAGAATTAACCCTTGTCATGCTGTATAAATTAAGATGCCACACCCACTTCTAATTGTCAGCCAATCAGATTACTTGATCCAGGTTGTTGGTACAAATTCACATACTGAATGGCAAACAGTGAAGATCCAAATCAGTTGGCTTCTGAAGAAGCCAACTGATCTGGATCTACATTGTTTGCAAAGGCAGGGCCAGGGTTAAGGATGATGTTTCCTGTGAGTGAAACTGATTTAAGCGCCTCAGTAATTTCACTACAAACCATTCAAAGGCAGTTCCTCTTAAAAATGCTGTTCTTTGTTTATACATGAATTGTTTTATATGTGCTGTTTGTTTTGTCTTTATTTGTTCCTCATCTCTCCTTCTTTTGGTGCCTTGGGATGGCTCTGTTTCATGATTGTGGCTTTTCCTGGGTATCTTTATAATATACAGTCGACTCTCGTTATCTCGAACTTCACGGGACCTAATAAAAATCTTCGAGTTATCAGTAGTTCGAGACAACCAAATTGTGACGTCATAGGCATGACGACTGTTCGCCTCTCTGTTCGCCAAAACGTGCTTGGAAGGCACATGTATATGGCAATTTAAATAATTTACGCGTACTTCAGTTTACATTGTTACTGTTTGTTTTAGGAGATGCAGTGGTTCTCTTGGAATAATATCATCAATAAATGTTAAGATTAATAATTTCAAACGTCTCTTGTTGTCTTTTAATACTCTTGCAACTTTGGATTTCCATATGAGCTATAAATAAAATTACTGCTTTCCGGGTTGTGTTAACTATACGTTATGAACTGGTTTGGATTAGCTCCCTTTCGCATAGCCGACTTGATAAAGTGTTGACTGGTTTCCGCTTTTGCATAAAACACTTACAATGTTAAGCGGCAGCTGTAAGCTAGTTTGGATCATCTCCCCTAGCATGAACGAACCGCCTCAGCGCGGCAAACTGTAGATCCTGCATAGAAAGCTCGTTATGAACCGTCTCATCTGGACCTACACTATTTGTGCGGGTATCCGTACCAGTCTACAGGGTCGGAAGCTTAAACATCGGTACCCACGTGTGATTCGTCTGTTTGAGGCCGTGCACGACAACTCCTATTAGAAGACTGTGCGACTGTCAAAGACTCGGATCAGCCTGCACGCCACCGAATTTTCCATTATATGCATAAGCCTTATCTGGGCTTACCAAAGAGCACCGCCTGACCAAAGAGTAACAAGCGAAGATTCAGACTTAGTTAGCCTGATCAATACTGGCTAATCTGAGTCGGAACCTGTCATGCACTGACTTTTCTTGAAGACGCTATATCATTCAGACGGACAGTACTCAATAGTGAAGAGCATATCTAAACAATAAATTAAAGAAACTTCGTTGATTAATTTTCCATAACACTATTCTGAGCCGCTTTTTATCTTACAAATCAATGACACGAGACAGTGTTGAGCGCCGCGTGTCAAACCCGACTCGACACGCACGTGATTTCATAATTATGGATTTTAGACATTGTTTGTGTTGTTTGTAATTACCTGGACAAAGTGGAAAATTAAACTATTGATTTATTTATCAATGGCCTATTATGATTTTCATTAACTGAGAGACCGGCGGCGCCGCATCTTACATTTTTTTTCCTTCATCATGGTCCGAGTTCGAGATACGCGGTAGTAAAAACTGTGAAAAATATATTCAGGGACTGAAAATGATGGACGAGATAGCCGAAGTGTCGACATAAAAGTAGTTCGACATACGCGAAGCTGAAATACAATAAATACATAGGGAAAATAATCGGGACTTAGAAATTAGTTCGACATAAGTGATAGGCTCGACATAAGAGGGGTCGAGATAACGAGAGTCGACTGTATAATATTATGCTGAAGTAGCCATATGCATGGATTACAATGACAAGATTGACAACCTAGCACAGACACAACTGGCAGCAGATCAGCATGGACCTCTGAGATGACTGGCTGCCTGTTTTTTTCACTTTCTCTTGACAAATAAAGTTTTTACATCACTGTCATTCAGTTACCAAAAAATGAAAATTTTCAGATAAAAAATTCTGATATTTTTCATATTTCTGCTCAAAACATAGATTGTGGTTACTCATTAGAACTGTCTCAGTGAGGCAGTTCTAACCAGTACCTACAATCTATGTTTTGAGCAGAAATAAGAAAAATAATGTATACCCCAGTAAACCCCAGTTTTACTATATAAAAGTGGAGTTTAAGGGGATCAGAATTACATAGGTATGTTTTTGTGATATGTAGTCAGAAAAAGATTGGATGTTTTTCTTATTTCTCCACAAAAACATATGTTGTGGGTACCAATTAGAAGCTCCTCACCATATGTTTTCATAGAGAAATAAGAAAACATATTTACCTGATACTCCGTCTCATCTAGAGCTGTTTTGATATGGAAGAAAACCTTTCTGTAAATACCATATTTCTATAAAAAAAACATATTTATCCTATCATCACGAAAACATACCTATATAATTTTGACCCCCTCAGACCCCACTTTTATATAGTAAAACTGGGGTTTACAGGGGTATACATTATTTTCTTATTTCTGCTCAAAAACATAGAGTGTGGGTACTTGTTAGAACCACCTCATCGAGGTGGTTCTAATGAGTACCCACAATCTATGTTTTGAGCAGAAATATGAAAAGTATCAGAGTTTTTAGTCTGAAAATTTTCAGTTTTTGGAGAGGAAATTTTCTATATATTTGAATAGGCGTGTTTTCGTAGTGGTATTTGGATACCTTAACTCATTACCATATTTGTCCTACAATTTCAGCAAGTCCATTTTACTACCTGTTGCTGTGTCTACAAATTGCTGAGTGAGTGGCAAATAGTGTAAACTTTGATCAGATGCCACATTTTGTGGTGCCTGATCTGGCTCTACACTATTTGTTCAGGCCTGTCTGTCTAAATACTTAGCGTAAATAAGGTAGTGAAAGTCCTAATTTAGAATTATCAAGTCTAAAACACATTTCTACGCAAATTACTCGAGAACCAGACAGAAGTCTCGTCACTGAATTATCAGTTCAGCATGGTAAATTAAAACTCGGATCATTAGGATAAATATCTGGAAGTAACAGACGTTTGACACGAAATTTGCAGCAGCAGAAATTCTAAAATTCTATTTTTTTTTTTTTTTTGCTTTTATTTTTTTCAGGGAAAATAAGTCTACATTTCATGTGAATCGTCTACTTAATATCAAGACTTGTTTTCTAAAAAAAAATTCACATTTGACATGAAAATGTGTGACTGCACTTTTTGCAGAGGACGCCATTCTAAGATTTTTATTTATTTATTTTTTTTATTTTTTTTTTTTTTTTACTTTTCAGAGAAAAGAAGTCTTGACATTTCATGTGAATTGTCTTAATGTTCACATGAAATGTCAAGACTTAGAAAAAAAATCAAAATTGTCATCTGCTGCAGTTGTGATTGGCACTTTAAGGGGCATTATTTGAGACATATAAAAATTGTTTTGGGGGCACAGGTCAGAATCTGATCACAATCTTCACTGTTGTTCAATATAGTATAAGTAAAATCCTACTATTAAAACCACCTTTGGTACTGCCTAAAAGAGGTCTTATTAGTGGGTGGTCTTAACCCTGGTCCTATGGATCCCAGATATACCCTGCCTTTGCAACAGTGTAGATCCAGAAGCCAACTGATCTGGATCTGCACTGTTTGTCATTGAGAATGTGAATTTGTAGTCTGGCCCCAGACCCTTTCTTTATTTTTCTTTTCTTTCTTTTCCTTTTTTTTTTTTTTTTTAGAGGGGACACAACACTTGTATAGCTTGTAGAATTTTTGTTTACTTCAGTCCCTTGGCTAGAAAGAAAGGTTTTTGTTCAGCCATAGGTAACTTGAAGTTGGATTAAAGAGGATCATGATAAAAAAATAATGTAGAGAAAGAGAGAAATAGATATAAAACAAAAACGACTGGAGCCAGTCAAGTGAATTTGTATCAACAACTTGGATCAAGTAATCTGATTGGCTGAAAATTAGAAATGGTCATGGCATTTTAATTTATTCAGCATGACAAGGGTTAATACTGAATATAGAACCCATCACGTAAACATGCCTATATAATTTTGACCCACTTAAACCCCACTTTTATATAGTAAAACGGGGTTTACAGGGGTATACATTATTTGTCTTATTTTTCCTCAAAAGCAGATTGTGGATACTCGTTAGGATTGCCTCTACATTTTGAGCAGAAATATGAAAAAAATATCAGAGTTCTTTATCTGAAAATTTTCCGTTTTTTTTGGAGGTGAAATTTTCTATATATTCAAATAGGCATGTTTTCGTAATGATTTGGCACTGGAAAAAGCTGTTCCTAATTCTGGAGTGGTCTTAATTTTGAATGGTCTTAGTAGCAGAATTTTACTGTACGTTGTTAGTCGATACAATATAATTGTGGGATGATTCTGTAATCAGGCGAAGAAGACACTGACAAGACTCTGCTGATGTTTGGCTGTCAGTCTATTCTTATGACATATTTCATGTCAATGTTAAAAGCACTAATGCTCAGCACACTGGTTAAAAATTTCAGCAGAGGACATTTTGAAACATTTTTTTCATGATTTTTTACTTAGTAAGCAGGTTTTTACATCTAATGGAGACAATTTGCCTGAAATGTCAAATCCTGTTTTCTGGGAAAAATAAGAATATATCATCGGTTTGTCTTCTGCTGAATTTGCCCGTAGAGTGGTAAAGGTTAACTGACCATGAAGAAGTATGGGATTCCCATGTTTTGCACTGAAATTTCAGTATCATTCATCTATTTATCATTACGAAAACACGCCTATTCAAATATATAGAAAATTTCACCTTCAAAAACTGAAAATTTTCAGATAAAAAACTCTGATAATTTTCATAATTCTGCTCAAAACATAGATTGTGGGTACTCGTTAGAACCGCCTCAGCGAGGCGGTTCTAACGAGTACCCACAATCTATATTTTGAGCAGAAATAAGAAAATTAATGTATACCCCCGTAAACCCCAGCTGTACTATATAAAGGTGGGGTTCAAGGGGGTCAACATTATATAGGTATGTTTTCGTGATGAGTTTACATCTTTTTTGTTGTTTCAGTTTATAATTGAGTCCTCCCTGAAATCACCTGACCAGTAAATGACACCAAAATCTGACCAACCAAACTAGCTTACCAGTTAACGGTTAATGTTATTGCTTAGACAAACACTATTACCTATGTACTTTTTCATTGATAAATACAGGTACGAATGCAGTTTTCATTGACAAATACAGGTATCACGATATTGTTTGTCTAAGGATTTACGCATGAGCGTGGTTATAGCCTTCTGACGGAGGAGTCAATTTAGAGGGAGGTCCTCATTAGAAGCACATCCACTGACAACATGTGTATCACAGAGAAATAACAAAAACATCAGTAATTTTCAATTAAAAAAAAAACAAAACCTTACTGTAAATATCCTTTTATGCCTAAACTTTGCTTTTTATGCATTTTTTTCTTAAAATACTTAGTGGTATTGCAAAAAGTGTAGCCCCTGATCAGACTGCTCCTTTAGAGAAATCTGATCAGGGTCTACACTGTTTCCATATGCCATTTTGTCAGACACTTTTGTGTATCTGGAGCTGTGGTATACCCAAAAGAGAAAGAGACTGATGCAACACTTTTTGGTAGCCATTATTGTTATTGTTTCTATAATTTTGTGATGTTAATGTTTGTTTTTCCGTCTATTTTCAGGTAAGTCCTTTGTTTCCTTATAAAGAAGAAGTCTAGAAGTACATGTAAGTGAAGATGAGTTCAGGGAAAGTGGGAGGGAGATGAGGTCAGATTAACTACCATATTTACACTTGCCGTTTGGATAGATGGTCCTGAGCAAACAGCACAGACTCGGGGCATCTGATCAGTCTTCACTGTTTGACACTCATTCAGCTTTTTATAGATAGATCAAGAGATAACAAAATACAACTTATTCAAAGCTTAGGACTATCACAAGTATAGTAAGGAATTAAATACTTTGTCCCTATATTTAGGATAAATCCAAAATGACAGATTAAATGGTGCCTTACCTAGACTATTTATAGGGTGTTTGGAATATTTATAGGGTAAATACAGTAATCTATGCTGGATGGACATTATAATCCCAGGTAGCATTCTTTATAAATCTACAGCGGTCGTTATCAGTCTGTCAGCTATCCTGAAGGGCGGGTAACGGCCCGCTATAAATTTATGTAGAATTCCAACTAGTATTCTTTATAAATCTACAGCGGGCCCATACTGGCCCATCAGCTACCCTGGCAGAATGCTTACTGGGATATATAGATTTTCTCATGTTGCGGCTGAACAGACTGCCCCCAAACTTCACTGGTGTTTTCTTTTGTTTTTTTTTTAACCCTCGTTATGCTAAATAAATTTAGATGCCATGCCCACATATTTTCAGCCAATCCGATCACTTGATCCAAATTGTTGATACAATTTCACATACTTGATGATAAACAGTGCAGATCCAGATCAGAAGCCAACATCTGGATCTACACTGTTTGCAAAGGCAGAGCATATCCGGGTTCAGCAGGACAAGGGTTAAGTGTGACATGATCTTGTATATGGCCTTATTTATCCTAAATATTTAGATAATTTGTCCCCTTACCCCTTTCTATACTTGTTCTAAAATTTGTTGTAAGTCCATTTATTAGCTATTGATTTGTCTGAAAGTTGTTGAATGAGTGGCTAACATTGTAGACCTTGATCAGACACCATGTGTGGCTTCTGATGTTGGTGTACACTGCTCAGGCTCTATCTGTCCCAACAGAGTCTATATGGTATATATTCTGTATTTTAACTGGATCTTTGCAGATTTGATAATGCAAGGGAAGCTACTATTATAATTACTCCAGCTTTTTTCTAACCTCATAACTTCCCTTAAAACTTGAGGCTCAATCTGTCAGTCTTAACGCATTTTAGTCTGAAGACCCCCAAAAGAGTGATTGGCAAACAGTGCAGACCCTGATCTGGGTCTACTCTGTTTGCATTTACTACAGAAATTTCTGTAAAACAGTAATAGTGAAAGCTAGCCAGACACACTGCTGTTGGAAATAGACCTAGGTCCAATGAGTTGTGGTGTTAGAGTTCACTCGACAAAAATGGGTTAAAGTTTGATGATAGCCTTTGTCATGTTTGTGTCCAGACTGCAGTTATGTGTAGAGCTGCCAGACTACAGTGATGTATTTTTATCAGGATCATAGAGGATATCACTTAGCCTAAGACCATATAATAGCATTAATTTGTTTTGCTTAATTGTTTTTAACAAGAAAAAAATGCTGTGTATATGCATATGTTCATATTAGTCAGTTTCTTCACACAAAACATTGGGTGGTTGGGTGGTGCGAAGGTGTCATGTATCTTTTGTCACCCGGGGCGTCCAGCTGATATTGGCTTATAGTTGGGCAAGGCCTGCTATCCTTGTAGCAGGTAAGGGTAGGGAGGTGATGTTTTTATTTCTTCTGTTTCTTCACTTTCATTCCTGTTTCTCTTTCTTCCCTGTCCCTCCCTTTCATCTCTTCTGCTATCTCTTCTGTCTATTTTCTCCCTTTCTCTGGGAGACGACACAAAATGACCCACAAGGGTTGACGTGTCGTTAAACCCCAACTCAATCAATCACACAAAACAATGGTAATAACAATAAAAAATAAATCAAATTGAATTGTATGTAATAGCCACAACATGAGAAAATGTACCATCTGATATGTTCACCCACTGAAGACTCAAATCAGCCTGCACCATGCAGTTTCTTCAGTCTTCATTGTCCACATGAATAAACTGCATCCTTGGCTGTTCAAAATGGGCCCAGCGAAGATTCTGATCAGGCTGCACGAATGTGCAGTCTGATCTGAATCTTTTCTGGGCGCACATGTCAGAAGATATGTTTACTGATGTTGCTGCTCGAATGACAATAATTTTGACTTATGACCGCCTTCCCACTTAGAAAATTAGTTGTCCCATGGTATGCATTTTCTCTGACAATTTTTATCATCCTTAAAGAATTGGTTAGAATCTTGGAGAACTTTTCTATGATATCTCATAAGGAATTTATAGAACAAGTGACACCATCACAAAAACATGCTTATATAATTTTGACCACCTTAAACCCCACTTTTACATAGAAAAACTGGGGTTTACAGGGGTATACATTATTTTTCATATTTCTGCTCAAAAACATAGATTGTGGGTACTAGTTAGAACTGCCTCGGTGAGGCAGTTCTTACGAGTACCCACAATCTATGTTTTAAACGGAAATGTGAAAAATATCAGACTTTTTTATCTGAAAATTTTCAGTTTTTGGAGGTGATATTTTCTATATATTTAAATAGGCGTGTTTTCGTAATGACTGTGTACTGCATGCATATGATAGGCAGAGCCCAATCCACTCCTTTCATTGCCTTCAAACTTCCCCCATTGGGTATTCATTCACTGCTTGGTGAACAGTTTTTTATTCAATGGTATGAGCTGGGCTCAAACCCTTAACCTTCAACATTGCAGTCAAATTATCTTAACCACTCAGCTGTTACAACATACACCACAACCTCTTTATAACACTATTGTTGGGGTCCAAAGCATAAACTGTTTTAGCTATCCAAACCATGTTATATCCAAACACAAAATGCATAGATTATATAGAAAAATGACCATTTATGGTCATTTTTCTATATTATTTATAAATTTTTGGAATCCATCTTTTTTGGGATCCATCTTTTGAACTGTGTTATATACAAAACTGTGTTATAATGAATCGAGTTATAAAGAGGTTGTGCTGTATTTTTGTTTAAATTTTAGGTGTGCTTGCTAATACTTATGAATGGGATGCAATTTTTCAATTGTCCAAGAACAGAACAACGACATTATCAAGTTTCAGTGATTTAACTCATTTTAGTTTGGAGACCCCAAAAGGGTAATTTGTCAAACAGTGCAGACCCAGATCAAATTCCCCTACTATATATTGGAAGGGTTAAACTTGAATTTCAGACTGTGTGGTTTAGATACTCCAAGTGAAAAATGACTAAACTGTTCGAAAACTGTGGAGACACTGATCAGATGCCACATTCTGTTGCATCTGATCTGGGTCTACATTGTTTGTCAATTACCCTTTTAAATGGTTTAACCCTTAAACTGCCAATCACAACAATTGTCATCTGCTTTGTCATCTGCTTGCAATTTCAAAAGTCATTTTTGCAAACAGTGTGGACCCAGATCAGACTGCTCCTCTAGGAGCAGTCTGATCAGGGTCCACACTGTTTTGTTTGCCTGTATGCAAAAATAGGTTTGAAAAGTTTGCAAGAATATTCAGCAGATGACATTTTCAGATGCAGGTTTTCCTGGCATTTAAAGGGTTAAATGAGAACTAGACCATTTGATTGCCTGGTCACATGTCTAAAAACTTTGAAATGAATAACAAGCAGTGTAGATCCTGATAGATCCCACACTGTGGCATGAGTACACTCTTTGCTCAGCTACTTATGGTAAATATCCATCTTTATTGGAACCAAGGGAGAGAGAGTCATCAGTCAGAGTTTTAGCAGTGAAAAAGCTATTTATCTCCCTTAGACTTTTAAGCCAGCACACGACAAAACCTTCAATAAAACCTGTGTAATCAGCAAAGATTCAGATCAACCTGTACCTCTACCTGGTATAGCAAGGGTTCTTGTTTATCTCTCCTCTTTGGATAGCCTGGAGACTGGGGAAGGCACATGCGATCAGCGAAGACTCTGATCAGGCTGCATGGATGCACAGGCTGATCTGAGTATTTGCTGGTCGCACAAGCCATAATTATTGTAGGTTTTATTGTGCGCTGACTAAATTATAAAGCTTCAGGTTTCTGGGAAAAATTTCAGCAGACAACATTTTGAAATATCTTCCTTATTTTTATCAGAAAATAGGCTTTTGCATTTCATGCAAACTAAGACAACTTGCATGAAATGTCAAAGCCCAGTTTCCGAAATGAAAAAAAAAAAAAGAAGAAGAAAAAATATATTGTCAGTTTATTGTCTGCTGAATTAGCCCAGAGTGTTTTGATGGTTAAAAACATTTCAGTTAGTTGGGGAGAATACTTTAAGGTGATAATGACTGCGCAGAAGAATACAAATAATTCTACTGTGAGTAGGATTGGAATCTACAACTTCTGAAAAACTAGGAAATATTTTTAAAATGTCGTCTGCTAAAATTTCTACCCATTAGGCTAAGTGTTAAATTTTAAACATAACATAGGCCTAGCTTATTTAAAATCGAAACCTCAGAATGACCTAACTGGTAAACAAAAAGTAAAATAACATCGTCCTAGCTTATTTGAAATTGAAACTTCAGCATGACTTAACTGGTAAACAAAAGTAAAATAACAGTGGCCTAGCTTATTTAAAATTGAAACTTCAGCATGACTAAACTGGTTGAACAAAAAGTAAAATGACATTGGCTTAGCTTATTTGAAATTAAAATGTCAGCATGACCTAACAGGTAAACAAAAGTAAAATAACTTTGGCCTAGCTTATTTAAAATTGACACTTCAGCATGACTTAGTTGGTAAACAAAAAGTAAAATAATATTGGCCTAGCTTATTCAAAATTGAAACTTCAGCATGATTTAACTGGTAAACAAAAGTAAAATAGCACTGGCCTAGGTTATTTAAAATTGACACTTCAGCATGACTTAATTGGTAAACAAAAAGTAAAATAACATTGGCCTAGCTTATACAAAATTGAAACTTCAGCATGACTTAACTGGTAAACAAAAGTAAAATAGCACTGGCTTAGGTTATTTAAAATTGACACTTCAGCATGACTTAACTGTTAAACAAAAGTAAAATAACATTGGCCTAGCATATTTAGATTTGAAAGTAAACACTATGTTAAATAGCATAGGCCTAGCTTATTTGAAATTGAAACTTCAGCATGAGCTAACTGTTGAGCAAAAAGTAAAATAATATTGTCTTGGCTTATTATATCTCCCCCGCCTCCCCCTTCCATCGCCCCTTCAGGGTCAGGAGACATAATGTTTTTTGCCTTGGATGTTTGTCCATTTGTCTGTCCATCAGTCTGTCTGTCACAAATTGTATCGGCCTCATAACTTGAAAACCGTTTGAAATATTTGTACCAAACTTTACTGAAATGTTAACCACCATGAGATGACATGCAGAACATATAAACCATAACTGTGGTTTACCTACTTTTGGAGTTATGGTCCTTTGAACATTGTAAATAGTGATTTTGGTCTTAAAATCGTGTCCCCCTTAACTTGAAAACTATTAGGGATGTTTTCATGAAACTTTACAGAAATGTTTACCACCATGAGACCACATGCAGAACACAAGAGCAACAACTGTGGTATACCTAATGTTGGAGTTACAGCCCTTTGAACATGGTAAAAAGTGATTTGGTTCATATACTCATCTCTGATCTGTAACTTGAAAACTATTTGAGATATTTTCAGAAACCTTTTCAGAAATGTTTAGCACCATGAGACAACATGCAGAAAATAAGAACCATAACTGTGGTTTACCTACTTTTGGAGTTACAGCCCTTTGAACAGTGTAAATAGTGATTTTCTATCATATACTAATGTCTGCTTGGTATCTTGAAAACTGTGTGAGCTATTTTCATCAAACTTTACAGAAATGTTAACCAGTATTAGATGGCATGTAAATAATAAGAACCATAACTCTTATTTGCGTACTTTTGCAGTTACTGCCCTTTGAACATTGCAAAGAGTGATTTCTCTCATTCATGTGTCTTAATGATACTAACTAACTGTGAAAAGCAGTACTCTAAAAGTGGGCAGACCTCTGTTTTCATGTAGAAAACAAATTCTAGTTTAAAATTGAAATGTCCGCATAACTTGACTGGTAAACAAAAAAGTAAAATCACATTGGCCTAGCCTATTTAAAATTGACACTTCAGCATGACTTAGCTGGTAAACAAATGGTAAAATAACATTGGCCTGGCTCATTTAAATTTTAAACTTCAGTATGACTAATTCTAAAGTTTACACTCAATTATGGAACCGAGGCCAGATCTCCTGAGATTTTTCTCCGTCAAACTGGCATGTAGCTTAAGCAGTTTATGATTGAAGCTTTAACCTTAATGATTTGCTGAATTTCAGAATCGGCAGACAACATTTTAAAACATTTTACTTTTTTTTTTCAGAAAAAAGGACTTAATGTTTTATGGAAATCTTCTTCTCAAGAGATGATTTACATGAAATGTCAAGCCTTGTCTTCTGGGAAATAAAATCATATCTTGTCATCTGCTGATTCAAACTTTAGCATACGAAGAGTTAAAACGTCTTCATTGTTGGTATCACGCTATTTAGGCATATTAGTTGACATCATCATGCAAAGGAAATGTAAAGCTTAGCTAAAGTTTGGTTGTGCAAGGCAAAAAGGTACCGTTTTAATCACCGGTTGGGCAGATTCAGTAGATGACACATTGATGATATTTTTTTTATTTTTCCCTGAAAATTGGATTTGACATTTCATGTTGAAGGAGACAATTTGCATGAAATGTCAAACATTATTTTCTGAGTAGGAGACAATTTGCATGAAATGTCAAATCCTGTTTTCTGGGGAAAATATTTCATGCAAATTAGAAGACAATTTTAATGAAATGTCAAATCCTATTTTTCTGGGAAAAATAAGAAAAAATATTTAAAAATGTTGTCTGTGGAAATTTTTCCCAGCATGCTAAGTGTTAAACTTTAACCTGCTTGTGATGACAATTTAAAATATTTTTTTACCTAGTTCTTCACAGAAAAAAAACAAATGTTTGATATTTCATTCATTGTATCCTTTGAAATCAGTTTGAAGAAAATGTCCAGCCTTATTTCCTGTGAAAAATAAGGAACATATGACCAGTTTGTCTTTTGCTGATTTAGCCAAGATATTGGTAAAGTCTACATTGGCAGCAGGCCTGAGACTAACCATGTTTACTCCGTATTGGAACAGACAGGCCTGAACAAACAGTGTAGATCCAGATCAGATGCCACATTATGCGACATTTGATCTGGATTTATGCTGTCAGAGAAATAGTTAAGGAGGAGTATTTGGTGATAATTATGGGATAATTTTCTCCAGTTCTCCATAAAAGCATATGTAGTGGGTACTCATTAGAAATGCCTCAGCAAAGGGCTTCTAATGAGTACCCACAACATATGTTTTTATGGAGTAATAAGAAAAATTATTCCAGAATTTTAAACAAATACTCATCCTTAACAATTCCTCTGACTGTTTGCCACTCATCCAGCTTTTTTTTAGATACAGTCGAACCTCATTAACTTGAACTACGATGGCTCATTTACCATGCCTGCTTTTTTCTGGCGAAAGAATGTGCACAATATTGGTTAACCGCTTAGAGGACTAAGCCTGCCCAGTAAACGTGTGGTTAGGTAAACTGACCATGCTTGACATGACCCCATTGGGTTGACTGGGCTGTAAAACCTCAGCACAAACAAACAAAACCATGGCTGCTTTGAACTCGTTTTTGAGTCCCTATGAAATTCTTCCGATAGCTCCAGAAAACAAATATTTAAGGAAATTTTCTTATTTTATCATGAAATTGTAAGTTGTGTGTAGTCATTAGAATTGCCTCATCAAGGTGATTCTAATGAGCACACTCAACGCCATTATTGTATAGAAGCTCAAAAAGACCCTAAATTATCGCCATTTGCTTCCTGACTTGGTGCAATGATTAACCCTCAGTGGCTCAAACTACCCATGTCTCAAACAAGTTTCCATGGCCCCAAAGATCCCCATTGAAGTTTGACTATACATCAGCAGGTAATAAAATAGACCTTTAAATTTCTGGATGAATATTGTATGGACTTGCTTAGCATTCTGGGTAAAAGTTTCAGCAGACAACATACTGAAATATTTCTCTTACATTTCCCAGGAAACAGGATTTGACATTTCATGCAAATTGTCCTGGTTGGAGACAATTTGCATGAACTGTCAAATCATGTTTTCTTGGAAAAATAAGAAAAAAAAATCACCAATTTGTCGTCTGCTAAATGGGGATGGTTGGGTGTGGCAAAGGTCCAAAGGTCCAACTGATACTGGCTTACAGTTGGGCAAGGCTTGCTATCCTTGTAGCAGGTAAGGGTAGAGGGTAATGTTTTAATTTCTTCTGTTTCTTCACTTTAATTCATTGCTGTTCCTCTTTCATCCCTGTCCCTCTCTTCCATCTCCTCTACTATGTCTTCTATCTCTTTTCTCCCTTTCTCTGGGAGATGAACAAAATGACCCACAGTGGTTGACATGTTGTTAGACCTGAACACAATCAAAATCTAAAAGTTTCTGCAGACATCATATTGAAATATTTTTCTGATATTTCCCAGAAAACAGGATTTGACATTTCATGCAAATTGTCTCCGTTGGAGACAATTTGCATGAAATGTCAAATCCTGTTTTCTTGGAAAAATTAAACTAAAAGATATCACCAGTTTGTCGTCCACTAAATCAGCTCAGTAAAAGTTAAGGTGTTCCAATATTTAAGGTATAATTATGACAGATACCCAAGGGATTTGCAGAAGATGCAAATGCAAGTCCTATTACATTTAAACGGTTTTAGATCATGCAGTTTTCAGCCAAGAAATTGGCTAACATCTTCACAAAATGGTCCCCAGTGGAAAGCGTGTCACAACGCTGTGTGACAAGACAGATAAATCGCAGCATCAGAAAATGTACCCTAGGATGTGCAATCGGTAAAGAATTATATCGGCAGTCTGATCAGTTTTCGCTGTCAATCTGAAGAAGAATTGGATCAGATCTTCACTCCTCAGTGCATTACAAAAACACGACTATTCAAATATACTGAACATTTTACCGTCAAAACATGAAAATTGTCATATAAAATATTCTGATGTTTTTTATAGTACCGCTCAAAACATAGATTGTGGGTACTCGTTAGAACCGCCTCGACAATCTATGTTTTTGAGCAGAAATAAGAAAGATAATGTATACCCCTTAAAACCCTAGTTAGCTCGGCTGTTTTCGAAGGGTATGTTGTGTCATAGCTCTGGTGTCGTCTGCGTCGTCGTCGTCATGCAAAAACTTGGACATTTTGTAATATCTCTGTCATTACTGAAGATATTTACTTGAAACTTGGACGAGTTGTTCATTATGAAAAGGGGAACTCATACAAATAAAGGAGGTAACCCTCAAAATATTTTTGGCACAGTTATGCCCCTTTTTCGACAGAATTTTTGTTGAAAAATGGTTTCTTTAAGTAGTTCTGTTGCATATAATCAAACATGCCCTATGTATTTCTAAAAGAAACTGCAGCCGAGCGTTGGCACCCGCATGTGGTGCTCTTGTTTTACTATATAAAAATGGGTTTTAATGGGGTCAAAAATATATAGGCATGTTTTTGAGACAAAAGACTTGGACATCTCTCCTTCTTTTGGTGCCTTGTGATTGTGGCCTTTCCTGCGTAACTTCACTTACATTTTTTAATTCCTCGAAAAATTGTCAAAAAAAGAGTAGAAATGAATAGTAAAGTGTTGGAATCTTTAAATGTCTAAGAATTATGAGACTTAACCCTTGTCCTGCTGAATAAATTAAGATGCCACGCCCACTTCTAATTTCCAGCCAATCAGATTACTTGATTCGGGTTTTTTGATAGAAATTCACATATTTAATGACAAACAGTGCAGATCCAGATTAGTTGGCTTCTACACTATTTGCTAAGACAGGGTATGTTGTGTTCAGCAAAAAAAGGGTTGAGCCTTGTCCTCTTGAACCTGAATATGTCCTGCCTTTGCAAATAGTGTAGATCTAGATCAGTTGGCTTCTTCAAGTAATCTGATTGGCTGACAGTTAGCAATGAGTGTTGCATCTTAATTGATTCAGCATGACAAGGATAAAAATTACTGCCTTACTCACCTTAATAACACTATGTATTGGGACAGACAGGCCTAAGCAAACAATGTAAACCCAAATCAGATGTAGGAGAATGGTGCTTCTGATCGGGCCCTACATCCAACAGTTTTTCAGCATCACGAAAACATACCTATATAATTTTGACCCCCTTAAACCCCACTTTTATATAGTAAAACTGGGGTTTACAGGGGTAAACATTATTTTTCTTATTTCTGCTCAAACACATAGATTGTGGGTACTCGTTAGAACCACCTTGCTGAGGCTGTTCTAGCGAGTACCCACAACCTATGTTTTGAGCAGAAATATGAAAAATATCAGAATTTTTATCTAAAAAATTTTCCTTTTTTTGGTGGAATAATTTTCAGTATAATTTAAATAGGCATGTTTTCTTAATGGACACATCACACGAGAGTAAAATAGTAAGTAAGTAAGTAAAGACTTTATTTAACAAGGGTGACAAATGGCATATGGTAAAGCTTATCTTCCATGAGGCCCGCAGAGTATACTATACAAATGTACAAATAGCAAGTAGATATAACAGTTATCAACATCATCACTCTAAATAACATGGTTATAGAGACAGAAGATTTTATTTTGTTTTTCAAATTTAGTATGGTAAGAGGTAGTATTTAGGAGGTAAGATGTGATAATATTTCGGTTAAATAAGATAATTTCTGTAAATACCCTAAAATTCAGAGAAATTTGTCTTTACAGAGGGAATTCCTAGAGTTGAAGGCAATATAAGGCAGGAGGGCTAGGCACTGAGTTTATTTTTATGTAAGCAGAGATATGAAGAAATGGGGGATGCATATCACTACTTCTTTTTTTCTCAGCTAACACATCATACTCTTATTGGTCCTGTTATACCTGAGAGCATTATAGTTCCAGTTAGGGCAGTTTTTTTACCACAAATTATTGATATTTTATCTTATTTCTCCACAAAAACGTGTTGTGGGTATTCATTAGAGGCACCTCACTATGGCGCTTCTAATGTGTACCCAGAACATGTTTTTATGGAGAACTAGAATTGTGTCCACAGTACACGGATGCCCTCGCTGTGGGGTACCTGACTATAAAACTGCAAAATTCTACCTGGTACTAATGCCTTAACCTGAGTCTAACAGGATCATGTACGAACGTACACACATTCGTACAGAAGGACGTACACATAAACGGAAAGCCGAATAACTATATGCCCCCAGCATCATCCTATGCGGGGGCGTAAAAAAGGAACATATTTACCTGACGATCTGTAAAAATTCTAATTATCAATGGGGCATTTATCTTTCATAAAGAGGGAGGTGGGCATTTATTAGAGGCTACAGTGTTTGATAACAGTTTGAATAACTTCAAAATATTTAAGTTTTCCTCCGATAACCGCCATATTGATATGGGAAATGGAAGTATATACTAGTGTTACAATGGACATGTGAAGTGTAGATTAGCATTACAAAAGACGTGTCAGCCTCTCTAGGACAATTGTTGTACCTGGCATGGCCTAAAAATCCCATGTTCATATCTTTTATTGACCAAGAGAAAAAAAGGAACTTGTTTGTTCAATTATTAAACAGTAGATTGGGAAACTAACTTCAAGAGGTAGTAGCAATATTTTTTTCTAAAATGATTGATGGGTGTTTAATTATTAGAGGCTGGTATTTCCAAGAGAAATGATAAAAAAGTCATGGATTTTCAGGCATAGATTGGGGCATGGGTGTTTATTAGAGCTGTATTTATACCATATTTTCAGATAAATCTTACTATCCACGGTACAGCTAATCAAATTATCCATACTTTCAGCTAAATCTTACTGTCCATATTTTCAGTTAAATATTACTGTCAATATTTTCAGTTAACCCTTGTCATGCTGAATAAATTAAGATGCCACACCCACTTCTAATTGTCAGCCAATCAGATTCCTTGATCCAGATTGTTGATATAAATTCACATACTGAATAGCAAACAGTGCAGATCCAGATCAGTTGGCTTCTTCAGAAGCCAACTGATCTGGATCTACACTGTTTGCAAAGGCAGGGTATATCCGGGTTCAGCAGGACTAGGGTTTTAAATTAAAATTTCTGGAAGAAAAGCTATTTATCTGAGTTTTTCTTTATCTAGAACCCTAGCTTTCCCTGTCTGAATCCATACCCTTTCTTATTTGGGGGATGACTATCATTATTGGCTGGTTGATGGAGTGTTATTCAATAATGTTGATGTTTATTTTTGACACAGTATCTCTAGATAAGGAGCGTATGAAGATAAATATTCTTATCTGTCAATGAAAACATATGTTGTGGATACTCATTGGAATTGCCTCAGAGAAGCAATTCCAGTGAGTACCACAACATATGTTTTCATGGAGAAATAAGAGAAATATTGGTCTTTTATTGATGGAGAAAATATGCTTGAATCAGAAGTTATGGGTCACATAGAAAGTAAGACTAATATTTCAAGGAGGAAATGTCATTGGAATCTCACTTGTCAAATGTGCATTTGATTATTTGGTTGTTCGGCTGGTTGATAATCTGACAGATGAGGAATGAGGCAGAATGTTGTCCTGAATCAGTTTCCTTTTCTCCTTCTGATTTTTAATTCTGCCCTGCCTTTGCAAGTAGTGTAGAGAAGAAGCCAACTGTTCTGGATCTGCACTGTTTGTCATTCAGTATGAGAATGTGAACAACCTGGATCAAGCAATCTGATTGGCTGACACTTAGAAGTAGGCATGACATTTTAACCCTTAAAAGTACTAAGCAAAATTGTAGCAGATGGCATTTTGAAATATATTTTTATTATTTTTCAGAGAAAACATTACGAAAACACGCCTATTCAAATATACTGAAAATTTTACCACCAAAAAATGAAAATTTTCAGTTAAAAAATCCTAATATTTTTCATATTTCTGCTGAAAACATAGATTGTGGGTACTTGTTAGAACTGCCTCGGCGAGGCAGTTCTAACGAGTACCCACAATTTATGTTTTCAGCAGAAATAAGAAAAATAATGTATACCCCTGTAAACCTCAGTTTTACTACATAAAAGTGGGGTTTAAGGGGGTCAAAATTATATAGGCATGTTTTCGTGATGATAAGGCTTATTATTTCATGTTAATCATCTACAAGGTGAATAAATTTTCTTACAAGAAGATGGGATTTCAATATTGTTTGCATTGCATTGAAATCCTATCTAAATCAGGAGCCAAACAGACTATACAGCCGAAAAAATGAGACCAAATTATATCTGCCTGAATGGATTTCTTGGTAAAATCTGTTGTAAGCTGATATAATTTTATTTGAATTGAAATTAGAATATCTTTTTAGCTTTCTTATCCAAAATTTTCAGAAACTTTGGTAGTATCCAATTTATATGAGTCCACATTACAGAACTGACTTTTATTTTATTGTTAGCAGTGAAATCAGTGTATATCTGGTGAAAATAAAAGTGGTATCAATCACTAGTGAATTGATATCGTATCATTTCACTATAGTGACTGATGCGATTTATATTTTCACTGCTCGCTTTGGACAACTTCGGTTTTCTTCATTGTTTCAGAAGTGGATGTAACCTCCACTTCAGATTTTTGAACACCTCTAACTTCTTTGTTTCTAAATTAAACTGTCAAGTGTTGGTATGCATTTTCTTAGTTAGAATGTAAGGAACATTTTGGTATCCAGTTTATTTTGATTTGCCAAAACATTTTGTTTTTGTCTCTCCAGCGTTTTACAGGTTAAGCACTGAACATTGATGCCATGATGTTCATGTTTTGTTTGGTGATGTTAATTATGACATCAGAAACGCGCATTGAGGTGTAAACAATAAAATAAAAAGAAAATTTACTCTTTTTCAGTGGATACCATAAAAAATTTTCATCTTGTGTAATGAAAACATTCAAATTTTCACTCGTGCTTTGCACTCGTGAAAATACTGATGTTTTCATTACACTCGATGACAATATTTATGGTATTCACATCAAAAGAGTAAATATCCTCAGTTTATATTAATTTTGCAATACAAACTCTCCATTACAAAGGTCACCAGGTTTTCCCTCTTTTTCTGTCCCAAAATAATCTTTCACAGCTTAATTTCACCAATAAAAAAAATGAATACATCCCTACAGTTTCTCAGAGAAATGCTTCCGGTTTTGGTTCACCACTATGTTTTGCATCTGAGCTGGTCCCTGGGTCAATGAAAAACAAGATACCTCATTCACTGTCCCCGAAATAAACTGTTGACAAATGAGGTTCCTCATTTACGAGGTTACTCATTCACAGAATTGTAAGAGTCAAGAATTTAATCTGACCTGTATTAGAGATCACCTGCCTTAAAAGGTCATATTATTTAACCCTTGACCTGCTGAACCCGGATATACCCTGCCTTTGCCAACAGTGTAGATCCAGATCAGTTGGCTTCTGAAGAAGCCAACTTTCAGAAGCCAACTGATCTGGATCTACACTGTTTGCCATTAAGTATGTGAATTTATATCAACCAGCTGGATCAAGTAATCTGATTGGCTATAAATTAGAAATGGGTGTGGCATCTTCATTTATTCAGCAGGACAAGGGTTAATTGCCATATGAGTCAGGGCATAGCATTTCTTACATGATTGTGTGTGCACACAGCAAAGACTCTGATCAGTCTTTCCTGCCCAATTGAAGATGCTTTAATAGATGCTTGACTACCCACTGAGTGCTCTGCAAAGACTGATCAGACTGGGTGGATGTGCAAGCTGATGAGTCTTTGCCAGAGACAAATGGAATCTTTTAGGAAATGCTATAATGCTGTGCCCTGGTTCATATGTGATCAGGACTCAGGTATTGGTTTAACCCATTTATGCCTAGTGGACTCTTCTGCCCTTATACATTAGATGAGTCCATTTGTCGTTTAAGGGATGTCTGCTTTATCTTACCGTATTTGACCTAATTACTACACATACCCTATAAGCGCACAGTCAAGCAATTCAGTAATCTTCAGATTACAGCCAGTGCACTTTTTGTCTACTTCTTTATAAAGCTATATGTTTTGGGAACCCATTCTAATTGCATCGACTTGTTAATGCAATTCAAATGAGTACACACAACGCATGCATTTATAATGAATATCAGTAAAAAAAAAAGACACAGCAAAATCGCATAAGCATCATTTGATAAGTCCTCCTTCTCTGATCATTTTTTAAAGTGTACCCTTAGTACATGTTTTATCACAAGTTTTCCCAGTATTTTTGAAAGACCTAGGTGCATAGTGTGGTAAATAGGTCGATTATGGTATTTTAATCATTTTTACAGAACTTGCTATATCTGTTAAGCAAACAGTGTAGCATTATGCAGTGTCTGATCTGGGTCTGTACTGTTTGCCAATGTCCAGTTTATAGGTTGCTAGACATAAATGGGTTAACCCTAGTCCTGATGAACTCAGCTATACCCTTCCTTTGCAAACAGTGTAGATCCAGATCAGTTGGCTTCTTCACTTCTGAAGAAACCAACTGATCTGGATCTGCACTGTTTGCCATTAAGTATGTGAATTTATAGCAACAATCTGGATCAAGTAATCTGATTGGCTGGAAATTAGAAATGGGTGTGGCATCTTAATTTATTCAGCATGGAAAAGGTTCAGAATAGTGGTTGAGAATACTGGTCTCTTGAGTGCTTTGTAATGAGAATGAATCAGGACTCTTTACTGACTTTGAGAGTACTGCTTTGACAACCGATGACAAGTCATGTTGAGTACCATATTTACCCCAAGTATTGGGACACCTTTACTCTTTCCCATAATTGTCCTAGAATTTGAACAAGTCCATCACTAAAACATGCCTATATAATTTTGACCCCCTTAAACCCCACTTTTATACAGTATAACTGGGTTTTACAGGGGTATACAATATTTTTCTTAGTTTTGCTTGAAAACATAGATTGTGGGTTCTCGTAAGAACCACCTCACCAAGGCAGTTCTAATGAGTACCCACAATCTATGTTTTGAGCAGAAATACGAAAAATATCAGAATTTTCATTTAAAAATTTTCCTTTTTTGGTTGTAAAATTTTCAGTATATATTTGAATAGGCGTGTTTTTGTAATGATATAAGAAAAATATCAAAATATTTAATTGAAAAACATCAACAACAAAAAAAAAAGCCTAATCTGGAGCAATGTTGCAGTCCCTGCAGCTGTCATATTTTTCAGAATGTTTAATTTAGGGGAAGAAGTATTTATGGGATTTTAATAAGATTTGTCATAACTGTCATTATTTTATAAGATATCAAGATTTTGCAGCTTAGTCTTTTCTGTTATTTTATTGTTTGTCATGATTTTTCAACTTAGTCATAGAAACATACTATTTCATAGTCAGACTCTCTTTCCCAGAAAATGGGATTTGACATTTCATACAAATTATTGCTGAAAGAGACAGTTGCATGAACTGTAAAATCTTATTTTCTGGGAAGAATTAGAAAAATATTTCAAAATGTCATCTGTTGAAGATTTTACCCTGTGTGCTAAGTGTTATAGCTTCTCAACAACATTCAATATTTGAGTGAAGTTCCTGCTTTGAAGGACACTTAGTTTCCATATTATGTAGATAGGCAAGAAGAACTCTTGGTTTCCATATTATTAAAACAGACAAGAAGGACCTTTGGTTTCTATATTATTAAAATAAGCAAGAAGGATACTTGGTTCCCAGATTATTGAAATAGGCAAGAGGGCCATTGGTTTCCATATAATTAAAATAGGCAAGCAGAACACTTAGTTTCCATATTATTATAATAGGCAAGAATGTCTCTTGATTACCAGCTTATTAAAATAGGCAAGAAGAACACTCGGTTCCCATCTTATTAAAATAAGCACGAAAGACTCTTGGTTTCCATATTATTTAAATAGGCAAGAAGGACCCTTAGGTTCTTAGGTTCTTAGCTTATTAAAACAGGCAAGAAGGACATTTTGTTCAGATCTTTTCAAAATAGGCAAGAAGGACCTTTAGTTTCCATCCTGTTGAAATAGGCAAGAAGGACTTTTGGTTTCATCTTATCAAAATATACAAGAAGGAGTACACTTTGTTTCCATATTAAGATTGGCAAGAAGGACACTTGGTTCCCGGCTTATTATTTGGCAAGAAGGACATTTGGTTTCCATATTATGGAGGGGCTTCTAATGAATGCCCACAACTTATGTTTTTTTGGAGAACTAAGACAAATAAATGTCAGTACTTTTTGGCTGACTAAACTGTCTTATCAGGCTTTATTTTTAGATAATCAGCAAGGATTGCAAAGACTTGTTCAAAGTCTTCGCAATATTTAGGGTAAATACAGTATTCTTTGTCTGCCATCCAGGAAATGCAGAAAGAAGACTAATGGGCAGTATATCATTCAGTTTTTATGCCAGTAGTATGGAAATGTCAAACCCTGAATCTGATTGTGTTACTATTTATTTATGAAAATCAAATAAGTCAAAGTAAACGAAGAATAGACTCAAAGGATATGCAAAGAGCAATACATCAGACAAACATTGTCCATGCAGTCTGTTCAGTTTACATACTTTGAATACAGAAATAGTAAATAGTTGAACCTCTGTGGACAAAACCTGCAGTTCTGATCAGGTGTTTTGGATTTTGCAGCCTGATCTGGGCTTTAGATGTCCTCATTTGCATCAAGTGCCATTTTTGACTAGTGCAGCTTTATTTGAGCTTCAACATGAGATAATGTACCATCTGACATGTGCAGCCAATGAAGACTCAGATCAGCCTGCACATCCGCACAGTCTGATCAGAACCGTCATTGTCTGCATGAAGAAACTTAGCATCCTGGGCTATCCAAAATGCACCCAGTGAAGATTCTGATCAGACTCTGCTAATGCGCAGGCTGATCTGAATCTTCGCTAGGCGCGTATGTCCGAAGGTGCCTTTTCAGACATTGTGGCTCATCTGTAGACGTGTTTTACCAGTGAATCTACTTGTGATTTAGTAAGACAAATACATATGGTTGTCATATGTGTAGATATTGTGAACTATTACTTGTCTTCACACAAGGAATAGATCTTTTCCTGGTATAAAGAGACAGCCTATTTTATACCATAAATGGCCATTTTATAAAATTATCTTAACTCTTTCACTGCCACAGGCAATTATAATAGGCTTTTGCAAACAGCATAGATCCAGATGAGACGGCTCAATGAGCCGTCTCATCTGGATCTACGCTATTTGACATTCAGTCTTTCAACTTTACATATAAACAGCTTTCCAAGTGAAATAAAAAAGCAGACGACAAATGTCAGTTGAACTTTGGCACTGAAAGAGTTGAGGACAGAAAATGTGGTAGTACAATAGAGGAGAGAGCACCAAGAGAATGAGAGGGTGCCAGAAGTGTCTGGAATGTTCTGTCTAAATGGTGAGCATTGAATACCCAGATCCTACTACTCTTGTTTGCTCAACCATAACCATGACCATGAGAGAGAGAGAGAGAGTGGGCATGTAACAGTATTGAGAGAAAGTGATGATATTGCAGAGAGAGAGAGACTGTGATTGATGGTATCTGTGAGAGAGAGAGAGAGAATGAGAGGGAAAGAGAGACAGACAGTGGTTGGAGATATCGGTGTGATGGTATCACAGAGAGAGAGAGAGAGAGAGAGAGAGAGAGAGAGAGAGAGAGAGAGAGAGAGAGAGAGAATGTGACAATATAATACAAAAGAGATAGAGCACTGGGAGAATGAGCATGTAACAGTATTGAGAAAAAGAGATGATATTGCAAAGAGAGAGAGACTGTGACTGATGGTATCTGTGTGTGAGAGAGAAAGAGAGAATGTGACAATACAAATGAGAATAGAGCACTGGGAGAATGAGCATGTAACAGTATTGGCAGAAAGAGATGATATTGCAAAGAGAGAGAGACTGTGATTGATGGTATCTGTGTGTGAGAGAGAGAGAGAGGGGGGAGAGAGTAACAATACAATACAAAAGAGGATAGAGCACTGGGAGAATGAGCATGTAGCAGTATTGAGAGAAAGAGATGATATTGCAAAGAGAGAGAGAGACTGTGACTGATGGTATCTGTGTGTGAGAGAGAGAAAGAGAGAATGTGACAGTACAAAAGAGAATAGAGCACTGGGAGAATGAGCATGTAACAGTATTGGCAGAAAGAGATGATATTGCAAAGAGGGAGAGACTGTGATTGATGGTATCTGTGTGAGAGAGAGAGAGAGAGAGAGAGAGAGAGAGAGAGAGAGAGAGAGGAGAGAGAGACAGAGAGAGACAGAGAGAGACAGAGACAGAGAGAGAGAGAGAGAGAGAGAGAGAGAGAGAGAGAGAGAGAGAGAGAGAGAGAGAGTACAGGAGAGGATAGAGCAGTGGAAAAATGAACATGTGACAGTATTGAGAGAGAATGAGATGATATCACAGAGAAAATGTGACAATACAAGAGAGGATAGAACAGTGGAAGAATGAGTGTATGACAGTATTGAGAGAAAGAATGAGATATCACAAAGAGAGAGAGAATGTGACAATACAAGAGAGGATAGAACAGTGGAAGAATGAGTGTGTGACAGGACTGAGAGAGACAGAGATGATATTGCAAAGACAGAATGTGGCAAGAGTGGATAGAGCAGTAGGAGAATAAGCATGTGACAGTATGGAAAGAGAGGGAGAAGAGATGATATCACAAAGAGAGAGACTGTGATGATACAAGAGAGGATAGAGCAGTGGAAGAATGAGCAAGTGACAGTATTGAGAGAGAGAAAAAGAGATGTCATTACAGAGAGAGAGAATGCAGCAATGCAAGAGAGGATAGAACAGTGGGAGAATGAGTGTGTGACAGTATTGAGAGAGAAAAAGATATGATATTACAGAGTGAATATGACAAGAGAGGATAGAGCAGTGGGTGAATGAACAGGTGACAGTATTGAGAGAGAGAAAAACATGATATCGCAAAGAGAGAGAAAATGTGACAATACAAGAGAGGATAGAGCAATTGGAGAATGAGTGTGTGACAGTATTTAGAGAGAAAGAGATGATATTTCAAAGAGAGAGATTGTGAGGCTACAAGAGAGGATAGAGCAGTGGGAGAATAAGCATGTGAAAATTCGACAATACAAGAGAGGATAGAGCAGTGGGAGAATTGAGCTTGTGACTATTGAGAGTGAGAAAGAGATGATATCACAGAGAGAGAGAGACTGTGACAATACAAGAGAGGATAGAGCAGTAGGGAATGTGTGTGTGACAGTATTGAGAGAGAGAAAGAGATGATGTCATAGAGAGGGACTGTGACAATACAAGAGAGGATAGAACAGTGGAAGAATGAGTGTTTGAGAGTATTCAGGGTTCATACGCATCAAGGAAATGTCAGGGAAATTTAAATTTTTTCAAGGTCAGGAAATTGTCAGTTAATTCTGTGTGGTGTCCAGGGAAAATGAAATTTTGCAAAAAGGTCAGGGAAATGTCAGGGAATTTTACAGTTCAGCCTGATGAAGCTGGGATGTTTGGTCCCGATGTATCTTTTTGCTAAATTCATAACATTTTCAGCTCCAATACTGTCAGGGAAATTTGAATTTGTGTCAGGGAAATGTCAGGGAATTTTGGTCAGCCCTACATGTATGAACCTGTAATGAGAGAGAGAATGAGATGATATAACAAAGAGAGAGAGAGAGACTGTGACAGTTTAAGAGAGGATAGAGCAGTGGGAGAATGAGTGTGTGACAGTATTGAGAGAGAGAGAGAGAGAGAGAGAGAGAGAGAGAGAGAGAGAGAGAGAGAGAGAGAGAGAGAGAGAGAGAGAGAGAGAGAGAGAGAGAGAGAGAGAGAGAGAGAGAGATGATATCTCAAAGAGAGAAATTGTGATGATACAAGAGAGGATAGAGCAGTGGGAGAATAAGCATGTGAAAATGTGACAATGCAAGATAGGATAGAGCAGTGGGAGAATGAGTGTGTGACAGTATTGAGAGAGAAAGAGATGATATCACAAAGAGAGAGACTGTAACAATACAATAGAGGATAGAGCAGTGGGAGAATGAGTGTGTGACAGTATTGAGAGAGAAAGAGATGATATCACAAAGAGAGAGAGACTGTGACAATACAAGAGAGAATAGAGCAGTGGGAGAATGAGCGTGTGACAGTATTGAGAGAGTGAAAGAGATGATATATCGCAGAGGGAGAGAGACTGTGACAATACAAGAGAGGATAGAGCAGTGGGAGACTTAAGCATGTGACAGTATTGAGAGAGAGAATGAGATGATATCGAAAAGAGGGAACGGGACAATATAAGAGAGAATAGAGCAGAATAGAGCAGTGGGAGAATGAGCTTGTGACAGTATTTAGAGAGGAAGAGATGATATTGCAGAGAAAGAGAGAAAGTCATAATACAAGAGAGGATAGAGCGGTGGGAGAATGAGCATGTGACAGTATTTAGAGAGAAAGAGATGATATCACAAAGAGAGAGAGAATTTGACAATACAAGAGAGAAAAGAGCAGTGGGAGGATGAACATGTATCAGTATTGAGAGAGAGAAAGAGATGATATCCCAAAGAGAGAATGTGACAATACAAGAGAAGATAGAGCAGAGGGAGAATGAGCATGTGGCAGTATTGAGAGAGAGACAAGAGGTGATATCCCAAAGAGAGAGAATACAAGAGAGGATATAGAGTTTGAGAATGAACATGGGACTTGAGAGAGAGAGAGAGAGAGAGAGAGAGAGAGAGAGAGAGAGAGAGAGAGAGAGAGAGAGAGAGAGAGGCAATATCCCAAAGAGAGAATGTGACAATACAAGAGAGGATAGAGCAGTTTGAGGATGAGCATGTGACTGTTGAGAGAGAGAGAAGAGATTATATCCCAGAGAGAGAGAGAGAATGTGATGTCAAGAGAGGATAGCAGTGGAAGAATGAGTGTGTGACTATTTAGAGTGAGAAAGAGATGATATTACAAAGAGAGAGAGAATGTGACAATACAAGAGAGGATAGAGCAGTGGGAGAATGAGTGTGTGACAGTATTATGGTTAATCATACCCAAGAGGATTTGCTGTCAAGCTCTGTCTCCATTTGAGTTGTAGTTGTTTCGTTCGAGCGCCAGAGTATGAGAAAACCAACATTTCACTCCTAATTATGCAAAAAGAAAAAATCAGGCGGTCTCACTCAGCTGCACATTCCTGTTTGGATCTTTGGCCTGCAGGGTCCATTTATTTTATTGGTGAACAAGGAAGAAATAGGCCAGGCTGCACAAAAGTGCAGCCTGGCCTGTGTCTTCATTGTTCACCTATATAGGGAAATGTTGTTTTTCTCGCTGTTGCCAGTGTTTAATGAATATGCAGATCCCTGGCTAGTTTTATAAGAAGCCAATGTTTGTATAATTAGAAAGATTCAAGATAGCCCTTCTTAAATTCTTTCTAAGGCAAATAGGAAAAGAAATGTTTGGAAGTTTGGAATTACTTTTGTTGAGATATATTGGGGAAACAATGTATTTTAATTAAAGACTGTCATTACGAATTTCTTTGCTAAATTTCCCAAGGGTTGTTCCTTGTCCTAGAATTCCAGGTCCAGGGAGGGTTTATATTTGTCACATAACACCAGAATAGAGAGGGTATCCACATTGTTTTCTTGTTTCTCCATGAAAATATGTTGTGGGTACTCGTTAGGAGTACCTCGGAGAGTCATTTTTAATGAGTATCACAACATACTTTTTTAAATAATGTAGTAAATTGATAAATTGATGTATCAATAAATTTTGGTTGAAAAAGTGCCTGCTCTGGAGCTATCGCTTAGCAACTTAGGAAAAGAAAAGTCAGACAGACTGATGAACAATGTTTAACCCTTGTCCTGCTGAACCCGGATATACCCTGCCTTTGCAAACAGCGTAGATCCAGATCAGTTGGCTTCTAAGAAGCCAATTGGTCTGGATCTGCACTGTTTGCTATTCAGTTTGTGCATTTATCTCAACAATCTGGATCAAGTAATCTGATTGGCTGATAATTTGAAAAGGGCGTGGCATCTTAATATATTCAGCAGGACAAGGGTTAACCTACTTTAGACTGAATAAACACCCCAACAATATATATTTGAAGTCCAATTTCAATTTTAGGTATGTCAGGCTATGTGATTTAGATATTCCTAGAGAAAAATGGCTGGACTATTTGCAAATAGTGGAGACTCTGATCAGATGCCACATTCTGTGGCATCTGGTCTGGGTCTGCACTGCTTGCCAGCTACCCTTTTAGGGGTCTCCAGACTACAATGGGCTAATAGATAGGGTCACTCAGAACAGTGCATTTTCACTTTGAATAAAATGCCAAGCAAACAATGTCTTTCTGGTGATGTTGAAAAGTTGTGAGCCCCAGTGTCAGATAACATACCTTCGGACATGTGCGCCCAGTGAAGATTCATATCGGGCCCAGAGGTTATAAATCTTTTTTCATGCTCAACCCAACTGGGCATGAAATTTGCCTTGCAAATGAATCTCAAATTACTAACAATTGCAAATTCTTTCTTGCTAGACATAGCTGAACATGAAAATTTCTCTGCTAATAAATATGAAAATTTTCATATTTATTAGCAGAAAATTTCATGCTCAGCTGAGTTGAGCATGAAAAAAGTTTTATAACCTCGGGGCCAGATTGTGCATTTGCACAGTCTGATCAGAATCTTCACTGGGCACATTTTGAATAGCCAAGGGTACAAATTTTCTTCATGCTGACAATGAATACTCTGATCAGACAGAATACTCTGATCAGACAGAATATTCTGATCAGACAGTGAGGATGCTCACACTGATTTTGTGTCTTTGTTGGATGCACATGTCAGAAAGTTGGTTTTCTCATGTTGCAGCTCATAGAAGCCGTCCCAAGTGAAAATGTGGCGTCAGGGCATGAGCGGTTAGAAATGCCAGACCAGTCTGTGCATCCAGACAGTCTGATCAGGGCCTTCACTGTCTGCTGTCAGAATCTGGATACTACCAGAAACTTATAATTCTACTAGAGTAGAATTATAATTCTACATCACGAAAACATATCTATATAAATTTGACCCCGTTAAACCCCACTTTTATACAGTAAAACTGGGGTTTACAGGGGTATACATTATTTTTCTTATTTCTGCTAAAAACATAGATTGTGGGTACTCGTTAGAACCGCCTCATTGAGGCAGTTCTAACGAGTACCCACAATCTATGTTTTTTTTATCAGAAATATGAAAAATATCAGATTTTTTTATCTGAAAATTTTCATTTTTTGGTGGTAAAATTTTCAGTGTATTTGAATAGGCGTGTTTTCATAATGACTAATGTAGAATTATAAGCTTCTGATACTACTGTCTCTTAACAGAATGTATGAATGGAGAGCAAAAGCCCAGATGAGACTTTGCATATGCCCAGGATGATCTGAATCTGTGCATTTTGGGCATGTTCGAAGGCACTTTTTCACTTGACACAGCCCATATGGTATTCAGAATACAAATACTGTTCTTGTAGTTGTTACAACGGGAATAAATGACTGATTGTCCACACTCCGTTGTAAACTGCCCCAGAACTGTCATAATTCAAGATTTCAACATTTAAAGTGAATGTACATCTGAGAATTAATTGTCATCTATAGTAAGATGACACCGAGACCTACTTAAAGAGGACAGAGGGAAACGATTTTTCTGCTGAGAAGACAAAAATCTATAAATTCTACAGTCCCTTAGAGGCAGGCAGCTTCTGAATTAGAATTGTGTCGTCTCGTAACAATAGGTTTACGTCTTTTCCGCTTACAATAGCCTGCTTCAGCTTTACAAATGGAACTGATTAAGTGGGAGTCAAATTGACTTAACAAATAGACAAGTATTAATTGTTATATTCCAAAGTTTGAGTCACTGACATTTTCGCTTTGCATGCTGGGTAAATTTAGCGATTGACATTTTGAATTTTTTTTGTTTTACCAGAAAAAAAGCATTTGGCATTTCTTGCAAATTTTCTCTAAAGGCGATAGTTTGTATGAAATGTGAAAACCTTTATTCTGGGGAAATAAGAATTATATCAGTTCATCATCTGCTAAATTTTCCCAGAGAATGTTTAAGGTTAATTAATTATTTTTGTGTCAGATTTGAAGACGTCTGATTAGTTGTGTTTTTTGAGGAATGATATTTTTAAAGACATATGAATTATTTTCATATGACTTACATTGAAGAATCAAATATTGGACTAGAAAAATAAATTTTGTGAGAAATAAATAAGACCGTATACTTATTGTATATTGTCATTTTATTCAGTAAACTGTTTTTGTAATTGGACAGTCTGAACATAGCTTAGGCATCTTCTGAAATTGACTGGTTCTGTGAATGAAGTGTTAATTAGACTGGTCTCTCATTTTTCAGAAATTGACTGGTTCTGTGAATGAAGTGATAATTAGACTGGTCTCTCATTTTTCTGAAATTGACTGGTTCTGTGAATGAAGTGATAATTAGACTGGTCTCGCATTTTTCTGAACTTGACAATTTCAGTGAATGATAATTAGGCTGGTCTCTCATTTTTCTGAAATTGACTGGTCCTGTGAATGAAATGATAATTAGACTGGTCTCTCATAGCTCTAGATAAGACAGGTATCCAGATAAATATTTCTTATTTGTCCATGAAAACGTATGTTGTGGGTTCTCACTCATTAAAGTGCCTTAGTGAGGTTATTCTAATGAGTACCACAACATATATTTTCATGGAGAAATAAGAATACTAGCAAAGTTCTTGATTGAAATAAAAAACATCATAGAACTATTTATTTACCTTTAAGATGCTAATTGCAACTACAGCAGACGACATTTTGATTTTTCACACTTTTTTTTTTCAGAGAAAATAAGACTTGACATTTCATGTGACATGAAATGCCAAGTCTTATTTTTTTCTGGAAAATGATAATAAAAAAAAAATAGAATGTCTTCCACTACAATTTTGCTTAGTGCTTTAAGAGTTGATAGTTCTAGTAAAATGGACTGGTTGTCTGATTGAAGTGAGAATTGAATTGGCGAAGTGACTGGTTAACCATGCTGCGTCCTCCACCAATCGGTAAGAAACTTCATTATCTTTATGATATTTATTGCTGTCATAAATTGACATTGAGATCTAATGAGAGATATTATTTTATCTGGTTTTAGATACCTTTGGCGATAAATTTTTGCTGGAAGTTTTATAGAGTGAAAATTACTTCATATGATACTCTTCTGATTATTACTTTTTAATGCTTAGCGTTCTGGGTAAAAATTTTAGCAGATGACATTTTGAAATGTTTTATTTTTTTTCCCAGAAAATAAGAGTTGACACTTCATGCAAAGTGTCTACAATTTGCATGAAATGTCAAATCTTATTTTCTGAGAAAAATACTAAAAAACTAATGTCATCAGCATGCTAAGCATTAGCCGGCCTCTATGGCTCAGTTGGATGCGCCGTCCGACTGGAGACTAGGAGGTCGGGGGTTCAACCCCCGCCGAGGTCGGCAACATTCTTTTGTGGAGCTTGATCATGAAATATTTTCTACGGTCATTCTCTCCCTTCCGCTGATTCAAGAAGGGCAATTGTCATTTTCTGGCGAAAGAATGTGCACAATACTGGTTAACCGCTTAGAGGACTAAGCCTGCCCAGTAAACATGTGGTTAGGTAAACTGACCGCGCTCGACATGACCCCATTGGGTTGACTGGGCCGTAAAACCCCAACACAAACAAACAAATGCTAAGCATTAACCCTTGTCCTGCTGAACCCAGATATAACAATGTAGATCCAGATCAGTTGGCTTCTGAAGAAGCCAACCTGTTTGGATCTGCACTGTTTGCCACTAAGTGGTTGAATTTATAGCAATAATCTGGACCAAGTAATCTGATTGGCTGAAAATCAGAAGTGGGTATGGCATTATATATATAATGTGTATACTGTATTTATCCCAAGTATTCAGACTATTGCTAATTCCTTACCATACTTGTCCTAAAATTTCAAGAAACATATGTTTTGGATATTTGTTAGAATTGCCCCACTAAGGCAGTTCTAACAAATATCCAAAACATGTTCTTTCTTTAACCCTTGTCATGCTGAATAAATTACCTTGCCACACCCACTTGCTATTTTCAGCCAGTCAGATTACTTGATCCAGGTTGTTGATACAAATTTACATACTTAATGACAAACAGTGCAGATCCAGATCAGTTGGCTTTCTGAAGAAGCCAACTGATCTGGATCTACACTGCTTGCAAAGGCAGAGCATGTCTGGGGTCAGCAGGACTAGGGTTAAGAAAACAAGAGTAGCATAATGCTTTTCTTACATACTATTCTGCTCTTTAAGGATTCTTTACAAAATAGCAAATTCATTTTAATGGCAACATCTTTGGAAACAAATACTGTTGTTGTTATGTGTTCACTCTACATGCTTTAAAGCTCTGATGTTGAAGCCATCAAATCATGCTTTTGAATGAGACAGCCTTGTTTATTTTTTATCTGGTTTACTGAAAAGAATTGACTGGCTCCCCAGATAAAATTGCCTGTTGTTGCCACAAGATGGAATTAAGCTGGAGCTTGGTCAAATGCATTACCGTAATAACCCTAAGTATTGGGACAGATAGACCTTTTCGAACAGTGTAGACCCATATTGACATCTGATCAGGGTCCACACAGTCTGCCATACATCCATAGATAGTAGAACGGACTATATCAAATTTTAGGACAAGTATCGTAAGAAGATAAGGTGTCCCAGTACTTAGGGTTATTACAGTTATCAGGGCCTGGTTGTTCAAAGCGCCGTTAGCTTAACGAGCTCGTTAAGGGTCATTTCGTTAACTGTTTTAGCCGATTCAATACACAATATTCTGATATTTTTTGCTGAAAAAATGTGAGTAGCTTTTGCACTGCAAAAGCTACACATTTTTTCAGCAAAAAAATTAAGCATATTTGCGTATCACTCGATGTAAATTTTAACGAATCGTTAACTAACGACGTCGTTAGCTTTGAACAACTGGGCCCAGGTTTACTGAAAAGAATTGAACTGGCTCTCCAGATAAAATTGCTGCTGTTGCCACACGAAAGAATTAAGCTGGGTGCTGGTCAAATGCATGTTTGTTAACACATTAATACTAAACCTATATTCATGGCAAACTGAATGGTGCACGGATTTCAGACTTGAAACACAGATTTATTTAGGCAAAAAATGATACGAGGGCAAGTCAGTAAGTAACCAGCCTATCCCATTCCAATTGACCGAGACACCCAAGATTTTCATGCCTTGTTTCAATACATGTTTTAGGCTTGAGGGCAAAATTGCACCCTTATCGTGTCATTCACTCATAAGATATTGAATGTCAGGCATGGCTAGCGATGCAAAAGTAAGCTTTTCGTCAAAAGTTGAGTACCGTGATGTAATTCGGTACTTGTATTTGAAAGGGAAAACAGGTCAGGAAATACATTGCGAGTTGACCAATATTTATGGGTCTTCTGCACCATCGTATGCACAAGTTAAATTCTCTGTTGGCAGTAGAACGTCTTTAGAAGACAAAACCAGGTCTGGAGGCCCATCAGATGCCACCGATGAAGAAATGTGTAACAAAGTATGGGATCTTGTGTACTCTGATAGGCGAATTAAGGTGGAAGAAATAGAGAATGCATTACACATTTCACACGGTAGTGTTTCAACAACTTTACATGATCGCTTGGGTATGCACAAGCTAACAGCCCGTTGGGTCCCAAAATCCCTTAGCGATGAGCAAATGGCAACCAGAGCATCAGTATACAGCGCATTGTTGAAGCAGTTTAGGTGAAAGGAAGATGATTTCTTTTCACATCTGTAGATGAGACATGAGTCCATTATTATGAGCCAGAGAATAAAGCTCAAAGTCGCCAGAGTGTAGGGCCGGGGTCTCCGAGGCCAAAGAAGTTCAAAACACAACCCTCTGCTGGCAAGGTGATGGCAACTGTATTTTGGGATGCACAAGGCATTATTATGTTGGAATTTCTAGCAAAGAAAAGTACAATAACAGATGCGTATTATGCAAATTTGCTGGACTAACTGAGAATTGTGATCCGTGAAAAACGCCCAGGTAAACTCTCCAAAGGGATTCTGCTCCAACAGGACAATGCGAGAGTCCACACTTGCAAAATTGCAATGGATGCTGTTGAGCCGAATGGGTACAAGCTAATACCGCACCCCGCCTATTCTCCGGACTTAGCTCCTAGTGACTATTTCCTATTCCCAGACTTGACAAATGATATCCATGGACGTCATTGCCGGTCCAACGAAGAAGTCGTGGCGGCAGTTGAGGAGTGGGTCAGAGACAAGGACCCTGGCTTCTTCAGTTCTGGGCTGATAGCACTGGAACACTGTTGGTGCAAGTACATCATTCTAGAGGGAAATTACATCAAAAAAGAAGAGATTGATCTCACCCAGAAATAAGTTAGGCTGGTTTTTTATTGACTTGCCTTTGTATACAATAAATGTACAGTAAATGTCCTAAAATTTCAAACACTTTATTCCATGATTTTTGGCTTAAATTTCGCTTTTTATGCAGTGATTTCTTAAAATGCCTAGTGGAAAAACAAACAGTGTAGACCCTGATCAGACTGCCCCTTCAGGAGCAGTTTGATCTGGGTCCACACTGTTTACATATGGCATTTTGTCAGAAACTTTTTTGTTTGAAGTTTAAGGACATTCGCCGCAACCATAAAAAAAAAAAAAAATAGAATAAATGGGCCACATGTCTGAGGGGCTTTGCTGAAATGGGACACATTTTGCCTGTCCATTGGCTACATTAGACAGGTTCTTGCTGAATACAGGTGCATGTGTATGGGGAATGGATCCAGAGGAATCCAAATTCCCAATAAATCGAGGGGCACATTAAATAGCAGAAAACATTAGGAAAAGTATGGTAAGAAGTTAAGGTATTCCAATATTTAGAGGAAATATTAGTGTTTAGTTACAGTAAAACTTCAAGGACTCAAACACTGATGACTTGTTTAGCGTGGCTGATTTGGTTTTCTGCTGGAGACAGAATTCAGCTCATGACTGTACAGTGCTTCAGTGCAGAGAGCCTTTAATTATCATCCTTCCATTGTCTTGATATGACTTAAATAATGTTGAAAGGGATGTAAAATACAAAACCATCATCTTCATCAAATTCATTTTTGAGTCCCTAGGAAATTCTTCCTACATCTCAAGAAAAGAAATATTTAGGGATCACAATATTTAAGGGATATTTACTTATTTTATCATGAACATGTATGTTGTGTTTGCCCATTAGAGTTGCATCATTGAGGCATTTCTAGTGAGTGCACTCAACATGCCATTATTTTATAGAAGAGGGAAGTCCAAGTTGGACCTGACAAGCTGGAGGTGGTAGCTTCCTTTTGCTACCTAGGAGACATGCTCTCAGCTGCCGTTGACTGTGAACTTTCAACCACAACACTTGTGAAAACTGCCTGGAAGAAGTTCAAGGAGCTGCTACCATTTCTCTCTTCCTGCTACTTCTCTTTCAAGACACATGGCCACATGCACAGCTCTTGTGTGCAGAGTGCAATGCTCCATGCCAGAGAGACTTGGCCATTGACAAAGCCAAACCTCCAACGTCTGCAGCAGAATGACAGGGCAATGATCAGATGGATCTGCAGTGTCGAGTCGTAAGACATTGTCACCATCAGGTCCAATGAGCTACTTGCACGGCTTGGCATTGAGAATCTAGACCTCATTCTGAAGGAGAGAAGGCTCCTCTGGTATGGACATGTGGAATGCAACAATGGTGCAGTCATGACAGCCTGTGACCTACAGGTTAATGGAATGCGTGAGCCTGGGAGGCTCAAGATGACATGGAAGCAGCTGACAGAGAGGGATTGCAGAGAGTAGAAGCTCTTGGCTATTGATCCTCATGATAGACACACCTGGAGATCTGGCGTGAGATCTGCCATGCATGCAGTGAGCCAGCTACCTGGAAGGGGACCCACTGATGTGGATGTTGCCCATGTACCTGCACGTTAATCAAAACTCATGATGATGATGATGATGATTGAAAAGAAGTCCCTAAATTATCCCCATTTGCCTGGCTCTATGATTAACCCTCAGTGACTCAAACTACCCATACCTAGAACAAATGTTCATGGTCCCACAGATGGTTGAACCACTGAAGTTTGACTGTACATGGTAGCAGTTACATTAGCTCTGTGAGTGTTGAAGATGAGGAGACAGTTCACATAGCTCCAGGTTAGGCACTTTATTTTCAACTGAAAAGATTTCAGATTTTTCTTATTTCTCAATGAAAACATATGTCATGGTACTTATTAGAAGTGTCTAAATGAGGCACTTCTAATGAGTAGCCAGAACATATCGAGGGTTGAGCGCAAGACTATAGTAACTCAAACATATTTTTGAAACCCTTGTTTAGGGGCAACTTGGACCCCTTTGTAAACAATGCAAATTTAGGTGCCATTGCTCATACGAGCAATGGCACCTAAATTTTCATTGTTTACAGAAAGAAATGTTGTAATCTTCATAACGCCTTCATGGTGAGGAGATTAGGTTTGGGGAAAAACAACCATCTGACTTACGCCAGTCTTGCGCTCAACCCTCGATATGCTTTTATGGAGAAATAAGAAAAAATATTTATCTGATACCACCTCTTATCTAGAGGTATGAGTTTGTATGAATTGTCAAGCCTTATATTCAGAAAATCTATTTCTAAATACCATCTGCTGAGAAAAATATTCAGTCAGCCTCGGTGGCTCAGTTGGATGCGCCGTCCGACTGGAGACCAGGAGGTCGCGGGTTCAACCCCCGCCCAGGTCGGCAACATTCTTTCATGGAGATTGATCATGAAATATTTTCTATGGTCATTCTCTCCCTTCCGCTGATTCAAGAAGGGCAGTTGTCAGTTTCTGGCGAAAGAATGTGCACAATACTTGTTAACCGCTTAGAGGACTAAGCCTGCCCAGTAAACGTGTGGTTAGGTAAACTGACCGAGTTCGACATGACCCCATTGGATTGACTGGGCCGTAAAACCTCAACACAAACAAACAAGCCTTATATTCAGAAAATCTATTTCTAAATACCATCTGCTGAGATTTCTATTTGGCGTGCAAAGCGTTTATCCTGTTTGTTGATTAGATTTTATATAAATCTATCAAATTTATTATTTATAACACCAACATTTGACGGAATTCCTCAGGGTGCCACAGCCTCAAAAGTTTGCAGAACTATTTGCATAAATAATAAGTATAATAGAATTAAATCTTTATAATCAGAAGTAATTTGGTTACCATGGCAACATTTTCCACAAGGGGGGAAAAAACCTTAGGAAAAATGTTAGCTAATAGATCTCTTGGTACCAGCTCTTACTTTTGGTCTTTTTTTTTTTTATTGTATCTTTAACCCTCTGTTGGCTAAATCAGCAGACAACAAATTACTGTTATGTGTCTTATATTTTACCCATTTGTGCTGAGTGGACTCTTCTACCAATTACCACTTTGGACAGATACATTCCCAACAAAGAGGTGTCTAGTTCTTTTTATTATTGCCATGTTTTGTAGAAATTCCTGTTCTTTATGCAAACAGTGCAGACCCTGATCAGATGCCGCATCTGCGGCGTCTGATCTGGGTCTACACTGTTTGACAATGTCCTTTTTATGGGATGCTAGGCGTAAATATGTTAAATGAAACTAAGTATTGACATTCCATTCAAACTTTCTCCAGAGGAGACTTTTTCAATGAAATGTCAATAGCTTTTAAAAGCAGTCATACTCACAAAACTGAAAAGTCGGTGTCAAGTTTACTAGGCCAGACTAGCTAGTTTAGGCCAATTGGGCCTCATCAGTGACTCATCATATAAATTTAAAAAAATTCCAGAATGGGCTCAGTGGTCATTGAGGATAGCAGGTTCAAAGATAGAACCAGAAAATTTATTAGATTGCTACAACCTATCTTTTGATCTGACCTACTTAATAAAGAAATAAAATGGTATAGAACCAGAAAATGTATTTGGTCACTGTGACCGATCTTTTGAACTGACCTACTTTATACAGAAAAAAAGAAATCGCTGTTGGATAGCAGGTTCTAAATTAGAACCAGAAAATGTATGAGGTCACTGCAACCTGTCTTTTGCCCTGACCTACATAATAAAGAAATAAAGTGTATGGTAGAACCAGAAAATGTATTTGATCACTGTGACCTGTCTTTTGGACTGACCTACTTCATACAGGAAAAAGAAATGGCTGTTGGATTGCAGGTTCTAAGGTAGAACCAGAAAATTTATAAGGTCACTGCAACCTATCTTTTGACCTGACCTACATAATAAAGAAATAAAGTGTATGGTAGAACCAGAAAATGTATTTGGTCACTGTGACCTATCTTTTGAACTGACCTACTTCATATAGGAAAAAGAAATGGCTGTTGGATAGCAGGTTCTAAGGTAGAACCAGAAAATTTATAAGGTCACTGCAACCTATCTTTTGACCTGACCTACATGATAAAGAAATAAAATGTAAGGTAGAACAAGAAAATGTATTTGGTCACTGTGACCTGTCTTTTGAACTGACCTACTTCATACAGAAATAAAATGGCTGTTGCATATTTCCTGTTTTACAATCAAACTTTAATGGCTCGAACATCTTAAGGACCATAGAATTTTTTTTGTTCCTGATGTGGGTGGTTCGAGCCACTGAGGGTTAATCATGGCCAAGTTAGGAAGCAAATAGCGATAATTGACTCCTCCGTCAGAAGGCTATAACCACGCCCATGCGTAAATCCTTAGACAAACAATATCATGATACCTGTATTTGTCAATGAAAGCTGCATTCATACCTGTATTTATCAATGAAAAAGTACATAGGTAATATTGTTTGTCTAAGCAATAACATTAACCGTTAACTTGTAAGTTAGTTTGGTTGGTCAGATTTTGGTGTCATTTACTGGTCAGGTGATTTCACGGAGGACTCAATTTAGAGATTTTTTTGCTACACAATAATTGTAGGTTGAGTGTGCTCATTAGAATCCCCGATGAGATGATGCTAATGAGTACACACAAAATGCAATTTCATGATAAAATAAGAAAATTTCTTTAAATATTTGTTTTCTTGAGCTATCAGAAGATTTTCATAGGGACTAAAAACAAGTTCAAAAGCCAAGATATTGATTCATTGGTGTTCGAGCTATCGAGTTTCGACTGTATAAGGCTAAGACTTACTGAATCTGAGCTTCTCTGATGGCCTGTTTTATGTATTTACCTAATTATCTATATATACCTGCACTCCTCTTAATACTTGTCTTAGATCTGCTCGATGAGTGGCAAACAATGTAGACCCTGATCATGGTCACCTCAATTTTCAAGCCTTGCAAACTGGGATTTCCATACTTGACTAACCTCTGTTGAGCAGCAGCCTCCTTTCAACAGCAAACACAGACCCTTCCTGGGAAATTTTTATTAGATTAAGAGTTAGATCCCCACCATGAATAATAAGGTAGCTGTATGATTGAGTTTGAAACAAAAATCTTCACCATAAACAAATGAATGAATGTCTCTAAAGCAAAGATCCTGACATATTCTCTGAAACAAATGATGTACACGATAGGTGGAGTATGTCTCTAAAACAAAGATTCCCACTGTAAACAAATAAGGTTTTGTTTGTGTTTGTGTTGAGGTTTTACGGCCCAGTCAGCCCAATGGGGTAATGTTGAGTGCGGTCAGTTTACCTAACCACACGTTTACTGGGCAGGCTTAGTCCTCTAAGCGGTTAACCAGTATTGTGTATATTCTATCGCCAGAAACTGACAACTGCCCTTCTTGAATCAGCGGAAGGGAGAGAATGACCGTAGAAAATATTTTGTGATCAATCTCCACGAAAGAATGTTGCCGACCTCGGCTGGGGTTGAACCCGCAACCTCCTGGTCTCCAGTCGGATGGCGCATCCAACTGAGCCACCGAGGCTGGCAAACAAATGAGGTAGATGAGAGGTAGAGGTTGTCTCTGAAACAAAGATCCCCACCATAAACAAGAGAGATAAATGATAGGTCCCCACCATAAACAAGAGAGATAAATGATAGGTAAAGTACATCTGTAAAACAAAGATCCCCACTATTAACAAATGAAGTAGATGATAAGTAAAATATGTCTCTGTAACAAAGATGCCCACCGTAAACAAATGATGTAAATGATAGGTAGAGTGTGTCTTTGATACAAAGATCCCAACCACAAACAAGTGATGTAGATGACAGGTAGAGTATGTCTCTGAAGCAAAGATCTCTACCATTAACAAGTGAGGTAGATGATAGGTAGAATAATGTCTCTGAAGCAAAGATCCACGCCATAAATAAGTGAGGTAGATAATAAGTAGAGTATACCTCTGAAACAAAGATCCCCACCATAAACAAATGAAGTAGATGATAGATAGTCTCTGAAAAAAAGATCTCTGCCATAAACAAGTTAGATAGATGATAGGTTGAGTATGCCTCTGAAACAAAGATCCCCACCATAAACAAATGAGGTAGGTGATAGGTAGAGTATGTCTCTGAAACAAAGAGCCTGCCATAAAATAGTTAGATAGATGATAGGTTGAGTATGTCTCTGAAACAAAGATCTCCACCATTAACAAGTGAGGTAGATGATAGGTAGAATAATGTCTCTGAAACAAAGATCCCCACCATAAACAAATGAAGTAGATGATAGATAGTCTCTGAAACAAAGACCTCTGCCATAAACAAATGAGGTGGATGAGAGGTAGAGTATGTCTCTGGAACAAAGATCCCCACCATAAACAAATGAGGTAGGTGATAGGTAGAGTATGTCTCTGAAACAAAGAGCCTGCCATAAAATAGTTAGATAGATGATAGGTTGAGTATGTCTCTGAAACAAAGATCTCCACCATTAACAAGTGAGGTAGATGATAGGTAGAATAATGTCTCTGAAACAAAGATCCCCACCATAAACAAATGAAGTAGATGATAGACAGTCTCTGAAACAAAGACCTCCGCCATAAACAAATGAGGTGGATGAGAGGTAGAGTATGTCTCTGGAACAAAGATCCCCACCATAAACAAATGAGGTAGGTGATAGGTAGAGTATGTCTCTGAAACAAAGAGCCTGCCATAAACAAGTTAGATAGATGATAGGTTGAGTATGCCTCTGAAACAAAGATCCCCACCATAAACAAATGAGGTAGATGATAGGTAGAGTATGTCTCTGAAACAGAGATCCCCACCATAACCAAATGAGGTAGATGATACATCAAATGAGGTAGATGATAGGTAGAGTATGTAGGTAGAGTATGTCTCTAAAACAAAGATCCCCACCATAAACAAATGAGGTAGATGATATGATAGGTCAAATGAGGTAGATGATAGGTAGAGTATGTCTCTGAAACAGAGATATACACCTTGAACAGTTGAGATAAATGATAGGTAGAGTATGTCTCTAAGAGATCAACCATAAACAATTGAGATAGATGATAGATAGAGTAGCGTATGTCTCTGTAACACCACTCAGTTTTATAACCATAAAAATGCACAGGTATACTTGGACTTGTTAATAATGCAAATGGGTTTATGACAGGAATCAATGAACTTTGAATCCATTATTGTGCCTATCACTACTACCATATCTTTATAATGTCTAATAATTATATGGTGCTTTTAATCATGGGTTCTTGTCGAGTTGAAATATGGCAGCTTGTAAATCTGTTTGATAAGCATTGATTGTTATTAGTCCTCGGAACTGATTAATAGTAAATCAAATATAACAGCAGGCTCTGGTAAATACTTCAGTTCCAATGTTTAAGGAAACTTGAGTTGTAAAAATTGATTTTCCATATTTACCCTAAGTATCGGACAAGGAAGCCTGAGCAAACAGTGTAGATCCAGATCAGATGCTGCAAATGCAGCATCTGATCTGGATCTACACTGTTTGCAAGTCATCCGACAATATTTAGACACATGAACAGGAGGTCAAATGGACTTGTTCAAATGATGAGACATGTATGGTTTGTAGTTAAAGTGTCCAAATATTTAGGGCAAATATGATAGTGATTGTGGGAGGACGTATCAGCATGTAGATGGAATATAATGCCACTACACAGCTGCAGATAATCCAAGTATTCAGGCAACTAATTAAATTTTTACTTGCATAATTAACATAGATATTCAGACACTTTAACTGCTTTACCGTATTTACAGTATTTACCGTAAATGTACTTTACCAAAGAGTGTAGACTCCGATCAAACTGCACTTTATGGAACAATTTGATCGGGGTCTTCACTGTTTGCCATTAAACAACCATGCTCATGGAGCAGTTTGATCAAGGTCTGCACTGTTTGTCATTCAGCTTGCACATTTTAGACACATTAAAACATATTGTGGGTACTCATTAGAAGCACCTCATTGAGGTACTTCTAATGAGTACCCACATCATATAGTTTTATGAAGAATGAAGAAAAATTATTCCAAAATTATCATAAAATATTCCACAACAAATCCTTTCTGATGTGTCTATAAACTGCTGGTTCAGTGGCAAATGGTGCAGACATTGATCAAATTGCATTTTGACATCACGAAAACATGACTATATAATTTTGACCCCCTTGAACCCCACTTTATGTAGTAAATGGGGTTTACAGAGGTATGCATTATTTTTTCTTATTTCTGCTCGAAAACATAGATTGTGGGTACTTGTTAGAATCGCCTCACCGAGGCGGTTCTAACGAGTACCCGCAATCTATATTTTGAGCAGAAATATGAAAAATATCAGAGTTTTTATCTGAAAATTTTCATTTTTTGGAGGTGTAATTTTCTATATATTTGAATAGGCTAGTTTTCGTAATGAAGCAGTTTGATCTGAGTCCACGCTGTTTGCTTAGGCATGTCTATTTGAATATTTATGTACCCAACTTTGAAAAAACTGAGGGGGCATACTGCTTTTGCTTTGTTTGGTGTTCATCCATTCATTCATTATTCCCTCTGTCACTCTTTGCTTTGTGTACAAGGTACCATATTTGACCTAATTACTGCACCAAGCACCTAGATTTTTTGCTGGGAAAACTTGCGGTAAAATATATGTCCACCTATACTAAGGGTACACTTAAAAAAAAAAAAGAAATCAGCAAAAGACTTATTTAATGATGCTTATGCGATGTTTTTGTGTGTGTTTTTTTTGTCCGATTTTCTTTTTATAAAAGCAATGTTGTTGGTACCCATTTGAATCTCATCCACAAGTCAGTGCAATTCAAATGGGTACCCACAACATATGCCTTTATAAAGAAATAGACAAAAAGAACATTGGCTGTAATCTGAAGATTACAGTATTGCTTGACTGTGCACTTATATGGGTATGTGCAGTAATTATGTCAAATATGGTATCTCAGAAAATATTTTAGCTAGGGCTTTGATTTTGGAAGACTTATTGGGATTGTAGAGTATGAGTCGTCTGATTTACTGTAAAAAAAAAAAAAAAAAAAAGATAAATTTTATGAGAAAGATGCCTCTTTTCATGTGCAAAAAATCTTTTGAGGAGCACACAGCCTGTGTGACTTGCAGGGCATTGAGGACTAGAGCCCTGAACAGACTGCTGATGTCTGGCCTGATTTTAGGGTCCTTGCTATATATGATTGTCTTTTAACTGCTGCTTCTTTATACCTATATTTTCCCAATAATTATTTAGTCCTTGATAAAGCTATGAGGTGCAAAGAGGGAATAGATATAATTGTTTTGTTGGTTTTGTCAACAACCCAAAAAATTTCATTTCAAGTTTGGCATTTTGCATAGTATTTTACAAACACATTTCTAGTTAGAACAAGTATGGTACGTAATGTGGTAGCTATAAGATCTGTATTCAGCCAGTCTTTACATATTCCTGAAGTTTGCTCGTGAAATCATTCTGTCGTTTATTGTTCACAATCTGAGACAACATGTCAGCAGTGGAGACATCGGCGAATTATTTTCGGATGTTTCTTCGTACTTTTGGACTTCCTGTAAATGTTTTCCCTGTAATGAGTAAGATTACTACTGCTTGTGATATGAATAATAATTAGTGCACATGTCTTTAGGGCTTAGCATGCTGGGTAAACATTCCAGCAGACGACATTTTGAAATATTTTTCTTATTTTACACAGAAAGTGGTCTTTCACATTTCATGTAAATTGTCTCCTAAGGAGACAGTTTGCATGAAATATCAAAGACTATTTTCTGGGAAAATAAGAAAAAAGTATTGTCAGCTTGTAGTCTGCTGAATTTATCCAGAGTGGTAAGGTATAGCTAAATAGATTTTGTTTGATTAAAAATATTGATATTTTTTTTGTTTCTCGGTATAAACCCTGTTGCCATTCTAAATTACTGTAGGAAAAACTGCTTCTGAAAAACTGATTTTATAGCTCCAAGAACCTTTGCCCTTTTGGGTATGTGAGCCATAATGCTCATTTTCTGTTAGTCTGCTGTCTGTCATTCATCTGGCTGATAACACTTTCAATGAGATTTATTTTCAGCAGTCGATGTTTTGAAACATTTTTCTTATTTTCTTAATTTTCCCAGGAAACAAGATTTTTATATTTAATGCAAACTGTCTCCTAAGGCAATTTGCATTAAATATCAAATCTTGTTTTCTGGGAAAAATAAGAAAAAATGTCACCAATTTGTCGTCTGCTGAGAGAGTGGTAACAGTTAAACTGCTTGTCATCTAAAGTAACAACATGACTGGCACAGTAGCTTAGTTGCCAGAGTGGTCATTTTGTGTCCAGGAGGTTGTGGGTTGGATCCCCAACCAAGTCATACCAAAGACTTACAAATAGTACTAGCTACTCTTTTGCTTAGAGCTCAGCATTAAAAAAGTAAAGCTAGGAATCAGAAATGGTAAGCCCGGTGTCAGTATAATGTTACTGGGTAGAACATATGTCATGTGTCTGGGGTGTGAGGACTGCACAGTAAAAGTGTGGTTAGGTAAACTGGGGTTGACTGGGCAGTAAAACCTCAACACAAACATGTCGAACATGGTCAGTATGCCTATCCACACTTTACTGGACAGGCTTACTCCTCTAAGTGGTTAACCAGTATTGTGCACATTCTTTCGCCAGGAACCGACAACTACCCTTCTTGAATCAGCGGAAGTGAGAGATCAGTCTCCAGGAAAGAATGTTGGCTGACATGGCGGGGGTCGAACCTACAACCTCCTGATCAGCAGTCGAATGTGCATCCGACTGTGCCACCTCAGAGCCCTCACTTCTAATGAGTACCCACAACATATGTTTTCATGGAGAAATAAGAAAAATATCAATACTTTTGGATAGAAAAAAGCATCTTACCAAGATCTATGGTAGATAGAATCAATGTGTTGGCATGTGTCAATTTAGTTTTTATGGGTGTACAGATTAATTTGATTTGGTGGATCTTTAATCAAGGCCATCAGTCACTGGAATCAATTAAATTGTCTACTGCAATCATTTGGCTGGTTGAAAATGAAAAAAAAAAAAACGACAATTGGAAAACCTATACTAGGAGTAGGTAGTGAAACATCCGATACTGACCTAAGTCTTAACACTTGTCCTGCTGAACCCGGATATGTCCTTTTTTGCAAACAGTGTAGATCCAGATCAGTTGGCTTCTGAAGAAGCCAACTGATCTGGATCTGCACTGCTTGCCATTGAGTATGTGAATTTATATCAACAATCTGGATCAAGTAATCTGATTGGCTAAAAATTAGATGTGGGTGTGGCATCTTAATTTATTCAGCAGGACAAGGGTTAACACTTTGCTGGGTAAAAATTTCAGCATAGGGCATTTTGAAATATATTTCTTTTTCTCCAAGTAAATAGGATTTAACACTTTATGCAAATTGTCTCTGGCTGGGTGAAAATGAAAAAAAAACAAAACAACAACAACAAAAAAACAGCAATTGGAAAACTTGTACTAGGAGTAGGTAGTGAAAGATCCAATACTGACCTAAGTCACTTTGCATGCTAGGTAAAAATTTCAGCAGACAGCATTTTGAAATATTTTTCTTTTTCTCCTAGAAAATAGGATTTGACACTTCATGCAAATTGTCTCCTAAACAGATTCTGTTTTCTAGGAAAAATAAGAAAAATATCATAGTTTGTTGTCTGCTTTTTACCCATAGCATAGTAAATATTAATCATCCCATTGCAGTCTGGAAACCCCTAAAAGGGTAATTGGCACAGTGCAGACCCAGATCAGATGCCGCAGAATGAGGCGTCTGGTCGGGGTCTCCACTGTTTGCCAATAGTTTAACCATTTTTCTTTAGGAATATCTAAATCACATAGACTGACATATGTAAAATTAAAAATTGGACTCTTCCAATATATAGTGTGGGGGAGTTCATTCAGTCTACAAAGGGTTAAAGCAAGTAACTTTCTAAAATTTCTATTACTTTCCAGGGACAATTCACATAATATGTCAAGCCTTATTTATTTTCAAATTACAAAAAGAATCAAAACAAGTTCAAAACGTCAAATAGGTTGCAAATGTGGTGTCACATGATAATATGGTCTCCAATGAACAGTTGTGACCAATGAAAAACAGAGATTTTCTAAAGAAAATAGAGCCGGCCTCGGTGGCTCAGTTGGATGCGCCGTCCGACTGGAGACCAGGAGGTCGCGGGTTCAACCCCCGCCGAGGTCGGCAACATTCTTTCGTGGAGAGTGATCATGAAATATTTTCTACGGTCATTCTCTCCCTTCCGCTGATTCAAGAAGGGCAGTTGTCAGTTTCTGGCGAAAGAATGTGCACAGTACTGGTTAACCACTTAGAGGACTAAGCCTGGCCAGTAAACGTGTGGTTAGGTAAACTGAACGCGCTCGACATGACCCCATTGGGTTGACTGGGCCGTAAAACCTCAACACAAACAATAAAGAAAATAGAATTGACCAATAACTAGAGGTTTCTTCAAAACCAATAAAAAGTCGGCTTGATTATAGAGCCCTAACCTAAATTGGCCATATTGCCCAACATTGACAAGCCATGCAATGTCATCTGTTCCAGCTTTGATTAGTAGTGGAAGGGTAAAAACTTTACAGCAATTAAAAATGTCAGATGACATTTGAAATATTTTTTTTTTGTATCTTTTCCTGGAAAACTGTGTGTTATTTCATGTGGAATGTGTCTCTTTAAGAGACAATTCAGGTGAAATTTTGTTCCACTTTCTTGGAAAAATGAGAAAAAAATAGAATTCATTTGTTGTCAGCTGTATTCACCATTATCTTGCAAAGAATTACAAAAGCACCATTGCACCATTAGAGATAATTTGAGTGAAATGTCAAGTTCCTTTTTTGGTGAAAAATAAGAAAAATAGAATTCATTTGTCGCCTGCTTTGTTTGCCTTGCAAAGAGTTATGTTCATTACGAAAACACGCCTATTCAAATATAAATTGAAAATCTCACCTCCAAAAACTGAAAATTTTCAGATAAAACTCTGATATTTTTTCACATTTCTGCTCAAAACATAGATTGTGGGTACTCGTTAGAACCAACTTGGCGAGGCGGTTCTAACGAGTACCCACAATCTATGTTTTTGAGCAGAAATGAGAAAAAATAATGTATACCCCTGTAAACCCCAGTTTTACTATATAAAAGTGGGGTTTAAGGGGGTCAAAATTATATAGGTATGTTTTCGTGATGTGGCACCATTGCCATTTCCTCAGAGCCATTCCTGCTAATACTGCAGATGGCTCCTGCTAATACTGCAGACGTCTCCATAAACATGATGAACAGCTGTTAGACCAAAATAAGACAATAAGTAAGTCACTGTATCCTAGCAACCACTGGTACAGAAAAACAGAGAAAGAAATGTACAACATCTGACAGATAACCTTTACCATTCTCTAAGCTGATTCATTAAAGCAGACAACAAATTGGTGATGTTTCTTCTTATTTTCCCAGAAAACAGGATATGACATTTCGTGCAAATTATCTCCACTGGAGACAATTTGCATGAAATGTCAGATCCTTTTGGCTGAGAAAAATAAGATAAATATTTCAAAATGCCATCTGCTGAGAATTTTACCCAGAGTGCTAAGCGTTAATTCTTAAAGATGCAAAAACTTTAGCAGACAACACTTTGAATTATTTTTCTTATTTTCCATTTCATATTATTTCCAGATTACATGAATCTCCATGTTTTCCAGGGGGAAAAAATGTTTGACTTTTCATGTAGACTGTTTCCATAGGCCCAAGTTTGTGGGAACTGTCAAGCCCTATATACCATAATAACCTTTTGTATTGGGACAAACAGGCCTGACTAAACAGTGTAGACCTTGATCAGATGTCAAAGAATGCAGCATCTTATCAAGGTCTACATTGTTTGTCACCTGTCCAGCAACAGATAATATAATAGACCTTGACAAGTTAAGGTGTTTCAATAATTAGGATAAATATGTTATTTTATTTTGGAAAAAGAAATACATGTATGTTTTAAAATTTTGACTGCTATGTTCTATTCAATTTCAGCAGGTCTGGATTTCCAGCTGTCATTTTGATAAATATTCCATGTTAACCCTTAATAATAGGACACCTTTACCCCTTACCATAAGTTTTGTCATTTTGTCCCCCTTTTGAAAAGTGGTCTACTCTAAAAGGAAAGAATTTGCTCCCCAGGAGCAAATTCTTTCCTTTTAGAGTAGACCACTTTTCAGAAGGTTCTTGGTGTGTAGGAAAGCAAACAGGAAGTCACAAAAGTTGTGTCCCTTGTATTGGTGTAAAGTCTACCTAGTATATCCGATCCCTTAACCTTGGACCCAATTATGTCCGAGCCTTAACACACCACAACCTCCTTATAACACTGTTCTTAGGATCCAAAGCAAAAACCGTGTTAAAGAACGTGTTAAAACAATCATGTTGTTTCCAAAGAAAAATGTATAGATTCTAAAGAAAAATGACCATTTACAGACATTCTTCTATATGATCTGTACACTTTTGTCATTTTTTTCTATTAATCTATACTTTTTTTGTTTGGATACAACACTTTTGGGGTCAATTTTTAAACCATCCTTTATATTGTAAAGAGGTTCTGGTGTACAATGTTAGCAATACATTGTCCATGTTCGAATATTCCTCTTCTCTGGAGCTGTGTCACTGTAAATGAACCTGTAGAATGGTTTGTTAGCGGGAGATCTATACGTTCTTTGGGACCTGATTTGATAGAGTATTGTCTTTAGGTACCAGCCCTTGTGACATATAAATCAGTAAATCCATTAGTGGTAGAAGTTCCACACAGCTATAGATAAGAAGGGTTTTCATTACAAAAACACACCTATTCAAATATATAGAAAACATCACCTCACAAAACCGAAAATTTTCAGATTAAAAAACTGATATTTTTCACATTTCTGCTCAAAACATTGATTGGGAACTGGTTAGAACTGCCTTGGTGAGGTGTTTTTGAGAAAAATAAGAAAAATAATGTATACCCCAGTGAACCCCAATTTTACTATATAAAAGTGGGAATTTAATGGGGTCAAAATTATATAGGCATGTTTTCATGATGAAAAGTTCTTTTGTTTTTTTTCTTGTAAGCATGTTTTGGGTACGTATTACGAGGGATGTTCGAAATGAATTGCTTATTTCTATCTGGAGACTTCAAATTTCAAGTAGCCCAAAAGTACTCATTTCATGCCCTCGAAGTACTCCCCGTGGCTAGAAATGCAAAGTTTCAGCCGATGTATCCACTTCTTGGAAGGCATCACGGTACGCTGATTTGGGCACAGTAATAAGGTACTGATGAATGGCAGATCCAAGTGCCTGTCGGGACTGGTATTTCCGCCCAGCAAGGAATGCTTTCAATTTCGGAAACAAAAAGAAATCACATGGGGCAAGGTCTGGGGAATACGGGGGGTGAGGCAAAACAGTTACTTTTTCTTTCTTCAAAAACGCCGTAACTATTGCGGAGGTATCAGCTGGGGCATTGTCATGTAGAAGACGGACATGTTTAAAACCAGTGGCAGGGCGTCGTTTCTGATAATACTTTTTCAGTTTCTTCAGTACTGTGTCTTTGTAGTACTTTCCGGTGATGCTTTTGCCCTTTTTCACTGGCACTTTTATTGCGACTCCTTCACCAGAGAAGAAGATTGCATACAAAACCTTCTTTGTACTCAAAGAACGTTTGGCAATTATTGGGCGTTTGCTGTGTTTAGTGGCCCAGATCTTATTGCTAACCTTTCTGACGGGCTCAAAACAATGGACCCAGGTTTCATCACCTGTGACGACATTGGCAAACTGCTTTTTGTCATATTTTGGAAACATTTGAAGCAGCTTTTCGACCACTTTAACCCGTTGCCTTTTTTGCTCGTCAGTCAACAGATGTGGCACCCATCTAGCAGAAATCTTTCTGACTTTCAAATGCTTCTTCAAAATAAGGTGAACGTTGATAGTGATATGCCTACCTTTCGTCCAATATCATGAACTGTAAATCTGGCATCTCCTTCAATGATTTCCTTTATTTTGGAAACGATTTCTTTATGAGATGCAGATTTTGGCCTACCTGATTTCGGTGCATTTTTGATGGACTCTACACCAGACTCAAATTTCTTTTTCCACCGCCGAACTGTGTCATAAGACACACAAGAAGGTCCAAAAGCAGTAGAAATTTCAGTCATCAGCTTCTTCAAAGAACAACCAAGTTTTGAGCGAGCTTTGATGTAAGCCCGTATTTCATCTTTTTTGTCGACGCTTCTACCAACCATTTTTACTGCAGTGGTCAATGACTGCCTGTATTCAAATGGCAAATTTTATGTCTTACACTTAGTCTAACATGTACATTTATACACCATTGTGTAGATATTGAATAACCCTATACAGGTATGTATTGGTTTTTATTGTGCCCCACGTGGATATCGAGCTAGAGGACAATAAGCAATTCATTTCGAACATCCCTCGTAGAATGGCTGGCTATATAAGGCAATTCTTATGAAAGTCCATGACATATATTTTCTTAAGAAAGATAAAAAAAAATTGTGAATGTTTGCTTAAAGAAAGGCTTATTTGTATTATGAGTGCAGGGATGGTATTGCATGTTTTGGCGCAATAACAATGTCTTCATTTCTGATACATCTCTTATTCCTTGGAATTCATTTCCCCAACCTTAAATCTGAACATAAATAGGAGCATTTTCATTGTAGCTATTACTGTTCTGTTATATATTCTGACTATAACAATGAACTCTTGCTGCCCCTCCTGCTTATTTCATTTGGGAGTGTATCAGAACCTATGATGCTGTTGCGCATATAACAAAGGATTGAGAAACAAGTTATCTCCCATCATTTGGGAAATGCAGTAAGTTTTCTGCCCCCAATTACGTCGTTATCTTCCATGATCAAAGTGGTCAGTCTGAAATTGCAATAGGTTATCTGCCCACAATCACATAGTTATCTCTAATAATCAATGGTGCCTGTAGTGAGTTACCTGCCCACAATCACCTAGTTATCTCTAATAATCGATGGTGCCTGTAGTGACTTATCTGCTCATGTTTACCTGTACAGTAACCAACATTAGGGTTCTTTTTGTTAAACTGCCATGTGTCTGTCAGAAAAAGCAGACATTTTACATTCTCATATTCACAAAAATTCATCACGAAAACATACCTATATAATTTTGACTCCTTAAACCCCACTTTTATATAGTAAAACTGGGCTTTACAGGGGTATACATTATTTTTCATATTTCTGCTCAAAAACATAGATTGTGGGTACTAGTTAGAACTGCCTCGGCTAGGCAGTTCTAACAAGTACCCACAATCTATGTTTTGAGCAGAAGTAGGAAACATATCAGAATCTTTAGATAGTTTTTAGATATTTTTTGGAGGTGAAATTTTCTATATAACTGAATAGGCATGTTTTTGTAATGTTTCGAGATATTTTTTACAGAATAGGAATAAACTAGATTGTTTGTAATTAAACTAAATTCAAGAAAGATAGGGTATCCACATTATATTTTTCTTAAAATTATTTCTCCATGAAAACATGGGTACTCATTAGTATGACATCATGCTTTTGTTGAGAAACAAGAAAATATTATTTTTTGGCTGAAAAAGAAAGCACCATATCTGGAGCTGAGATTTGAAAGTTGATTTTGTGAAAAACAACAACAAGGAAATAAAAATATAAAATGATAAATATTTAATCTTAAAATATATAATATCCATCTTGAACTATTGCTCTAATACACACCTTCTTGTAGCTTGTCCTGGAGATGGCTTGTTGTGATCTACATTTAGTGTTGAGCACTCTGGGTAAAATTTTCAGCAGACGACATGTTGAAATATTTTTATTATTTCTCCTAGGAAACAGGATTTGACAGGGTCAATACAGCTGACCGCAGACCTGTAACTTGACCAATATGAAATTACTTGATTAATGATAATTTTATTTATAAACTTTTAAAACATCTTGCTTAGTGATGATTATACAGTAAATAAGATTTTTCATGGCAGCTATACGGCCAAGTCGATACCATGCCTTCCTTCCATCTTCTTAATATGACTGAAACTTTCTGAAAATGACGTAAAATCAGGTAAAACGGTATATCATCTGTCCTGATAACAAACTTGGCCAATATGGAGAAAGTCATCCAATGCAGGAAAAACCTAAGTCAATCGTAAAATGTTGGCCAATATGACTCATATTGGCTGAGTTTTTTTCTGTATTGGCCGAGTCTGTCACAAATATGGGGGCTGATTTGGTGATATAGATACAATATTAAGGTAATTAATTAATAAAATATTTTATGTGCACTCTTTTTGAATGATACAATATATCCAATAGCTGAAATGAATGGTAATGTATAGTTATGGCAATCTGTGGCCATCATGTCACGGCCATTTAATGCAGCTGTCACCAAAATCTGAATGTTGAAAATATGTCATTTATATGGTGGGCCATACCAAATGAAAAGGGATCTGCGAACATGCCAGGTGTTTGTATATTTGTGGACTCAGGTCAGCTTGTGCATTCATGCAGTCTGATAAGGGCGTTTGTTATTCAAGCACACAGTATCTAGTCCTTGTAGAAAAGCATTGACGTGTGACTGACTTGTCTCACCTTTCCAGTATTTATGAAGGTCCTGTTTTTCATGGCACATATCATGTTTATATCAATGAAGTATACTAATGAAACATATTAATCCTTTGCGTACTGCGGGCAAAAATTAGTATAACCTGATTGTGCCAAGAGAACTCTTCTAAAACAATGCATTGGACAGATCCATTTCCAATAGAAGGGGTGTCTGGTTAATTTCTATTAGCTCACCTGAGCAAATGCTCAGGGTGAGCCATTGTGGTCACTATCTGTCCTTTGTCCATCAGCATCAGTCATCAACAATTAGTTTGTTAACACTCTAGAGGTCACAGTTTTGATGCCACGAAACTTTTTCAGAATATTTACCTCAATCAAATCTAGACTAGGTTTGAAACTGGGTCACTTGGGATCAAAAAGTAGGTCACCAGACCAAATCAAAGGAAAATCTAGTTAACACTCTAGAGGTCACATTTTTTAAGTTATCATCATGAATCTTGCTCAAAATGTTTGCCTTGATGATTTCTAGGTCAATTTGCAAACTGGGTCACCAAGGGTCAGAAACTGCATCACCAGACTAAATCAATGGTAAACCTTGTTAAAACTCTTGGGGTCACATTTCTTAAGTATTTGCTTATCGTCGTGGCTCTTTCTCAAAATGTCTATCCTGATGATTTCTACGCCAAGTTTGAAACTGACTCACTTGGGATCAAAAACTAAGTCACCAGGCTAAATCAAAGTAAAATCTTGTTAACACTGTAGAGGTCACATTATTTTTAAGTAATCATCATGAATCTTGTTCAAAATGTTTGTCTTGATAATTTCTTGGTCAGGGCCAAAATTGGGTCACTTGGGACCAAAAACTAGATTGTTACGCCAAATCAAAGCAAAACTTTGTCAACACTATGGAGGACACATTTTTTAAGTAATCATCATGACTCTTTCTCAGAAATGGTTCTTTCTCAGCATGTTCATCATGACTCTTTCTCTGAATGTTTGTCTTGATGATTTCTTGGTAAAATTTAAAACTGGGTCACATGGGGTCAAAAACTAGGTCATCGGGCAAAAATCACAGGAAAACCTTGTTAATATTCTAGAGGTTACAGCTTTTAAGTAATCATCATGAATGAACCTTACTGAAAATGTTATTTTTGATTTCTAGGTCAAGGTTAAAACTGGTTACTTGGGGTCAAAAACTAGGTCACCAGGCCAAATCAAAGGAAAACTTTGTTTTCACTCCAGAGGTCACATTTTTTGAGTAATGATCATGAATCTTGCTCAGAATGTTTGTCTTGATGATTTCTAGGTCAAGTTTGGGTCACTTATGACTTTTATTTCATGGTCCAGTGACTTTGTTAAGTTTTTCTATTAATATCAGTTTCTCATAAACTATTGGTCCTACAGTAGTAATACTTGGCTCTTGCACACATCTTATATGACCTCTTGAATGCAGTCATCCGTATTTGACTTTGACATATATTTCACGGTCCACTGACTTTGTTATGTTTTTTTTTTTTGTTTTTTTTTAGGTCAGTTTCTCAGTAACTATTGGTCCTACATTGACCTATATTTCAGGGTCAGTTACACATGCTACATCGTCTTAGTTGATGTAATCATCAGGAATCTTGATCAGATTGTTTGTCTTGATCATTTCTAGGTCAGGTTTTCTAAGTGCTTTGATACTCAGGTGACTGATACAGGGCCCTCTTGTTATTATCCTGTTTTAGAGAAATTCCTGTAGGTAATGTAATGTAGACCCTGATCAGATGTCACAGATATCACATTCTGTAGCTTCTGATGTGGGTCTTCACTCTGACATTGCCCTTTTTCAGGAAAGCCAGACTTGAATGGGTTAATGTTTTCAGGTACCTTTTTATGCCCCCTGTTTGAAGAATGGTGGAAAGGGCATATACTGTTACCCCTGTTCATCAACCTCTGTCTATGTCTGGCGTTAGCAATTTGCGTTTAAATGTTTCAGGCGGGGGCATCCATGTCCTTTGGACACATTTCTAGTTTTTCTCTAAAAAATAGATTTTTTGAAAAAAAAAAAAAAAAAAAAAAAAAGATAAGACAAATGAAATGCAAATTCTATTTGGAGGTTGAAATTTAACTGTTAACAATCTTTTGGGTATATTTTTGCAGCCGTCAGATTGATATTTTTTCTTATTTTTCCCTGAAAATAAAGTTTGGAATTTCATCCAGATTGTTTCATTAAGAAATCTCAAATTATGAAATGATTAGAGTGTCTCAAAGAGTGCTGAAACTTTTACCCAACATGCTAAGCATTAAAAGAGAATTAACTGTATGCCAATTATTATATACAATAAACTGGTATGCTTACAGCAAAATAAACAGACAAAAATTTATATTATATATAAAAATCTAATTTTCCAGAAATAGAGCTCGATATTTCATGTGAATTGGAAACAATTCACATGAAATATCAAGCTCTATTTTTTAGAAAATAAGAGAAAAAAATACAATTGTGTGCTAATGTTTAAATTCTGCAGGTTAAGGGTAAATATGTGACACTTTCATTGCATTGTGTGCATGGTCGTAACACGTATAGCATAGTACATGTATAGTATATAGTTTTCTTCATGTGTTTTTTCTGTCTTGGAAAATGTTGTATACTTCATAATAGGGAATATTTCTTTCTATTGGGAAAAAAATACATCTTCACCTGGAAACCTCATGTATTTTGATTGTAAATATTCTTCCTATAGTGAATGTGAATATTAACAAAATACAATTTACCTGGAGAAGATTCGTGGAAAAAATACTTAACATGGTGAAAATTTTTTTAAATTTTTTGTTTGTGAAACAAAATACATTTTCATTAGGAGTGGTTTTGACTGTGGTGAAAAAAAAAAAACAATTTCTATGGTGAATATTTGTTTTTGTATTTGGAAAACAAAATACAACTTAATCCTGGAGGTATTTTGTATGTATGATGGAAAAAATTCTTCATGTGATGAATTTTGTTCTTTTACTTGGAAAATAAAATATAACTTCACCTGGAGATATTTTGTATTTGTGATTGAAAAAAATTTCACATGCTAAATATTTTTGTTTATATTTGAAAAACACATCACAAAAACATACCTATATAATTTTGACCCCCTTAAACCCCACTTTTATATAGTAAAACTGGGGTTTACAGGGGTATACATTATTTTTCTAATTTCTGCTCAAAATCATAGATTGTGGGTACTCATTAGAACCACCTCAGCATGGCAGTTCTAACAAATACCCACAATCTATGTTTTTGAGCAGCTGTAAGAAAAATAATGTATACCCTGTAAGCCCTAGTTTTACTATGTAGAAGTGGGGTTTAAGGGGGTCAAAACTATATAGGCATGTTTTCATGATGTCACCGAGGCACCTCTAATGTCTTCCCTTCCCACAACATATGTTTTCATGGAGAAATTAGAAAAATATTAATACTTTTCAGTTGTAAAAACTGCCCAATCTTATGATGACAGTTGTGACAAGTAAGCAAAACTAACACCTGTCACGCATAAGACAATGACATAACTTATATAATGAAAGGTATATGATAGCTGTATATTTCCAGATGAGATGGGGTATCCACTCAATATTTTTCTTATAAATATGGTAAATCCAGTTGCACCACTCTGTAACACCTGAAAAAAAGATAGCAAATAACATATCTGTGACTTTTTAGTAGTATAACCAATTGGTTTTCACTAGTTTATAAGTAGTTAATTGAATAGTCAAATAATACATGGCTCCAGATTCCAGTTTGTTTGTTTTTTCATCCTAATTCCCCCCCCCCCCCCTGCCCCCCCCAACTCCCCCAATTCACACACTAACACACACACACACACACACCCATGAGAGAGTGTACAGTAGTATAATTCTGCTTTGACATAATGACAACAACTCAAAATTACATTCACTCCACTATTATGACCTGCTTTTATCAGTTCCATATCTTTTCTAAGGTTTCTGACAAAATGACCTATGCAAACAATGTAGACCCAAATCAGACTGCTCTAATTAGGGTCTACTCTGTTTGCCATTCCACCATGTATGTTAAGAAACAACTGCATATAAGCAAAAGTTTGGCCGAAAAAGTGTGAAATAAAGTGTTCAAAATTTTAGGACATTTTCAATATAAGGACCACCCAATAATAAGACCACTTTTAGATAGTTCCTAAAGTGGTCCTAATAGCTGAATTTTGCTGTTAGTTGTAGGTACTCATTAGAAGCGCCTCAATAAGTTGCTTCTAATGAGTACCCATTTAACTATAGATGTTTTTTGTGGAGAAATAAGCAAAATATTGAATTGGTAACCCCTCATATCTGGAGCTATGTTGAATAATTACCGTATTTACCCTAAGTATTGGGACACCTTATCTTCTTACCTTACTTGTCATATAATACCATATTTACCACAATATAACTGCTTAGAGGACTAAATCTGCCCAGTAGAAGTGTGGTCAGGTAAACTGACCACGCTCGACATGACCCCATTTGGTTGACTGGGCAGATAAACCTCAACACAATCAAATAATTTATTTGTGGAATACACAAGCATGTTGAGAGGTAGTACACTGATAACCTATACTAAGCATTAGATAACAAGCTAATTTATTTATTGAGAGGCAGTACACTGATAACCTATACTAAGCATTAGATAACAAGCTAATTTATTTATGGAATACACAAGCCTGTTGAGAGGTAGTACACTGATAACCTATACTAAGCATTAGATAACAAGCTAATTTATTTATGGAATACACAAGCATGTTGAGAGGTAGTATACTGATAACCTATACTAAGCGTTAGATAACAAGCTAATTTATTTATTGAGGGGCAGTACACTGATAACCTATACTAAGCATTAGATAACCAAAAAAAAAAAAAAAATGGAATCTGGGTTTATTATTCCTCTGACCAACAAAGTATGCCATAGAGGTATAGAGTTTTCATCATGTTTGTCTATCTGTCTTCCTGTCCTTCTGTTCGTCTGTTTGTCTGCTAAGGTCAAGTGCATGGACCTAAACAGTCTGCATTAGCTTTGGCAGTGGTGTCGGGAGGGGATATATGTGCCCCCCCCTCCCCCTCTTTCCCCACCCCCATCACCATCAAGATCACTAGCTTTATCTTTTTAATCCATTAGCATTTTACAGTGTTATTGACAACTATTTCAACTGGGATAGAAGGCTTGTGTCACAAGTCACACTTGAGTGTCAAAAATATATATAGCAGTATCGATAGATCTGTCAGAACTGATATGATTACTAAGAAATTTGTACAGAAATTATATCTGAAGAATCAAATCACAGAAACTGTAAACAAGTTGAGAGCAGACAAGTTAGATTAATAATGTTGATAATTTCTGGGTTTCTCCATGGAAACAATATGTTCTGGGTTTCCTCCGGAATCATCTACGGGTGAGAAGGAAAAAAAAAAAACAGCATGGCACTAGATTAGAGGAAAGTTAGTTAATTTTTGTATAATTTAGCCAGAAACATGTTGTAGGTACTCAGTTAGAATCCTCTTGCTGAGGCATTCTAATGAGTACCCTCGACTGTTATTTTCTCAGGAAAACAAGAAAATGTCATAAAATTTTGTTGAAAAGTAGAGTATCATAATTTTCATCTGAAACCATGTATATCAATATTTCTATCTCCACAATGACAGTTTTTCTGGTGATATGAATAGCAGAACTTGCAGGATCTGTGATTTCATTTAGCTCTTAAAATGCCAATCACAACTGCAGCAGATGAAATTTCAGGTTTTATATATATATATATAGAAAATAAGTCTTGACATTTCATGTTAAACATCAGCTGGCAGATGTTCCACATGGAATGTCAAGACTGATTTTCTATGAAAAATACAATGCTGTTTGCTAGGAATATGAAAAGTAACAGTTTACTCAACTTTCTGAAAAATCATTTAATATGTGTTAATTCAAACTTGGAACTGTGAACTGATCAATTTACGGAGACCAGGAGTTGGCTTGTAAAATTGATTAACAGCATATGAACAATGGACAGCATTAAAAGAAGACAGGATAAAATTTATTTTATATGTAAGTATGGTCATGATCTTTGTTACGTCCCCAACATCAAAGAAGTTCAAGGGACATACTGCTTTTGGGGTGTTCAGCCATCCCATTAAGAAAACATGCCTATTCAAATATACTGATAATTTTACCACCAAAAAATGAAAATTTTCAGATAAAAAAATCTGATATTTTTCATATTTCTGCTCAAAACATAGATTATGGGTACTCGTTAGAACTGCCTCAGAGAGGCAGTTCTAACGAGTACCCACAATCTATGTTTCAAGCAAAAATAAGAAATATAATGTATACCCCTGTAAACCCCAGTTTTACTATATAAAAGTGGGGTTTAAGGGAGTCAAAATTATATAGGCATGTTTTCGTGATGCATTTGTCATGCTTAGGATATGGTCAAGAATGGTTAAAGATAGGATCTTGAAATTTATATGGATGAAAAAAGGGACCCATATTTTTGGTTTGTTTTTTATACAGCCCACATATGAAGTATTGGGTGTGGGAGGGGTATACTGTTTTCAGGTTGTCTGTGATTCAGTCATTCCATGATTCCATCATTCCAAGTTTGTTTCTACTCAATAGCTTGAGAATGAATCCATGGAATTCGATCAAACAAAATGACCCTCAAGGGTTGACGTGTCGTTAAACCCCAACACAATCAATCAATCAATCGATCAAATTTTGCATATGCATTGACATTAACCAGATCTAGGGCAGGATTCTTACGTGATTACTTTTGCAAATTTACAACACAGTTATGGCCTTTGATTATGGGCAGAATTTGGTTTCCACTCCAATTGATGTTGATTTGATCAAACTTTGCATATGTATTGACCTGATCCAGATCCAGGTTGGGATTGTTATGCATCCATTTTTGCAAATTTACAACAGTAATGGCCCTTGGTTATCATCAGAATTTTGTTTCTACTCAATATCTTCTGAACTAATGGAAGGAATTTGATTTAAGTTTGCGTATGCATTGACCTTAACCGGGTCTAGGTTGGGATTGTTACTCGTCAATTTTCGCAAATTTACAACAGAATTATAGCTCTTGGTTATTGACAAAATTTAATTTCCACTCAATATCTTATGAATGAATTGATGGAGTTTGATCAAATTTTGCACATGCCTTGACCTTAACCAGATCTAGGTTGGGATTGTTTCCACTCAATAACTTGGGAACAAATTGATGGAATTTGACCAAGTTTTGCATATGCATTGATGTTGACCAGACTAGGTTTGGATTCTTATGCATGAGTCTTAGCAAATTTACAACACAGTTATGGTTATTGTCAAAATTTCCTTTCCGCTCAATATCTTGCCTGTAAAGGAAATAACACTTCATATAAAACCTGTTCCTATGTGTATTATGAAGTGGGTATCTAATAGGCACTGCTTATTGACATTTCTTGTTTTCATCAGACTTGTTGTTCTGGAGTTATGCCCCTTTTTTGACTTGTGCATTGTAAGCTGATGGTATATAATGAAATTTTGTGAGCAAGATATGTCAAAAGTATTTGAGCTAGGGCCTTGAAACTTGGTGAGCTTATTGGGGATGATGCGTAGATTACCTGATTAACTTTTGATAAAAACTGATTTTGTCTGAGTTTAATATGACCCTTTCCAACTTTGGCAATTTGTATGGACAAGCATATAGTTGGAGGCATATATAGCATTTTACAAACACATTTCTAGATTTGTTCTGTTTTTATCTTAGCTGGTACTTTATCTGAGTCAGTAGATTTCTTTGTGCCATGCAGACCAAACCAGATAATTCTGCAGTGTAGATCCATATGAGATGGCTTGTGATCATCAGGATCTTCACTGTTAGCCACTCTGTTTTTGATTTTTACTTGGAACAATGTTTTTGGTCGGGTGGTGCGAAAGTGTCATGTATCTTATGTCACCGGGGCGTCCAGCTGGTATTGGCTTACAGTTGGGCAAGGCCTGCTATCCTTGTAGCAGGTAAGGGTAGGGAGGTGATATTTTCATTTCTTCTGTTTCTTCACTTTCATTCCTGTTCCTCTTTCTTCCCTGTCCCTCTCTTTCATCTCTTCTGCTATCTCTTCTGTCTCTTTTCTCCCTTTCTCTGGGAGACGACACAAAATGACCCATAAGGGTTGACGTGTCGTTAAACCCCAACACAATCAATCAGATTCAGAGATTAAAGAGTCTGCTTCAGAACTCAACAAGGGTGAAAGGGTAAATTGTCTTGGCATTTATCCTTCTGCTAAGCAGCTTCTTCAGTTTTTGGGTTGATTGTACATACACCAAAATTTCCTTAACCCTTGTCCTGCTGAACCCGGATATACCCTGATTTGCAAACAGTGCAGATCCAGATCAGTTGGCTTCTGAAGAAGCCAACTGACCTGGATCTGCACTGCTTGCCATTAAGTATGTGAATTTATAGCAACAATCAAGATCAAGTAATCTGATTGGCTGAAAATTAGAAGTGGGTGTGGCATCTTAATTTATTCAGCAGGACAAGGGTTAAGGTTGTTGTACATGTGATTATCATTGACCAATGCAATGAAACTGCACATTTGTACATAATCCAGGGTATAGTTATTTGAAGCCACTGTGACTTCAGAGTGCCATGTAGAGAAGGTTATCTGTGAAACATTGACTGGTACATTGGCAAACAGTGCAGACCCAGATCAGACCCGCAGAATGTGGCATCTGATCAGGGTTTGCACTGTTTGCTTTCATTACAGGATGTTAAATGAAACAGTCTTAAGTTGATGAAGAGCCTTTGACATGGCATTGATAAAGTGCTCAACTCTGTAGTGTATTGTTTGTATAAACTCTCTCCTTCTCCCTCTCTTTCTGTCTGTCTGTCTGTCTCTCTCTCTCTGTCTAGAAACAGAATATCACGGAAACACGCTTATATAATTCTGACCCCCTTAAACCCCACTTTTATATAGTAAAACTGGGGTTTGCAGGGGTATACATTATTTTTCGTATTTCTGCTCAAAACATAGATTGTGGGTACTCGTTAGAACTGCCTCGCCGAGGCAGTTCTAACAAGTACCCACAATCTATGTTTTGAGCAGAAATATGAAAAATACTAGAATTTTTTTATCTGAAAATTTTCCATTTTTGGTCGTAAAGTTTTCAATATATTTGAATAGGAGTGTTTTCGTAATTAATAGTCCATTCTACTACCTCTTGATGTGTCTAAAATATTGCCACATTCTGTAGCATCTGATCTGGGTCTACACTGTTTGCAAAGACGTATCTGTTCCAATACTTAGGGTAATTATTAGGGTACACTCTGGCCAAATTCAGCAGACAATAGATGATGGTTTTCTTATTTTTCCCAGAAAATGGGCTGTTACATTTCATGCATATTGTCTCCATTGGAGACAGTTTGCATGAAATGCCAAAGCCTGTGTTCTGAGAAAAATAAGGTGAATATTTTAACATGAATTCTGCTGAAAATTTTACCCAGAATACTAAGTGTTAACCCTTGTCTTGCTGAACTGAGGTATACCATGCCTTTGCAAAAAGTGTAGATCCAGATCAGTTGGCTTCTGAATCTGCACTGTTTGCCATTAAGTATGTGAATTTATATCAACAGTCTGGATCAAGTAATCTGATTGGCTGAAAATTAGAAGTGGGCATGGCATCTTAATTTATTCAGCAGGACAGGGGTTAATGACATGCACATGGCCCTTCATCAACAGGACTCAATTCAGCTCCATTTCTCCACATAAGGCAATAACAGAGATGACAGTTTAGAATATTTTTTACTCTGAAACATATCCTATGGATATTTTATTGGAATTGTCTCTGTGAGATGGTCGCAGTAAGAACACAAAAGATTTATTTGCAGGCAACAAGAACAAAAATATCCTATAAATACTTGCTTCATCTGGATATGTGTTCACTGTAACTGTCATCAAATTTGTCAAGAAATTTTCTCCATTTACCTAATGCGATTGAGAGCTTTCCTGTAGATATAAAGATTTTCTGAAAATGAAGAACGTACAAAAAATTATCTATTTCAGCTCTAGATAAAGTGAAATCAGTGTGCAAATTCCCCAGTTTTATCCTGCTGTAGAACCAATCAAGGAAACAGTTGGGCATTCCCTACAACAGCAAATGTGTCCATGTGTTCACCAAAACTCACCATACATCACGAAAACCTGCCTATATAATATTGACCCCCTTTTATATAGTAAAACTGGGGTTTACAGGGGTATGCATTATGTTTCTTATTTCTGCCCAAAAACATAGATTGTGGGTATTCGTTAGAACCGCCTCGCCGAGGCGGTTCTAACGAGTACCTACAATCTATGTTTTGACCAGAAGTATGAGAAATATCCGAATTTTTATCTGAAAATTTTCATTTTTTTGGTGGTTGAAATGTTCAGTATATCTGAATAGGCGTGTTTCCGTAATGGTTCTAAGATAAGATAGGATATCCACATGATAATTTTGGTTTCATTACGAAAACATGCCTATTCAAATATATAGAAAATTTCACCTCCAAAAAACCGAAATTTTTCAGGTAAAAAACTCTGATATTTTTCATATTTCTGCTCAAAACATAGATTGTGGGTACTAGTTAGAACTGCCTCGCCGAGGCGGTTCTAACGAGTACCCACAATCTATGTTTTGAGCAGAAATAAGAAAAATAATGTATACCCCTGTAAACCCCAGTTTTACTATATAAAAGTGGGGTTTAAGGGGGTCAAAATTATATAGGCATGTTTTCGTGATGTCACCCTTTCAGCCTACCAGACCAAAACAAGTACATGTGCAAACAGTATAGATCCAGATAAGATGGCTCGTTACAAGCTGTCTTAATCAGCATCTTAGCTGTTACATTGTTTGCCATTCTGTTTTTGGTTGGACTGAAACTCCTGTTTACATCAGTGGACAAATCCAAATTCAAGAATGGAAAAGTTCGCTTCAGAAACTCAGGGATGAAGGGGTTAAAGCTTTGGTTTCACACTTCACACACCACTTGTCAGAATTCTTGATAATTATGGTGCCATTTTTTTGTCTAAAAAAAAAAAAAAGTATTGATATTTTCTTTTCCACAAAAGCATATGTTGTAGTACACATAAGACATAAGAAATGTCTCTGTTATATGTAGTAATTGGCAAACAGTGCAGACCCAGATCACAGGATGTGGTGTCTGATCAGGGTCTCCACTGTTTGCGAATAGTTTAGCCATTTTTTTTTCAAGCAATATCTAAATCCTATAGCCTGATACCTAACCCTTAAAATGCCAAGAAAACCTGCATCTGAAAATGTCATTGCTGAATATTCTTGCAAACTTTTCAATCCTATTTTTGCATACAGGCGAACAGTGTTGACCCTGTTCAGACTGCTGCTAGAGGAGCAGTCTGATCTGGGTCCACACTGTTTGCAAAAATGACTTTTAAAATCACAAGCAGATGACAAAGCAGACAACAATTGTTGTCATTAAAAGAATTGGCAGTTTAAGGATTGAAATTGGACTCTTCCAATATACAGTGTGGGTGAGTTTATTCAGTCTTAGATGGGTTAACCCTATATCCCTTTAGACGAATACAGATACAACTGCAAACAGTGCAGATCCAGATGAAATGGCTTATAATGAGCCATCTCGTCAGGATCTGCACGGTTTGCCAGTCTGTTTTTTTTTTTTTGATTGAAACCCCTATTTGCAACAATGAATATGTCTAAATTCAGAGATGGAAGAGTCCATTGCATAAACTCAAGGGTGACAGGATTAAGGATAAATATGTTAGTTGCTCAGTCAGGAAGTGCCTTCTTCAACTGTTCCTGTCCAATTTAGAAATTCAAATGAAGATTGAATGTCTGAAACTGTAATTTCGGTTTTCCTGTATCTTTTAACCCTTAGCACTCTGGGTAAAATTTTCAGCAGACGACATTTTGAAATATTTTTCTTATTTTTCTCAGAAAACAGGATATGACATTTCATGCAAATTGTCTCCTAAGGAGACAATTTGCATGAAATGTCAAATCCTGTTTTCTGGAAAAAATAAGAAAAATATCATCAATTTGTCGTCTGCTGAAAATGCCCAGAGAGTGGTAAAGGTTAAATTAATCTTATTTGAGCAATTCTTCAGTCCTGCATAATTGTGCTGTTCCATGGTCCCAGATACGAGGCATATCCAGGATTAATATTTTTTGTATGTCTCCAAAAAAAAAAAAAGCAATAAAAAATACTGTAATAACCCTAAGAGTTCTGTGGCATCTGATCTGGGTCTACACTGTTTGCAAAGGCCTATCTGTCCCGATACTTGGGGTTATTATGGTAGTGGTGCTTGTTGGAATTTACAAACCTAGGTGATTTCAACTATGAGAAATAAAAAAAAAAAATGATGTTTAATCATTCATCATCATCACTAGATTTTTGATTAACATGCAGGTACAGGGCCAACATCCACATCAGTGGGCTCCCTTCCAAGAAGCTGGCTTGCTGCACACATGGCAGATCACATCAGATCTCCAGATGTGTCTGTCTTGAGGGTCGATAGCTGAAAGCTTCACTCTCTACAGTCCCTCTCTATCAGCTGCTTCCATGTCATCTTGGGGCTCGGAGGCCCTCACTTTCCATTAACCTGTATGTCACAGGCTGTCTTGACTGCACCATTGAAGCATTCAACATGTCCATACCAGTGGAGCCTTCTCTCCTTCAGGATGAGGTCCAGATCCTCTATGCCAAACTGCGGAAGTACCTCATTGGACCTGATGTGACAGCGTCTTGTGATTTTGGCATTGCAGGTCTGTCTGATCATTGCCCTGTCCTTCTGTTGCAGAGATTGGAGGTTTGTTTTGTCAATGGCCAAGTCTCATTGGCATGGAGCATTGCACTCCGCACACAAGAGCTGTACATGGCATGTCTTGAAAGAGAAGTGGTGGGAAGAGGGAACTGTTAGCAGCTCCCTGAACTTCTTCCAGGTGGTTTTCACTCATGTTGTTGTTGAAAGTTCACAGCCACTGGCTGCTGAGAGCATGTCTTCTAGGTAGCAAAAGGAAGCTACCACCTCCAGCTTGTCAGGCTGGACTTCCCTCTGTGGTCTGCTGTCCAAGGGGCATGCAGTTCCCTTTGCACCCTGTACATCTGTAATCAGGGTCCTTTGTCAGGTGCTTGAGCCCACTGCATTTCTTGTGCACCCAGTGCTTGCAGCCATTGCAGAATCTGTTGCTGCCCACTCCAGTGCAACAGATGGCGCATGGAAACTCACCTGTACTCTGCAGGAGGTCCAGGCCCGTATCACAGATCATGATCTTCGACTCTCAGCCGGGGGTGGTCGGGTGGTGCGAAGGTGCTGTGTATCTTAGATCACCGGGGCGTCCAACTGATATTGGCTTACAGTTGGGCAGGGCCTGCTATCCTTGTAGTGGGTAAGGGTAGAGGAGGAATGTTTTTATTTCTTCTGTTTCTTCACTTTCATTCCTGTTCCTCTTTCTTCCCTGTCCCTCTCTTTCATCTCCTCTACTCTCTCTTCTATCTCTTTTCTCCCTTTCTCTGGGAGACGACACAAAATGACCCTCAAGGGTTGACGTGTCGTTAAACCCCAACACAATCAATCAATCGACTCTCAGCCCTTTCTCCTCCAGTGCATCCTTCCAAGTAAAAAACCGCCTGACATATTCCTCGAGAGATACAGTAATGATAACAAGGTCATCGGCATAGCGGTCCTCCCAGGGGACCCCAGAGCAGAATTCGCCTGACATGGCTTCGAGCACAATGATGAAGAGCAGCGGGCTGAGAACCGAGCCTTAGTGAACACCAACCTTCACTTCAAACTCTTCACTGTATCCCTCACTAACATGAACACGGCTCGTTGCATTGGCATACATCCCCTGCACCAGTCGCACAATCCACTCCTACACACCAAGTTTTCTCAGCTCCCACCAAATGACCTTTCGGGGGGACTCCATCAAACACATTCTTGGTAAAATTTTCAGCAGATGACATATACTCAGCATGCTATGACATAATCAGCGGATGACCAATTGATGATATTTTTCTTATTTTATCCCAGAAATCAAGATTTGAGATTTCCTGCAAATTGCTCCACTGGAGACAGTTTGCATGAAATGTCAATGCCTATTCATCAAGCAGTTTTCTTTAGACACATCAAAATTTCGAGGGTTGAGCGCAAGACTGGCGTAAGTCAGATGGTTGTTTTTCCCCAAACCTAATCTCACCATGAAGGCATTATATAGATTACAACATTTCTTTCTGTAAACAATGAAAATTTAGGTGCCATTGCTCGTATGAGCAATGGCACCTAAATTTGCATTGTTTACAAAGGGGTCCAAGTTGCCCCTAAACAAGGGTTTCAAAAATATGTTTGAGTTACCATAGTCTTGCGCTCAACCCTCGAAATGGACTTAGCCAGCCTTGTAGACTCAGTCACATGCATGTTTGACTGGTGATCAGGAGGGCATGGGTTTGATCCCTGCCATGTCCAGCAGCATTCCTTTGTGGAGATTTATTATGAAATATTTTCTTGGGTCATTCTCCCCCTTCCACTTATTCAAGAAGGGCAGTTGTCAGTTTCTGGAAAAAGAATGTGCACAAGTCCTGGTTAACCACTGAGAGGACTAAGTCTGCCCAGTAAAAGTGTGGGTAGGTTAACTGACAGAATCAACATGAATATAAATTATGTTGACTGGGCTGTAAAAACAAACAAACAACGCGAATGTTAGAATAAATATACTTTGGAGCTTCCAAGACAAAGTGTCTGAATTTTTAGGATAAATATGGTATGTGGTGATCAGTATGCCAAGTAAACATTTTTGAGGCAGAATTTAGAGGCAAATATTTGCATTATTGTAGATAAATGAGATAGTCGACTGTTCAGTATTGGCCAATGTTTCAAAGACAAAAAACAAATTGCTTAATTAAAGATGTCCAATTGATGAAAGAGTTGTCTAAAGAAGCTTGTAGATTCACATTTTATTTGTTTTATATTGACATTGTGGGTTAACAATTTGTATGCTGAAGACAAAATCAGCAGACAACAAATGTGATTTTTTTTTTTTTTTTTTTTTTTTTTTCTAGAAAATAGGGCATTGCGATTTGATTTAGGACGTCATTTGTGAGTTTGAGAAAAATTCAGTAAAAGCACAAGTTTTGTTTTTCTACAAATAATTACCTTAACCCTTGTCCTACTGAACCCGGATATACCTTGCCTTTTCAAACAGTGTAGATCCAGATCAGTTGGCTTCTGAAGAAGCCAACTGATCTGGATCTGCACCGTTTGCCATTTAGCAAGTGAATTTATAGCAGAAATCCTGATAAGTAATCAGATAGGCTGAAAATTAGAAGTAGGGTTAAAAAAAGTTGTTCACTTATGCTTAAATTCAACAAGCTAAATGAGCCAGCACAGGAAAAAACCTACGATAAGACTACGGACCAGCGAAGACTCAGATCATCCTGCACATCCCCACAGTCTGATGAGAGTCTTCGCTGATGGCATGTTCCTTTTACAGCCTCCAAAGATAAAGGAGAACTTCCATACTGGGTGGATATACCTCGGTAACTTAGGGGTAATTTTGATATGCGTGTGCGAGCCAGTATTTCAAAACCTACCCCATTCATATACCTGGCCTTTGAAAAAACGGACCCATTCATATACTTCATCATCCAAAATTTTGACCTATTCATATACTGCCCTTTGATTTTTTGTACCAATTTTTGCTGGTTGTTACACAAATATCACAGTCAATTCATGTAATACCAAGAGGATAAGCAGCCTCAAAAAATCAAATCTCTGAGCGAAAAATACGTGCATATACCAGGATGTCAGAAAAATGGGACCTTTCACATAGGAATCCAGAAAAATTGGGCCATTCATATACTTTTTGTTAAAAAAAAGGGGGCCAGTCATATACCTGGCAGCGCTGAAAAAGGGGGCTATTTGGCACGCACATCCGTAGTATGCCATATATAGTAAGTTTCCCCCCCCCCCCTCCCCCCCCCCCCCCCCCCCCACACACACACACACACACACACAACATATGCCTTTATAAAGAAGTAAAGAAAAAGTACACTGGCTGTAATCTGAAGACTATGGAATTTCTTGACTGTGCAGTAATTAGATCGAATACGGTATTTACAGTAGTAGACTTAAGAAATCCCATGTAATTCTGTCCAGGATTTGGACCATCTGTCAAAGAAACGTTATCTTGGTTACGGTATTCTAAACTATCTACAGATTACCCATTTGTGTGTGTATGTGTGAATGAGTGAGAGAGAGAGAGTTTTTATTCAGTGAGACAATTTCAGTGAAATGTCATCTTTTCATGCAAAAAATCTCAGAGAGAGAGAGAGAGAGAGAGTTAAAGCTTGACTTTTCATTCAGTGAGACAGTTTCAATAAAATGTCATCTTTTTATGCAAAAAAATCTCAGAGCAAAAAATAAGTATAGTATTTTGAAATATTGCATGCCATTTAAATTACGCAGGTTAAATTTTAAGGAATAACATTTTCAGTTATCCAAATGTGTAACTCTGTGTTTAGTTTTATTTATGAAATTTATGCCACTCAAAACACCATCTGTTTCCGAGGAAATCAACAGGACAGCAATGTAATTATCAGAGGACTTGTTAAGATTGGGTATCAAGTGATAATTCTGGGATAATTTTTCTTACATCACCATAAAAATATATGTTGTGGGTACTCATTAGAAGTGCCTCACCCAGGCACTTCTAATGAGTACCCACAACATATGTTTTTATGGAGGAATAAGAAAAATTATCCCAGAATTATCAGATACTCCTCCTTTTCAAGTCCCCTGATTATATTCATTACTCCAGGTAGAGCTCTTGCTTCAGCCAGAAAGTATTGATACTTTCCTTATTTCTTCATGAAAACATATGCTGTGGGTACTCATTAGAAGGGCCTTGCCAAGGCCCTTCTAATGAATACTCACAATATATGTTTTCATGGAGAAATAAGAAAAAAATATTCACCTTATACACCCTCTTATCTACAAATAGAAGCGGGGCCCCCGTAGCCTAGTGGATAAGAGAGTTGACTCTTAATCCATTAGGTTTCTCACCGCTGTGGTTCGAGCCTCGCTCGGGTCATATGTGGGAAAGCCAAGTTCTGCTTACGGATGGTCAGGTGGTTTTTCTCCGGGTTCTCCGGTTTTCGCCCACCTTCGATGAACGATCGGCTCGATATAAGTGAAATATTCTTGAAAGGGCCGTAAAACCCAAATCAAAAAAAAAAAAAAAAAAAAAAAAATCTACAAATAGAAATGTTGTATAATGTACTTTTAATCAATCTCAAATGTATTGCTCTAAAAACAACTAATGGTATCTAAGTCAAAGCACTGAGTGTGCTGATGGGGGCAGTTGCCTGAAATAGTGTAGGTCTCACTTTTGTTCAATATTTCTTATTAATTCAAATTAATGCAATTGTTTTTATTAGTGTATATCCCCTTTTTATGCCCCCGCATCGGATGATGCCAGGGGCATATAGTTTTTCGGTTTTCTGTATGTGGGTACATGCATATGAATGTACGTCCTTCTGTACGAACGTGTGTACGTACATAACGTATGTACGTACGTAGGTGATCCTGTTAGACTCAGGTTAAGGCATTTGTACCAGGTAGAATTTTGAAGTTTTACAATCAGGTACCCCATAGCTGGGGCATCTGTGTACTGTGGACACATTTCTAGTTGGTATTAAAATTTTCTTTTGAGAGTCTAAAAACATATCTTAATTGTAATATCATTTATAAAGACCTCTTAGGTACCTGATAGCCACTCTTTTGTTCTTTTCGGTGAAAAGGTCCTTTACAGTATTTAGAAGGACTGCGGTTTAGGTTACACTTTTTACCCAATGCTGTAGATCTGGTACTTTGATTTCAGCGTAAATCCCAGTCAGTTCCAGAGACCTATAAAATTTCAGGCAACTGCCCCCATCAGCACTCTCAGTGCTTTGATTATTTCTTTGCTTCTCTTTTTTTAAAGTCTTCACTTGAAGCTTGTGATATGTCTGATTGTCACAGTTGAATAGACACTCATCACGAAAACACGCCTATATAATTTTGACCCCCTTAAACCCCACTTTTATATAGTAAAACTGGGGTTTACAGGGGTATACATTATTTTCTTATTTCTGCTCAGAAACATAGATTGTGGGTACTCGTTAGAACTGCCTCATACTCGTTAGAACCGCCTCATTGAGGCAGTTCTAACGAGTACCCACAATCTATGTTTTGAGCAGAAATATGAAAAATATCAGAAATTTTTATCTGAAAATGATCATTTTTTGGTGTGAAAATTTTCAGTATATTTGAATAGGCATGTTTTCGTAATGGATCAGCCGATGACATCATACTGCTTCTGCTGACCAGAGGCCAAGGCTCCATACTTTGATAAATTTTGTTAACATTTGTGTTAGATTTTTTGTTAAGCTTTTTTTTTCACTTACATTTCTGAAAGTTCTTGATATACAAATGTTAGTATTACTATTGTATGGATGCAGATATGGTGCTGGCTGAAGGTCAAGGTCACAGATTCTGCACTAACCTTGTTGCTGACACCAGATTGGTGTATACATTAGTGCTTAATTGCTCTCACTTATTCTAGTTATAACTTAAAAAAGAAAGTATTTTTAGTATTAAAAAGAAAGTATTTTTAAGTATGGCAGTGTGTTAAATGCCCGAACACACTGGAACCTCTCTATAAGATGGCATTTGGGATATAAGATGGTTTAAAGGTAGACCCCTAAAGTGTTGTATCCAACAAAAATGTATAGATTGTAAAGAAAAATAACCATTTATGGTCACATTACGAAAACACGCCTATTCAAATATATAGAAAATTCCATCACCAAAAACTGAAAGTTAGTTTTCGGATAAAAGTTCTGATATTTTTCATGTTTCTGCTCAAAACATAGGTTGTGAGTACTCATTAGAACCACCTCACAGAGGTGGTTCTAATGAGTACCTACAATCTATATTTTTGAGCAGAAATAAGAAAAAAATGTATACCCCTGTAAACCCCAGTTTTACTGTATAAAAATGGGGTTTAATGACAGTAAAACTGGGGTTTAAGGGGGTCAAAATTATATAGGCATTTTTTCGTGATGATTTTTCTATATAGTATATACATTTTTGTTTAGATACAAGATTATGTAATAGCTAACACTTCTTTGGTCAGTTGTTTACAATCAAGCCATAGTATACAAACGCCAAAATTTCCTTAAGGTAATTGTCCATGTGATTATCATTGACCAATGTAATCAAACCACGCGTTAGACGAAATCCAGGTAACAGTTGTTTATACCCGTGTTCTTTTGTTGCTGTGATGTCAGAGTGCTGTTGATAGAGGGTTATCTGTAAAACCTGGTCTGGTACATTTTAGACATTGACAGACAGTGCAGACCCAGATCAGATGTCACAGAACACAACATCAGGGTTTGCACTGTTTGCTTAAATTTCGGGAAGTTAAGGATTAAATAAAAATTCTAGGAAGTTGAGGGTTGAATGATACAATCGTATTTTCTCAGCCTGCACTCACAGGCAATCGACCCACCAGTGCTGCCAGTGATTTGATTTCCTTTGGATTAAAAAAAACAGTGTTATAAAGAGGTTGTGCCCTAATTAGGGTAGTAAGATTTCTGTGATGAATTACCATTAGGAAAACACGCCTATTCAAATATATAGAAAATTTCACCTCCAAAAACTGAAATTTTTAGATAAAAAAACTCTTGATATTTTTCATATTTCTGCTCAAAACATAGATTTTGGGTACTCATTAGAACCGCCTCGATGATTCTAATGAGTACCCACAATCTATGTTTTAGAGCAGAAATAAGAAAAATAATGTATACCCCAGTGAACCCCAGTTTTACTATATAAAAATGGGGTTTAAGGGGGTCAAAATTATATAGGCATGTTTTAGTGATGAGTGAATCAAATGGGATATGCATTATCAATTGCCCTAACTTGATTGTGAGTAGCTATTGAATCTTACCAATATGTGCATCCATTCACAACCATGTATTGGCCATTTGATGAAAAACTGTCAGAAATTTAATCAGTCTATCCAGGGGCAAATGGATTAATTTCAGTGCACCGAGTGTCTAAATCAATCTAGTATAATTCTTGTAGTAAAGCAATTACCGATTTCAAATATAGTGCAGAGACAGTTCGATTTCATTGCAGCTGTGTAAACACGGTAATTCAAGTAAATCCATTTGATGTCAGTAGCAGGAAAATCAACAGTTATTTTACTTAACGCTTAAAGAGCCAATCACAACCGCAGCAGAAATGGACTTGTTCGACTAGTGTAGTAAGGAGTTAAGGTTTGGCTTTCAACATTTGTTTTTGCCTGGCCCTTTACACAGAAGAAATAAATTTGCAAACTTTTGTTATGATTTAATGCAAAACCATTTGTTGTAACTACCTCTACCCAAAATAAAAAAAATTGTTTTCAAATAATTGAAATATTTTCATTTTTTCCCATAGTTAAAAAGGGTGCAAATTATGTCGAAAATTGGTATGGTAGGTAAATCGGAGACATGTTTAACAAGTTCCACTTGTTCTTTTCTGAAATTTTCACAATAATGTCACAAGACATAAATACTTAAAACTCAGCAAAGACAAGTAAAAACATTTTTCTCAGCTTAAGATTCCAAAATATCACTTAACTATAGAATTTGCATAGGTCAGAGCAATTTTCGGCGGTCAATTTAATTTCTGTGTAAATATTTGAGAAGAACACACAGAAATTGAAATGATGTATGGTTTCGTAAAAGGTATGGTCAATCAGCACAAAATATTTTCATTTATAATAAAACGCCAAGCGAAATAAAAAAAAAAAAAAAAAAGAACGGCATTCTGAGTGATGTCGAAAGAACAGTAGGGTATTATTACAGTATGACAGCTGATTTTACACTTAGCACTCTGGGTAATATTTTCAGCAGACAACATACTAAAATATTTTCTAATTTTTCCCAGAAAACAATATTGAAATTTCATGCAAATTGTCTCCAATACAGACAATTTGCATGGAATGTCAAGTCCTGTTTTCTGGGAAAAATGAGAAAAATATAATAAATTTGTTGTCTGCTGAATTTGCCCGTAAAAGTGGTAAAGTTGACATCTGATTGAAGTCTCCTGGTCCATCAGATTGTGTGTTATGGATAACAAGCGTTTTTTATACTGATAAAGCATTATGGTAATTGCCACGGGCAGCTCTTTCTGAGAGGTGATTTAGAGCAAAATAGGAAATGCATCCCTTGGGACAATTCTGCAACATACTCCCATGCTCTAGATAAGGTATATTTTTTTTACCTAAAAAGTATTGATATTTTTCTTATTCTCCACAAAAATATATATTGTGAGTACTCATTAGAAGTGCCTCAGTGAGGCACTTCAAATGAGTACCCCAATATATAATTTTTGTGGAGAAATAAGAAAAATATTTGCCTGAAACTGCCTCAAATCTAGTACAATGTACTTTCACACAGCCGAGTGGGCGGTTTGTCTATTGCAGTGATTTTACTACCATTGGACATGATGCAAAGGAACAGTTTGCATGCTGTGTGAAATTTTCATCAGGCAACGTTTCGCAAACATTTTTATTTTTGCAGAAAATATGATCTGAAATTTCATGGAAATTGTTATCTAAGGAATTGTAGGGACTTATTTTCCAGATAATAAGGGTTGACACTTCATGCAAGTTGTCAACTTAAGTGGAGAAATCCCTTGAAGTATTAACCCTTGTCCTGCTGAACCCGGATATACCCTGCCTTTTCAAACAGTGTAGATCCAGATCAGTTGGCTTCCGGGTCCAAAGAAGCCAACTAAATTAAGATACCACACCCACTTCCAGTTTTCGGCCAATCAGATTACTTGATCCAGATGGATCAAGTAATCTGATTGGCTGAAAACTGGAAGTGGGTGTGGTATCTTAATTTATTCAGCATGACCAGGGTTAAGCCTTATTTTCTGGGAAAGAAAATTCCCTTGGGGAAATAATACACATGTCACCAGATAATAAGTAAGGTATCAAAATAAGCCGGCCTCAGTGGCTCAATTAGAAGCCTGTCTGACTGGTGATCAGGAGGTTGCTGGGTTGACCCCCGCTGGGTTCGTGGAGATTCGTCATGAAATATTTTCTACTGTCATTCTCTCCCTTCCGCTCATTCAAGAAGGGCAGTTGTCCGTTTTATGATGAAAGAATGTGCACAATACTGGTTAACTGCTTAGAGGACTAAGCCTGCCCAGTAAAAGTGTGCTCAGGTAAACTGACCGCGCTCAACACGACCCCATTGGCAGGGCCCCTAGGGGAACCTTTAAAACCTTTAAAAACCTTTAATTTACTTGAATTCCTTTAAAACCTTTAATTTAGCTGAAAAACCTATAAAAATCTGTATTTTATGAAGAAAACCTTTATGTTTAGCCATTTATTTGTGCTGTGTCACATTCAGAAAAGAGGATCATTATAGTTTGCTACCATGTAAAATATTGATGCCTGCAACTGACAAAACAACAATCTGAGACAACAGATGATCCAGTTGTGAAGAAAACAGAATGTAAACTGGTGAATTCATGGCAGTGTTTGCCATGATGGCAGGTTTTAATGGCATGGAATCTGGAAGTGCGGAGAGAAAATCAACCTCTTTTTGCTCTTTATTTTGTTGAAAAGTTTGCCAGTAAAACCTATATTTGACCAAAAATAGCCTTTATAAAAAACCTTTATTTTCAAAAGACTCTGCTAGGGAGCCTGCATTGGGTTAACTGGGCTGTAAAACCTCAACATAAACAAAACAAACAAACAAAGGTATCATAATTGTATAAATATTTTATTTTTTATTTCTTTGTGAGAACATGTTGTAGACACTTAGTACACATGCCTATATAATTTTGATCCCATTAAACCCCACTTTTGTATGGTAAAACTGGGGTTTATGGGGGTATACATTATTTTTCTTATTTCTGCTTAAAACATAGATTGTGGGTACTCGTTAGAACTGCCTCATTGAGGCAGTTCTAACAAGTACCAACAATCTATGTTTTCAGCAGAAATATGAAAAATATCAAAATTTTTTATCTGAAGAATTTCATTTTTTTTTTAGTGGTAAAATTTTCAGTATATTTGAATAGGTGTGTTTTCGTAATGAGTGCCTTGCTGAGGTGCTTCTCATGAGTGTCTACAGCTTACCTTTTCATGGAGGAATAAGAAAAAATATTAGTAGTTTTTGTTTGAAATATGGCCTAACTTAAAGAAAGACATTAGCCCTCAACACAACAAAACAGATTAGAAACTTCAGACATATAACTCATCCTTGTACTTGTAACAACAATTAGCAACTACGTATGCCCGCATCATTATTACGTACTAAAGCCAGGACTCAATTTATGTTTCCCTGATTACAACACAGGGAGGAAGACAATCAGTCATCAAACATGGCCCTAGATAAGGTGCTCTTTTCCATTACGAAAACACGCCTATTCAAATGTATAGAAAATTTCTCCACCAAAAACTGAAAAAAATAAGAAAAATAATGTATACCCCTGTAAACCCCAGTTTATGGGGATCAAAATTATATAGGCATGTTTTAATGATGCAACAGAAAAATTTATTTTCTTATTTCTCCAGGAAAACTTATGTTGTCAGTACTCATTAGAAGCACCTTACTGAGGCCCTTCTAATGAGTCCACACAACATCTGCTTTTCTAGAGAAATAAGAAAACTATTTTCCTGTTCCTGTTATTTGTACACTCAACATCAGAAAACTTACCTTAGGATATGCACCCAGCAGAGATTCAGATCAGCCTGCACATTTGCACAGTCTGATCATAATCTTCCCTGGGTGCATTTATATCAACAATCTGGATCAAGTAATCTGATTGGCTGAAAATTAGAAACGGGAGTGGCATCTTAATTTATTCAGCAAGACAAGGGTTAAGTTTTACATAATAAGTCCTCAGATAGCCCATTGGAGGTGGACTTAGTCAATCATTCTGTCTGTTTGAGATCTTGTACTGTATAGCCGGCACTTTCCAGATAGGGCATAAAAATGTCAGGACTTATTTGACTTAAAAAAAAAAAAATAAAATTAATAAAATAAAAATGTCATCTGCTTCAGTGTAATTTGCACTTTAACTCTTGCCATGCTGAATAAATTAAGAGGTCACGTCCACTTCTAATTTTCAGCCAATCAGATTGATTTGATCCAGGTTGTTGATACAAATTTACATACTTAATAACAAACAGTGTAGATCCAGATCATTTGGCTTCTTCAGATGCCAACTGATCTTGATCTTTACTGTTTGCAGAGGAAGGGTATATCCGGGTTCAGCAAGACCAGAGTTAACCCTTGTCCTGCTAAATAAATGAAGAGGCCACGCCCAATTCTAATTTTCAGCCAATCATATAACTTGATCCAGATTGTTGATATAAATTCATATACTTCATGACAAACAGTGCAGATCCAGATCAGTTGGCTTCTTCAGAAGCCAACTGATCTGGATCTACACTGTTTGCAGAGGAAGGGTATATCTGGGTTCAGCAAGACCAGAGTTAAGTGCCTGATAACAGGTCTAAAAAGTATTAACTGAATGGGAAATAGTGTAGATGCTGATAAAACTGCTCCTTAGGAACTGCTGTTTAGGACAAATTAGATCTGGTTTGGTACTCTTTGCCAAGGACCCTCTCTCCAGCTATTTAGAATAAATACGGTATTATCTTTAATTGTAAAATTACATTTGGCACGGTTTTCTGTTGAATTTTTGTTGCGTTACATGCAGAAAAAAAAATCTGTTGGGATTTTTATTCCAGACATTTCTATTAATTTACCATAGGAAAGGTCTATGCAGATTTTTAGTGCTTAAATATCACATAAAGTACATACAGAATGGTTTATTTAGACTTTAAGTGCTCACATGTCACATAAAGTCTGTTTGGAAGGGATTGCTTCCTACACTTCCTTTTTGTTCTCAGTAATGGGATGGAAGTTTGGGAGATTCTGACAGGGGTGGGGGACTTCTAATGAGTACCCACAATATATGTTTTTATGGAGAAATAAGAAAAATATGAAAACTTTTTGGTTGAAAAAAAAAATGCTTTATCTGGAGGTACATGTATGTACATTGTTCGCTCAGGCGTCTTGTCCTGATATGTAGGGCATCACGAAAACATGCCTATATAATTTTGACCCCCTTAAACCCCACTTTTATATAGTAAAACTGGGGTTTACAGGGGTATACATTATTTTTCTTATTTCTGCTCAAAACATAGATTGTGGGTACTCGTTAGAACCACCTTGGCGAGGCGGTTCTAATGAGTACCCACAATCTATGTTTTGAGCAGAAATATGAAAAATATAAAAAAAATTTATCTGAAAATTTTCATTTTTTTTTGTGGTAAAATTTTCAATATATTTGAATAGGCACGTTTTCGTAATGGTTAAGCCTGAGCTCCGCTCTATAGCACAATTGGCAGCGAGTCACAGGGATTGCAGGTTCAAATCCCAGCTCAGCCACATAACTTTAGTGGGGGTTGGTCATGAAATATTTGCTATGGTCATTCTAACCGTCCACTGATTCAAGAAGGCCAGGTGTCAGTCACTGGCGAAATTGTGTGCATGAAGTACTGGTTAACAGCTTGGAGGACTAAGCCTGCCCATGAAAAAGTGTGAGTGAGTTAACTGACTGACTCGACATGACCATTATAGTGTTGACTGGACTGTTAAACTCCAAGCCAGCCAACCAACACTGTTTGCTCTGGCCTGTCGTGGGAATTCTTGTATATGGTAATACTCTATACTATATACTTTATTCTGATCATTCTGTTGATGTGAATGTCTAAATATGGGGAAAGCCTGATTTAGCTGCTGATTGATGAAATGTACAAAGATTGAAGTATTTTGAGAAACATCCCAGATACAATGTCTGTGATTGGACTGACTGTTCAGCAAGATTAACCTTTAGCTCTCTCAGGTCGAATTCGGCAAATGACAAACTGATGTGCTATTTCTCTTATTTTTCCCAGAAAACAGAGTTGGACATTGCATGCAAATTGTCTCCTATGGAGACAATTTGCATGCAATTTCAAACACTGTTTTCTGGGTAGTCTGGCCCCAGACCCTTTCTTTACTTTACTTTTCTTTCTTTTTCTTCTTCTTTTTTGAGGGGACACAACACTTGTATAGCTTGTAGAATTTTCGTTTACTTCAGTCCCTTGTTCAGCCATAGGTAACTATGAAGTTGGATTAAAGAGGATTATGATAAAAAAAATAATGTAGAGAAAGAGAGAAATAGATATAAAACAAAAACGACTGGAGCCAGTCTATTTTCTGGGTAAAATAAGGAAAAAAATGTAAAATAAGGAAAAAAATCATGAAGTTTTTACCCAGCATGCTCAGAGTTAAGCTTAAGAAGAATAGACCATTATCGCTAGGTCTGTTTTGATAAGTCTTTTCTCTTTTTTGTTCGGTTTCCCTCAATTCTCTGAGAGGTTAACATGTGAATATACATCAAAATGAATGATTTGGTTTGTGTCAAGCAAAAAGATGCCTAAACAAAAGGTTTATTTTTCAACCAAAAACGTTTGATTCTTTTTAGCTTAGTCCTGTTCATTTTCCTAGGAGGTTATTAACCCTTGTCCTGCTAAATAAATTAAGATGCCACACCCACTTCTAATTTTCAGCCAATCAGATTACTTGATCAGGATTGTTACTATAAATTCACATTCTGAATGGCTTCTTCAGAAGCCAACTGATCTGGATCTACACTGTTTGCAAAGGCAGGGTATATCCTGGTTCAGCAGGACTAGAGCTAAGACATAATGGAAGAAAGAGAGAAAAGAAAGAAAGAATCTCGTTACTTTACTTTCCATTGGTTTGTGGCGTGTGTATTGTCTGTCTTGGTTTGTTTGCTCTTTCCCTTTAGTGTCATTTGCAGGCTTTGTTACGTGGTTGACAGCTTCTATACTATCATTGATATTTTTTTTAACCCTGCATGCAGGTTGACAGCTTCTATACTATCATTGATATTGACTGCTTCTATACTATCATTGATATTTTTTTTAACCCTGCATGTAGGTTGACAGCTTCTATACTATCATTGATATTTTTTTTAACCCTGCATGCAGGTTGACAGCTTCTATACTATCATTGATATTGACTGCTTCTATACTATCATTGATATTTTTTTTTAACCCTGCATGTAGGTTGACAGCTTCTATACTATCATTGATATTTTTCTTAACCCTGCATGCAGGTTGACAGCTACTATATTATCATTGATATTTTTCTTAACCCTGTCATGCTACTATCATTGATATTTTTCTTAACCCTGTATGCAGGTTGACAGCTTCTATATTATCATTGATATTTTTCTTAACCCTGCATGCAGGTTGACAGCTTCTATATTATCATTGATATTTTTCTTAACCCTGCATGCAGGTTGACAGCTTCTATATTATCATTGATATTTTTCTTAACCCTGTCATGCAGGTTGACAGCTTCTATACTATCATTGATATTTTTCTTAACCCTGTATGCAGGTTGACAGCTTCTATACTATCATTGATATTTTTCTTAACCCTGTATGCAGGTTGACAGCTTCTATACTATCATTGACATTTTTCTTAACCCTGTCATGCTACTATCATTGATATTTTTCTTAACCCTGTATGCAGGTTGACAGCTTCTATACTATCATTGACATTTTTCTTAACCCTGTCACGCAGGTTGACAGCTTCTATACTATCATTGATATTTTTCTTAACCCTGCATGCAGGTTGACAGCTTCTCTACTGTCATTGATATTTTTCTTAACCCTGTCATGCAGAATAAGTTAAGATGCCAAACCCACTTCTAATTTTTAGCCAATCAGATTACCTGATCTCTAATTTTCAGCCAATCAGATTACTTGATCTGGATCGTTGTTATAAATTCACATTCTTAATGGCAAACAGTGCAGAACCAGATCAGTTGGCTTCTTAAGATGCCACGCCCACTTCTAATTTTCAGCCAATCAGATTACTTGATCTGGATCATTCTTATAAATTCACTTTCTTAATGTCAAACAGTGCAGATCCAGATCAGTTGGCTTCTTCAGAAGCCAACCGATCTGGATCTACACTATTTGCAAAGGCAGGGTATATATCTGGGTTCAGCTGGACAAGGGTTAAATTTCCACATATATGTAATGGGTACTTACTGAGGCACTTTTAGTGACTACCAACAGCATCATGTTGTCTTAGAGACATAAGAAAAATATTTACCTGATTATTCTCCCTGCACCCCTCTGGAGCTGTGCTTAAAGCATATTATGTCAAATGTGTACATTCAGATTAACCTGTGCATCTGCATAGTCTTATCAAACCTTTTTGATTTTTCTGTCCGTAGTTTCTGTCAGTATACTATATCCAGTATCTATAACAACCAACAAATCTTTAACCATAACCTCTCTATGGGCAATTTCAGCAGAGTACACATTGATGATACGTTTCTTATTTTCCCCAGAAAAATGGCTTTGACATTTCATGCAAAATGTCTCCCAGTTTGCGTGAAATGTCAAAGCCTATTTTCTGAAAAAAAAAAAAAAAAAAAAAGAAAAATATTTCAAAATGTTGTGTGCAGTAATTTTTAACTAGCAGGCTAAGCATTAAGTGGAAATGAAAAATGTGGTCGTGCTGTGCCGATATACAGATATATCTTGGACTTCTCTCTTGAGACGCTATTTTACTTAATATGGCTCGCTTGATTTGGAATTATCATTACCAAAACATGCCTATTCAAATATATTGAAAATTTTTACCACCAAAAACTGAAAGTATTTAAAAATTCTGATATTTTTCATATTTCTGCTCAAAACATAGATTGTGGGTACTCGTTAGAACTGCCTCAGTGAGGCAGTTCTAACAAGTACCCACAATCTATGTTCATTTAGCAAAATAAGAAAAATAATGTATACCCCTGTAAATCCCAGTTTTACTATATAAAAGTGGGGTTTAAGGGGGTCAAAATTATATAGGCGTGTTTTCGTGGTGACTTTTTTTGGCAAAAGAACCATTTGTCTATTTGATTCCGATAAAACTTGAACATTTGGTGGCTCATATACGCTATAAGAACACATTCATCTGTGACAGAAGGCTTTGGCTATGTGGCAACACAACTTATTGGTATATCAGGATTTTCCCTGACTCGCTTTTGGCAGTTTTTTACTCCCAAAATCATGTTCCGGACTCCCAGAACTAAGGGATAAGAGTCCTGGTTGATGCATTTATCATCAGTGTAAACTTGTGATTATTTATTTTTGGCTTTAAATTTTGATTTGTTTTGTACCTAAAGGACAAGAAATATAACTATTTGGGAAACAGTTAATTTCTTTAAAACAATAAACGCCTAAATCATATTATGGGCCGCTTAACTCAAGATCGACCAGTCACTGGGACCCTCGGTTTCAAACCCTGAGGGAAAACCCTGGTATATTTAACTTTTGCATGCTTGAGAACCAAATTAGAATTTTAACTCAGAAAGAATTCATGTTGATAGATTTAACCCTTAAAGCACAATTTACAACTGCAGCAGACATTTTGAAATATTTTTTATCATTATTACTATCTTTCAAAGAGAATAAGAACTTTATATTTCATGCAAATCATCTGCGGATGATTCAAATGAAATATTAAGCCTTAATTTTCTCTGAAAGAAAGTACAAAAAAAAAAATACAGATTGTCATCTGCTACTCATACAAGTCTGCTTGGCCCATTCAGTGTTAAGTTCTTCCACTCTGGGAAAATTCAGCAGATGACAAATTGGTGATATTTTTCTCATTTTTCTCGGAAAACAGGATAAGACATTTCATGCAGATTGCCTCCAGTGGAGACAATTTGCATGAAATGTCAGTTCCTGTTTTCTGGGAAAAATAAGAAAAATATTTTAAAATGTCTTCTGCTGAAAATTTTACCCAGAGTGCTAAGTAGTAATGCATCACGAAAACATACCTATAAAATTTTGACCCCCTTAAACCCGACTTTTATAAAGTAAAGCTGGGGTTTACAAGAGTATATATTATTTTTCATATTTCTGCTCGAAAGCATAGATTGTGGGTAGTCGTTAGAACCGCCTCGCCGAGGCGGTTCTAACGATTACCTACAGTCTATGTTTTGAGCAGAAATATGAAAAATATCAGAATTTTTATCTGAAAACTTTCAGTGTTTTGGTGATTAAATTTTCAATATATTTGAATAGGCGTGTTTTCGTAATGCAGAAGTGCAGGCAAAGAGTCCTATATAAACAGGGAAGGCCTAGATCAGTATGCACATAAATCTGCACAGGCTGATAAAGTTCTACAATTTTCAATGTACATGTATTCTAGTTAGTATGCATTGATTTGGTAAAAGTGCATTAATGAAGGCACTTTATTGCCTGCGTACAGCTTAAAAGCCCATATAAATAAAAAAGAAATGGCAGTGTATGTCAAATGTTAAGCACTACAAATGTTTTCAGACATAAAAAAGCCTAATAGTGTTTTCAGACAATAAAAATTGTCTACTATAAAATTGTCTGAGAGTTTTCATAATTACAGCATAATTAAGATAACATTTTAAAATATTTTTTCATATTTTCTTATTATGTCAAACCCTGTTTTTCAGATAATTCTTATCTTATACTTTTTCCACAATTATTATTAGCTGGACTTGAGGCATACAGACAGATTGACAGAAATCTGCCTACTGTTACAGAAATAGCCACATGTTGATGTTTTATAGTAATTAACACTTTACATGCTGTGTAAAATTTCAGCAAACAACAAATTATTGATATTTTCCTTATTTTCCCAGAAAATAGAGTTTGACACTTCATGCAAATTGTCTCCATAGGAAGTAATTTGTGTGAAATATCAAATCCTATTTTTTGAAAAAAAAAAAAAAAAAAAAAAATTTCAAAATGTCGTCTACTGAAAATTTACCCAGAATGCTAAGCTTAATCAATGGCTGGTCAGTCACACTGATTAATGTAATTTGAAGATTTGGCAAGAAAGCACTATAAGTATCCCCATGGCAGACTCATAGAGGCTTTTAAAAGAAAATCCATAGCTGGTAGATTGTCCTCCAGATGAAAATGTTATTCAGAAAATATTAATGTACTGTCAAACCTGTCTTAAAGAATCTCTTGTATTAAGAGACCACTCTTACATAGCTCCAGATAAGCCACCTTTTTCAACAGATATCTTTCTTATTTCTCCACAAAAACATAGATGAGTATTGTGGTACTTATTAACTCTACTGGAGCTTTGCTTCAGACCAAAGACTTTAAAAATGGTACTAGCTGCTCTTTCGCTTGGCGCTCAGCATTAAGAAAGTAGAGCTAGGAATCCGAACTGGTCAGCTCAGTGTCAGTATAATGTGACTGGGTGGAGTATCATGTCAAAGTGTCTGGGGCATGATATTTCAGTGAGGCAGTACTCTAAAAGTGAGCATTGAGCTCCCTGTCACAACCAGACACCGTCGCGATATGACTGAAAGATTGTTGAAAGCGACGTTAAGCCCAAATCAAACAAATAAACAAACGAAAGCTTTGCTTTAGGTCAGCTTAGACCGTGGCCTGCTGTCTGTCGTCCATCTCTGGTTAACTTTTCACATTTTTAACATCTTCCCCAGAATCATAAGTAGGATTGAGCTGAAACTTGGTGGGAGGCTTTGGGGCTACATGGAGACTCAGAATTACTAAAATCCTTGTGTTTCAATATCCAAGATGGCAACCATGGTGGCCATCTTGAAATTGTTCAAATGACATCTCCTCCGGAACCTTGTCAGATGGGAAGCATTGAGGGGACATGGCGTTTCAGAATTGCTAAAATCCTTTTGTTCCGATATCCAAGATGGCTGCCATTGAAAATCTTTAAAAGACATCTGCTTTTGAACTGTAAGTTGGATTAAGCTGAAACTTGGTGGGAGGTATTGGGGAGACATGGAGAGTCAGAATTGCTAAAATTGTTCCTTTCCGATACCCAAGATGGCAGCTATCTTGAAATTTTTCAAAAGACATCTCCGCCCAATCCATAAGTTGGATTGAACCGAAACTTGATGGGAGACATAGAGAGAAATTTAGAATTGCTAAAATCAGTCTGTTATGGTATCCAAGGTGGCTGCCATGGTGGCTATCTTGAAAATCTTTAAACCACATCTGCTCCCAAATGGTAAGTTGGATTGAGCAGAAGCTTTTTAGGAGCCATAGGAGTGACATAGAGATTCAGAATTGCTAAAATCGGTCTGGTCCAGTATCCAAGATGGCTGCCACAGTGGCCATCTTGAACATCTTCAAACCACATCTGCTCCCAAATGCTATGTCAGATTGAGCCAAAACTTGGTGAGAGGCATTGGGGTGGTATGGAGATTCCTAACTGCAAAAATAGTTTTGTTATGATATCCAAGATGGCTGCCCTGGGGGCCATCTTGAAAATCTTCAGTTGTTCTCTGCTTGGGAATGGTAAGTCGGATTGAGCCAAACATTGGGGGAGGCATTTGGGCAACATGGAGATTCAGAATTGCTAAAATCATTCTGTTCTGGCAACCCTGCAGCCATCTTGAAATTCTTCAAACAATATCTCCAAACCATGTGGAAAATTCATGGGAGGCAGTGGGGTGTTATGGAGATTCAGAATTGCTAAAATCATTCTGTTCTGATATCCAAGATTTGTCACCATGGCAGCCATCTTGAGATCTTCAGACTACATCTCCTCCCAAACTGCAAGTCATATTGAGCCTAAACTTGATGAGAGGCATCAATGCATTCTGATATGCAATATGGCCACCATGGTGGCCATCTTGAAATTCTTCGAAGTACCTCTCCTCCAAAACTATAAGTTGGATTGAGCTGAAACTTGATGGGAGGCATCAGGGTGACATGGAGATTCAAAATTGCTTAAATGAGAGGCATCAATGCATTCTGATATGCAATATGGCCACCATGATGGCCATCTTGAAATTCTTCAAAGTACCTCTCCTCCAAAACTATAAGTTGGATTGAGCTGAAACTTGATGGGAGGCATCAGGGTGACATGGAGATTCAAAATTGCTTAAATTGTTCCATTCCAATATACAAAAATAGAAGACAGGGCAAAAGTCCCTCTTACATTATCCTGTGCACAACACCCTCCACTCAGCACCAACATCATCTCCTGAATCCTGAGTTGGATTGAGCTGTTTAGAAACTTAATTGGAGGCATCAAAGGCAATCTGATCTGATAGCCACAATGGCCACCATGACACAGTGTTACATATCTTGATCAGCCTAATCCAGGTGAGCGATTTTTGGCCCACAAGCCTCTTGTTTGAAGCAACTTGTGGCACCTGATCCGAGTCTACACTGTCTGGGCATGCATGTCTATCCAGATACTTATGGTAAATATAGTTAGAAGTTTGTCACCAATTTGTTTTCTGCTGATTGAGTTCACCCACAGCCAGATTTCCAGAATTCTAGTAAAATGTAGTAATACAAATATGTATATAATCTTAACCCTTCTCTTGCTGAACATGACATGTCCTGTTTTAGCAAACAGTGTAGATCCAGATCAGTTGGCTTCTGAAGAAGCCAACTGATCTGGATCTACACTGTTAGTCATTAAATATGTGAATTTCTATCAAAAATGCAGATCAAGTAATCTGATTGGCTGGAACTAGGAAGTAGGCATGGCATCTTAATTCATTCAGCAAGGCAAGGGTTAAAATGACCTGATGATTTGTTTTTCTGAAAACATTTGCATGTTCTGTAGACTGCATGCCAGCATTTGAAATGCTGGTAGGGTAATTTAATATTTCTATGTGGGTGCTTTTTTATGTTAACAGTGGAAAACAAAGAGAAACTGTTATTTTTGCCAATAAAAAGTCAGGTACTTGGAAGTAACATGCACATCAACAAAATGATTGTTACAGCTCATTGATTCAGATCATCTGTATGGGGAGGGGGCAGCAGAGGGAGGATTTTGGTGTGGTTCCCATTGGCATTGGCATTGACATCGGCGCCAGCGTCAACTTCCTTATCTGCACAATAGTATCTTGTTAACCAGTGGTTGGATTCCTACCAAATTTCAGTGGATGGTAGCAAGTGTCCACAAACTATACCTTGAGCTGCCTTTTGACACAATCAAAATGGTGACCTAAGTGAAGACAGTTTATGTATGTTTATAAACAAAAATATGAAAATGTTAACAGTATTTATATTATTTACTGGATTCTATACAAAATTGATGATTATTGATACACATTAACCTCTTTATAACACAGTTCATTATAACATGGTTTTTGATACAACACGGTTCAAAGATGGACCCCAAAAATGTATAGATTATATAGAAAAATGACCATAAATAGTCATTTTTCTATATAATCTATAATGGTCAATTTTCTATATAATCTATATCCCAAAAATATATAGATTATATAGAAAAATGACCATAAATGGTCATTTTTCTATATAATCTGTACATTTTTGTTTGGATATAACACGGTTGTTAAACTAACATGGTTTGTGCAATGGACACCGACAATAGTGTTAAAGAAGTTATGGTGTATAATTTTTCCAGTCACAAAATCAAATCTTGTCACAAGAATAATGTCTGTAGTCTAATTTAGGCCTGGATAGTACAGATTGTCACTGCTGCAGCTATGGTTTGATTCCTGGTGCTGGCATGTGGCAGGGTGGTGGTTGCAAGCATCCAAGATTGGTGGTTTTCTCTGGGTACTGTGGTTAAATGGCAATATCCATGCCTCTGAGAATGTGGTTATAAGTTTGCTGAACTTTCTGTGTAATCAAAGCAAAATGAATTTTGAAATTGTAAGTTGATATGAACTAAAACAGGCTCACAACAATAGTTCAGAAGATGCAAAATTGTTTGAAAAATGTTCCCAAACACTTTCGACATCTGAGCACACCCCAGGTAAGGTCTGTGTGTAGCATGATAAATTCATACAGATATGTCATCCCTGAAAAGACATGTACCATGACCGAGCAGTGTATAAAATTTGGGAAATTTCCAGATTCATTGACTTGTATTGAGTTTAAGCAGTTAACTTTTTGCTGATATATACGGATTCCAATCTGCGGCCTGATAATGCCATAGCTCTAGATAAGAAGAGGTAAAAGCTAATTATTTTTCCATGAAAACATATGTTGAGGGTACTCATTAGAAGCGCCTCAATGAGGCACTTCTAATAAGTAACCACAACATACATTTTCTTGGAAAGGCAAGAAAAATGTTAACCCTTGTCCTTCTGAATAAATTAAGATGCCACACCTACTTCAAATTTTCAGCCAATCAGATTGCTTGATCTGGATTGTCGCTATAAATTAACATATTTAATGGCAAACAGTGCAGATCCAGATCAGTTGGCTTCTTCAGAAGCCAACTGATCTGGATCTACATTGTTTGCAAAGGCAGGATATATCCGGGTTCAGCAGGACAAGGGTTAATACTTTCGGCTAAAGCGGATATCTGGAACTACTTCTTTAACCAATGACAGGCCTGCGCAAAGAGAGTAGACCCAGATCAGATGCCACAGAATTGTCTGCACTGTTTAGCCACTGGTCCACAAGTCTTGTTACAGGCTTATTGTCAGTTTTGGCTTGGTGCCGTCTTACTGGTTTGTTTACAGACAGGCAGCTTGATCTTAGTGGATAAGCTGAATGTCAATTTCAGTTTGTAGCCTGGCAACCATATTTACCCTCAGTATTGGGACACCCTCTCCTCACAATATCCCATTAATAACTGGATAAACTCTCCCACACTATATATCGGAAGAGTCCATTTTCAATTTTAGGTATGTCAGGCTATCTGATGTAGATATTCATAAAGAAAAATGGTTGAACTGTTTGCAAACAGTGGAGACACTGATCAGATGCCGCAGAATATCTGATCTGGGTCTGCATTGTTTGCCGATTACCCTTTTAGGGGTCTCCAGACTGCAATGGGATATTTGACCTAAAAGTAGAACAAGTCTAGATCCTGATCAGATGTCCCCTTTTGTGGCGTCTGATCTGCCTACATTGTTTGTGCAGGCCTGCCTGTTATGCATTTGTTTAACAAAATTCTTGATGGAAATATAAAAAAAATGTAGACCATGACCACACTCTCCTCTGCATGAGCCATTTTGTTAGAAAGGTTGTTGTAAGAAATTTTAGGACAGTAACCATATCTGGAACTATATATGGTGATATTATCTTTTACCTCTTTCATAGCTAATTCAGCAGACGACAAATGCATTTGTGGTGTTTTTTTTTTTCTGATTTTTCCCCAAAACAGGATTGGACATTTCATGCAAATTGTCTCCTGAGGAGACAATTTGCATGAAATGTCAAATCTTGTTTTCTGGGAAAAATAAGAAAAATATTTCAAAATGTCTGCTGAAAATTTTACCCAGAGTGCTAAGCGTTAAATTTGTAGACAGTTTTCTGGGTGTATGTAGCAAGCCTCCTGCAAGTGTCAGTTTGCTTACTTCATTTACAAGGTATGGGTGCGTGTGTTTGATTTAACGCTATGCACCCTGGGTAAAATTTTCAGCAGATGACATTTTCAGATATTTTTCCAATTTAACCCAGAAAATAGGTTTGACGTTTCATGTAAATTATCTCCATTGGAGACAATTTGCATGAAATGTCAAATCCTATTTCTGGGAAAAGTAAGAAAAATATCATTAATTAGTTGTCTGCGGAATCCGCTCATACAGGGGTAAAGGTTAACATCAGTTTTTCATTTCTGTTAACATCATTGATTTCAGTTACATCACGACTTCAGTAACATCACGACAGTGTCTGTATGTGACAGTGGGCAATACAGTGATTCTTCTAAAATGTTGAACACTTTAATCCGTATGTTTTGTGCCTAACTTTTGCTTTTTACGCAGTTGTTTCCTAAAATACTTTGTGGAATGGCAAACAGTGTAGACCATGATCAGACTCATTTTGATAGAAACGTTGGTGTACCAAATTTTAGGACATTTATTGTCTTTACTTTTAGAATTCCCCCATACTGAAAAACTGACACATGACATGATGTTGAACATAAACTATCACAACAGATGACAAATTGATGATTATTTTTCTTATTTTTCTCAGAAAACAGGTTTTGAAATTTCATGCAAATTATCTCCAAGATAATTAAGACAAAATGTTAAATCCTGTTTTCTTGGGAAAATAAGAAAAAAAAAAGAAAAAAAAAATCAGAGCTCAATTGTTCAAAACTAACGATATACTTAGTTAACGTATTGTTAAAACTTTGATCATTAAATATGGCATATACGCTAATATTTTTGCTGAAAAATTTTGCATTTGCAAAAACTACTCACATTTTTTCAGCAAAAATACCTGTGAATTAGATATTGTACTTACTAGAACAGTTAACATTTTGACAAGCTCGTTAAGCTAACAATGCTTTGAACAACTGGGCCTAGCATTTTTACCCGGCATGCTGAATGTTAACCCTTGTCCTGCTGAATAAAAATAAGATGCCATGCCCATTTCTAGCTTTCAGCCAGTCAAATTGCTTTATCCAGATTGTTGATATAAATTCACATACTTAATGGCAAACAGTGCAGATTCAGATCTGAAGAAGCCAACTGATCTGGATGTACACTGTTTGCAAAGGCAGGACATATCCGGGTTCAGCAGGTCTAGGGTTAACAAGTCTTTGTAATCTGGACATTAATATCACATTGTTTTATCATGTACATTTGCTTATCTGTAATACCGAAATAAATAAATAAATCAGAAACCCCCATGTTCCCATCTGATCTTGGTCTATGCCGTTTGCTCAGGCCGGCCTGTCCCAATACTTAGACTAAATATGGTAACGGAAAAGTCTAAACATTGATGGACCAATAGAAGTAAGTCATTCCAATTTGTTACCTAAATGAACGCATAATGCAATAAACATTTCTTCAGAAATACTTTGCGACACTGAAACCTATCGTATAATGCAATAAAGAAGTCATCAAGATTTTGCACAGCCGGGAATGAACATGTTATTGGCTGATACAGATTTCATTGTGCTTGGACGTTATTTACTGACATGCGGTTATGATTTTTTTCAAGTGAATGCTCAAATATATCGTTCTCTATAATGAAGACAGAAGGTAATTATTTTTCTCTGTTTGCATGTCTTTGTTCAGGATATGATGTTGAAAAATCATTACTACCCAGCTCGCTTTGCCGATATGAAACTGCCGATATATACGGATTCCAATCTGCAGCCTGATAATGCCATAGCTCTAGATAAGAAGAGGTAAAAGCTAATTATTTTTCCATGAAAACATATGTTGAGGGTACTCATTAGAAGCGCCTCAATGAGGCGCTTCTAATGAGTATCCACAACATACATTTTCTTGGAAAGGCAAGAAAAATGTTAACAATTGTCCTTCTGAATAAATTAAGATGCCACACCTACTGCAAATTTTCAGCCAATCAGATTGCTTGATCTGGATTGTCGCTATAAATTAACATACTTAATGGCAAACAGTGCAGATCCAGATCAGTTGGCTTCTTCAGAAGCCAACTGATCTGGATCTACATTGTTTGCAAAGGCAGGATATATCCGGGTTCAGCAGGACAAGGGTTAATACTTTCGGCTAAAGCGGATATCTGGAACTACTTCTTTAACCAATGACAGGCCTGCGCAAAGAGAGTAGACCCAGATCAGATGCCACAGAATTGTCTGCACTGTTTAGCCATTGGTCCACAAGTCTTTGAAGACATTTGTGGGTAATGAAATGGACTTGTTCAAAATTTGATTGATTTGTTTTAGTTGAGTTATAATGGCCCAGTCAACACTGTTAAGGTCATGTTGAGCATATTTATTCAGAAGAGTGCATCCAAAGGGACAAATGTGGTACATTTGTCTGAGAAATGATAGAAACTATCTGTAAAGAAACACTAATTATGTCTGAGGATATTAATACACAAAGAGGAATCTCTTTCATTAACCTTAACCAGTCTCTGGACTAATTCATCAGATGACAAATTGAGGATATTTTTCCTTTTTATCGCACCTGCTTGTAGCAGGGTGCGATATAGGCGTCCGATTTTCCGTCCGTCCGTCCGTCCGTCCGTCCGTCTGTCAATATTTATGTTGACGTTCGACATATGTCAAAGTTAGTATTCTAATCAACTGCAAGACTAAACAACCATCAGACCTTGGGTTAAACATCTCCCTAACCTCCTGACTTTGGGACATAGGCGTCTGTTTTTCCGTTCGTCTGTCCGTTTGTCCGTCTGTCTGTCAACATTTATGTCGAAGTTCGACATTTATGTCAAAGTTAGTATTCTAATCAACTACAAGACTAAACAACCATCAAACCTTGCATGAAACATCTCCCTGACCTCCAGACTTTGCGACATAGGTGCCTGCTTTTACATTCGTCTGTCCGTTTGTCTGTCTGTCTGTCTGTCCGTCTGTTAACAGTTCTGTTATGTCGAAGTTCGACATTTATGTCAAAGTTAGTATTCTTATCAACTACAAGACTAAACAACCATCAAACCTTGTATGAAACATCTCCCTGAACTCCTGACTTTGCGACATAGGTGCCCGCTTTTCCATTCGTCTTTTTGTTCATCCGTCTGTCTGTCTGTTAACAGTTCTGTTATGTCGAAGTTCGACATTTACGTCAAAGTTAGTATTCTAATCAACTACAATTCTACAACAACCATCACACCTTGCATGACACATCTGCCTGACCTCCAGACTTGGCAGGTACATTGACCCAGTGACCTTGACCTATATTTTGCGCTCCATTGACTTTGACATAATTTACGTTGTCGTTCCAGATCTTCTTAACTATAAGGCATACAACTACCAAATCTTGCATAGTGCTTCTCCTAGATGTACTGACTCGGCAGGTACCTTGACCCAGTGACCTTGACCCATATTTTGCGCTTCAGTGACTTTGACACATTTTGCTTCGACGTTCGATATCTCCTCAACTATAAGGCCTACAACCATCAAACCTTGCAAAGTGTTTCTTCTCAATGTACTAACTCAGCAGATACCTTGACCTGGTGACCTTGACCTATATTTTGGCTGCAGTGACTTTGACATAATTTACGTCAACGTTCCAGATCTCCTTAAATTTAAGACCTCTAGCCACCAAACCTTGCATAGTGCCTCTCTTAGATGTACTGACTTGGCAGGTATCTTGACCTGGTGACCTTGACCTATATTTTGCGCTTCAGTGCCTTTTACAAATTTTACATCAACGTTCAGTATCTCCTCAACTATAAGGCCTACAACTATCAAACCTTGCATAGTGCTTCTCCTCAATGTACAGACTCTGCAGGTACGTTGACTGGGTGACCTTGACCTATATTTCGTGCTCCATTGACTTTTACACCTTTTACGTCACCCTTCCATATGTCCTCAACTGTAAGGCCTTCAACCACCAAACCTTATATAGCACTTCTTCTCGATGTACTGACTCGGCAGGTATCTTGACCTGGTGACCTTGACCTATATTGTGCACTCCAGTGACTTTGACACATTTTATGTTGATGTTCGGTATCTCCTCAGATATAAGACCTACAACCACTAAACCTTGCATAGTGCTTTTCCTCAATGTACGGACTGCAGGTACCTTGACTGGGTGACCTTGACCTATATTTTGCACTTCATTGACTTCTACACTTTTTACGTCGCCCTTCCATATGTCATCAACTGTAAGGCCTTCAACCACCAAATCTTATATAATGCTACTTCTCGCTGTACTGACTTGGCAGGTACCTTGAACTGGTAGCCTTGACCTATATTTTGCACACCAGTGATTTTGACACATTTTATGTTGATGTTTGGTATCTCCTCAAATATAAGACCTACAACCACTAAACCTTGCATAGTGCTTTACCTCATTGCACTGGCTTGGCAGGTACCTTGACCTGGTGACCTTGACCTGGTGACCTTGACCTATATTTGACACATTTTACGTTGATGTTTGATAACTCCCCAACTATAAGGCCTACAACCACCATACCTTGCATAATGCTTCTCCTTGATGTACAGAATTAGCAGGTACCATGACCCGTGACCTTGACCTATATGTCACGCTCCAGTGACTTTTACACACTTTACGTCAACATTCCATTATCATTGGGCTGTATAATATGAAGTCAGTGCTGAAGATATAGCCATTAGAGGGAATGGCACTGGCCTGGAATATATGTGCCCCACTAGGCACTTTGTCTACATTTTTTTTTAACCCAGTTTTCTAACTAAGCACTGCTAAGAATGAGATAAACTTATTTAATAACCACATTCTGATTGTGGCTCTTGTGACTTTTGCCCCGGCAGGTGCGATGACGCCTTCCGCGGATTTCTTGTTTTTTTCCCTAGAAAATAGGGCCTGATAAATAATGGAGACAATTTGCATGAAATGTCAAAACCTGTTAACTGGGAAAAATAAGAAAAATATTTTAATATGCAGTCTGCTGAAAATTTTACCCAGAGTGCTAAGCGTTAATATAGTCTTGAAAGATAATAATAAGACTACAAAAGAAATAAGTCATTTAAAACCATAGGAACCTTACAGACAGTGTGTAATTAATTATATGAATTTAGGCACCAAAATAAATTTCAGCAATAATAAGCCTATTAAATTGCAAGTTTGATTGATTATCATGTCCAAACTGTTGACTCGGAGAGCAATATTTTCATAACCATTCTGCTTTCCCAGCATGTGAGAAAGGGTTTTCGAATATGCCATACTTACCCTTATTATTAAAACTGACAAAAAATCCAATGATGATGATGACAAGCCTGAGTAAACAGAAGACACAGATCAGACACTGTGATTAACATTTTCCCGGCTAGTGGGGACTTTTGTCATCTGCTGATAACCTTTGCAAACAGTTTGGACCCAGATCAGGCCCGACAAAACGTCGGGCCTGATCTGGATCCAAACTGTTTGACACTCTGATGGTATTTCTGAAAGATTTTTTTTTTGAAAAAAAAAAATAATTAAAAAAAAAATCCACAGACGACAGAAAAGTATGCAAAATTACCCAGCATGCTTAGCACTCTTGTTAAAAATTTCACCAGGTGACATTCTGAAATATTTTTCATGTTTTTTGCAGAAAACAGGATTTCTGAGAAAAAATAAGAAAAATGTCTTCAATTTGTCGTCTGCTGAATTAGCCCAGAGAGTGGTAAATGGTTGAAGTCTGCACTGTTTGTCAGTCACCCAGCATGTTTTAGATATACCAACAGGTCTGAATACAGTAGAACTTACTGGCTTGAACATTCATGGCTTGTTTAATGTCCCTAGGAAATTCCGATAGCTCATGAAAGCAAATACCGTTTTTGAACTAATTACTGCACTGTGCGCTTAGGTTTTTCAGAATTACTGCAAAAACAAATGTGGTAAAATATGTATCTACCTATACTAGGGGTACACTTCAAAAAAGATCAGCAAAAGACCGATGTAATGATGTTTTTTTTTTTTCTGGTGTTCTTTAGCATATGTCATGGGTACTCATCTGAATTGCATCAACAAGTTGATGCAATTCAAATAGGTACCCACAATATATGCTTTTATAAAGAAGTAGCAAAAAGTACACTGACTGCAATCTGCGGACAATGGAATTGCTTTTACTGTGGAATTGCATTTACTGTGCGCTTATAGGGGTATGTGCAGTATTTAGGTTGAATACGGTATTCAGGAAATTTTAGGGAGATTTTCTTATTTTATCATGAAAATGTGTTGTGTGTGCTTATTATATCACACAACATACTAGATTTTTGAAGCTAAAAAATCCCCATTAGCCTTATGATTAACCCTTGTCATGCTGAATAAATTAAGATGCCACGCCCACTTCTAATTGTCAGCCTATCAGATTACTTGATCCAGATTGTTGATATAAATTCACAAACTGAATGGCAAACAGTGCAGATCAGAAGCCAACTGCTCTGGATCTACACTGTTTGCAAAGGCAGGGTATATCTGGGCTCAGCAGGACAAGGGTTAACCCTCAGTGGCTCGAACTACCCATGTCTAGAACACATTTCCATGGTCCCAAAGTTGGTCGATGCGTTGGTTTGACTGTACTTGGGATAAATACGGTGTATGGCTAAATGAACATGTTGCTGCCTAGCAATGAATTGATCGATGAAAGTTTGTTAATGAAATGAACCAAATAGGCTATGTATGCTTCATTTTTTTCTTCTGTCCTCAATGTTTAGACTACAAACTGAGCCATTTAGTCAGCATTTTGTACTCAATTTCTCTTCAGTAATATTACTTAATAACATAGCTCCAGATACGAAAAGTATTGGCGTTTTCTTTCATGCCTTAGCTTCTGTAGGAGTTAGTGACATCAGATTTCGTTAGTGCATGCATAAACTGTATTAGTTAAACAACAGTGTTATGTCCAAACAAAAAATGTATAGATTATATTGAAAAATGACCATTTATGGTCATTTTTCAATATAATCTATACATTTTTGGGATCCATCTTTGAACCATGTTATGTCCAAAACCGTGTTAAAACGAACCGTGTTATAAAGATGTTGAAATGTACTTTGTATAGTAAAATCCCAGAAAGAAAAAAAACAACAGCCTAGCTGGTACTTTACTGATGAAGATTTAGAGTTTTTAGATCTCTTTCAACATTTACCTTTACCACTCTCTTGGTTCATTCAGCAGATGCAAAATGATATTTTTTTCTTATTTTTCTCAAAAAATAGGCATTGACATTTCATGCATATTGTTTCCTAAGAAGACAATTGTATAAAATTTTATTTTCTGAAAAAAAAAAAGATAAGAATTAGTATTTTAACTTTTACCCTACTGATCTGGATCTTCGGAAGTGGCACCCTTACCTGATCACATGCTATTTTCCTCTTTTTCCATCAATTTACCTCACATTCGCAAATGTTATGTATCAGTGGACTTGTGGCTAACTATTAGTGTAATAGTTATGATCAAGTGACTATCATGTAATAGCAAGTCACATTATATAGGAGTGTTTCACATGCTTATATAAAAAAAGAACTTTAAAAAGAGATTAGTGCCCTATTTGGTCATTGCAGGAAAGATTTGACATATTGGGATGATATATCTACCATTTGTATATATTTATCACTGGAAATTGTTCAAGTAGAGTCTGCATAGTTGGCACAGGAACCGATTTGATCAAATAGGGTTGAGACAAAAAAAACAACAAAAACAACTGAAAAACAGAAAATGGTGAGATTTGACTGTGATTTTGGAGAAGTATTTCACCAATTAGACTTGAATACTGACAAACGAAGGTTTTTGTTAAAGTATATTCCGTTCCCTGACTGACAGCCTAGAACTAAATGGGCCTTGTTTCTGGAGGTCCTGAGATGCTCTGCAATAGGCCTACCCACTGAAAGTATATATGTACACTTCAACCTCTTTATAACACGGTTCGTTATAACACGGTTTTGGATATAACACGGTTCAAAGATGGATCCCAAAAATGTATAGATTATATTGAAAAATGACCATATATGGTCATTTTTCAATATAATCTATACATTTTTGTTTGGATATAATACGGTTGTTTAACTAACACAGTTTATGCTATGGACCCCGACAATAGTGTTATGAAGAGGTTGTGGTGTATATAGAATCTGCAGGATAAGGGATAGAATGTCATCTGTTGAAACGTTTGCCAAGAATGCTAAGCTGCCAGTCATATAGAGGTATAGAAGGGGTGATAATTTTGAAAGGCTCTGTGCATTGGACTGCCATACAGTCATGAGTAGAACTCTGCCTCTAGCAGGATTTGAGCTTATGACCCCATGGAGCACTAACCTCCCAGCCATCAGGATGCTTCAGACATAGGCAGACAAACTGCTGTTAAACCTTGTCCTGCTGAATAAATTAAGATGCCATGTCTACTTCTAATTTTCAGCCAATCAGATTACTCGATCTGGATTGTTGCTATAAATTTGCATACTTAATGGCAAACAGTGCAGATCCAGATCAGTTGGCTTCTGAAGAAGCCAACTGATCTGGATCTACACTGTTTGCAAAGGCAGGGTATATCCGGGTTAAGCAGAACAAGGGTTAATCCATTGTAGATTGAATAAACTCCCCTACACTATATATTGGAAGATTCGAATTTTGATTTTAGGTAAGTCAGGCTATGTGATTTAGATATTTCTAGAGAAAAATGATTTAACTATTTGCAAACAGTGGAGACCCTGATCAGATGCCGTGTACTTTGGCATCTGATCCTGGTCTGCACTGTTTGCCAGTTACTCTTTAAGGAGTCTCCAGACTATAATGGGTTAAAAATGTCATTTTTGGTTTGACTCCAGCTTTATCTGATGCATACTTGTCTGAGATGCTGTATACATTTGGGTAAAGCAAACTGAACTGCTTCTTGAGAAGAAGGCACTTCAGACATCCCGTCAAATAAGTATTTTAGTGCGCATGACCTATCTCTTGCGAGGCCATGTTCAGTTCTTTGGCTGAAGTTTCTTCTTGGCCTACTGCTTATATGTGCAAACAGATGCTCCCCTGAATCTTTGGTGTTTACATATGTATAAAACTGTTTTTCTGTAGTCCATGTAAGCATAGTAAGCTCCCCTGAATCTTTGGTGTTTACATATGTATAAAATGTTCTTCGTGTGCAAACCGATGTTCCCCTGAATCTTTGGTGTTTACATATGTATAAAATTGTTTTTCTATAGTCCATGTAAGCATAGTAAGCTCCCCTGAATCTTTGGTGTTTACAAATGTATAAAAATGTTTTTCTATAGTCCATGTAAGCATAGTAAGATAATCTGCATAGAAACCTGAAGTCCAGCGATTTTTGTTGTCCCCTGAGGTATACTGATCTTTTTGAAATGTTGTAGGTGTTTTTGTCATGGTGTTTTTTGCTATGGAGAGATGTTTTACGACTGCCACATGATACTAACATCACCATAAGTCATTAAGAAAACACACCTATTGAAATATATTGAAAATTTCACCACAAAAAACTGAAAATTTTCAGATAAAAGTTAAAATATTTTTCCTATTTCTGCTCAAAACATAGATTGTGGGTACTCATTAGAACTGCCTTGCTGAAATAAGAAAAATAATGTTAACCCTTGCAAATCCCAGTTTTGCTATATAAAAGTGGAGTTTAAGGGAATCAAAGTTATATAGATAATTATGTTGCATATAGTTACATAGATATGATGCATCAAGAAAACATGCCTATATAATTTTGACCCCCTTAAACCCCACTTTTATGTAGTGAAACTGGGGTTTACAGGGGTATACATTATTTTTCTTGTTTCTGCTCAAAAACATAGATTGTGGGTATTTGTTAGAATTGCTTCATCAAGGCAGTTCTAACAAGTACCCACAATCTATATTTTGAGCAGAAATATGTAAAAAAAATATCAGAATTTTTTATCTGAAAAGTTTCATTTTTTGATAGTAAAATTTTGAATAGGCATGTTTTCGTAATGGGAAGATAAATAGGTTATAAATGCAATGTTCCTTGAGAGCAATAAACACACTCACAAAACTTAAAACAACTAAAGTTCTGTCTAATGCCAGATAACACTGTCTAATGCCAGATAATTTGTTTGTTTGTTTGTGTTGAGGTTTTATGGACCAGTCAAGTTGAGTGCAGTCAGTTTACCTAACCACACTTCTACTATGTGTCCTCTAAGGGGCTAACCAGTATTGTGCACATTCTTCTGCCAGAAACTGACAATTGCCCTTCTTGAACCAGTAGAAAGAAGAGAATGACCATAGAAAATATTTCATGATCCATCTCCACGAAAGAAAGTTGCTAACCGGGCAGGTCCAACCTGCAACCTCCTGATCACCAGTCAGATGGGCTGGCTTTTTTTTTTTTTAGCTCACCTGAGCAAAAGCTCAGGGTGAGCTATTGTCATCACCCTTTGTCCATCGTTCATCGTCAACAATTAGTTTGTCAACATTCTAGAGGTCACAGTTTTGACCCAATCTTGATGAAACTTGGTCAGAATGTTTGCCTCTATGAAATCTAGGTCAAGTTTGATACTGGGTTACTTGGGATCAAAAACTAGGTCACCAGGTCAAATCAAAGGAAAAACGTTAACATTCTAGAGGTCATAGTTTTGACCCAATCTTGATGAAACTTGCTTAAAATGTTTGCCTCTAATAAATCTAGGTCAAGTTCAAAACTGGGTCACTTGGGTTCAAAAACTAGGTCACCGGGCCAAATCAGCAGAAAACCTTGTCAACACTCTAGCGGTCACATTTTTGAAGCAATCATCACGAATCTTGCTCAGTATGTTTGTCTTGATGATTTCTAGGTCAAGTTCGAAACTGGGTAACTTGGGGTCAAAAACTAGGTCACCGGGCCAAATTAGCAGAAAACCTTGTTAACACTCTAGCGGTTCCATTTTTGAAGCAATCATCATGAATCTTGCTCAAAATGTTTGTCTTGATGATTTCTAGGTCAAGTTCAAAACTGGGGCACTTGGAGTCAAAAACTAGGTCACAGGGCTAAATCAGCAGAAAACCTTGTTAACACTCTAGCGGTCACAGTTTTCAAGCAATCATCATAAATCTTGCTCAAAATGTTTTGTCTTGATGATTTCTAGGTCAAGTTTGAAACTTGACACTTGGGGTTAAAAACTAGGTCACCAGGCCAAATCAGCAGAAAACTTTAACACTCTAGCGGTCACATTTTTGAAGGTCATCATGAATCTTACTCAAAATGTTTGTCTTAATGATTTCTAGGTCAAGTTCAAAACTGGGTCACCTGGGGTCAAAAACTAGGTCACCTAGCCAAATTAGTGGAAAATCTTGTTATCACTCTAGGGGTCACATTTTTGAAGCAATCATCATAAATCTTACTCAAAATGTTTGTCTTGATGATTTTAAGGTCAAGTTTGAAACTGGGTCACTTGGCGTCAAAAACTAGGTCACCTGGCCAAATCAGCAGAAAACTTTGTTAACACTCTAGCGGGCACATTTTTTAAGCAATCATCATGAATCTTGCTCAAAATGTTTGTCTTGATGATTTTTAGGTCAGGTTCGAAACTGGGTCACCTGGGGTCAAAAGCTAGGTCACCTGGCCAGATCAGCGGAACACCTTGTTAACACTCTAGTGGTCACATTTTTCAAGCAATCATCATGAGTCTTGCTCAACATGTTTGTCTTGATGATTTCTAGGTCAAGTTTGAAACTGGGTCACATGGGGTCAAAAACTAGGTCACCAGGCCAAATCAGCAGAAAACTATTAACACTCCAGAGGTCACATTTTCGAAATAATCATCATCAATATTGCTCAGAATGTTTGTCTTGATGATTTCTAGGTCTAGTTTAAAACTGGGTCACTTGATATCTGAAACTAGTTCACCTGGCCAAATCAAAGGAAAACCTTGTTGATGCTCAAGAGGTCACATTTATGAAATGATCATCATGAATCTTGCTCAAAATGTTTTTCTTGATGATTTCAAGGTGATGTATAGTTTTCTGTCCAGTGACTCTCTTAAGTTTTTTCATTTAGGTCAGTTTCTCAGTAATTATTGGTCCTACAGAGTGATATTTGGTACTTGTGAAGTGTTTGTGTTTAGGTCAGTTTCTCAGTAACTATTGCTCCTACAGCCAGTGATACTTAGTACATGCATACATCTTAGCATGGCCTCTTGAGTGCAGTCATCCATATTTGACCTTGACCTTTATTTCACAGTCCATTAGACATGCTACATTGTCTTACTTGTTAATATAATCATTTTGAGCTTTGATCAGAATGTCTGCCTTGATCAGTTCTAGATCAGGTTCTCAAAGTGCTATGTTGCTCAGCTGAGCGTTACAGGACCATCATGGCCCTCTTGTTTAAATTTGAACCTGCCCATTTGTATCGTAAAGCTGCTGGCTTAACAAGAAACAGTGTAGACTCTGACCAAACTGCTTATTTTAGCAGCAGTTTGATCTTTCTAAGGAATCTCAGAATATTTAGGCCATTTTAGATATGTACAAATGGTAAAAGCTAGTCTAGGCCTAAGTATGGTGTTTTCTTTTATGCTTCACAGGAGAATATAGAGATTTCTCAATGAAATCAAAACCAATAATTTCACTGTTTCAAACAATGAAATTACGACTTTTGGATTTTCACTGTTTGTTTTGGACTACTTTTTTTCTTCCGATCAAATTCCCAGTGAATACTGGGTCAGAAACCTTACCAAAAGGTTTGACATAGTATACTTGTCTGAAATTATGTAAAGAGTTTAATGCTCCACGCTCGAGCAGTTAACTTCACTTATTGTGCTGGGGTAATGATTTTTCTGCATGCGCCTTCAGGCTGACTCACCTACTGCGGCATTTTTCTGTGTTGATTTCTTAGTTTTGTATTGTTTTTAAATTTATTTGGCCTCATTTTCTAGGTACAAAACTGCATCTTTTACCCAGTATTATGCCCCTGGACATGCTGAACAAGACAAAATTGACGCAAAATGGCCAAGAAAAAGTTAATTTCCCCACATAATTGTCAAAGAGTTGGTAGAAGTTTAATCATTGTGGATAAAAGCATTAAAAATAAAAGAACAGTTGGGCCCAGTTGTTCAAAGCGTCGTTAGCTTAACAAGCTCATTAAGGGTAATTTCGTTAACTGTTTTAACGGATTCAGTATACAATATTCTGATATTTTTTGCTGAAAAAATGTGAGTAGCTTTTGCACTGCAAAAGCTACTCACATTTTTTGAGCAAAAAAATACAGCATATTTGTGTATCACTCGATGTAAATTTTAACGAATCGTTAACTAAGGACATCATTAGCTTTGAACAACTGGGCCCAGAAAATTTGATTTTTTCGGCATGAGCACCAAAACTTGTATTTTCACTTGTGGCTATCTCCACTTTGGTGTTCATTCAGCGATATAAAGGATAGCCAGATAAATATTTTTACTTGTTTCTATAGTTATGTATTTGGAGTACTCACTAGAAGTGACTGGTTGAGTTGCTTCTAATGAGCACCAACATGTTTTCATGGAGAAATAAGGTTAAAAATATTGATACATGTACTGTCCGACTGGAAAATACACTTTATATAGAGCTGTAATCTGCCTCTTGGTTTGGTTGCCATGGCAACAGAAAGCTCTCATAGACTTATAATAAAAAAATGGTTAAATTGCATTTTCTTCATAACCAGTGAAGTGATGTGAACCATATTTGGCAGTTATGATCATTTGATGATTGTCTACCCAGTTTGTGTGTTTAATGACCAGTGGCCGTTTTGTTTGGTTTCCATGGCAACATTAAATTCAAAACAAAAAAAGATTTTTTTTTAATGACTACTCCTCCAAAACCACTGAAGCAGTAGGAGTCTAATTTGATACAAATGTTAAATGGGTAAGGGCAATTGAAAAAAGCTGAAAGTCAGCCAATCTGCCTTTTGGTTTGGGTTGCCATGGCAACAGAAAACTCCCATAGACTTATAACGAGAAAATGGTTAAATTGGATTTTCTCCATAACCAGTGAAGTGATGTGAACCATATTTGGCAGTTATGATCATTGGATGATTGTCTACCCAGTTTATGTGTTTTATGACCAGTGATGATTTTGTTTGGTTGCCATGGCAACATTAAATTTAAATAAAATGAATTCTTTAAATGACAGCTCCTCCAAAACCACAGTAAGCAGTGTTGCAAACTTCGTTACTGCTTATAAAGAGTCAATAAAACCGAGACTCCCATTTTCTAATCAGTAGTGAGTTCTTTGTTTCCAAAGGCAATCTTTTTGACTGCCCCTGTGCTGTTTACATGTATAAAATCATGATATTGTTAAACAAGTCTTCAGAAACCACTTAGCCAATTTCCACCAAATTTTACATTGATCCGTTACTGTTGAAATGTGATTGAGAGTTTGTTCAAGTGATCTTATTCCATTGACTGTCATGCCCATATATTCTTCTTCAAAACTAAGAACTGCTTAAACGATGATCCTTTCATTAGTTGCAATCATAGGATTGGAAAAATGTTGCATAACAGCTGCATATCTGCAGTGGCTATGTCATTCAGGTGAGCGAGCAGTGGCCCCTGGAAATGATTAAGGTGTTATGGGCTTTTTCTCCAGGAAATCATGATCAATCTGTTGAAGTGAGTTCTGAAATTAATGGCAGCTTCAAATTTGGTATTCTCAGTCTATATTAGTGTGGGTAAAATCCAGCACCCGACTATCTAATGAAAAGTGGCATGTTTGTATGAAAGTAGATTCACACCTGTATGAGAACACTTGCTGTGAATGGTTGCCTGTGGAGTATAGTAAGTATGACAGGATTTAGAATTGGCAGACCCCTCCTGGGCGCACATAGTCGCCTACAGCAGTCTAAAGGTTAACTAGAAAAAAAAAAAAAAAAATGTAATTTTGCATTTTTTGTGTCAAATTCAACCCCAAAACGTCGAATTTGGGCTAACTTTTTGGATTCTAATTTTTCATCGGCTTTCTGTTAACCCTTAGCGTGCTAGGAAAAAAAAATGAAACAGGCTTGTAAGAGGGGGTACCCCTACTTGAGAAGTCACTACCTCGATTTACATGGAATTTTCACATATAATTTGCCAATCATAGATGGCCATTTCACTGGCAAGAGGATGGTCACGTGACTAGAAAGTCACGTGTAAACCGGGAACCGTTTAAGACACTTAAAAAAAAAAAAAAAAAAAAAAAAAAAAGTTACAAGAGACCAGCGCCTACTGTGTACTATTGAGAATGAAACGAGTGACATACGAGGGATGTTCAAAATGAATTGCTTATTGTCCTCTAGCTCGATATCCACGTGGGGCACGATAAAAACCAATACATACCTGTATAGGGCTATTCAATATCTACACAATGGTGTATAAATGTACATGTTAGACTAAGTGTAAGACATAAAATTTACCATTTGAATACACGCAGTCATTGACCACTGCAGTAAAAATGGTTGGTAGAAGCGTCAACAAAAAAGATGAAATACGGGCTTACATCAAAGCTCGCTCAAAACTTGGTTGTTCTTTGAAGAAGCTGATGACTGAAATTTCTACTGCTTTTGGACCTTCTTGTGTGTCTTATGACACAGTTCGGCGGTGGAAAAAGAAATTTGAGTCTGGTGTAGAGTCCATCAAAAATGCATCGAAATCAGGTAGGCCAAAATCTGCATTTCGTAAAGAAATCGTTTCCAAAATAAAGAAAATCATTGAAGGAGATGCCAGATTTATAGTTCGTGATATTGCACGAATGGTAGGCATATCACTATCAACGGTTCACCTTATTTTGAAGAAGCATTTGAAAGTCAGAAAGATTTCTGCTAGATGGGTGCCACATCTGTTGACTGACAAGCAAAAGAGGCAACGGGTTAAAGTGGCCAAAAAGCTGCTTCAAATGTTTCCAAAATATGACAAAAGCAGTTTGCCAATGTCGTCACAGGTGATGAAACCTGGGTCCATTATTTTGAGCCCGTCAGAAAGGTTAGCAACAAGATCTGGGCCACTAAACACAGCAAACGCCCAATAATTGCCAAACGTTCTTTGAGTACAAAGAAGATTTTGTATGCAATCTTCTTCTCTGGTGAAGGAGTCGCAATAAAAGTGCCAGTGAAAAAGGGCAAAAGCATCACCGGAAAGTACTACAAAGACGTAGTACTGAAGAAACTGAAAAAGTATTATCAGAAACGACGCCCTGCCACTGGTTTTAAACATGTCCGTCTTCTACATGACAATGCCCCAGCTCATACCTCCGCAATAGTTACGGCGTTTTTGAAGAAAGAAAAAGTAACTGTTTTGCCTCACCCCCCGTATTCCCCAGACCTTGCTCCATGTGATTTCTTTTTGTTTCCGAAATTGAACGCATTCCTTGCTGGGCGGAAATACCAGTCCCGACAGGCACTTGGATCTGCCATTCATCAGTACCTTATTACTGTGACCAAATCAGTGTACCGTGACGCCTTCAAGAAGTGGATAACTCGGCTGAAACTTTGCATTTCTAGCCACAGGGAGTACTTTGAGGGCATGAAATGAGTACTTTTGGGCTAACTTGAAATTTGAAGTCTCCAGATAGAAATAAGCAATTCATTTCGAACATCCCTCGTACATAGGTTCTACTGTTATTCCTACTTCTTCCTCACTGGAAATGATTAAGGTGTTATGGGCTTTTTCTCCAGGAAATCATGATCAATCTGTTGAAGTGAGTGCTGAAATTAGTGGCAGCTTCCAATTCGATATTCTCAGTCTTTATTAGTGTGGGTAAAATCCAGCACCCGACTATCTAATGAAAAGTGGCGTGTTTGTATGAAAGTAGGTTCACTCCTGTATGAGAACACTTGCTCTGAATGGTTTCAGTAAGTATGTGGTGTATAGTAAGTATGACAGGCTTTAGAATTGGCAGACCCCTCCTGGGCGCACATAGCCGCCTAGAGCAGTCTTAAGGGTTAAATGGGTTAATGCTTAGAAGAACTTTGGGTAAAAATTTTTTAGCAGACGACAAATTGATGACATTTTTCTTATTTTTTCCAGAAAACAGGATTTGACATTTCATGCAAATTGTCTCCACTGGAGACAATTTGTTGAGACAATTTGCATGAAAAGTCAAAATCTGTTTTCTGGGAAAAATAAGAAAAATATTTCTATATGTTATCTGCTGAAAATTTTACCCAGAGTGCTAAGCGTTAATCGATAGCATCGCTGTCACAGACTGTCATGTAAGTCCGATACATAACATTCCTAATCCCACAATTTTATAGTCTTTGATTGACCGAAATACCCTCTAAATTAGAAATAAAAGGACTTGTTAAGAGGTCACAAGCTTTCCTGCTAATAACATTATTATTAGCCAATCAAATCAGAAATTGGAAAACGGAAGAATCTGGTTGGCTGATTTGATTAACAGCACTCTCTAGTATTGGAGTTTTGAAAAAGTGTAATGCCGCAAATAACTGATTATTCATTTAGTTAAGCATTTTCTGGACACTGGCACATTGGTGTGTGTGGGATGTGGTAGAAGTGACAATTGGAAAAAAAAAAAAAAAAATTGTTAACTATACGTCTGATGGTGACAGTGACATTTAAGCTAGATAAAATTCACTGTTACAGGTGACATTTAGCAGACAAGTGAGTAGTATATTTTTCTTACATTTCCCTGGAAATTTGACATTTTATTTGAATTGTCTCATTATAAAAGAGACTTTTTGGGGTGATTCAAATAAATTATCAAGCCTGAGGGAGAAATATTACAAAATCTTTTTAATGTTTAGCATGCTCAGTTAAAATTTAAGGTAGTGACATTTTGAAATACTTTTTTCTGCTTTTTTCCAGAAAATAGGGTTTGACATTTCCTGCCATGTCTATATTTTGCATAAAATGTCAAACCCTATTTTAGGGGAAAATATCAATCTGTTGCTAGCTGAATTTGCCCAGAGAGTGCTAAAGGTTAAACTATAGTGTCTGCAAAGTTTTACCTGTTAACCTTAATCTGCTTAATTTAAATATTAACAGACAACATTTAACCCTTAAAGCATCAATCACAAATACAGCATACAACATTCTAGTATATTTGTTTCTTTACTTTTCTGAGAATATAAAGCTTGATTTTTTTGTGTGAATATAATGCTATGCATGATTCACATGAAATGTCAAGCCTTTTATTCTGGGAAATTATGAAACACGCCTATTCAAATATATTGAAAATTTCACCACCAAAACTGAAAGTTTCCAGACAAAAAGTCTGCTATTTTTCATATTTCTGCTCAAAACATAGATTGTGGGTCATTAGAACGACCTTGCTGAGGCAGTTCTAATGAGTACCCACAATTTTGAGTAGAAATAAGAAAAATAATGTATACCCCTATAAATCCCAGTTTTACTATATAAAAGTGGGGTTTAAGGGGTTCAAAATTATATAGGTATGTTTTCCCGATAAGAATGAAAACAAAAGTAAATACAATTATGTCTGCTATAATTTTGCAGGATGCTTTAAGGGTTAAAAATAATAAAAAAAAAATGATAACTGAAATAAAACAAACACAAACAAAAATTTAGAATGACATACTACAGTTTTGGATGGCGCTTTAAGATTTTACGGATAACAAATGAGTGCATGATAAGTGCAAAACTTTAAAAAAAAATCATGTAGCCTCATTCATGCCATAAGCTTTGGATTAAAATCTGTGAGATAAGGCAAAATACTAAGGGAGATTTGACAAAATTCTGTGAGATTTTCTTAAACATCACTTTGGTGTTCCCACAATATAGTCTTAAGTCTTCTTTTTTCATGTGAGAAGCTTGTGAAAACCACAACAGTGTGTGATTTATGTTTATTTCTTCATAAAATCTGTTGTAAAATGGTCTGAAAATTCTGTGAGATTAGAATTTTTTATGGGAATTGCTTTCCAGATGGGCCAAATTCTGTGAGATTTTATCTCACAGTGTGAGATATGGCATGTATGTAGCCTGTACTCTCCAGTCTATCTGCATTAGCTGAGCTCTATTACCTGGTAAGAAAGGAAGAAAATTTGCATGAAATGTCGAGCTCCATCTGAGCTCTACATAAGGAGTAAATAATTGTCTTATTGCTCAACAAATCCGTACATACAACAGGTTTTCATGAAAAAATAAGGAAAATATTACTGTAAATGTTCAAAAATTTTGAACACCAAAGTTGCTGACAAAATGGCATATGCAAACAGTGCAGACCCAGATCAGACTGCTCCTTCAGGAGCAGTGTGATCAGGGACTACATTGTTTTCCATTCCACTAAGTATTTTAAGAAACAACTGTATAAAAAATGGAATAAAGTTTTCAAAGTTTTAGGACATTTATCATAATACAATTGGTTAGGGAAAAGACAATCTTTATCTTAGTTATGCACCCTCCCCCCCCCCCCCCCCACCCCACACTCCCCACCATACCCCATCCCACTCCACCCACCCTCCATCCACCACTCTTCCTACCCCTCAAGTACTGTCCAAAGCGGAAATTCACTTTTTAAAACAGAATATGTTTTTAACTAAAAAAAGCATACTAGAATGAATTTAAACATAGCTTACTTTTTCTGTTTTTCTTTGAAGAGATCGGGCCATTCAAAGCACTTTCATTTCTTCCGGTTATTGATATGTCAAGCATCATTTACAGGGACAAAAATAAGAAATCATTTAAATGGAATGCAGTGAAAATTATTTTAAACATCAGATGATTTTCTAAGTACATCTGAATGCAGTTAAAACAACAAATTGTATCTGGCATTTGGAAAGTTGATGACAACAGAAGCAGAAATTAACGACATTAAAAAAGTGTCTGGCATACACGGAAAATTGATGACTACAGAACCGGAAACTAATGACGTTAAAAAGCCAAGACATCTAAAAATTGGCAAGTTTGAGGACAGTGTTCTGATGTCAACTGGAGACAGTTATTTTGTAATAACAAAGCAGTACGAAGGCAGTAATACGGCACTGATGTTGCCCCCTAGAAGAGCTTTACGAGGTAAATATTTTTTTTTTTTTACCATGCTGTTGGCAAATTCAGCAGACTACAGATTGATGATATTTTTCTTATTTTTCTGAGAAAATAGGCTTTAATATTTCATGCAAATTGTCTCCCTAGGACACAATTTGCATGAAATGTCAAAGCTTACTTTCTGTGAAAAATAAGAAAAATATTTCAAAATGTCGTCTGCTGAATTTTTCATCCAGCATGCAAAGCATTAACAGTTTACCATAAAATACAGGGTTCACCCTAAATACAACACAACCTTATTGTCCCCCGCCTTTTCGAAGAAAAGCGGAGGGACACTGTTTTCAGCTTTCCCTGGCGCGTTGTGCGTGGTTCCGAATTTTTAGTAGGTACCTTGTCCCCTTAACTCCTCCCACAGTTTTTGTCTGATCCTTTTGAAACTTAAAAGGGGCTTTTAAGATGGCCTGAAGATATGCATATGGAGTTCTAATATTACAGAAGTGTATAGGGAGTAGGTACCTTGTCCCCTTAATTCCTCCCACAGTTTTTGGCCGATCCTTTTGAAACTTTACATGGGCTTTTAGGATGGCCTGAAGATATGCATGTAGTTTTTTCAGAATCCTGAAATAATTTTTTATCACTTTTTCGCATTTGTAACTTAGACATTTTTTGAGTTCTAATACTACAGAAGCGTATAGGGAGTAGGTACCTTGTTCCCGTAACTCCTACCACAGTTTTTGTCTGATTCTTTTGACACTTTACAGGTGCTTTAAGGATGGTCTGAAGATGTGCATGTGGTTTTTTCAGAATCCTGAAATTATTTTTTGTCACTTTTTACAGATTTTGAACTTAGACATTCTTTGAGTTCTAATATTACAGAAGTCTATAGGTAGTAGGTACCTTGTCCCCTTAACTCCTCCCACAGTTTTTGGCCGATCCTTTTGAAACTTTACATGGGCTTTTAGGATGGCCTGAAGATATGCATGTGGATTTTTTAGAATCCTGAAATAATTTTTTATCACTTTTTCCGCATTTTTAACTTAGACATTTTTTGAGTTCTAATATTACAGAAGTGTATAGGGAGTAGGTACCTTGGTCCTTGAACTCCTCCCACAGTTTTTGGCCGATCCTTTTGAAACTTTACATGAGCTTTTAAGATGGCCTGAAGATATGCATATGGTTTTTTCAGGATCCTGAAATAATTTTTTATCAATTTTTCCGCATTTTTAACTTAGACATTTTTTGAGTTCTAATACTACAGAAGCATATTGGGAGTAGGTACCTTGTCCCCGTAACTCCTACCACAGTTTTAAGCCAATCCTTTTGAAACTTTACAGGTGCTTTAAGGATGGTCTGAAGATATGCATGTGGTTTTTTCAGAATCCTGAAATTATTTTTTATTACTGGTTTCCTGCTTCAATACTTAGGTAAGTGATACAGGACCAATGGTCCTCTGGTTAACTTACCCATTTTTAACAGCTCAAATAAAAATAAGGCGGGGGACATTAATTCCCTGTGGAATTTGCTTGTTATAACACTGTTAATGGCAAAAGCCGTATTAGCCTAACAACCATGTTGTATCCGAACAAAAATGTATAGATTATATAGAAAAAATGACCATAAATGGTCATTTTTCTATGTAATCTATACATTTTTGTTGTATTGATTATATAGAAAAATGATCATAAATGGGTCTTTTTCTGAACTAAAAGGCCAATTGACTCAAACTTGGTAGGAAGTATTGGGGCAATTTGTAGATCAAAAATAGTAAAATCATTCCAGTCAGAAATCCAAGATGTCCACCACAGCTGCCATTTTGAAAATCTATATTGAACTTCTTCTTTTGAACTGAGGGGCCAGTTGACTTGAAACTTAGTAGGAAGTATCTGAGGGACTTGCAGATTAAAAATAGCTAAAATTGTTTTGATATTAAATCCAAGGTGACAGTCTTGTAAAATTGTTTTGAACTTCTTCTCCTGAACCAAAATGCTAATCAGCTTTAAACTAGGTTTGAAGTATCTGGATGACTTGCATATCAAAAATAACTAAATTGTTGTGATGGAAAATCCACTATGGCCACCACAGTTACCATCTTGAAAGCCTATTTTCTTCTCCTGAAACAGTCTAACTTCTTGAAAGTCTAACTTCTTCTCCTGAACAGAAAGGCTAATTGACTCAAAACTTGATAGGAAGTATCAGGGTGACTTGCAGATAAAATAAAATAGCTAAAATCATTCTGATCATAAATTCAAGATGGTAGCCCTAGCAGCCATGTTGAAAATCTATTTTGAATTTTTTTTTTTCCTGAACCAAAAAGCCAGTTGACTCAAAACTTCATTGGAAGTATTGAGGTGACTCAAGATCAAAAGTAGTTAAAATTGTTCTGATTGGAAATCCAAGCTGGTGGCCATCTTGAAAATCTATATTGAACTTCTCTTGATCTGAAAAGTGATTGACTTGAAACTTGTCTGGTTATCAGGTGAGCGATACAGGGCCATCTTGGCCCTCTTGTTATATATATGTGTGTGTATTTCTGGCGAAAGAATGTGCACAATACTGGTTAACCGCTTAGAGGACTAAGCCTGCCCAGTAAACGTGTGGTTAGGTAAACTGACCGTGCTCGACATGACCCCATTGGGTTGACTGGGCCGTAAAACCTCAACACAAACATATATATATGTGTGTTTATATCTGGCTTCTCCAATTCCATCTGTTTGTCTGTGTTATATAGTGTCATTTCTCTGTTTAATAAGTCTGCCCCTTCCATGTTCTGTTTCTATGTGAAAATTGTCTTGCAAATTGCAAAATACTGAAAGCATAACTTCAGATACATTACGAAAACAAGCCTATTCAAATATACTGAAAATTTTACCACCAAAAAATGAAAATTTTTTCAGATAAAAAATTCTGATATTTTTCATACTTCTGCTCAAAACATAGATTGTGGGTACTCCTTAGAACCGCCTCATTGAGGCGGTTCTAACGAGTACCCACAATCTATGTTTTGAGCAGAAATAAGAAAAATAATGAATACCCCTGTAAACCCCAGTTTTACCATATAAGGAGTATACAGAATGGTTTTCTTATTTCTCCACAAAAAACATAATTATGCTGTAGGTACTCATTAGAAGTACCTCATGGAGGTGCTTCTAATGAATACCCTCATCATGTTTTCATGGAAAAAAAGGTTGATAAAGGTCCTTGTCTAGAGCTATACGAAAGTCTGGAAAAGTTGGTGCATCGTGGTCCTGTAATCTTGGCCTTTTCTAAGCTGCCAGTAATAGGCTAATGTGGACTATAGCAGGCTAATGCTAAGTATTTAGCTGGCTAATGCTGACAAAAGCAGATTAATGCTGCCAATAGCAGGGTAGTGCTGACTGTATAGCAGGGTAATGTTGACAACAGCCAGCACTGCTGACTATAGCCGGTTAATGCTGATAATAGCTAACAATGCTGCCAATAACAGGATAATGTGGACTACAGCGGGCTAATGCTGGCTGGCAGGCTAACGCTTTCTATAGCAGTTTAGTGGTGACAATAGCCAGCAATGCTGATAATAGCAGGCAAATGTTGACAATAGCAGACTGATGCTTGACAATAGCTGGCTAATGCTGGCTATAGCAGGCTAATGTTGGCAGTAGCAGGCTAATGCTGACTATTGCAGGCTAAAGTTGACAATTGCAGGTAAGCGCTGACAAAAGCAGGCTAATGTGGACAGCAGCAGGCTAATGCTAATATTGGCAGGCTAATGACAATAAAAAATTAATGCTGACAAGATAATGCTGAATATAGTGAGCCAATGCTGACAATAGTAGGCTGCTGCTGACAAATAACAAGCTAATGCTGACTATAGCAGGCTAATGCTGATAGTAGCCTTTACATGCTGACAATAGCAGGCTAATGCTGACAATAGTCTTGTAATGCTGACAATAGCAGGCTATTGTTGGCAATAGCAGGCTTATACTAACAATAGCAGGCTAATGCGGGCAAACAGCAGGCTAATGCTGACAACAGCAGGATAATGTTGACAACAGGAGGCTAATGATGGCAAAAGCAGGCTAATGATGCCTATACCTGTTTAAGCTGACAATATCAGGCTAATGCTGTCTACAGCAGGTTAATGCTGCAGGCTGATGCTGATGATAGCAGGTTAATGCTGACTATAGCAGGATAATGCTGACAGTAGCAGGCTAATATTGACATTAACAGGCTAATCTCTTTAGGAGGCAATTTGCATGAAATGTCAAAACCTATTTTATGAGAATATTCCAAAATGTCGTCTTCTGAAATTATTATCCAGCAAGACAATTGTTAAAGTTCAACTTCATTTATGAAGAAGGATCGCTCCACTGAGAACTCAAATTGGCAGAATTAATTCCCAACTGCTGTGGGTGAATGTTTTGATTAGGTTTCCACAAAAAATATAAAATTTGAAGCTATACAATCAATCTCAATCAAAATTCAGTTTTGCAGCTGCGTGTATGCTCTATCACATTTGTACATAAGCGCTGAATTTTATTGGGCAAAAATATAAAGCTTTGCAAAATGGCACAGATCCAAATGAAGCTGGGATACTTTATTTATATGAACCCATTTATGCCTACAAAAGGGACATTGGCAAGCAGTGTAGACCCAAATAAGATGCTGCAGAATGCAGCGTCTTATCAGGGTCTATGCAATTTGCATTTACCCTTGTCATGCTGAATGATTTAAGATGCCATGCCAAATTCTAATTGTCAACCAATCAGATTCCTTGATCCAGATTGTTCATATAAATTCACACACTGAATGGCAAACAGTGCAGATCCAGATCAGTTGGCTTCTTCAGAAGCCAGCTGATCTGGATCTACACAGTTTGCAAAGGCAGGGTATATCAGGGTTCAGCAGGACAAGGGTTTAGTACAGAACATTTTATAAAACCAGTTATAATAAAAGAAAACAAAAAAACTAACCAGACAACCCTTCAATTGAAAATGGACCTGTTCAAATAGTTGAGGTAGAAGAGTCCACTCGGCATAAATGGGTTAAAATTGGTGAGGATAAGGATGAGCCAGGGCTCCGTTTTTTGGTCTGCAAAAAAAAAAAAAAAAAAATAAGGCAGCATAAGCAACTTTGACAGAGTTATCTCCCTTGAAAGATTATCGGTTTCCCCTAAAAAGAGCCGGTTTAATATCAGGCTGCTTGCTCATAGTTAATCTGTCTGGACTTGGAGGGCAATACATGGTGCTGCTATTTGCCCCAATGGAGGATTAATACTTTGCGCTTTGGATAAAATTTTCAGCAGACAACAATTTGGTGTTTTTCTAATTTATCCCAGGAAACAGGATTTGATATTTCAAGCAAATTGTCTCCAATGGAAACAATTTGCATAAGATGTCAAATCCTGTTTTCTGGGAAAAATAAGAAAAATATCAGCAATTTGTCACCCGCTGAATTTGCCCAGAGAGTGGTAAAGATTAGTTTCGCAGTAAATAAAGGAAACGATAATGGGTTTGATGGTTAATTGTAAAATCCATGCAGAACTAGGATACTGTTTGTTTAGAAATTAATTAACTTCATTATGTCTGCAGATGATGGTTAGCAGACGACATTTAAATGGCTGTTTTCTATCTTTATCTCTCTAAATAATTTTAGAATTTTATTCAGAATATCACATTAGAGCAGAGTTGTATAAGAGACCAACATGTATTTTCAGAGAAAAGTAAGAAAAGGTATTTTAGACTATTGTATGCTATTTGTCGTCTGCTCTGAGGTGAAGGTTAAACATTAGGAGGATGAACTGTATCGATATTTTCATCTTTTACAAACAGAACACCATTTACTGAGCTTTGCTTTGTGCAAACAGCAGGGTTTCTTGACAGACTCTTTATAAAATCCCGTATTTACCCATCATATTGGGATGGAAAGGCTTGAGCAAACAATGTAGACCTAGATTAGCTACTGCATAACACAGCATCTGATCAGGGTCATCACTGTTTGCCATTCATTCAACAATTTTTAACCCATTAAAGACTGAATTAACTCTCCCACACCATATATTGGAGGAGTCCATTTTCGATTTTAGGTATGTCAGGCTCTGTGATGTAGATATTCCTAAAGAAAAATGGTTGATCTATTTGCAAACAGTGCAGACCCTGATCAGACGCTGCATTCTACGGCATCTGATCTGGATCTGCACTGTTTGCCATTAATACCCGTTTAGGGGTCTCCAGCCTTAAATGGGTTAAATAGCATTACGAAAACATGCCTATTCAAATATATAGAAAATTTCACCTCCTAAAACCTGAAAATTTTCAGACAAAAAAACTTTGTTATTTTTCATATTTCTGCTCAAAACACAGATTGTGGGTACTTGTTAGAACTGCCTCAGCGAGGCAGTTCTAACGAGTACCCACAATCTATGTTTTTGGGCAGAAATAAGAAAAATAATGTATACCCCTGTAAACCCAAGTTTTACTATATAAAAGTGGGGTTTAAGGGGGTCAAAATTATATAGGCATGTTTTCGTGATGGGTCAACATTTAATAAATTTACATGAGGTGTCAAATCCTTCTTTCTAGGAAAAATAAGAAAAATATTTCAAAATATCGTCTGCTGAAGTTTTTACCCAGCATGCAAAGCATTAAAAAAGAACTCAAAGAAACAAACATTAGACAGGACCTTGATAGCATTGGAATTGTTGTCATTCTTTTAGACACATTACTGGGTCAATATGAAAGGGATCAGCTTGCAAAATTCAATCTAAAATTGCCCTCTTTGTAGACAATCTAGCTAGTTTTCAAGGGATATATCAGGGAACTACATCAGTGTCTTTTTATCTCACCAGAGAGACTTGGATTGATTTAGATGAGAAACTTCATTATTTAGCAGCCGCTATATCACGCCTGTGTTTTCCCAAGACATCTTTTATGACCATATAAACAATAAAAAGCAATCAAAAAAGATAATCCTCTAAGCCCAAAGGCTTTCTCTGTTTGACAAATGAGCAGGCACGCAATGGAACCTACGAAGAGCCTTACGTGAACAGACAAGGCTGGGGCCAGACTGCACAACAGTCTGGCCCAGGCCTTTGCTGTTCAGTTTCTGCCAAGTCCTGCTTTTGTCGCTGCAAAAAAGAAGTCCCTCAATAATCTTGCCCATTGATAAGCAGGTCTGATCCTAGCCATCAGTATTTGCATACGGCATTATGTACGTTTTTCTGTGAGCCATCTCATATAGTATTCCAATACTCCATGCTGAACCAAAAATGGTAAACCATGACTTAGATCAGCTAAATGGGTTGTGCATTGATCTGCTCACTAAACAAAAGCCCTGGCATCTTTCAGGCAAATTAGCGAAAATTGTTTGGATGTTAATTGCTTTGTTTTAACCATATACAGAACTTTAATGAAACTGACCAGACCATATTTACCATGAAACTAACTTAAATGTTGATAATATGTAATTTTTTAACCATTAAACCGCCAAGCAAAATTTGTAGCAGACGACATTCTAAATTTTTCTTTTTTATTTTTCAGGGAAAACAAGTCTTGATATTTCATGTGAATCGTCTGCCAAGTAGACAATTCACATGAAGTGTCAAGACTTGTTTTCTCTGAAAAATAAAAAATAAAATAAAAAAAAAATTGTCGCCTCATGCAGTTGTGATTGGCACTTTAAGGGTTAAAAGAAAACACATAGTAAATAATAAACATTTAGAAAATATAAAGAGCCTGTTAAGCTGAGCAGTTTGGTGGGGGAAAAAAGTGTAAATCCATTGAGAAATAAGAAAGTTATTGGACTTTGAAGATCAAGAAAATGGTATCATGGAATCCTCCATTTTTATGACTTGATGACTTCACCAAACTAAACATGCAAAAATTAAATCACATCTAAAACAATATTTTGTTGCTGTATACATGTAAATGTGTTGGTTTGCATATAAAATATCAGCGGGCTAACATAAGCAGCCTATTCCAGTCAACACTTGCATTTGTATGCTAAATATCTAATAATTAAATATTCTAAATGGTGGCACTCATGCTCACATTTATAATCTACTGAGAGGCAAAAATAGGTATACAGGTAACTATTTTTTTAATTGTCACCAGATTTTTACATATGTACATTAATCTTTGATATCATAGTTAAGAACAATCATTTATGCATAATTTGCAACAAATTCAGGAAATTCTATCAAAAAGCAAGGAAATGACATTTACAGAAATGAATAAGGGGTCTAAATCAACCTTTAAACAGGCATTTTGGACAAAGAAACTTACATTTATGCATTTGTATTGCATTCAATCGATAGAAGGATAAAAATACTGTAAGGACATGTTTCAACTGCAAATGCATAACAGGGTATACAGTCAGATTTCTGTACCAAGGACATGATGTTTTGACATTTTCGTTCCTCTTCAGACAGAATGCACTGAATTTCTATGGGACTTTAATTGACATTGTTCTGTTAAATAAATGGTTTTAGGAGATTTCATCTGTATGTGGTACAAGGAGGCTAAGCCAAGCAACACTTTATAGAAAAATCCAAGTGAAAACAACCGTCACTTCAGATATAGACCCTTTAAATTCCCTATATTTTTCATTCAAAGGGAGATAATTTGAGAATGGAAGAAATTCAAATCCAGCCTGATGTCATTTGATGGGAACTTCGAATTAAATAACATTGTGGTTTTACTCACAGACATTTGTGCAAGACATTAAAAAAAGTAAAATGACATTTGTTTTATACAAAGCGAGTTGTGACTGAAAATGCCGTTTTTAATTAAGGGCTCATAACTCCATAATTTGTGACTGCGAAAGAATTACCTTTTTCATATTCAAAGACAGATGTTTGACGAAAATGACAATGAAAACATTTTAACGAAAAAAGTACAACAGGAGCCGGTACTCAAAAATGTATACTTTTTATTGCCTTTGAGTATATATATATGTTACCTCTTACCTGATTTGATCAAACTTTCACCAAAAATGCTTGTTTTTATAACTGAATATTTTAAGACAAACATTGCATTTAGTGTTCCCTCCCCTTCAATACAGTTGAACTTAATGACTTAACATCTTTGGGACCATGGAAATTTGTTCGAGACATGGGTAGTTTGAGCCGCTGTAGGTCAGTCATAACTACAGGTCAGGAGGCAAATGGAAATAATTTAGGAATGTCTTTTTCATCTTCTATAAAATAATGGTATGTTGAGTGTACTCATTACAATCCTCTTGATGAGGCAGTTCTAATGAGTCCATACAACATACATTTTCATGCTAAAATAGGAAAATGTCCCTAAAATATCCCTAAATGTTTGCGCAAAGTATCATCTGGGCTTTAGCTCTCCATTTTTACATTCTGTAGTTCCAATGATTTTGTTAGGGGACAGTGAAAGCCCTGATCAGACTAAGCTGATGCACAGTCTGATCAGGGCCTTCACTGTCCCCTAACATTTTCTCTTGTTGTGGCTCTGATAATGAACAGAAATCTAGTTTGTCATCAGCAGCACCACTTCAGTTGTCATTTACACTTCAGTTGTTTAATAAGGAAAGCTACTAAAGTGGTTGCCCCACTGTGCGGTTATCCTGGTTTCCACAAGGCTCATTTAGCATAGAATATTGTATTTACCCTAAATATTGGACCATCTTAACTCCTGTGGGGATGTCCTCTTCTCCACAAAGATCATTTAGCATAGAATATTGTATATTGGACCATCTTAACTCCTGTGCAGTTGTCCTGGTCTCCACAAGACACATTTTAGCATAGAATATTGTATTTACCCAAAATATTGGAAAGTCTTAACTCCTGTGCAGTTGTCCTGGTCTCCACAAGGCTCATTTAGCATAAAATATTGTATTTACCCTAAATATTGGACCATCTTAACTCCTGTGCAGTTGTCCTGGTCTCCATAAGGATCATTTAGCACAGAATATTGTATTTATCCTAAGTACTGGACCATCTTAACTCCTGTGCAGTTGTCCTGGTCTCCATAAGGATCATTTAGCACATAATATTGTATTTACCCTAAATATTGGACCATCTTAACTCCTGTGCAGTTGTCCTGGTCTCCATAAGGATCATTTAGCACAGAATATTGTATTTACCCTAAGTACTGGACCATCTTAACTCCTGTGCAGTTGTCCTGGTCTCCACAAGGATCATTGAGCACAGAATATTGTATTTACCCTTAATATTGGACCATCTTAACTCCTAACCATACTTGTCCCAAAATTTGAAAAGGTCTTGTGTACTACTACAAGTTGAGGTGTCTAAATTATTGCTGGAGATATGGCAAAAAATGTAGACTGATCAGATGCCGTGTTCTCTAGCATCTAGTCTGGGTCTGCACAGGTTGCTCTGGTCTTGATGAGGCAATTTTAATGAGTACACACAACATACAACATACATTTTCATGATAAAATAAGAAAGTTATCCTAAAATAGCCCTAAATGTTTGCTTTCTTGAGCTATCAGAAGAATTTTCTAGAGACTCAAAAATGAGTTAAAATCAGCCAAGGTAAATGAGCCATTGGTGTTTGAGTTAGACTGGCTCCAGTCTCCAGTGATTAAATTTTTTTTTCTTATAATCTGTTTAATAATCCACTAAAATAAAACCAAAGTAATATCATTACTATAGAGGCTGGTCACTAGTGCCCAGCCTTTATAGTCGTGATGTTTTTTTTTGGTTTTATTTTGGTGGATTATCAAACAGGATTATGAGAGAAATTAAAATTTAGTCACTGGAGACTGGAGCCAGTCTCGTGTTTGAGTCAGTGAAGTTTAACTATATTATGGGCAAAGTTGAACATTTCAATGACTTATTAACGTAACATTGTATGCAGAGAAATGTTGTTTTTTCTACACTGTGCATTCTATTGATTTGATCTCAGATTCGAGTTTTTATGCCTGATTGGATTATTAACGCTAAGCATGCTAAGTAAAAATTTCAGCAGACGACATTTTTGAAATATTTTTCTTATTTTTCACTGGAAAATAGGCTTTGATATATCATACAAAAAATTTGCTTCTTAGGAGACAATTTGCACAAATTGCCTATGCCTGTTTCCCATGGAAAGTTGGTAAAATGTTTTAAAATGCCGTCTGCTGAAATTTTCACCCAGCATGCTAAGTGTTAAGTTGCTTGCATGTGGCCCACTGGAACTAGAGACGTAATTGCCATAAAATCAAAACTATGTTTAATTGCAGACGTGCTGGTACAAAATGAACGTGCATTTGATGAAGAAATTAGGGTGCGTGAGCATGAAAATAATACATTTCTCTAGATGAGAAGGGTAGCCAGATAAGTATTTCTCTTAGCATACTGGGTAAAACTTTCAGCAGACGACACTGAAATATTTTTCCCAGAAAAGAGGATCTGACATTTCATGCAAATTGTCTCCTAAAAATGAGTAAACACACTTAACGTTTCATGTGAATTGTCTACTAAGTTTTTTTTGTTTTTTTTTTGTTGTTTTTTTTTTTTAGAAAAAAAAAATATATAAAAAAAATCTTTTAGAGTGTTGTCTGCTGCTATTGGGACTTATGCTGTAACCGTTAATAGTGATGGTCTTTAACACTTAGCATTCTGGGTAAATTCTGCAGACTACAAATTGATATTTTTCTTATTTTTTCTCAGAAAAAGGATTTGACAGTTCATGCAAATCGTCTCCAGTGGAGACAATTTGCATGAAATGTCAAATCTTGTTTTTTGAGAAAAATTAGAAAAATATCTCAACATGTAGTCTGTTGAAAATTTTACCCCGAGTTACTTGGCGCTATCTTAATCCTTGCCATGCTGAACCCATATATACACTGCCTTTGCAAGCAGCGTAGATCCAGATCAGTTGGCTTCCATTTGATCTGGATCTGCACTGTTTGCCATTAAGTATGTGAATTTATAGCAACAATCCGGATCAAGCAATCTAATTGGCTGAAAATTAGAAGTAGGCGCAGCATCGTAATTTATTGAGCATGACAAGGGTTAAGTTTAACCATATCAGGGAAGATGTTATTGATAAGCTGTAACTGAGCCTTATCGTGAGAAAACATAGCTTCTGACATGTGCGTCCAATGTAGACTCAAACTAACCTGTACATCTGCGCAGTCTGTTCAGAATATTTGTTGCCGGCATGAAGAAACTTTGTATCCTTGACTATCCAAAATGCACCCAGTGAAGATTCTGATCAGACTGTGCAAGTGTGCAGACTTATCTGAATCTTTGCTGGCCAGTCATGTCCTTTGGTGCATTTTCAGATATTGTGGCTGAAATGATGGGCATGGGATATGTTATAGTTCCAGACAGTGTTACGCATCGTTCACAGTGAACCAAGCGACTGTATAATTATTGCAAATTGAATGTTGGGAAATTTTGAACTTATCGGGATACAATCTGAAGTTGACATATGACATCGTAATTTCTTGGATTTGGATGACCGATAACGTTAAGTTCTCTCTGATTGCACCATAATTGAGAAGGGCAGTGCAAAAAGATCATTTACCTATTACAGGCCAACCGTCAAGATACATGTTGCCCTGTTGAGTTTTGATGAGTTCTCAGTTTTGTCAAATTTTGTAGTTGTCATATTTACTGTAAATGTTATGACAGAGAGGCCTGAGCAGACAGTGTAGATTTAAGATCGAACTACCCTGAAGGAGCAGTTTGATCAGAGTCTACACTGTTAATTATTCTACAACAGTATTTTAGACTTGAGCCACAACTTGAGAAATCATACCTTCTGACATGTGCACCCAAGGAAGGCATATCAGTCTACACATCTGCACAGTCTGTTCAGAGTCTTCATTCTCCACATGAACAAACTTTACATCCTTGGCTATCCCAAAATGCACCCAGTGGTGCTTCTGATCAAGACAGTGTGAATACACAGGCTGATCTGAATCTTCACTGGACACACATGTCTGAAGGTACGTTTTCTGACATTGTGGCTTCCAGTTGTAACCTACACCAGGTTTCTGGTTAACCCTTGCCCTGCTGAATAAATTAAGATGCCATGCCCACCTAATTTTCAACCAATCAAATTACTTGATCTAGGTTGTTGATACATATTCACATATTTAATGACAAACAGTTCAGTTCTGAAGAAGCCAGCTGATCTGGATCTACACTATTTGCAAAGGAAGGGCATATCCGGGTTCAGCAGGACCTAGGTTAATGTCTGCTTTTGCTCGCTGAAGCTGATGTCAATAAAGTGTCTCTCCGTATATCACCTTTGGCCTCATGAGGGATTGGATCATTTCAGAGCCAGACGATATCTCTCATTGATAATATTATAAGGAATTTGTAATGCTGATAACCCATAAACCATATTCACCCCACCCCCTACCCTCTTCCAGAAAAATAGGGTTTGACATTTTATGCAAAGTGTCTCCTTGGAAAAATATTTTAAAATATCATCGGCTGAAATTTTTACCCAACATGCATCAAAGAGATTCCAAGCAAATGCTTCAAAATGTGTTTTGTTTGTTTTTTTTTTTTTTTCTGAAAATTATGTCCAAGGGAAGTGATACTTCAAGTTTTTGGACACCTTAACCCTTGTCCTGCTGAACCCGGATATACCCTGCCTTTGCAAACAGTGTAGATCCAGATCAGTTGGCAACTGAAGAAGCCAACTGTTCTGGATCTACACTGTTTGCCATTCAGTTTGTGAGTCTATATCAACAACCTTGATTAAGTAATCTGATTGGCTGAAAATTAGAAGTGGGTGTGGCTTCTTAATTTATTCAGCAGGACAAGGGTTAAAATGTTAACTTCTAACAATCATTGTGTGAAATTTTAACAAATCTAGTGATGTTTCAAAAAATGATGGATAAGTGACAGTGTAGATCTGGGTCTACACTGTTTTCTCAGGGCTGACTGCCTGAACACTTAGGGTAAATATGGTACTTTGGCTTGATAAGGTACTCTCTCCACTGGCACTGTTCTCCGTATGACAGCCTGTTGTTTTTTAGCTGTCCAAGACAAGGTTAAGTATGTGTGATTGCCTCTGGAAAATATTGGCATTTATAGATGATTAATGTTTTTGGCTGATCAGCAATTTCTCTAGTGGTTTGAATAGGAATTTGTTATAGAGGGCCTACCTGTCCTTGTATTTACTACCGGGGTATATGGGCCATTCGTTAAGTGAAAGATTGCCTTTGAACATGGGCTAAAAGCGCATATTCAGATCATCCTGTGCATGGGGAAAGTATCATCCAGGCCTTTGTTTTCCATTCATACATTCTGATCTGATACATGCTGATCTGGGCTGTCACTGTCCACACATTCCCAAAGACATATTTTCACATGCTCAGCCCATATGATGCAGACAGTTGCTTTTTGATAATTTACAATAGCTTTTTGATAAAATAGTTGTTTCTTTTAGCAAGCAGGGGCAACATAGGGATCATTTTTTTGGCATCATGGTTGGTGTTGTCGTCAGCATCAACAATGTTAAGTCTGTGCAATCGGCTCCATTTTTCAAATACCAAGGCTTCTAGACTAATGAAACTTCATACACACAGTGGCCATGATGCATGCAATCCACTGCCATGGACCATTACTGATCTGACCTACTTTTCACACATGACTGAACAATGTTTAGTCTGTGTGTTTAGCTCTGTTTTTGTGTTTAACACCACCAGCAGTTGCTAATAATAAATTAGCCATTCAGTAAATTTCTTGTTGATAACCTATAGTTGCTTTAGATACTTTACAGTTGCGTTTGATAAGTTACAATTGCTTTTTGATCATTTACATTATCTTTTTGATAATTTATGCTTTTTTTTTTTATATTTTTTGGATAACTTGCAGTTGCATTTTGATAACTAAATTGCACTCTTTCATCTCAACAGACTAGAAAAACAGGGTTTTTTTGCAAACAGTGTAGACCCAAACGAGATGCCTCACTGAGGGGCTTTTAATAAGTACTCACAACATATTTTCATCGAGAAATCAGAAAATATGCTGTGGATACCTCCTCTTATTTGGAGCTATGAGGAGATAAAACCTGTTACTTTTGATTTTCATTTCTGTTCAGTATTTAACCCTTGTGGTGTTGAATAAATAAACCCTTGTCCTACTGAATAAATTAAGATGCCACGCCCATTTCTAATTTTCAGCCAGTCAGATTACTTGATCTGGATTGTTGCTATAAATTAATTCACATACTTAATGGCAAACAGTGCAGATCCAGATCAGTTGGCGTCTTCAAATGCCAACTGATCTGGATCTACACTGTTTGCAAAAGCAGGACATATCCGGGTTCAGCAGGACTAGGGTTAAGATGCCACGCCAGCTTCCAATTTTTAGCCTATCAGATTACTTGATCCAGGTTGTTGATATAAATTCACATACTGAATGACAAACAGTGCAGATCCAGATAAGTTGGCTTCTTCAAAAGCCAGCTGATCTGGATGTACACTGTTTGTGAAGGCAGGGTATATCCGGGCTCAGCAGGACAAGGATTAACATTTATCACTCACAGGGCAGGTTCAGCAGATGACAAATTGATGATATTTTTCTCAGAAAATAGATTTTGACATTTCGAGACAATTTGCAGGAAATGTCAAAGCCTATTTTCTGGGAAAATTACCGTAAGGAAAAATATTTCAAAATATCTTCTGTTGAAATTTTTACCCAGCATGCTAAGCGATAATATGAAGGAAAATGAACATACTGAAAAGTTGTCACTGTCTGCCCCTCTTATTATAGCAAGAGTTCTAAATTAATGATGTACTGAAATAATTATTTTTTTCTAATTCTTCACCAAAACATGTTGTAAACACTATTTAGATCTGCCTCAGTGAGGCAGTTTTGATGAGTACTCATAACATGTGTTTTCATGGAGAGTTCGTAAGAAAAAACAAATCCGACAAAAATTTTCTTCACTAGAGCACTGTAATATAACTAAAGAAAATTATGGAAAAACTGTGGAATAATACAATAATCAACAAGAAAATGCTGTATGAGAATTACTGAATGGATCTGCCAGCACCAAAGGCATTACCATATTTCGAGGGTTGAGCGCAAGACTGGCGTAAGTCAGATGGTTGTTTTTCCCCAAACCTAATCTCCTCACCATGAAAGCAATGGCACCTAAATTTGCATTGTTTACAAAGGGGTCCAAGTTGCCCCTAAACAAGGGATAGTCTTGCGCTCAACCCTCGATTTGTCCTAAGTATTTGGACATAAACGCCTGAGCAAACAGTGTAAATTCAAATCAGACTTCAGCAGTTTTCATTGGTGTTGGAATTGTTTGACAGTCTAGAGCTTTTTGGGAATGTTGTCAGGAACGTCCGATCGATTTGTTCAACTTTTAGGACTTGTATGGTATGATAAACTTCAAAGCCCCAGATAACAAGCTTTCAACCAAAAAGTATTGATAATTTACTTATTTCTCCATGAAAAATATATGCTGTGGGTACTCATTAGAAGTCCTCGGTAAGATGATTCTAATTACTACCATAATATACGTTTTTATGGTGAAATAGTAAAAATATTAACCCATTGTAGTTGGGAGACTCCTAAAAGGGTAACTGGCAAACAGTGCAGATGCAGATCAGACGCCGCACAATGTGGCGTCTGATCTGGGTCTCCACTGTTTGCAAATAGTTCAACCATTTTTCTCTAAGAATATCTAAAGCACATGGCCTGACATATCTAAAATTGAAATTAGAATCTTCCAATATATAGTGAGGAGGAGTTCATTCAGTCTGCAATGGGTTAATACAGTTTGGTTGACAAAAACACTTTATCTGGTAATATGTTTGTTGCCAAGTCTGATCTGACTCTACGCTGTTTGCTCAAACCTCATTAGCTCAGTCAGATTTGTGCCAGGCTGGTGATCAGGTTATGGGTTCAATCCCAACCTTGGGGTGGTTGGGTGTGGCGAAAGTCGTGTATCTTACGTCACTGGGGCATCCAACTGATATTGCCATACAGTTGGGCAAGGCCTGCTATCCTTGTAGCAGGTACTAGGGTAGAGGGGGAATATTTTTATTTCTGCTGTTTCTTCACTTTCATTCCTATTCCTGTTTCTTCCCTTCCCTCTCTTTCATCTCCTCTATTATCTCTTCTATCTCTTTTCTCTCTTTCTCTGGGAGATGACACAAAATGACCCCACATGGGTTGACATGTAAAACCCCAACACAATCAAAATCAATCCCTGCTGGGTCTGGCAACATAGGTTGGTGTAGATTGATTATCAAATATTTTCTTCAGTCATTCTCACCCTTCCAATGATTTAAGAAGGGCAGTTGTCAGTTTCTTGCAAAAGAATATGCACAAGTACTGGTTTACCACTTAGAGGACTAAGCCTGCCCAGGAAAAGTATGTAGGTAATGTTACCGGCTCGACATGACCTTAATAGTGTTAACTGGGGTGTTTAACTCAAAACCAACCAATCAAGCTCGTTGGTTAAAAAACTAAGGGTAAATACGGTTATTCATTTATCTTTATAACTGTTGGTGTTAAGAGCTGTATGTCAGCCATGAATAGTCATCTTAGAGTACTTTATGCTTTACCTTCCTTTGGGATTAATGCTTAGCATTCTGGATAAAATTTTCAACATACCACATTTTGAAACATTTTTCTCATATTCCCCAGAAAACAGAATTTCACATTTCATGCAAATTATCTTTAATGGAGACAATTTGCATGAAATATCTAATCCTATTTTCCCACTTGAGGTGTCCCAATATTTAGGGTAAATATGATAGTTTTCTTGACCCTTGCCATGCTGGAGTAAATTTAGGTGCCCCACCCACTTCTAATTTTCAGCCAATCAATTACTTGATTCAGGGTAAATATGATAGATTGTTTACTTGCTTCTGAATACATTGAGATGCTCCACCCACTTCTAATTTTCAGCCAGTCAGATTTCTTGATCCAGGTTATTAATACAAATTAACATGCTTAATGGCAAAGACAGGCTATATCCGGGGTCAGCAGGACTAGGGTATACTGGATAACTAAATCCCCTAATTCTGATGCACTTGCCTATGTAACGTGACGTCTGATTGGATAATAATATCTGTTCGTAACAAGCACCATCCTTCAAATTTATGTATTCGTGCCAGACCTATCCTTTGTTTGAGGAATATCTTTGCATTTTCTCAGCTTCTTGTCTATATTTAGACTATATTTAGACTATATTCTTGAAGGAGATGCTAAAACATTGGTAGATTTACATATGAGCTACAAAGTAAAAAGACATACTTTCCGACACATGCCCCATTGAAGACTCAAAATCAGCCTGCACACAGTCTGGTCAGTCTGTTTTGTCAGCATGAAGAAACTTTGCATCCTTGGCTATCCAAAATGTTCCTAGGGAAGATTTTGATCAGGCTGCATCAATGCACAGGCTGATCTGAATCTTCACTTGGCACACATGTCAGAAGGTGTTTTCTAAAGCTGTGGCTCTGGTGTTTTCCTTTTTTCATATTTACCTTACTGATCCTAAGTATTTGGACAGACAGGCCTTAGCAAACAATGTAGACCCTGATCAAACACAGCAGAATGTGGCATCTGATCAGGGTCTGCACTGTTAACCACTCATTCAGCAGTTTTTAGACACATCAACAGGTAAGGTAAATGTCCTAAAAATTTGTACACCAAAATTTCTAGCAAAATGCCATAGGCAAACAGTGCAGATCCAGATCATACTGCTCCTGTATGCCATTCTACTGAGTATTTTAACCTTTCTCTTGCTAATCACATCATGCCCAGTCTTAGCAAACAGTGTAGATTCAGATTAGTTGGCTTCTGAAGAAGCCAGCTGATCTGGATCTGCACTGTTTGTCATTAAGTATATGAATTTGTATCAAAAACTCGGATCAAGTAATCTGATTAGCTGGAAATTAGAAGTGGGCATAGCATCTTAATTTATTCAGCTTGAGAAGGGTTTAGAAGCAACTGCATAAAAAGCAAAATTTAGGCCAAAAAGTATTGAATAAAAGTATTCAAAGTTTTAGAACATTTACTGTAGTAAAATGCCTAACTGTCCGAATACTTGGGGTAAAAATGGTTCTCATTCAAACTGTCATGCTGAGATGATTCTTCGGGCTTTGAGGTTTCTAGGGTAAAGTGGTACCTGGTATCATGAATTTTTATGGCAAATAAACAGAAAATAAATGGGAGGTATTGATTTGTATTTTTGTTTTCTCCAGAAAATAGGGATTACAGTGAACCCTCGTTACAACAACAGCATTTGTTCCCAAAGACGTTGCCATTAAAATGAATTTACTGTTGTACAGAATACTTAATGAGAAGATTGATATGTAAGAAAGGTCTTGTGTTGTTTTTATTTCCTCATATAACATATGTTTTGGATACTTGTAAGAATTGCCTCAGTGAGGCAATTCTAACAAATATCCAAAAATTATTTTTCTTTAAAGTATAAAATACAATATTTTTGCATAATTTGTGACCAATTGTTACCTCTTAAACAAAGGTTTCATGACAGTCAAATTGTCATTATAATGAATTTTGTCATTGTATCGAGTGTCGGTATAAAAAGGGTTTTCTGTATATGCTGGACATTGCAGTCTCATTGTCTCCATCATCCTATAAAATAGACCTCCATGGGGTACTTCGCAAACAAAGCAGAGCCAGAATGCAGCATCTGATCAAGGTCTCTTCTGTTTGCAAATAGTTTAGCCATTCTTCTCTAGGCGTATCTAAGTCTTATAGCCTGGCATACCCAAAGTTGAAATTGGACTCTTCCAATATATAGTATCGGGGTGTTCCTTTAGTCCAAATAGGGTAAGGCTTAGCTTTGAAGTTTTGGATTGTCTCTGATTGCAATAGACTTACTGTATTTACCTTAACCTTTGACCTCCTGAACCCGAATATACCCTGCCTTACCCTGAAGAAGCCAGCCGATCTGTATCTGCACTGTTTGTCATTCAGTATGTGAATTTGTGTCAATAATCTGGATCAAGTAATCTGATTGGCTGAAAATTTGAAGTGGGTGTGGTATCTTAATTTATTCAGCATGACAAGGGTTAAGTATTCAGACACCTCAGCTTCTTACCATACTTGTTCTAAAATTTGAACAAGTACAATTCACTACTACATGTGGTGTCTAAAAAATACTGGATGAGTGGCAAACAGTGTAGATCCTAATGAGATGCCATGTATCTAGGTCTTCACTGTTTGCTCAGGCCTGTCTGTCCGAATCCATACAGTAAATATGGTATTCGTGGTTTCCATGAAACATCTTGAGAAGTACACAACATTTATTTCTTTCTTCCTGATAAAATGGATTGGAATATTGTAAGCTTTCAGACAAATCTTGTTTGATTTACTGTCCAATTATGTAGGTCATTATGGTTGACTTTGATGGTTAAAGTATTGTCAAACTACTGACATATGAAGCAGGAACACAATAATTTTTGAAGATGAACAGCCATTCATCTTTAGCAGATGACATTTTGAAATATTTTCTTATTTTCCCAGAAAATAGGCTTTGGCATTTCATGCTAATTAGCATGAAATGCCATAGCCTATTTTCTGGGGAAAATAAGAAAAATATTATCAGTTTGTTGTCTGCCAAATTTACCCAGAGAGTGATAAAGGTTAAATTGAAGTCTTGCAAAATCCTAGCCATCTGTAATATGTGGTTTTGAATCCAGACAAAAAAAAGCCAATGTAATTGATTTTTGAATTTTCTAAATAAAGTAACAAAGATTATTGACATGGTATACACCATGCAATTGAACTGCAGACAGAACAGATGCCTATGCTAACAGTGTAGATCCAGACGAGATGCTGGGGATACATGGTTTCATCAGGACTTACCTTGTTTGACAATGTGTTTTTGAAACATATTTGATATCCCTATTTGAAAAAATGGACATGTCCAAAATGAAAAGATGGAAGAATTCTCTTCAGGAACTTGTTGGTGAAAGGATTAACCCATTTTAGACTGAATAAACTCCTCCACACTATATAATAGAAGAGTCTAATTTCAATTTTAGTTATGTCAGGCTATGTGATTTAGATATACTTGTTGAAAAATGGCTAAACTAGTCGCAAACAATGGAGACCAGATTTATTTATTTATTATGAAGTTCATGGTTACATACGTACATACATACAAAAGAATGCATATATATATATTACCATTGGTTTGGACGTAGGCACAGCCTATTTTAGTCCCTTTCTGTAGAATCTGATCTGAGTCTGCACTGTTTGCCAATTATCATTTTGGGGTCTCCAGACGAAAAGGGGCTGTGGGTTAATTTCATAGGTGATTGATAAAAGGTCTGTATTAGCCACAGCCATCAGTTCTATGCTGTCTGATCAGATGGATTATCTGAAACATTCCTGTCTTCTGATCAGCATCTCAACTGTTCTTTAACCCTTGTCCTGCTGAATATATTTAGATGCCACGCCCACTTCTAATTTTCAGCCAATCAGATTACTCGATCTGGATTGTTACAATAAATTCACATACTTAATGGCAAACAGTGTAGATCCAGATCAGTTGGCTTCTTCAGAAGCCAACTGATCTGGATCTACACTGTTTGCAAAACAGGATATCTCCGGGTTCAGCAGGACAAGGGTTAACATCTTACTATATTTCTTGATGGTTTAAGCCAATATAGAGTGGATTCCCAGGCAGAGACTACGTATGGGTAAAAGTCAGAATTTGTTTTGTCTTGATGTGGCTTAACTTTTTGTGGACTCTGGGCAAATTCAACAGATGACAAATTGACAGTATTTTTCTTATTTCTCTCAGAAAATTGGATTTGACACTTTATACAAATGGTTTCCAAAGGAGACCATTTGCATGAAGTGTCAGATTCTGTTTTCTAGAAAAAATAAGACAAAATATCATCAATTTGCCATCTGCTGAATTTGCTCATAGCACCATAAGTGTTACATTTCATATATGGCTGGCTATACAGATGGTGTTGACAGTTTGCTCTTACCAGTAGTTCACAGCATAGAAACAAATTGTCCTGTACTCTATGACCAAATTAAGGCAACCAAATATGGTATACTGGTACAGCTGGTGACGAGAGTGTGTAATGTACCAAAATAATGTACACAGTAGGACAGACTGCAGATTGATCATGAAATAATTTCTACAGTCATTCTCCCCCTTCCGCTTATTCAAGAAGAGCCCATGAGTTACTGGCAAAGTGTTTGTACAAGTACTGGTTAACCATTGAAAAAGGGCAGCTATCAGTTACTGGCAAAAGTGTCAGCACAATTACATGTGAACCATTCAAAAAGGGCAGTTATGAGTTACTGGCGAAAGTGTTTGCACAAGTACTGGTTAACCATTCTAAAAGGGCAGTTATCAGTTACTGGCGAAAGTGTTTGCACAGTTACTGGTGAACCATTCAAGAAGGGCAGTTGTGAGTTACTGGTTAAAGTATTTGCACAAGTACTGGTTAACCGCTTAGCGGACTTAAGCCTTCCCAGGAAAAGTATGTAGGTTTACTGACTCAGGCTCGACATGACCTTACAGTGTTCACTGGACCATAAAACTCAAATTGAAAAAAGACTGACTGCAACCTAGCCCTCAAAGTGCTAAGCAAAATTGTAACATATGAGTTGTGCCAATACTGCTCATATAACATCCTAATTTTCTTTTTTATTGTTTTTCCAAGATAATAAGATGTGGCATTTCATGTGAATGATCTGTGCAGCGGATAATTCACATGAAATGTTGAACATTATTTTCTCTGCAAAATAATAAATGAAAATTAGAATTTCATCTGCTACAATTCTGCTTGGTGCTTTAAAGATTAAGAACATGTACATTATTGAAAAGTTGCATGCAACTTCCTTTCATGCTGAGAAATTCAAACCTAAAATTGATTAAAACTGCGCTGAAAAAAAATCTGTTTAGAGTCTTCCTTAAATGATTGTTAAGGGAAGTTATTATGTGGTGAAAATGGGTTCTGAATTTTACAGTCATTTATCACGTTTGCTGTCTGTCGGGGGATTCTTTGACAAACACCCTGTTTTTTACAGAGCAATCAAGAGTTACCCAGTGGATGAACCATGCATCAAAATTTGATTAACTCTTTCACTGCCACAGGTGATAATAACAGGCTTTTGCAAATAGTGTAGATCCAGATGAGACGGCTCATATCAGCCGTCTCATCAGGATCTAAGCAGTTTGACATTCACTTTCAACTTTATGTAGACTTCTTTCCAATCAGTAGTTTGCTAAAATAACAAACAAAAAAAAACAGCAGACACCAAATGTAGTCTGAAATTTGGCGCCGTAAGAGTTAAGTCTAAGCTTTGCAACACTTTCTGGAATATTTTTATTCATTTGGCAAAACAAAATGGCAGTGCTTAGCCAACTGAGATTGGCTTACAGTTGGGCAAGGCATAGGTACGGATAAGAGAGAGTATCCACAAGAAAGATATCAGCATTTTTCGGATGAAAAAAGTGCCTTATCTGTTGTTATGGGGCAAGGCCTGCTGTCCTTGCAGCGGATAAGGGTAGAGGGAGAATGTTTTTATTTCTTGTTTCTTCACTTTCATTTATTTTCCTCTTTCTCCTGTCCTGCTCTTTCATCTCCTCTACTGTCTCGTCTATCTCTCTTTTCCCTTTCTCTGGAAGATGACACAAAATGACTCACAAAAATTGACGTGTCATTAAACCTCAACACAGTCTATCAGTGATCTGCTGAATTTGCTCTGTTGGTTGGTTTGGCCCAGTCAACACTATTAAAGTCATGTCGAGCCAGTCAGTTTACCTAACTGCACTTTTCCTGGACAAGCTGTTAACCAGTACTTGTGCACATTCAGTCACCAGAAACTGATAACTGCCCTTCTTGAATCAGCAGAGGGGATAGAATGATGGTAAGACCAGGAGGTCGCGGGTTCAACCCCCACCGAGGTCAGCAACATTCTTTCGTGGAGGTTGATCATGAAATATTTTCTACAGTCATTCTCTCCCTTCCGCTGATTCAAGAAGGGCAGTTGTCAGTTTCTGGCGAAATAATGTGCACAATACTGGTTAACCGCTTAGAGGACTAATCCTGCCCAGTAAACGTGTGGTTAGGTAAACTGACCGCGCTCGACATGACCCCATTGGGTTGACTGGGCCGTAAAACCTCAACACAAACAAAAACTAGAATGACGGTACTCACTGTAGAAAATATTTACTGATCAATCTCCACGAAAGAATGTGAATTTGCATGGAGAGAGTGTCAAAGCTTATATGCTTGCTAAGTGACCTGCCCTTGAGTTGCTTTTCCCAGACTGTGAGTGGAACTTAAAAATGGTAATAAAAGGAATATTTAAGGAAAGTCAGTCACCCAGAGGTTTAATAAACGCATATTTAATTACCAGCTGTTCTATTGGATTAACCCTTAAAGCGCCAAGCAAAATTTGAAGCAGACGACATTCAAAAAAATTTTTTTTTTTTTTATTTTTCAGAGAAAACGAGTCTTGATATTTCATGTGAATCGTCTGCCAAGCAGACGATTCACATGAAATGTCAAGACTTGTTTTCTCTGAAAAATAAAAAAAAAAAAATAAAAAATTGTCATCTGCTGCAGTTGTGATTGGTGCTTTAAGGGTTAACCCTTAGCACTCTGGACAAAAATTTTCAGCAGATGACATACTTAAATATTTTTCTTATTTTTCCCAGAAAACAGGAATTGATATGTTGTGCAAATTACCTCCATTGGAGACAATTTGCATGAAATGTCAGTTGCTGTTTACTGGAAAAATTAAGAAACATATCATCAATTTCTCATCTGTTGAATTAGCCCAGACAGTGGTAAAGGTTATTTTCAAGCGGAATCCTTTAGTCAATACGTTTCCAGCGGTGCTTTCCACTGGAAACCTGATCCTGATGACAATTCCACCCAGGTCACTACTGGCAACCTTGAGGTCTGCTTTCATTAACTCTTTGCATGCTGTATTAACCCTTGTCCTAATGAACCCGGATATACCCTGTCTCTGCAAACCAGATCAGTTGGCTTCTGAACTGATTTGGATCTGCACTGTTTGTCATTAAGTATTTGAATTTGTATGAACAACTTGGATCAAGTAATTTGATTGGCTGAAAATTAGAAATAGGCGTGGCATCTTAATTTATTCAGCAGGACAAGGGTTAAAAAAATAGCAGATTGACACTTAACCCAAAGTTAGACTAGTAAATTGCAGCAGACAACATTATAAAATATTTTTATTTTTTGGAGAAATTACAAGTGGGGAAACCTACCTCATACAGAACAAGAGAAAGACTATACATTTTTGTGAAAAGGGCCTGTTCAGATCAGTACGTTGTTCTGACAAAAACCAGAATAGACTCAGAATATGTAGCAAGAAAGAAGGCATTTATATATTTGCAATTTTGATACATAACCATATTCTCATTGTTGTGAACACTCACGTACAATTACTTATGAGGTTATCAAAATATTGTGCCTGAGTGTACTCAAAGATGACAAAACGTGTGGTACCATTACGAAAACATGCCTATTCAAATATATAGAAAATTTCGCCTCCAACAACTGAAAATTTTCAGATAAAAAACTCTTATATTTTTCATATTTCTGCTCAAAACATAGATTGTGGGTACTCGTTAGAACTGCCTCGCTGCATCGCTGAGGCAGTTCTAACGAGTACCCACAATCTATGTTTTGAGCAGATATAAGAAAAATAATGTATACCCCTGTAAACCCCAGTTTTTCTATATAAAAGTGGGGTTAAAGGGGGTCAAAATTATATAGGCATGTTTTCGTGATGATTAAACCTGCAAATACAAGGACTTTCATCCTTGTTACATTCTCTGAGCTTGTTCTATTTTTCACCGAAATAACGATGATAATAACAATAAAAATGACATCTATACAGTGAAACCTCATTACAATGATAGCATTTGTTCCGGAAAATGTTGCTGTTAAAATGAATTTGCTGTTGTAAAGAATCCTGGCATGCAGCAGAATGATATGTAAGAATTTTAGGGCTTGTATTATTTTCATTTCCTCACAGAACATGTTATGGATATTTTTTGGAATCGCCTTACTGACTAAGGCAATTTTTTTTAAATATGTAAAATGTAAAACATATGTTTCTTGAAGTATTTAATACAATAATAGTCTTGCATAACTTCTGAGTAATTGTCACCTTATAAGCAAAAGTTTGTGCCAGTCAAATTATCATTATAATGAATTTCTGTCATTGTATCCAATGTGGGTATAAAGAGGATTGACGGAAGTTTTTGGTTGGAAACTATGTCTTATCAGGAGGCATGATTTGATTTTCTTAGTGGGCTTCTTTGCTAGACTTACAGTTGTAACATGGGGTTAAACAATTGTTCAGATCAGAAGTACACCTGTACTTGGGGTGAGTGCAGATATACTAGTCTAGTGACCAGCCTTTATAATCATGATATTGTTTTGGCTTTATTTTAGTGGATTATCAAACAAGATTATAAGAAAAAAAATTAGTCACTGGAGACTGGAGCCAGTCTATGCGAGTGGTACCCTTTGGTGTCTGTCATGGCTGCCCATGATTACTGAGTATCATAAATAAGTTTTGGTGCAAAAATTACAATAATTCCATTTGGTTACTCTAGATTACCAGACTTTGATATTAACCATTGCCATGCTGAATAAATTAAGATGTCACACCCACTTCCAATTGTAAGCCAATCAGATTACTTGATCTAGGTTTTTGATACGAATTCAAATACTTAATGATAAACAATGCAGATCCAGATAAGTTTTTCAGAAGTCAACTGATTTGGATCTACACGGTTTGCAAAGGCAGGACATATATGTGTTCAGAAGGACCAGAGTTAAGCTTAGTTTTTGTAAGAATCATTAAATGCCATTTTCTCAAATGCAGAGTGGTTCCAAAGTGCACTCTGTGATTATCATGTTGAATATAGAACAACAACAGTTATTGTATCTTTTACATTTTACAACAAAGCTTTTTTTCCAATAGGGCAGAATTGTGAGTGCTAATGTTATAACTTAACTCTTTCCCCGCTAGTGGCGACTTTTGTCATCTGCTGATAATCTTTGCAAACAGTTTGGACCCAGATCAGGCCCGACAAAATGAACGATTTTTTTGACAAAGTTAATTCTAAAAAAGATCTGCAGACGACAAAAAGGCATGCAAAATTACCCAACATGCAAAGACATTAGATGCCTAAGCGTTAGACAGACGGGGCTCCAGATAAATAGATCTCTTATTTCTCCATGAAAACATAGCCAGCATATGACAAAAGAGCTGCACATTAAGGCAGTCTCGCCAGAGCTTTTGCTTTTCCAGACATATAGTTGCGACCTTGAGGAAGTTTCAGGCAAAAATCCATGTCTTTGGCCCCATTAAGGGGCTCCCTATATCTCTTTAAAGAATCGCAAATTGGACACCAAAATGCCCTTTTCTAGTGTGACGGCTCATATAGTGTAGATACTCCTTATACCACCAGCATACAAAGCACAGGCCCCGGTCATATGGCAAGGTTATATCTCTGGCATACTATGTATGCCAGAGATATAACCTTGCCATATGATTTGTTTGTTTATACCCCTGCCATACATAGTATGCCATCGGGATATAATGTCTGTCCATCCGTCCAACCAAATGTCCATCCATCTGACTATGTCAAAGCTTTTTGTAAGTTTGTATGGTTTGCCTGTATTTCTAAAAATCTTCACTTTAAGTTGTTTATGTGTGGTTAATATTACTATTTGAAGGATACAGCTCAACTGGCATTCTCTTGCTGCTGCCACAAACCAAAGGTCAAGGTCACAGACTTAGACACTTTTATTTGTATTTGCATCAAAGTTTTGTGATAATTTTTATTTTCACTTTATTAACTGTATTTGACCTAATTATGGCACATACCCTTCCTTATAAGTGCACAGACAAGCAATTCCATAGTCTTCAGATTACAGCCTGTATACTTTTTGTCTGTTTCGTCATTAAGGCATATGTTGTGGGTACTCATTTGAATTGCATCGACTTGTCCATGCAGTTCAACCCACAACATATGCTTTTTTAGAGAAAGTAAGTAAAAAAGTCGCATAAAGATCATCAAATAAGTCCTTTGCTCATCTTTTTTTTAAAGTGTACCCTTAGTAGGTAGATATGTTTTCCCAGTAATTTTGAAAACCCTAAAGGGCACACTGAGGTAATTAGGTCAAATATGGTATATTTCTGATCATCTTTACTTGAAGTTGTTGATGTGTGCTGTATTACTACTGGATGGGTATTGGTCTGACTGCATTCAAAAGTCAAGGTCACATACTTGGAGAAATTTTGCGAGCATTTGAGTCAAAAGTTTTGAGTTGTTTTTTTTTTGATAGTATTATAACTAGATGGACACACATCAGTTTGTCATATTGTTGCTGCTGCAACCAGAGGTCCAAAGCACAGACTTGGAAATTGTGTTAACATTTGCATCCTAATTTTGCACTTTGTTCTTTTTCTTTGTTTATTTTTCTTGCTTTATTTTATTATTTGTTGATATATGGTTAGTGTCACTACAGGATAAGTATAGACCAGCTGTTAGCTTATTCCACATATTAGGTCACAGGAATTTTGCATTAGCTCTGGTTGTCATGCTGGTTGGGGATATACATAACCCACTAGTCATTTGTAATGTTGGATGAATGTCATATAGTGTAGACTGTGATCAGATGCCTCTTTTCGCAGCATCTGATTTGGGTATATATCGTTTAGTAAATTGTAAATATGGAATGTAGATCTCAAAAAGATTTGTCTGGTGAATTGTCTCAGAAAAATGAAAAAAAGCAAAGTAACAATAATAATGTTAATACTTGCCATGCTGAAACAAAAATGCATAGATTATATTGAAAAATGACCATTTATGGTCATTTTTCAATATAAATCTATACATTTTTTTTTATCCATCTTTGAACCGTGTTATAATCAAAACCGTGTTATAAAGAGGTTGTATAGTATAAATTCACATACTTAATGACAAGCAGTGCAGATCCAGACCAGTTGGCTTCTTCAGAAACCAACTGCTCTGGATCTACACTGTTTGCAAAAGCAGGGTACATCCGAGTTCAGCATGACTAGGGTTAACAACAACAAAAGCAGCATGAAACTAGGCTCTTTCAGTTCATTCATAATGTCTTTCTTTTCGCAGTAGAATTCCTTGCTGTCTCCGTGCTGTAAAAAAATCAATGCAGATTTAATTAATCTTATTATAACTGCTTTCTCCTTAGACCTTAATCAGTGTAATGGCTCTGTCTTAAAGATTGTGACTTGCGTTCAGATGTTTTGGCTTCCTGGGTCGAGAAGAAACATGAAAATAATTCCTTTAATTATTTTAATGTTTAGAGTGCGAGGTAAAAATTTCAGCAGACAGTTTGAAATTTTTTTTATTTTTCCACGAAAATAGGCTTTGGCATTTTTTTTTTTGCATAAGAGACAATTTGCATAAAATGTCAATGCCTATTTTTTGAGAAAAATAAGAAAAATATAAACACAACTGCTGAATTTGCCAAGAGAGCGGTAGAGGTTAAATATTGATGGAATGAACCTACTTGTTTTCTTTTGTGAACTTTTAACCCTTGTCATGCTGAATAAATTAAGATGCCACACCTACTTCCAATTTTCAGGCAATCAGATTACTTGATCCAGATTGTTGATATAAATTCACATACTGAATGACAAACAATGCAGTGGGCTGGGTCCCCTAGTGGTTAGCGCACTCGACTTTCAAGCGGGATATCATGGGTTCGATCCCGCTCGGGTGGAGACAATTTTCAGACCATTATTACGCCTAGCTCATACTCGACATGCCCTGGGTTGAGTATAAAGTGGACAGAATGGGGCTTGGTGACAGACAGCGGCACCAAGTGTGCATGGGTGATCCATGAAAGCAAGGCTGTACAAATACATGTACATCATAGCAATCGTCGCTGCCTCTATGTGATTCGGGTGCCTGGTAGCATTAAAAATCCGAACAACAACAACAACAAACAGTACAGATCCAGATCAGTAAGAAGTAGGCATAGCATCTTAATTTATTCAGAATGACAAAAGTTAAAGATAGTCTTCCATGTCATTAATTGAATGTCTTTCAACAAAATCAAATGGAATTCATGTGATACCTTAACCCTTGTCCTGCTGAATAAATTAAGATGCCACGCCCACCTAATTTTTAGCCAGTCAGATGACTTGATCAAGATTGTTGCTATAAGTTCACATTCTTAATGGCAAACAGTGCAGATCCAGATCAGTTGGCTTTTTCAGAAGCCAACTGATTTGGATCTATACTGTTTGCAATGGCAGGGTATATCCGGGTTCAGCAGGACCAGGGTAAATGACCATTATAAATTATAGGTGTTCAGCATGAAAACAGCATTTGCTTATTAAATTTTGAAGATTTATGGTCCCTGATAGATTATTTAATAAATGGTTCTGTTTCATAGGTTGAACTGGTTACTTGTACTGTATTCCTTGTGAAACATTATTTTGTTGGATTTGTACTGTACCCCCAGCGTTTACAGTCATGTACTTACACAAGAGAGCCTAATTGACATAATTATCATGTAGGAACCAAGGAGAATTACCATATTTTTCATCTTTTCTTCCTTTCATTTGCATATAAAAGAGTTCACAAAACATTTATTATATTCTTGTCAGTACAAAAAAAAAAAAAACATGAAAAATATTTGTGCAGTGGTGAATTATTGGTTCCAAAGCTGATAACTATAAGGCAAATAAAGCTTGGTCTATGAGCCAGTGCATGACAAAATCTACAATAAGACCTGTGTGACCGGCAAAGGTTCTGTTTTATCCCTCTTTGCATACCCAGGAGGCTGTACAAGCCACATGTGAATGGGCAAGACTCTGATGAGATTGCAGGGATGGTCAGACTGATCTGAGTCTTTGCTGTTCTCACAAGTTTTATTGAAGGTTTTGTCATGCGCTGGCTCATATTATGAAAATTGTCCGCCTGGCAGACAATTCGCATGACATGTCAGGCCCTATTTACTCTGAAAAATGATAATATGAGTTAACCCTTCTCTTGCTGATCATGACATGCCCTGTGTTAGAAAACAGTGTAGATTCAGATCAGTTGGCTTCTGAAGATCTGCACTGTTTGTCATTAAATTTGTGAATTTCTATCAAAAGCCCAGATCAAGTAATCTTATTGGCTGGAAATTAGAAGTGGGTGTGGTATCTTAATTTATTCAGCATGAGAAGGGTTAATTGCTTCTGTTTTTATCCTAAATATAAGGACGCTTTAATTCCTTCCTTCAGAAGCCAACTGATCTGGATCTACACTGTTTGTAAAGGCAGGTTTGCAAAGGCAGGTTATATTTGGGTTCAGCAGGACAAGGGTTAATTGCAAGTCTTGGTGGCTTATTTGGATGCATGTCTGACTGGTGAAAAATAAGAGGATCCCCACCAGGTCCAGCAACATTTTTTCATGGAGATTGATCATGAAATATTTTCTACGATCATTCTGTCCCTTCTGATGATTCAAGCTTGGCAGTTGACAGATTCTGGTAAAGGTTTGTTCACAAGTACTGGTAAACTTCTTAGAGGACTAAGCCTGCCCAGAAAAGTGTTGTTAGGTGAACTGACTGGCTCAACATGACCTTAATAGTGTTGACTAGGCCATAAAACTTCAAACCAACCAAAGCCCTGACTTACCATATTTGACCTAATTACTGCACCATGTGCTTGGGTTTTTCAAAATTACTGGGAAAACTTGTAGTAAAATATGTATCCACCTACTATAAGTGAAACAAGATCAGCAAATTACTTACTTAATGGTTCTTAAGTGGTGTTTTTTTTTTTTGTTTTTTTTTTTTCCTGATTTTCTTTCTAAAAGCATATTTAGTGGGTACTCATTTGAAATGCATCTACAAGTCAATGCAATTCAAATGGGTACCCACAACTTATGTCTTTATAAAGAAATAGGCTGTAATCTGAAGACTACAGAATTACTTGACTGTGCGCTTATAGGGGTATGTGTGGTAATTAGGTCAAATAGGGTAATTATGTCTCAGCTGTAACAACTGTTACCATGATGCAACATTGTACCATATTTACCCTAAAAACTATATTCAACCTAATTACTGCACAACCTCTTTGAGACCATGGAAATTTGTTCAAGTTATGGGTAGCTCAAGCCACTGAGAGTTAATCATCGCACCAGATTAGGAAGCAAATAACAATAATTTAGATTTTCTACGCAATAATTGTATATTGAGTATTCTCATTAGAATTGCCTTGATGAGGCAATTCTAATGAGTGCACACAACATACAATTTCATGATAAAATGAGAAAATTTCCAAACATTTGTTTTCTTGAGCTATCAGAAGAATTTCATAGGGACTCAAAAACCAGTTCGAATCAGGCATGGTAAACGAGCCATCAGTGTTCATGCTATTGAGGTTCGACTGTACTCAGGATAATTACCATAGGTTTGTTCTTGATTATAAACTTCAGATCCCAAGAAATATATCATAACCCTGGTCCTGCTGGTCCTGGATGTGCCCAACTTTACAGTGGTGTAGATCCAGATCAGTTGGCTTCTTTAGTATGTGAATTTATATCCTCAACATGGATTAAGTAATCTGATTGGCTGACAGTTAAAAGTGGGCATGACATCTTAATTTATTCAGCTTGACAAGGGTTAATATTTCTTCCTTTTTGTTTCAGTGGCCAATCCGCCAGAGAAGTCAAAAGATGACAGTAACTTAAGCTCAAGAAACGGACAGCTGTCTCGTAAGTTTCAGTTTTCTGTTTTATTGTCTAGGCCCAGAGGTTTAGTCCTGGCATATACAATCTCATTGTTTGTCATTGCTGCGGAAGCTGTTTGTGACAAGTCATGGACTGGTCAAATGCTATTTCCCATGCACGGCTCAACGTTATTATAACCAAGTATTAGCTTATATTAAAAGCTTGTTGTACACTCAGCACACATTGTGTGTGTGCTAAGCGTAGACTGAGCTTTTTGTGAAAGTTCTGTTCAACAACAATCAAAAGTACTCCAGTAAAAACCATATTTAATTTTAATTAACTCATTACCATACTGGTTCTAAAATTTGAGCCTGCATCAGTGGCTCAGTAAGATGTGTGTCTGACTGGTGATTAGAAGGTTGTGGATTCAATCCCTACTGGATCCGGCAACATCTTCCAATGGAGATTAGTCATGAAATATTTTCTATGGTCATTCTCTCCCTTTGGCTGATTCAGGAAGGGCAGTTGTCAGTTTCTGGCAAAGGAATATGCATAAGTACTGGTTAACCGCTTAGAGAACTAAGCCTACCCAGAAAAAGTGTGATTAGGTAAACTGACAGGCTCAAATTGACCATGATAGTGTTGACTGGGCCATAAAACTCCAGCTGAAAACTCCTAAAGTTTGAGCAGTTCTATTTTTACTACCTTTTGTTGTGTCTAAAGACTGCTTTATTCTGCAGTGTCTAATCTGGGTCTACAGTTTGCACAGGCCTGTCTGTCCAAGTATTTAGGTAGATCTGGTAATCAGCCTTATATCAGTGTTTACGTCATCGTAACATCATGACATTGCGGCAATTAAAATCGACATTGCTGTACTTAACCCATAAAGCACCAAGCAAAATATGTAACAGATAACAGTCAGGGCCCAGTTGTTCAAAGCTAACGACATCGTTAGTTAACGATTTGTTAAAACTTACATCGAGTGATACGCAAATATGCAGAAATTTTTTGCTGAAAAAATGTGAGTAGCTTTGGCAGTGCAAAAGCTACTCACATTTTTTCAGCAAAAAATATCAGACTATTGTATATTGAATCCACTAAAACAGTTAACGAAATGACCCTTAACGAGCTCGTTAAGCTAACAACGCTTTGAACAACTGGGCCCTGAATTTTTTTTTATTATTATTATTTAGAGAAAATAAATATTGACATTATATTTTGAATCGTCTGCTGTGCAGACGATTCACATGAAATGGCAAGACTTATTTTTTTTGAAAAAGTCATTAAAAAAAAAGTCAAAATGTCGTCTGTTGCAGTTGTGCTTGGAGCTTTAAGGATTCATTTGCTGCTTTATATATCCAATTTGATGGAGTGGTTTATTACACCCTTGGGGACAAGAACAGGGTCTTTCTGACCCTGTTGTCTGTCTCAGGATTAGAAGAATATTAAGATAAATGTTTTATTTTGCTTCTTGGCAGAACATGTTTTGGTGTACCTTAGAAGTTTTGTATCACTGGAATAGCATATAGTGGCAGAGGACTTGTTAAGGAGGGGTATTTAATGATAGTTCTTGGATATTTTAAACATTTCTACACCAAAACATATGTTGTGGGTACTCATTAGAAGCATCTCAACAAGGTACTTCTAGTGAGTACCCAAAACATAGTTACATTTTTATGGGGAAATACACCGCTACCTCTTTAAAACACTGTTGGTGGGGTCCAAAGCAAAAACAGTGTTAACCCTTGTCCTGCTGAATAAATTATGATGCCACACCCACTTCAAATTTTCAGCCAATCAGATTACTTGATCCAGATTGTTGCTATAAATTTGCATACCTGATGGCAAACAGTGCAGATCCAGATCAGTTGGCTTCTTCAGAAGCCAACTGATCTGGATCTACACTGTTCGCAAAACAGGGTATATCCGGGTTCAGCAGGACAAGGGTTAATTCAGAAAAGCATGTTGTAGCCAAAGAATATGTATAGATTATATAGAAAAATGATAATAAATCGTCATTTTTCTATATAATATATACATTTTGGGGGTCTGCCTTTAAATCAGCTTATAACCAAACTATCTTACAACAAATCGTCGTATAAAGAGGTTCCATGGTATTAACTTTTTCACTCCATAGTTTCTGAAATGCACTCCTCCATCTCTGAATTTGGACTCATCTATTGTTGCAAAGAGGGAGTCCAATCAAAAATTAATAACAGGATTGGAAACAGTGTAATTCCTGATGCGACAGCCGTCTGGATCTGCACTGATTACAGAAGTAGCTGTATTGGTCAGCAGGAATGAAAGTATTAAGAAAAATTATCTGAGAATTATCACCAAATACCATATTCAACCTGTTTACCGCACATTGCCCTATAAGTGCACAATCAAGTAAATTTTAGTCTTTAGATTACAGCCTGTGTACTTTTATCTACATCTTTAATAAAGCAAGGTACTCATTTGAATTGACTCGAGGCAGTTCAAATGAATATCAACAATATATGCTTTCATCAAGGCAATTCAAATGAGTGCCAACAACACAACATATGCTTTTATAAAAAGATATTAAGGCATATGTTATTGGTGCTCATTTGAATTGCCTTGACATGTCGAGGCAATTCAGATGTATACCAACAACATAATATTATGCTTTTATAAAAAAAAAGAAAGAGAATTGCATAAGCATCATCTCCAGATGTCAAAGATTATTTAAAAAAAGTCAAACTGTTGCCTTGAAATTTTTACACAGCATCTTAAGCACTATGGGTGAACCCATTTTAATCTGGACTCCCAAAAAGGTAATTTGCAAACAATGCAGACCCAGATCAGATGCTGAAGACTCAAATATCTATATCATATAGCCTGAGATACCTAAAAATGATATTGGACTCTTCCAATATATAGTGTTGGGAGTTTATTCAGTTTAAAATAAATACCATTGATGTGGAAGTTTTTTTGTCTGCAATTATAAAGGTGGGACAGTCTTTTCATCTGGTTGTTCAATTATTATTTACAGATGAGAATCTAACAAAAGGTAAGGTTTTGAAAAGTGTGATATTTAATCTTTGATGTGTGCTTATTTAAGCATATATTATTCTGTTGAGTACCAGCACTGGAATCAAAACAGTTTGTCTGGGTAGAAATGCCCGGCCTCTTTTTTCGTGTATGAGAAGGGCTGTAGGTTTAGCAATCCTCTGGTGCCCAAGACATTGTGGGTTCAAATCGGATGGAAAGTTCTCATGATTGTATGGGGTCCCTTGCATAGAGCCTTTCTCGCTACACAGTGTTAACCAAGAATGTCATATACTGTTTGGAATATTTTGATGGTGACTAGAATAACAACTCCACTGTTTTATTTTCATTTATCTACCTGTACTGAGTGGCAAATTCCTGCTTTGGGCTGTAATTGAATAATATTTTGTTTCAAGAAGAACAACCATACTTCTTACTTTTCAGTTAGCTCACCTTACTTAGTGACAAATTTTTGTGGTTTGGGCTGTAACTTGAATAATTTTTTGATACAAGAATACCAACTCTGCTGTCTTACTTTCCTTCCATTACTTTATGACAAATTTCTGATTTGGGCTGTAACTTGACTACTATTCTCTACATTTGAACAACTCTTCTGTTTTACTTTTCTGCTAACTCCCCTTACTGAGTGATAAATTTCTAGTGTCGGTTGTAACTTGAATACTATTTAGATATAAGAATAACTGCTGTCTGACTTTGCAGTTATCACCCCATACTTAATGATCAACTTCTTGTTTTGGGCTGTAAACTCAGTAATAATGATGCTTTTTACAGAGAAATAAGAAAAAAAAAATAAGAAAAAATTGTCACCAAATACTCCTTCATAACCCTGGTCCTGCTGAACCCAGATATGCCCTACATTTGCAAACAGTGTGGATCCATATCAGTTGGCTTGAAAAGCCAATGATCTAGATCTGCTCTGTTTGTCATTATGTAAGTAAATTTGTATCAACAATCTGGATCATGTAATCTGATTTGCCAAAAACAAGAAGTGGGGGTGGCATCTTAATTTATTCAGCATAGCAAGGGCTAACAACTTCTTAGGGATTTGGGGATGGAATGAAGCATTGATTGATCAGATGCATGTACTCAGCAGAATATGGTATATATAAATATATTTATATTAATAATAATAAGAGTCTTTGGTGTCCATTATAACATGAGATTTATTGTTAATCTATAGCTATATTAAGGGCCATGGCTTCATTTAAGGGGATCCAACTCTGTCAGAGTGTTCTTTCGTCCCTTCTGAATAGGGGTCCACTCTAAAAGGAGAGAATTTGCTCCCAGGAGGGGAGCAAATTCTCTCCTTTTAGAATGGACCCCTTTTCAAGAGTTTGGTATATAGAAAGCTAACAGGAAGTTAACTAAGTTTTCTCCCTTGTTAAAAGTGAAGCCAGACCTCATCATAATTAGCATGTGCATGTGAAAAGATGCAAATCGGCAGGGGCAGCTGACACATCTATACAGATTTATCATGGTCTAAATTATCGTTACACATGTTCTAGGACATTCGTAGAACCTTAGCCCTTGCCATGCTGAATAAATTAACCCCAGTCCTGGTGAGCCGGGATATATCCTGCCTTTGCAAACAGTGCAGATCCAGATCAGTTGGCTTCTGAAGAAGCCAACTGATCTGGATCTGCACTGTTTTTCATCAAGTATTTGAATTTATAGCAACGTTTCAGGTGAAGCAATCTGATTGGCTGAATATTAGAAGTTGGTGTGGCCTCTTGATTTATTCAGCATGACAAGGGTTGAGATGCCACGTCCACTTCAAATTTTCAGCCAGTCAGATTATTTGATCCAGATTGTTGACACAACTTAACACACTTAATGGCAAACAGTGCAGATCCAGATCTGAGTTGGCTTCTTCATGCAGATCCAGAGCAGTCGGCTTCTGAAGAAGCCGTCTACACTTTATGCAAAGGCAGGGCATATCTGGGTTCATGGGGACTAGGGTTAATTTCAGCCACAAAGATCTTGATCAGACTATGCAAATGCCAAAACCAATTTGCACCTTTATGCATATGCTCAAATGATTAACCCTTGTCATGCTCAATAAATTACTACACCATCATATAATCATAATCGGATTTTTGATTAATGTGCAGGTACTGGGGCAACATCCACATCAGTGGGCCCCCTTCCAGATAGCTGGCTTGCTGCACACATGGCAGATCTCACACCAGATCTCCAGGTACGTCTATCATGAGGGTTGATAGCCGAGAGCTTCCACTCTCTGCAATCCCTCTCTGTCAGCTGCTTCCATGTCATTTTGGGCCTCCCAGGCCTACGCTTTCCATCAACCTGTATGTCAAAGGCTGTCTTGATTGCACCACTGGAGCAATTCCACATGTCCATACCATTGAAGTCTTCTCTCCTTCAGAATAAGGTCCAGATCCTCCATGCCAAGCCGCACAAGTAGATCATTGGACCTTGTGGTGACAATGTCTTGTGGCCTGACATTGCAGATCTGTCTGATCATTGCCCTGTCATTTCGCTGCAGTCGCTGGAGGTTTGGCTTTGTCAATGGCCAAGCCTCGCTGGCATGGAGCATTGCGCTCTGCACACGAGAGCTGTACACATGGCCACGTGTTTTGAAAGAGAGGTGGCGTGAAGAGAGGACTGGTAGCAGATCCTTGAACTTCTTCCAGGCGGTTTTCACACGTGTTGTGGTTGATAGTTCACAGCCACCTGCTGCTGAGAGCATGTCTCCTAGGTAGCAAAAGGAAGCTACCACCTCAAGCTTGTCAGATCCGACCTAGACTTCCTTCTGTGGTCTGCCATCCAAGGGGCGTGCAGTTCCCTGGCGCCGTGTACATCTATAGTCAGGGTCCTTTTTCAAGCGCTTGAGTCCACTGCATTTCTTGTGCACCCAGTGCTTGCAGCCATTGCAGAAGATGCTGTTGCTGCCCACTCCAGTGCGACAGACAGCGCATGGAAACTCGCCTGAACTCTGCAGGAGGTCCAGTCCCGTACCGCAGATTATGATCTTTGTCTTTCCTGCATTTACTCTCAGTCCTTTCTTCTCCATTGCTTCTTTCCAAGTCAAGAGCCTCCTGACACATTCCTCAAGCGATTCAGCGATGATAACAAGGTCATCGGCATAGAGGTCCTCCCAGGGGACCCCAGAGCGGAACTCTCGTGATAAGGCTTCAAGCACAATGATGAAGAGCAGTGTGCTGAGTACTGATCCTTGGTGAACACCAACCTTCACTTCACTGTACCCCTCACCAACACGGACATGGCTCCGTGCATTTGCATACATCCCCTGCACCAGTCGCACAATACCCTCCTCCACACCAAGTTTTCTCAGCGCCCACCAGTTGACCTTCCGAGGCACTCGATCAAACGCCTTCTCCAGGTCTATGAAAGCCATGTAGAGTCTCTTATTGGCAGCTAGATACTTCTCTTGCAGCTGCCTGACAACAAAGATTGCATCTGTAGTGCATCTGCCTGGGACGAAGCCAAACTGGGAATCATCGATTGACACCAACTGTCTGATGAGGCCGTCCACAATTATTTCCAGGATTTTCATAACCAGCTCTGTCAGCTTGAGACCTAGGTATTTGCCCATTTCCAATGCGTCCCCTTTTTCCTTGTAGATGCAGACAATGAAACTCTGCTCCCAGTCAGAGGGTACCTTGCCATCACGAATGATTGCAACTGCGAGGTCACGGATCATGGAGGCGCCCATGTCACCGGCCGCTCTTATCATCTCCACCACTATGCCTGATGGGCCCGGTGCTTTGCCAGCCTTCATAACCTTCACCCACTTCACATTTCAGTCAATCAGATTACTTGATCCAGATTGTTGATAAACATTCACATACTGAATGACAAACAGTGCAGAAGCCAACTGATCTGGATCTACACTGTTTGCAAAGGCAGGGTATATCCTAAATGTTGGAGCACCTCGCCTCCTTACCACACTTTTCCAAATACAAGCACCTATGGGAAAGCCAAAAATTGGTTGCTTAAAACAGGTGCTTGCTTAATACAGGTAGATTTTAACTTCTTTGCCTTAAATGGGATCTCATATAGTGGCCTTTAAAGGCAGGTGATTGCTTAATACAGGTGGCCTTTAGGACAGGTTTGACTGTATTTAACGCTTAGCACTCTGGGTAAAATTTTCAGCAGACGACATTTTGAAATATTTTTTCTTATTTTTCCCAGAAAACAGGATATGACATTTCATGCAAATTGTCTCCAAAGGAGACAATTTGCATGAAATGTCAAATCCTGTTTTCTGGAAAAAATAAGAAAAATATCATCAATTTGTCGTCTGCTGAAAATGCCCAGAGAGTGGTAAAGGTTAAACAAGTACATTTTGCTACCGGTTGATATGACTAAATCTCTGGGTAAGTGTAATCAATGACAGTGTAGATCCTGATCAGATGCCACATTCTGCTGCATCTGATTTGGGTCTACACTGCCATGTTTAGTTAACCCTTGCCCTGCTGAACCTGAATATACCCTGCCTTTGCAAACAGTGTAGATCCAGATCAGTTGGCTTCTTAAGAAGTCATCTGATCTAGATCTGCACTGTTAGCCATTAAGTATGTCAATTTACAGCAACAATCCGGATCAAGGAATCTGATTGGCTGAGGCCTCAGTGGCTCAGTTGGATGCGCCGTCCGACTGAAGACCAGAAGGTCGCAGGTTCAACCCCCGCCGAGGTCAGCAACATTCTTTCATGGAGATTGATCGTGATATATTTTCTATGGTCATTCTCTCCCTTCCGCTGATTCAAGAAGGGTAGTTGTCTGTTTCTGGAAAAAGAATGGGGACAATACTGGTTAACCGCTTAGGGGACTAAGCCTGCCCAGTAAACGTGTGGTTAGGTAAACTGACCATGCTCAACATGACCTCATTGCGTTGACTGGGCCATAAAACCTCAACAGAAACAAACAAACAAATCTGATTGGCTGAAAGTTAGAAGTGGGTGTGGCATCTTAATTTGTTCAGCAGGACAAGGGTTAAGGTATTGAGACAGACAGGCCTGAGAAAACAGTGTAGAGCCAGATTAGACACTGCAGCATCTGATCAGGGTTTACACTGTTTGCCATTCATACAAAAGTTTTTTAGATGGATCAATAGGTAGTAAATTGGTCCTGTTAAATTTTAGGACAAACATGGAAATTTGTTAAGGTGTTCCAGTATTTAGAGGGTAGCAAGTTGGAATCCCAGTTTGGCCACATAATTTATGGGAGATGGATTGATCATGATATTATTTCTTCGGTCATTCACCCAGTTCCGCTGATTCATGAAGAGCAGTTTTCAGGTTCTGGCAAAAGTATGTGTATAAGTACTTGTTAACTGCTTAGAGGACTGAGCCTGTCCTGAAATGTTTGAGTAGGTTAACAGACTGGCTCGACGTGACCTAAATAGTGTTTACTGGGCCATAAAGCTCAAACAAATCTGACTGGCTGAAGCGAGAGCAGATGTGCTGTAAAGCATGGCTTAGGTGTGGATTTGCAGATTGATGTGTGTTTGTTTGGAGTGGCTTTGATGATGATGATTTGGTGTTTTATGTCCCTTTCAACATAATTTAAGTCTTATCAAGATGATGGAAGGGTAATAATGAAAGGGTCTGTGCAAAACGGCAACATAAGCTGAATTCTGCCCCCAGTGGGATTTGAACCCAGGATCTCTTGATCCAAATTCAGGAGCACTAACTATTCAATCTTGTTGTTTCTGGAGTGGCATTGTAATAGGACAGGAAAAAAAAATATAAATTTTTACAAGTGTGTTGTGCTTTCTTTCCCCCAGTTTTATAATAAAAGCAATCTCAGCTTTCACAGAAACCTCATCATTTTGTCTTTACAGTACTGTATTTATCATAAATTTTGGGATAGGCAGTCCTGGGCATACAGTGTAGACTCTGATTAGATGCTGCAGAATGCTGATCAGGGTCTACATTGTTTGCCACTCGTCCATTACAGTTACAGCTTTTAAACACATTAGCTGGTAATCCAATAGCCATGAACAAACAGTGTAGACCCAGATCAGATGCCACAGAATGTGGCATCTGATCAGGGTCTACACTGTTTGTCACTCATCCTGCAATATTTAGACATCAACAAGTATTAAAATGGACTTTTTCAAATTTAAGGCCAAGGAGTTAAGATGTGTCTCAGCACTTAGAATAAATCCTTATGATGTATTTTATTAACCCATTGCAGACTGAATAGACTCCTCCACACTATATATTGAAAGTCCAATTTCAGTTTTAGATACGTCTGACTATGAGATTAGATATTCCAAGAGAAAAATGGCTTAACTATTCGCTAACAGTGAAGACCCTGATCAGACACTGCATTCTGCAGTATCTGATCTGGATCTGCACTGTTTGTCAGTTACCCTTTTAGGGGTCTCCAGACAACAGTGGGTTAATGTGTAACAGGCTAATATCAATTTCCTTATTTGAAAGATGCCAATTCCACAAGAACTTTTCAGTTTGCAGAAAGATTTTGTGGAAAATTCAGAAAAACCAATTGAAATATATCAAATGTGATAAATGCCTTCTTTGAATGGAGTAACTATTACAGTCATTTCCCTGTATGATTTAATACTATTAGGACTATATGTAATAATATTACATGGTTATTTTCGGTCTGGTGAATATTGTGATATTTTTTTTCATTTTGTGAAATTGTAAGATTGCCATATATATAGTCGTATAGTATACAAGTTTTGTTTTCAGGGCCTGACAAATTGGTTGCACAGCTGCCCACCATAAGAGTAAATGTTGGCAGCGGGAATGAGCAAAATGTCAGTTTGCTTACTTGGAAAATTGTATAGAATATATAAAGAAAATGATGATATATCACTGGGCATATGCAAGAGATTTCACTTTGTTTGGCTCTGTTGTTGCGTTTATAATTTGCATTATTATATAAAGATATATTAATTTTGTAAATGTATTATATATGTAATCTATGCTGTGATCAATATTTTATTTGTTTGATTACAGTTTTATATCATACAAGCCCGGGCACAGCATTTCCTTTAACATTGTATACCTGCTCAGTCAAGACTCAGATCAGCCAGCACACACAGGCTGATTACAGTCTTCCCTGTCTGACTGAAAATGCTTTGGATTCTTGACTAACCACAGAGTGTTCTACAAAGACTCTGATCAAACTGTGCTGATGCACAGTCTAATCTGAGTTCACTGGGCACAAATGCAGTCTTGTAGGAAATGCAGTGCCCCACCTTATAATTGTAAAAGTATGTTGTAATTATTAATATTTTAGTTACCCTTAACCCTTGTCATGTTGAATAAATTAAAATACCAAGCCCACTTCTAATTATCAGCCAATCAGATTTCTTGATCCAGGTTATTGTTACACATTCGCATACTGAGTGACAAACAGTGCAAATCCAGATCTGAAGAAGCCAACTGATCTGGATCTACACTGTTTGCAAAAACACATTACGAAAACACGCCTATTCAAATATATTCAACCAAAAAAGGGAAAATATTCAGATAAAAAATTCTGATATTTTTCATATTTCTTCTCAAAACACAGATTGTGGTTACTCAGAACTGCCTCGGTGAGGCGGTTCTAAGGAGTACCCTCAATCTATGTTTTTTAGCAAAGTAATAAAAATAATGTATACACCTGTAAAGCCCAGTTTTACTATATAAAAGTGGGGTTTAAGGGGTCAAAATTATATAGGCTTGTCTTCATGATGAGGCCGCATCTGGGTTCAGCAGGACCAGGGTTAGTATTGAGACAGATGTACCTGAGCATACAGTGTGTACCCATATCAAAATGCTTACTTTAACCCTTGTCATGCTGAATAAATTATGATGCCACACCCATTTCTAATTTTCAGCCAATCAGATTACTTGATCCAGGTTATTGCTATAAATTCACATACTTAATGGCAAACAGTGCAGATCCAGATCAGTTGGCTTCTGAAGAAGCCAACTGATCTGGATCTACACTGTTTGCAAAGGCAGGGTATATCCAGGTTCAGCAGGACAAGGGTTAATAATCGTATTGGGACAGATAGGTCTGGGCAAACAGTGTGGACCCAGACCAGATGCCACAAAATGGAGTATCTGATCAGGGTTTGCCATTCATCAAGCAGTCTGTACACATCAAGACATAGTAAAATTGGACTTATTCATATTTAACATATTTAAAATGCCAAACCCATTTCTAATTTCCAGCCAATCAGATTACTTGATGCAGATTGTTGATATAGATTCACATACTAAATGGCTGACAGTGCAGATCCAGATCAGTTGGCTTCTGAAGAAGCCAGCTGATCTGGATATATACTGTTTGCAAAGGCAGGACATACCTGGGTTCAGCAGGACTAGGGTTAAGGACAAAAATGGTGATGAGTCAAGGTGTTCCAATATTTAAGATATTACATTTGATCAGGGTCTGTAATATTTGTCATTCAGCCAGTTTTTGTTTTTGTTTTTTTTTTTTGACCAATCAAATGGTAGTCGAATAGGCTTGTTCAGATTTTAGGACAAATATGTAAGGAGCAAACAGTGCAGACTTAGATCAGACATGATCCATAGGGAGCAGAGTAATCAGGGTCTACTCTGTTTGCCATTCTGCCAGCACTTTTCAGGAATAAACAGGTAGTGCATAGCACCAGATAAACACTTTTTTTTTCAACTGAAAAGTGCTGATTATTTCGCTATTTCTCCTTAAAGGCTCCTTAGTCCTCAAAAATAGACATTTTTTATCCAAGAAAGGTTTAATAAATTGATATATAGTATTAATACTATCATAAAATGTGGCATCTGACATCCTGTAAAATTTAAGTTAGTCTCTCGTTTTTGAGCTGGATCAAAAATGAAATGATTCTTTATTGTATCTCTGATGAATTCATGTTGGCAACATTATTAATTTAGAGATACAATAAAAAAAATCATTTCCTTTCAAGAATGGGAGACTACCTGAAATTTTACAGGCTGTCAGATGCCACATTTAATGATTGTATTAATACCATATATCAATTTATTAAACCTTTCTAGGATAATAAAATGTATGGAGCCTTTAAAATCATATGTTGTGGGTACTCATTAGTAGTACCTTGACGAGAGTCTTCTATGTGTTTTATGGTGAAATAAGAATTACAGGTAAAATTAAGCGGCACATTTGTTCTGCTTTTTAAGCATATTATATGATGTGCAGTGCACAACACTGTCCCTTATGCATTTTGTTGACAACGTAGGTCCATGTGCATCTGTGCAGTCTAATCTGGGCATTTTCTCTTTATTGACAAATACTACAGTATCTACTGATTCTGTAAGCGGACAACAAAGGCCCAGATCAGCCTGTGCATAAGCACAGGCTGATCGGGGCCTGTGTTGTCCGCAAATTACATAAAAGCCCTTTTCGTGCATTGCACACCATATGTATTTTGGTTTTCATGAATGTAGATAAATTTCATTCATTATGAATTCACAGTGTCCGTTGAATGTTTCCATTATTTCTAGACCATATGTTGCTAGTTTTTATTTTATATTTTTTTCATAAAATGCTTTGTTCTGGAATCTCTGATTGGTAACATACCACTAAATATCCGGAACGTGACAAATTAAACGTTCCATGTAAATAAACATAAGTATTGGGTAAGAAAGGCCTGAGAAGCGTAAACCCAGATCAGGCACCACAGAACATAGTGTTTGTTCAGGGTCTGCAATGTTTGTCTCTCATCTAGTAGTATTTAGACAGATAAACAGGTGTCGTATTTACTCTAATTAGACAGATAGGCCTGATCAAACAGTTAACAATGCTTGCCACTGTTTGTCACTCCCCATCCAGCAATTTTAACCCTAGTCCTGCTGAACCAGATATGTCCTGCCTTTGCAAACAATGTAGATCCAGATCAGTTGGATTTTGAAGAAGCCAACTGATCTGGATCAAAGTGGGAGTGGTAATTTAATTTATTCAGCATGGCAAGGGTTAAGATACAGCATTTGTCTCTTAAAATGCTTAGTAGAATGGCAAACAGTGAAGACCCTGATCAGACAATTCCTTCAGGAGTAGTCTGATCGTGGTCTGCACTGTTTGCGTTTGGCATTTTGTCAGAAACTTTGGTGTTCGAAAGTTTAGGACTTTTACAGTACTCTGCTTTGGACATCATCCAGAAAGTTGATGTTTGCCTGGCCCTTTACACAGAAGAAGTGAATTAGCAAAGTTTTGTCATTATTCAAGGCAAATTCTTTTGTCAAAACTATCTATGCACAAAAAGTTTTATTTTATTCAGTGGTTTAAAAAGAAATAAAAAAAAATAATTTTCCCTACTGTAAAAATGGCTGCAAATTATGCAAAAAAAAATTGATAGGGTGGGTAGTTTGGATGCAGGTTTTCAACAAGTTCAACTTGCTCAAAATTTCTGAAATTTACACGATATTTTTATGGAACATCAATGATTTAAAATCAGTGAAGAAAAACAAAAAAACAATGTCTAATAATTTTTTTCCAAAAATGAAATTAATTACTATGGAAATTGCATACGTCAGAGTCATTTTTGGTTGTAAAATTAATTTTACAGTAAATATTTGAAAACAAAGCTTAGAAACAGCCTGATAAGAACAAAACGTTTTCATTTACTATAAGTGTCCTAAAATTTGTCAACAAAGTTTATGATAAAATAGCATATGCAAACAGTGCAGACCCAGATTGCTCCTGATCAGGGTCTACACTGTTTACCATTCCACCAAGTATTTTAAGAAATAACTGCATAAAGTGCAAAATTTATGCTACCGAAGTATGGAATAGTGCTTGAAATTTCAGGATATTTACCATAGAATAAAATGCCAAGCAAAAAAAATCATTCCAAAGGATGTCGAAAGGACAGTAAGATAAATACGGTAGTTAACCCTAGGCCTGCTGACCCAGGATATGCCCTGAAGAACTGAACTTGATCTAACCTGTTTAATTGTCATGATGTCCCCCCATCTATGGGGAGCAGGACATATTGATTTTTGTGCGGATCCTGTTGGCATTGTCGTTGGCGTCGGTGTCAGCGTGACACTTTTTTGTCTGCACCATATCTTGTGAACCAGTAGTTGGATTTTAACCAAATTTTCATTGATATATAATTGGGACACAAAAAAGAACTGATAAGATTTTTGTGACCTTGACCTAATTTTAAAGATCACAGCAGTAGAAAAACTGACTATTCACAGTGGTTGGCCATCTGTTTTCTCTGAAAACTCTTACTAGTTTAGTCGGTGAATTTTTATCAACAACCTGGATCAAGTAATTTGATTGATTAAAAATTAGAAGTGGGCATAGTATCTTAACCCTAGTCCTCTGAGCCCGGATTTACCTTGCCTTTGCAAACTGTGTAGATCCAGATCAGTTGGCTTCTGAAGAAGCCAAATGATCTGGATTGGCACTGTTTGCCATTACGTGTGTGAATTTATGTCAAAAATCTGGAACAAGTGATCTAATTGGCTGAAAATTAGAAATTGGAGTGGCATCTTTATCTATTCAGCAGGATAAGGGTTTTAATGTATCCAGCATGACAAGGATTAAATGGACTTGTTCAGATTACAGGACAAGTATGGTAAGGAGTTAAGGGTGTCCCAATATTTATGCTACATACAGTGTTCAGCATTAGAAGTTTTTCATTTTCCATTGAGTGGGTGTTGCATAATTTTGGCCATACAAAGTGAAGATGTGTTTTTCAGGGCCCAGTTGCTCAAAACTAACAATGTCGTTCATAGGTTAAGTTAATTAACCTATCGTTAAAACTTTGATCAGTAAATATGGCATTTACGCTAATATTTTGCAAAAGCTACTCACTTTTTTTTCAGCAAAAATACCTGTGAATTACTGATATTGTACTTACTAGAAAACTAACGACCACTAACGAGCTTGTTAAGCTAATGATGCTTTGAACAACTGGGCCCAGTATAACATATTTACCCTGAGACTAATTTGGACATGTTAATTCCTTACATACTTGTCCTAAAATTTGAATGTTTCCACTTTACTACAGGTCAGGGTCATTAACATATCTCTTTTTCTGTTTCAACAGGTACAGGGTCCCTTACAGTATTACGACGGTCCAATTCTCGCACGAAGGTACTCTCAAATAGCAGTAGTAGAACGTCCAGTGTAGCTAGCCTTGAGAGTGACTCGTACGCGAGTGTAGACCTGGGCACCGATAAACTTCCACCTGTGGATGTACCAGAAGCTTCACATGTTTGCTCACTCAGGTATGGTATCAGTCTCTGTTGTGATTAAATATGGGCTGGGAACCAGACAAAAACACTGAGGGTATCAATTCAACATTCAACGATTCAAAGAAAGCTGAGGAGTTGTTAAGGAGAGTATTTGGGGACAATTCTGGATTTTTCGTAAAAATATATATTGTGGGTACTCATTAAAAGCCCCTCGACAAGGCATGTCTAATAGTTGTTGGTATTCATTAGAAGCCCCTTGACAAGGCTCTTCTAATGAGTATCCACAACATATGTTTTTATGGAGAACTAAGAAAAAATATCCCAGAATTATCATGAAATACTCGTCTTTACAACTCTGGGAAAGTCTCAGAAAAAAAGGGGGTTGGGTCAGATAGATCACTTGGAAATGTGACTTTTCACATGAAAAATTATTTCACATCAGTAATTGGTAGAAAACAAAAAAATATACAAGCACTTGAAAATTTTTCGGAGGATTATTTCTCCCTTATGGATGGAAAAAGACTAAGAGTCACTACCATAATTTGAGAGAGTAAAACATAATCCATGTAACGCAAATAAATAAAAACACTAAGCTCCTAAATATCAAGTGTACTGCAGTGTCAGTTGGCTTTATAAGCGCTATTTGAATAACCTTTTTTGGGGGGTTTGTCTCGGTAGTGCAGTCGGTAAAGATGCCAGATGCTGCAGTGCTAGGCACTGTTGCAGCATTGGTCAGAGCTTGCATGGTGTGGGTTTGACCCCATGCAAAAGTACTTGGAAATTTTTCTGAGGATTATTTCTCCCTTATGGATGGAAAAAGACGAGTCGCTACCATAATTTGAGAGAGTAAAACATAATCCATATAACGCAAATAAATAAAAATACTAAGCTTCTAATATCAAGTGTACTGCAGGGTCAGTTGGCTTTATAAGCTCTATTTGAACCTTTTTTGGGGGTTGTCTTGGTAGGGCAGTTGGTAAAGACGCCAGACGCTGCAGTGCTATGCACCATCGCTGTATTGGTCAGAACTTGCATGGCGTGGGTTAATCGATCCCAGGCAAAAGCACTTGGAAAAATATATGGCTAGTCACTTTGTGTGGCCTGAATTTTTTATGTTAGCAGTAACTCAAGGAAACAGTATATGATGCACAATGCATAAAAAGGATGCTTATGCGATTTGCAGACAATGCAGGCCCTGATCAGCCTGCACATTTGTGCAGGCTGATCTGGGCCTTCATTGTCCGCTAACACTCATCTGGACCATTGCTGTTCGCATATGGTATAAGGGACTTTCTCCCAAGTTACACTTCATATGTGCCGGCCTCGGTGGCTCAGTTGGATGCGCCGTGCGACTGGAGACCAGGAGGTCGCGGGTTCAGCCCCCGCCGAGGTCAGCAACATTCTTTCGTGGAGATTGATCATGAAATATTTTCTACGGTCATTCTCTCCCTTCCGCTGATTCAAGAAGGGCAGTTGTCAGTTTCTGGCGAAAGAATGTGCACAATACTGGTTAACCGCTTAGAGGACTAAGCCTGCCCAGTAAACGTGTGGTTAGGTAAAACTGATCGCGCTCGACATGACCCCATTGGGTTGACTGGGCCATAAAACCTCAACACAAACAAACAAACACTTCATATGCAAAGACTTAAACTCACCTGAGTTTCGCTGCTTTTACTGGAAAGCAGCCATTTTGTTGTCCTGTATTTATTTATACTGCAACCTCTATATAACATAATTGCTAGGATCCAAAGTAAAAGCTGTGTTTGCTAAATAACTGTGTTGTATACATACAAAAATGTATAGATTATGTAGAAAATGTCCCTTTTTGGTAATTTTTGTTGCACCTGCTTTTAGCATTGCATGATATAAGGATCTGGTTTTCCGTCCATTCGTTCATCTGCCAACATTAGCATCAACCCCAACTTCATCCATAATTTTCAAGTTCATTTCCCAAGAACTATAAAGGCTACAGTGATGATACTTGGTATAAGCTTGCACTTAGGGATGAAAACTCAGACCGCAGTATCCATATTTGACCTTGATGTATATTTCATGGTTCAGTGACTTTGTAAATTTGTTTGGCACAACATAGCATTTGGTGGAAGTCTTGTTCGATATAATTTATACATTTTGTTTAAATGGTCATTTTTATCGCACCTGCTTGTAGCAGGGTGCGATATAGGCGTCCGATTTTCTGTCCATTCGTCCGTCCGTCTGTCCGTCCGTCCGTCCGTCTGTCAACATTTATGTCGATGTTCGACATTTATGTCAAAGTTAGTATTCTAATCAACTACAAGACTAAACAACCATCAAACCTTGCATGAAACATCTCCCTGACCTCCTGACTTTGCAACATAGGCATCCGCTTTTCCGTATGTCTGTCCATTCGTCCGTCCGTCTGTCAACATTTATGTCGAAGTTCGACATTTATGTCAAAGCTAGTATTTTAATCAACTACAAGACTAAACAACCATCAAACCTTGCATGAAACATCTCCCTGACCTCCCGACTTTGCGACATAGGTGCCCACTTTTCCATTCGTCTGTCTGTTCGTCTGTCCATCTCCTAACAGTTCTGTTATGTCGAAGTTCGACATTTATGTCAAAGTTAGTATTCTAATCAACTACAAGACTATACAACCATTAAACCTTGTATGAAATATCTCCCTGACCTCCTGACTTTGCGACATAGGTGCCCGCTTTTCCATTCATCTGTCCGTTTGTCCATCCGTCTGTCTCTTAACAGTTCTGTTATGTCGAAGTTCGACATTTACGTCAAAGTTAGTATTCTAATCAACTACAATTCTACAACAACCATCATGCCTTGCATGACACATCTCCCTGACCTCCTGACTTGGCAGATATGTTGACCCAGTGACCTTGACCTATATTTTGCGCTCCATTAACTTTGACACAATTTACGTTGACGTTCCAGATCTTCTCAACTATAAGGTGTACAACTACCAAACCTTGCATAGTGCTTCTTCTAGATGTACAGACATGGCAGGTACCTTGACCCAGTGACCTTGACCTGTATTTTGCGCTCCAGTGACTTTGACATATTTTGCGTAGACATTCAATATCTCCTCAACTATAAGGCCTACAACCATCAAACCTTGCAAAGTGCTTCTCCTCAATGTACTGACTTACCAGATACCTTGACCTGGCGACCTTGACCTATATTTTGGCTGCAGTGACTTTGAGATAATTTACATCAACGTTCCAGATCTCCTCAAGTGTAAGACCTCTAACCACCAGACCTTGCATAGTGCTTCTCCTATATGTACTGACTTGGCAGGTATTTTGACCCGGTGACCTTGACCTATATTTTGCGCTCCAGTGCCTTTTACACATTTTACGTCAACGTTCAATATCTCCTCAACTATAAGGCCTACAACCATCAAACCTTGCATAGTGCTTCTCCTCAATGTACGGACTCTGCAGGTACCTTGATTGGGTGACCTTGACCTATATTTCACGCTCCATTGACTTTTACACCTTTTACGTCACCCTTCCATATGTCCTCAATTGTAAGGCCTTCAACCACCAAACCTTATATAGCACTTCTTCTCGATGTACTGACTCGACAGGTACCTTGACCTGGTGACCTTGACTATATTGTGCACTCGATGTACTGACTCGACAGGTACCTTGACCTGGTGACCTTGACCTATATTGTGCACAGTGACTTTGACACATTTTATATTGATGTTCGGTATCTCCTCAAATATAAGACCTACAACCACTAAACCTTGCATAGTGCTTCACCTCATTGCCCTGGCTTGGCAGGTACCTTGACTCAGTGACCTTGACCTATATTTGACACATTTTACGTTGATGTTTGATAACTCCTCAACTATAAGGCCTACAACCACCATACCTTGCATTGTGCTTCTCCTTGATGTACTGAATTAGCAGGTACCTTGACCCATGACCTTGACCTGTATTTCATGCTCCAGTGACTTTTACACATTTTACGTCAACGTTCCATTATCATTGGGCTGTATGATACGAAAAGTCAGTGCTGAAGATATAGCCATTAGAGGGAATGGGACTGGCCTGAAATATATGTGCCCCACTAGGCACTTTGTCTACATTTTTTCAACCCAGTTTTCCAAGTAAGCACTGCTAAGAATGAAATAAACTTATTTAATAACCACATTCTGATTGTGGCTCCTGTGACTTTTGCACCAGCAGGTGCGATGACGCCTTCCGTGGAATTCTTGTTTTATAAAAGATTCCAGTGTATTAAGTTAAAAAATTTTGGACCTAACCCTTGTCCTGCTGAATAAATTAAGATGCCATGCCCATTTCTAATTTTTACCCAATCAGATTACTTTCTTCATATTGTTGATATGAATTGACATACTTAATGGAAAACAGTGCAGATCCAGATCAGTTGGCTTCTTCAGTTTGCAAAGGCAGTGTATATCCGGGCTCAGCAGGACAAGGGTTAATAATTGCTGAGAAATTCTTGACATAAAAAACAATTAATGAATTGTGGAATTGTGACCAATCTGTATGCATATATTTGTCAAAGTTCTGTATTTACCCTTAATATTTGGACACCTTGAGTGCTGACCTTACTTCTAAAATTTTGAACGTCCGTTGGAGCAATTTCTCCTCTTTTCCACAATATTTTCAATATATCTCGAACTTCAAGAGTCCAATTACATATACATTTGTTAAATGTGGTTGTTCGATTTATTTTTTCCTCAATTCTGATATGTCAAGGTACGGATATCTTGAAGTATTTCAGAGAGTCCCTGGGAATTCGAGATAACGAGAGTCGACTGTAATATATGGTAGGGATATGAATTTCATAGCTCTTGATGACTGTATAAATTTACCCTAAGTATTGGAACACGGTATTTACTTACCATACTTGTCCTAAATTTTGAAATAGTGTATTCTACTACTTCTTGATGCGTCTAAAATATTGCTGCATATATGGCAAACATTGTAGACCCAGATCAGACTCCACATTCTGTGGCATCTGATCTGGGTCTTCACTGTTTGCAAAGACCTGTCTGTCCAAGTTCTTAGGGTTATTACGGTAGTGGTTAGCCAAATAAGTACTTCTCTGTATTTCTTCACAAAAACATTCTCTCCCTTCAGCTGATTCAAGAAGGGCAGTTGTCAGTTTCTGGCAGAAGAATGTGCACAATACGAGGGTTGAGCGCAAGACTATGGTAACTCAAACATATTTTTGAAACCCTTGTTTAGGGGCAACTTGGACCCCTTTGTAAACAATGCAAATTTAGGTGCCATTGCTCATACGAGCAATGGCACCTAAATTTTCATTGTTTACAGAAAGAAATGTTGTAATCTTCATAACACCTTCATGGTGAGGAGATTAGGTTTGGGGAAAAACAACCATCTCAGTTACGCCAGTCTTGCGCTCAACCCTCGAATACTGGTCAACTGCTTAGAGGACTAAGCCTGCCAAGTAAAAGTGTGGCTAGGGTAAACTGACTGCTCTGGACATGACCTTATTGTGTTGACTGGGCCGTAAAACCTCAACACAAACAAGCAAAAACATTTATTGTGGATATTCATAAGAAATGCCTTGCTGAGGCATTTTTAACAATTGATTACCCATAACGTATATTTTCATGGAAGAAAAAGCAAAATATCTTAACCAGGATATCTTCATAAATGGGATGAAAAAAAACCACATTATCAAGAGCTATGAGGCTTTTTTTTCTTCTGTTAACCCATTTTAGACTGAACAAACCCCCACACTATATAGTGGAAGAGCTGGGAAAAGTCCATGCAGTTTCAATTTCAGATCAGGCTATGTGATTTCAATATACCTACAAAAAAATGGCTAAACTATTTGCAAACAGTGGAGACCGGGATCAGACACTGCAGAATCTGGGTCTGCACTGTTCATTAGTTACCCTTTCTGGTGTCTCCAGACTAAAATGGGTTAAAATGCATTGCCCTATCCTGAAGTATTGTCACACTGTAATAATGATGTGTTTTTTTCTGTTTTTCAGATTACGGCATTTACTACGGAAACTTCAGAAAGAAGAAGTTTCTAAAGAAGATTTACAGAAAAACCTTGAATATGCAGCACAAGTTTTAGAAACCGTGTATATAGATGAAACAAGGTAATAATCGAGACAAAAAAATGAAAAGTACTCAGCGAAAACATGATGTTTATCATAACGAAAACACGCCTATATATTTTTGACCCCATTAAACCCCATTTTTATATAGTAAAACTAGGATTTACAGGGGTATACATTATTTTTTTTATTTTTGCTCAAAAACATAGATTTCGCCTCACTGAGGCAGTTCTAACGAGTACCCACAATCTATGTTTTGATCAGAAATATGAAAAATATCAGTGTTTTTGTATCTGAAAATGTTCAGTTTTTGGAGGTGAAAATTTCTTTATATTTGAAATTTGAATAGACGTGTTTTCGTAATGATAAGGTCGATGCAATGTCATGACCTTGCATCGACAATGAGGTGACATTGCATAATAAATTCCATTGCCGCTGGGTACCTTTTTGACACCTGTTTATTTATGCATATTATCTTCTCATTTTTTGTTTATTTTCAGTTGTTTATTTATTTATTTATTTATTTTTTTTTTCATTTAAATGTTTGGGGGTTTCTTTTCTTTTATTAAAAACAGGTTTATGATTTGTATTTGGGCTGTCAGCTGTCAAAAAGAGCTTTAGGGCATATTACAAATGGTGTAGCCCCAGACCAGTTTGCCCAGACATGCCTCAGGTCAACACCTTCTCTGTTAGTCCTAGATCTGGATATTCACTGTTCACATATGTTCTAAGATCCTTTTTCTCAGCCACTGGCCCAGTTATCTTCTTTACAGGATTTCTGCCTTGTTTAAAATACCAGCATACATTAAACTCTCATTATCTCAAACTCAGAGGGACCAGAACAGTAGCTTGAAATAAAATGTATAGCAAATTAAGCCAATGTTGCCCTTAATTTAGTTTGACTTAAGCAGTACTTTTGATTTACCAGTGTTAGAGTTAATGAGAGTAGACTGAATTTAGATTCTTAACTGTATCTTATATTGCTTTCACATTGAAAATAGCAACTTCTTTGAAAATTTAGCACATGTTTTTCATTATCCTGTATTTTAAACATATAGCACCCAGGCATGCTGTAGGGTACATAATTTTATTTACTTATTTATTTATTTACAGTCATCAGGGTGTTTATGATAAGGGCCTATTGTATTTGCAGCATGTGGGAGAAGTATTTCTTCTTGCATACAGCTTTTTGGATTTTCACCATTGAGTTTGAGAAATAAAAAAAAACAACAAGAAGAATGAAAAAGATGCAATCAGAAATGATAAGGAAAGACAGAAGGAAAGATAAAGAGTCAGAAGATAATGGGTATGAATGGAGTCTGGAGTACCCTTAGGCTTGTTCTTTATATTTGGAAAATGTCTGCAAAATGCCACCTGAGAGCACAGTGCTTGAGATCTGTTTATTTGATTTCAAAATAGGCCTGCTAGATAAGATACTATAAAAAATCACATGATTGTCCTGTCACATAATAAAATCACATGATTAAAAGTTTGTGATGTCATAAGTGAAGTAATGACATCATAATTTATATCATCAGATCTGTGACTTTCATTGGTTAATCATTGTCAGGAGTAAAAAAAAATCAAGATGGCTACCTATTTGGAGATGTTACTGGAACAGTATTAAATTATTATATATTTATTTGATATACATTTATTTGAATATTAAAGCTGATTAGAAAGCTTTATTTGAAACTTTATTTTCTATTCTGACTGGGTGCTTATTTTCCAAATGTGTCTGTATATGTAAAAATAGTTTGAACAAGGACGTCATGTTCAAACTGGGTGGGGTAAAATGTTCAAGGTACATTTCATCTGTCAATTTGATAGCTAGTAGTACTTCTCATCCTTTTATTAATTTTGGAAGTAGGAGGCTATAATCCTTGTTAAGAGGGTATCTATAAAGGATCCATTTAATCCTTAACATGCTGGGTAAAATTTTCAGCAGAGGACATTTTGTAATATTTTATTTTTGACATTTTTTGCAAATTGTCTCTGGAATTTTCTTCATCTGCAGAATATGCCTAGAGAGAGATATAGGTTTATAAGGCTTTAATTAGGCCATACTGGAAAAGTAAAAGGCAATTTATTCTAATGAAATGGTAACCCATCTTCTCTGGCTGTTCAAAGCTTGCTTTTTTTCTTTGCACCTGCCACGAAGTGGAGGAGGGCATATAATTTCATTACCCGCCATCATACATTCGTGTGTCCGTCCATCCATGTGTCCATCCATCACACTTTATAGTCCTGTTTGTGTCTGCAATTCCTCTTGGAGTTTTCAAGGTAATGGTTTGAAACTTGCACCATAGTAAAATATATACTGAGCATGTGCATAAACTAAAGGTCACAGAACTGATTTATTTGTTAGTGGTAGAGTTACATGCCTTTGATTGATTTAGAAAATGTTAACTTATGAACAATAGCATAGAAGGGATCGTGTTTCCGCAGCTTCTACAGTTTTGAAGATAATGATTTGAAACTGAATATAGTCTGGGCATGTGCATAAAGATCACAGAAATCTGATCGAATTTTAATGATTTACTTAGAGACAGGGCCTTATACACATGCCTTAGTAGAGTTTGTGTCTCTGCAACATAGTTTGCAAGATAATTTGAAACTTGCACGATGTAAGAATATGCATTAAGGTCACAAAACTGATAAAATTTGTATTGCTAGAATAGATTTACCTACCCTGAATTTACTTAGAAAGTTTGCCTTATACACATGGCATTCGTTCAGAATTATATATAAATGTACAAAGCCAAATTGGCAGTAGTAGGGGCTTTCATCCCCTTCAGGGATCATCTAGTTTGATTTTTTTTGGCTTTGAGAATCAAAGCCGCCATATCAGAAAATAAAATAAGTTTTTATCATAGAGAAGGCTCGGATTAACCCTAGTCCAGCAGGGTTTTCTCTCAGAAATTAATTTCAGGGGACATAATGTCTCTATTCAGACATACTGTAGGGGATATATGGGGTAATTTCAGGGGTTAATTGTTTGAATTTTACAGAAAATATTGCAAATTTAAGGGACATCAATGTCTCTGTAAGATGAAGATTTAAGAGACTTCAGAATCAAAAAGGGGCCAAGTCTCGCTCTTTTGAAGGACAAGGAAAACCCTAGTCCTGCTGAACCTGGATATGCCCTGTCTTTGCAAACAGTGTAGGTCCAGATCATTTGGCTTCAACTGATCTGGATCTGCTCAGTTTGTTGATAATTTGTATCAACAATCTTATTGGCTAAAAATTAGAAGTGGGCGTAGCATCTTAACCTATTCAGCATCATAACAAGGGTTAATGAAAAAGCTGAGTACTGGTATATAGCTCCTCCAGAATATAAAAAAAAAAATCCTGGTACAATATAAAAGGTTACAAACAGTTGCTCTGAGGGTTATACAGTGTCTCTTGGAACTCTTGCAATTAGCTTAAAAAATTATAGGTGTCAGTTTACAAAGCATTTTCATCTAGCATTGTTAAAGTGGAATAAGGGACAGATCATTGTATGATTTGTATGTATTAATTAACCCTTAAAGTGCCAATGACAACTGTAGCAGGTCACACTTTTTTTTTTCTTACAGAATATAAGCAGATGATTCATGTGAAATGTCAAGTTATTTTTTATGAAAAAAAAAATGAAAAAAAAAAAAAAAAAAAAATAGAATGTCTGCTACAAACTTTTGGTGCTTTAACCCTTAAAACGCCAAGAAAACCTGCATCTGAAAATGTCGTCTGTTTATGTCGTCTGCTGAATATTCTTGCAAACTTTTCAAACCTATTTTTGCATACAGGCAAACAGTGTGGACCCAGATCAGACTACTCCTAAAGGAGCAGTCTGATCTGGGTCCTAAAGGAGCAGTCTGATCTGGGTCCACACTGTTTGCAGAAATGACTTAAAATCACAAGCAGATGAGAAAGCAGACGACAATTGTGATTGGCAGTTTAAGGGTTAAGAGTTAATGCAAATGGAGAGTATACTTAGCAGGGCAAGAGATAAGAAGAGTATCGCAGTAAAACACACATATGTTTGAGGAAATACTCAATTAGTTTCAAACACTTGGGTCTTGATACCCTATTGATTTTACAGAGTACCCATATGTCTAAAATTGCTGGATGAGTGACAAACAGTGGAGACCGTCATTGGACACAACATTCTGTATGTCTAATCTTGGTCTACACTGTTGGCTCAGGCCTTACTGGTAAATACTTTGGTAAATAAGAACTTCCTCTTGTGGGTGGAGGGGTAAAGCAGATTCTTTCCTAAATAAGAGTAGTTTGTATTGATAAGGGAAGTGAATACTTACAGTGATCTGCCGTGAAGCTATATATCGTATCCAGTCTCCTTAACCCATTTTAGAATGTATGAACTCTCCCCACACTATATATTGGAATGGTTGAATTTTAATTTTAGGTGTGTCAGGCTATGTGATTTAGATATTCCTGGAAAAAAATGGTTACATTTTTTGCAAACAGTGGAGACCCTGATAAGATGATGCATTCTGCAGTGTCTGATCTAGGTCTGCATTGTTTGCCATTTACTTTTTCGGAGGGTCTCCATACTAATATGTCTCCATACAGGTTAAGCCCTGTTTTGCTTTTTATGTCTTGTTTATAAATGAATTTTGCAGGTTTGCACCAAAGTTCCACATTCATCCAAGGGGCATTTAAATTTTATTTTTACCCCTTTTTTGTTGCAATCCCTTATAGAAAGCACAATTTTTGAGGGGTATTTTTTTTTTTTTTTTTAAGAGCTTGAAAATGTCCCTTTCAGTTTGATTTTAACCCTAGTCCTACTGAACCTGGATATGTCCTGCCTTTGCAAACAGTATAGATCCAGATCAATTGGCTTCTAAAGAAGCCAATATATCTGGATCTGCACTGTTTGCCATTAAGTATGTGAATTTATATTAACAGTCTTTATCAAGTAAGTAATCTGATTGGCAGAAAATTAGAAATGGGAGTGGCGTCTGAATTTATTCAGCAGGGCAAGGGTTAATGAGTCCAGGAGACTCGATTAGTTGAAATTCTGTGATTCCCATGTCCCAAACATGTAAGTAATTTATAATAGTAATGTTCTATATTTGAGACAAAGGACTCACATGAGCCATGGTTCAGCATTTCTTGCAAGATTGTAGGTTTACATAGCGAAGACTCGCAGCACATCCACGTAGGCTGATCAGTACATTACGAAAACACGCTTATTCAAATATATTGAAAATTTCACCTACAAAATCTGAAAAGTTTCAGATAAAAAACTTTGATATTTTTCATATTTCTGCTCAAACTATAGATTGTGGGTACTCGTTAGAGGTGGTTCTAATTTAAACCCCAGTTTTACTAAATAACTGTGGGTTTTAAGGGGGTCAAAATTATATAGGCATGAGTTATGAGGTACTGTGGTTAGCAAAGGATCCAAAACATCTTCAAGTGGATGGCCAAGAATCTGATCAGCATGAGCTAATGCACAGGCTGATCTGAGTTTCTGCTGGCCGCACATGCAGTCTTGTAGGAAATGCTATGCACTGAATCATGTACACAGATTGCAAGTCCGAAATTGAAATTAGGAGTATATGGAGCTGGACTTGCAGGTAACAAAATTACTGCCTGAGGCACAACTTAGGTGCAAAACTTTTGACATGTAAAAATACCATATTTGACCTAATTACCGCTCATGCTCCCATAAGCGCACAGTCAAGCAATTCCGTAGCACTCCGATTACAGCCACTGTAATTTTTGTCTACTTCTTTATATAGTACCCTCAACATATGATTTATTAAGAAAATCAGAATAAAAAAGCACAAAAAACATTGCAAAAGAATCATTAGATAAGTCCTTCACTGATCTTTTTTAAGTGTACCCTTAGTATAGATGGATACATATTTTACCACAAGTTTTCCAAGTAATTGTGAAAAACCTAAGCGCACCGTGTGGTAATTAGGTCAAATACGGTATAGTCAGTTCGAATCCTTGAGCACTTTAAGACTGCACAGTTTTTTGAGGGGTTTATGTAGTATATCTGATTCTAGTAAAGCTGTTAAATTTTATTTCAGTAAAATTGAACCTGAAACCGAGTTGATAGAAATTCCTTTTAACGAGTTGAGTGGAAAAGCTAAAAAGACATTAAGGTTGAAATTCTTTACTTTAGTTTCTGGAAAATAATGCTTTTTAACCCACACTTCCATGAGTTTTGTAGTGTCATTTAGCGTATTGGCCCCTTGAGGCTTAATAATGCGTTTTCAGTGTTTAACTAACATTTTAACGCTTAGCACTCTAGGTAAAATTTTCAGCAAACCACATTTTAAAATATTTTTCTTATTTTTCCCTGGAAACAAATTTTGACAGTGCATGCAAATTGTCTCCAATGGAGACAATTTGCATGTCAGTCCTGTTTTCTGGCCAAAATTAGAAAAGTATCATCAATATGTTGTCTGCTGAATTTGCCATAAGAGTGGTAAAGATTAATGCTTCAGGAATTTTTTTTTTTTTAATATCTCTCAAATGTATCAAACTAGATATATTGTAATGTATTCATGTAGTTTTTGTATGAAGTAGACAGTATTAATATTCAAAAGCTTTTTAAATTAAATGAACTAAAAACTTTTCTATCTATCAGAGGCTCTGCTTCCATGAACCTTAAGTTGCTAATTTGGGGGTAAGGGGGAGGTGGGGAGGGGCGGGGGGGGGGGGGGGGGGTCGAGAAAAGAAAGAGCCTTGTCAAGAGTTATAGTTAAGCTAACGAAATTAACAAATGTAATTATACTGCAATCAAAAGCTGCATCAGTGTAACACAGTCTTAAAAAGAGTATCTCAAAGATAAAAAAAAAAAAAGTAATGACCCAAACAGCAACTTCTTAGCAGATTGGACTAGTCTGTAAAATTCCATCTGGAGGCACTTCTTATAAGCACCACATTATGTTTTCACAGAGAAATAAGAAAAATGACTCCATTTCAGTTGAATAAAGCACCTAAGGATAAACATTTTATTTTAAGTATTCAGACATCTCAATTCCTTATCATATTTGTCCAAAATTTTTCAAATGCCCTTGGACTATCTGATGTCTAAAAATCGTTGAATTGCGAACAGCTTAGACCCTGATCAGATGCTGTAGTCTGTGATGTCTGATCTGGGTCTGCATTTTCTGCTCAGCCCTGTCTGTCCAATACTAAGGGTAAGTATAGGATGTGATTATGTCACACAGGCTTTGTGTAAGGAACATAATACAGTCTTGATAAAAAACTCCTGAGCAGGGTTCAAACCTGTGATCACCAGACAACAAAATGAAAGGCTCTGATCAGACTGCATGGATGCTCCTATTAGGCATAGTAACACATGGTGCAACAATAGTTTTAAGGTTACTGGTTTGTTTGTGTTTGTTTCTTTCTGCAGTGAATATCAATCATATTTTTTACCCGTTTTATGCTTATTCAGTATTGAAATTTACAGAATGATCTTAAAATATTCAGCGTGATCTTATTGATATCTGAATTTTAACAGATGTAGACGAGGTCGATATGGGTACTTAAGGTAGATGAAGGAACTTTTAATAATCAGTATAATTACATAGATGTTTTACCCAGATTTCTTGAAATATTTCAGATTTCTTAATAGTTATTCTTTGATAGATTAGCTGCCTATATTCTGCTAGAGATTTGCAAACAAATCATAATAAAAAAAAAAATCGAGGACTTTTTTGTTGCCTCTCAATACTTTTTATATCCGACATACTATAAGCTGAAAATGACAACACTGAAATCTCATTATAAGATATTTCATTATATATCAAACAACATACTAGAAGCTGAAAATGATAACAATGGAATCTCATTATATTTCATTATATATCCAGCAACATACTAGAAGCTGAAAATGATAACACTGGAATCTCATTATAAGATATTTCATTATAAGATGGTTTTGGATATAAGATGGTTTAAGGTGGACCCCAAAGTATTATATCCAAACTAAAATGTATAGATTCAGATTATATAGAAAAATGACCATTTTCTATATAATCTAAACATTTTTGTTTTGATACAACTATTACGAAAACATGCCTATATAATTTCGACCCTCTTAAACCCCACTTCTATATAGTAAAATTGGGGTTTATAGGGGTTTTCATTATTTGTCTTATTTTGTTAGAAAATATAGATTGTAGGTACTTGTTAGAACCGCCTCGCCAAGGCAGTTCTAACAAGTACTCACAATCAATGTTTTGAGAATAATATGGAAAATATCAGAATTTTTGTCTGAAAATTTCCTTTTTTTGGTTGTAAAATCATTTATATTTGAATAGGCATGTTTTCGTAATGAGTGTAGTTTAGCTTACAGAGGTTTTGCTTCGAATCCCAGCAATAGTGTTATAAAGAGGTGGTGTATGTTTTTTAGAGGGTCCTGTCTTTTTTCTATGAAAATTGATAAAAAGAGAACATCTTTGATCATTAGACATGCATGCTTGAATTCAAAATTAATGTTACACTCAAAATAGGTAACAGAATGACAGTGTTATTTTAAAATGTAAAACTTGATGCTTATAGAATGATGGTGTAAATCATTTTCTGATTTAAAGCTTAGCATGCTGGGTAAAATTTTCAGCAGACAACATTTTGAAATATTTTGTTTTTTTATTTTTCTCACAAAAATAAAACATAACATTTCAAGCCATTTGCATGAAATGTCAGCTCTTATTTTCTGGAAAAATAAGAAAAATATCCTCAATTTGTTTTCTGCTGAATTTGCATGCTTACAGTTAAAATTGTTATTGGTAATTTTAAAGTTACCTTCCCACTAAAATGGCACTTCCTGAGAAAGTAAAAATTTCTAAATGTTTTCAGTCACAAAAGTCATCTTTAGCACTTAGGAAAACCAGCATTACTTAATTTATCTCCCCTTTGCAAAACTGGTTGCCTCTCTTCTCTGTATCCGTTTGGTAAAAATCTCCTTCCCCGTAATTGGAATAATTTAACAATGTGTCCTTTTAGTTTCTACTCTCTATTTTTTAGGCTATTTATGATATTTTTCCAAGCTCAGTTGTTCAAAGCATGTAAACTTAACAGACATTAGACCAACTTTTTGTTTAATTTTACTAAAAAAATCTTGATTTTTCTGATTTTTTGAAGAAAAAAAAATTTTTTAACATTTTGTTTTTATAAAAAAAAGTATCCCACTATTAAAAATTTCTTTATTACATAGCATGTTTTTAATATCACATATGTTAGTTTGTTAAGTTTGTTGACTAAGAATGCTTTGAGCAACTGGACCCATTGTCACAGTTCAGCAACCATCTTCGGTTGGCAACTTGTCAGAACCATAAATACACTAAATATATGTATGTATTCAGACATCATACAGGGTGTGGAATTATCAAATTTTATGACTGACCATAATAACCCTACGTATTGGAACACCTTATCTACTTGCCATACCTGTCTTAACTTTGAAATAGTCCATTCTACTACCTCTTGATGTGTCGAAAGTATTTCTGTATGTATGACAAACAGTGTAGACCCTGATCAGATGCTGCATGCTGCAGCCTCTGATCTGGGTCAACACTGTTTGCAAAGGCCTATCTGTTCCAATACTTTGGGCTATTAAGGTATCGACAGATGAAGTAAATGGTTTAAATTCTCTTATGCAACCAAGATGTACTTGCCTAAAAGAAAATTTACATTATAGGGATCAAACATGGTTTTTCATGCATTAACATTCCCCAGGTCCCGTGGGAGGTGTTGAAAATCGAGGCAGAAGGCCGCGGTTTTCAACACCTCCCAAGGGACCTGGTGAATGTTAATGCATTGAAAAACCATGTTCGATCGCTATTATTGCATAAAAACTGAAAACATTTGCTACATTTCATGTTATTTCTTGCACAATTTTGTTTCGCCTTTTCACCGATGTTTCACAAAAGCAATTTCCAGGGACTATGCTCATTCTAGGGCCAGGCAGAATACATCTCTTAACCGCAGCAAATCTGTGGCCCCGGTAGGATCATATTGAAAGTTTTGTTGCCGTGCATTAACAGCCTTGTTAATACATGGCTTTTCGCCAGTTAATGCACGGCTGTTAATAAAGTGCTACACTTTTTTTTGTGCAGTAATTTTTCTTATTTCTCAAAGAAAACATATGTTGTTGGCGCTTTTAATGAGTACCCACAACATATGTTTTCTTTGAGAAATAAGAAAACTATATACATTGTATCTCTAAATCTGGATATTCTTCATAGCTAGAGCTATGAAGTCCTTGTCCCAGGACAAATAAATTGAAATTTCTTGCTTGTCCTTGGAGAAATGGGACTTTGGACAAGTCGGGCATGGTATTTCCACAGCCCTGGATCATAATCTTTCAAACTTAGCCTTAAATTTTAATAAGCGGACAGCTTCATAATCTTTCAAACTTAGCCTTAAATTTTAATAAGCGGACAGTTTTTTAATGCTTAGCAATTGGGTAATAATGCAGCAGACACATTTTGAAATATATTTTTTATTTTACCCAGAAAATAGGCTTTGATATGTCATGCAAATTGTGTCCAGATCAGTATTGTCCATAAAACAGCAGGTAGCTGGCTTCTTTCACAATATTTAGAGACAGTCCAGTCAAAACGTACAGCTTTTAACTTTTTTTTCTGCTAATGGCAAATTTTGTCGTCTGCTGATATCCTTAGCAAACAGTGTGGACACAGATCAGGCCCAACAAAATGTTGGACCTCAGATATGGATCCAAACTGTTTGACACTCTGATGGTATTCCTGAAAGATTTTTTTGAAAAAGTTAATTTTTAAAAAAAAAATCTACAGACAACAGAAAAGCATACAAAATTAACCCAGCATGCAAGTACGAGGGATGTTCGAAATGAATTGCTTATTTCTATCTGGAGACTTCAAATTTCAAGTTAGCCCAAAAGTACTCATTTCATGCCCTCGAAGTACTCCTCGTGGCTAGAAATGCAAAGTTTCAGCCGATGTATCCACTTCTTGAACGCGTCATGGTACGCTGATTTGGGCACAGTAATAAGGTACTGATGAATGGCAGATCCAAGTGCCTGTCGGGACTGGTATTTCCGCCCAGCAAGGAATGCTTTCAATTTCGGAAACAAAAAGAAATCACATGGGGCAAGGTCTGGGGAATACGGGGAGTGAGGCAAAACAGTTACTTTTTCTTCCTTCAAAAACGCCGTAACTATTGCGGAGGTATGAGCTGGGACATTGTCATGTAGAAGACGGACATGTTTAAAACCAGTGGCAGGGCGTCGTTTCTGATAATACTTTTTCAGTTTCTTCAGTACTACGTCTTTGTAGTACTTTTCGGTGATGCTTTTGCCCTTTTTCACTTGCACTTTTATTGCGACTCCTTCACCAGAGAAGAAGATTGCATACAAAACCTTCTTTGTACTCAAAGAACGTTTGGCAATTATAGGGCGTTTGCTGTGTTTAGTGGTCCAGATCTTATTGCTAACCTTTCTGACGGGCTCAAAATAATGGACCCAGGTTTCATCACCTGTGACGACATTGGCAAACTGCTTTTTATCATATTTTGGAAACATTTGAAGCAGCTTTTTGGCCACTTTAACCCGTTGCCTCTTTTGCTCGTCAGTCAACAGATGTGGCACCCATCTAGCAGAAATCTTTCTGCCTTTCAAATGCTTCTTCAAAATAAGGTGAACCGTTGATAGTGATATGCCTACTTTTTGTGCAATATCACGAACTGTAAATCTGGCATCTCCTTCAATGATTTCCTTTATTTTGGAAACGATTTCTTTACGAGATGCAGATTTTGGCCTACCTGATTTCGGTGCATTTTTGATGGACTCTACACCAGACTCAAATTTCTTTTTCCACCGCCAAACTGTGTCATAAGACACACAAGAAGGTCCAAAAGCAGTAGAAATTTCAGTCATCAGCTTCTTCAAAGAACAACCAAGTTTTGAGCGAGCTTTGATGTAAGCCCGTATTTCATCTTTTTTGTCGACGCTTCTACCAACCATTTTTACTGCAGTGGTCAATGACTGCGTGTATTCAAATGGCAAATTTTATGTCTTACACTTAGTCTAACATGTACATTTATACACCATTGTGTAGATCTTGAATAGCCCTATACAGGTATGTATTGGTTTTTATCGTGCCCCACGTGGATATCGAGCTAGAGGACAATAAGCAATTCATTTCGAACATCCCTCGTAACCAGGGATGAGTGGCATAAGATGAGTGTTACAGAGCGCTTTATAGTGCTTCGCTATGCAAATGTATGTTACTAAAAAACGCTTCGTAACCGTGTTTGGAGCTGACTCGCTATCTGAAACAGACCATTGCATAGCAACCAGACAAAACAAAATGGCAGCACCCGAAGTAGTCATTGCCCACTTTAAGAAATTAAATGTTTTGGTTTTTTTTGTCCTTGGACAAAGTGCATTGTGCAGAAATGACCATAGAACACAAAACCAATGGCTGAAGCAAAAAACGTTAGCTTTTTACGGGAAATTCCCAGTTTGAAAATCGTGTCATTTTGGCAGACATTTTAGAAAGCGCTCCCATCAAACAGACCATTGCATTCAACTTGCATAGCAAGAACAAATTGCAACAGAGCACTACCTGAAAGCGCTTTGCTTATGTAACTCATCCCTGTACTTCATTACTGAGAAGCCAGTGAAATCGCCAGACACAGGCACTTGTGGAAAACAATGATAACAGGTCAAAGTCTATCTTCTGGAAAAAAAAAATAAGAAAATTATAATAGTTTTTTTTTGTCTGCTGAATTTGCCCATAGACTGGTAGAGGTTAAGGTGGAGTATCATTTGTTGATAATTCTGGGATAATTTTCTCCAGGTCACTGAATCATTTGTTGATAATTCTGGGATAATTTTCTCCAGGTCACTGAAACACTTCTGATGAGTACCCACAAAACTACGATGGGACTGTGTAAAAATGCTACTGAATTGAATAGCAAACCATACAGACCCCAATCAGACTGTTTTGGGTTGATTGATAACATACGAGCCATAGTTTACAAACACCAAAATTTCCATAAGGTAGTTGTCCAATTTAATCAAATCGCATTTTAGACAAAATCCAAGTAACAATTATTTCTAACCTTGCTATTCTTGTCACTGTGACATTGGGCCTCGGTGGCTCAGTTGGATACACCATCCAACTGGAGACCAGGAGGTAGTGGGTTCAACCCCCGCCGAGGTCGGCAACATTCTTTTGTGGAGATTGATCATGAAATATTTTCTAAAGTCATTCTGTCCCTTCCGCTGATTCAAGAAGAGCAGTTGTCAGTTTCTGGCGAAAGAATGTGCACAGTACTGGTTAACCGCTTAGAGGACTAAGCCTGCCCAGTAAACGTGTGGTTAGGTAGACTAACCGCGCTCTACATGATCCCATTGGGTTGACTGGGCCGTAAAACCTAAAAAATCTGTGACGTCAGAGTGCAGTGTAAAGAGGGTTATCTGTAAAACCTGGACTTGGGAGAAGAGCAGTTGTCAGTTTCTGGCAAAAACATGTGCATAAGTACTGGTTAACCTCTTACAGGACTAAGTCTGCCAAGGAAAAGTGAGGTTAGGTAAACTGTCGGGCTGAATATGACCTTAATATCGTTGACTGGACAATTAAACTCCAAATAGACCAAGTTTAACCCTTGCCTTGCTGAATAAATTTAAATGCCATGCCCACTTCTAATTTCCAGCCAATCAGATTACTTGATCTGGGTTTTTGGTAAAAAATTCACATATTTAATGACAGTGCAGATCCAGATCAGAAGCCAGCTGACCTGGATCTACACTGTTTGCTAAGACAGGGCATGTCGTGTTCAGCAAGAGGAGGGAAGTGTTGACTGTGCTGTCAAACTCCAATGCAACCAACCAACTATTGCAAACTTAACCTATTTCTGTGTGTTCTGATCATATCCTGTGCTTGTCTATAGACCAGTCCACTGCCTCCAATCAAAGCTCTAGATAAGGGTCTATCAGGTAAGTATTTTTCTTATTTCTCCGTGAAAACGTGTTGTGAGTACTCGTTGGAAGTGCCTTGCAGAGGTACTTCTAAAGAGTTCCCTAAACATGTTTTCCTGGAGAAATAAGAAAAATATCAGTTTTGTCTAGAGCTGTGTCTGTGGCATTTGTGCATCAGTATCTGGACGCTGATATATGGCTTCCTTTTCCCAGAATAACCAACAAACAGGATTATACTTCCATCAGCTTTTAAATCGATGATAAAACTGACTGTAGTTGACCACTAGACCGTTGGTCAAATACATATATAGCCTATGAAAGCCCTACTGTAAAATCATTTAACCCATTTACGTCGAGTGGACTCTTCTACCAAAACACTTTGGACCACTTTGTTTCCAATAGCAGGATGTGTGGTTTTTATGGTTACTATGTTTTATAAAAATTCATGTAGTTAATTCAAACAGTGTAGACCCTGATCAGATGTCACATTTTGCAGCCTCTGATCTGGGTCTGCATTGTTGTCATTTACCCTTATTGAGATCACTTGACTAAAGTGGGCTAAAGATATATTATGTTTGTTCAAACCAAACCATTATTTCCTGAGCCATGTTTGTTTGTCTGTTTGTTACCTGTTTGTATGTATGTCTCCTCAGTTTGTGTTCATGTATGTCTTCATGACTTACTGTTGGGTGTGATGATGACTCAACTTCAGCCTTCAGTATATATGTTGGTAGTGTTAATGATTCTATTCTTGTCTCTTAGACTAATAGTATACTAAAATCAGTTACAGTGGATGGACACAGTTTTGGTCGTCCTTCTTAAAAATTGGGCTTGACATTTCATTTCAGTCAGATCATCGACAGTTTGAATGATATATTGATATGAAATGGTCTGGTGTTGACCTTAAAGTGCAATTAAAATTTGTAGAAGACACAATTTTTTCTCCCTTTTTTATTGAAGTTATCTTTGTAGAAGACACCATTTTTTTCCACCTTTTTATCGAAGTTATATGAATATTTTATTTCCCCTGGAAATTTTGATAAAAGGGGACTCCATCAGAAGTGTTTTAGTCTTTCATTAATGTAAAGATATATTTACTGTGCAAGGCTATGTCTGTTTCAGTGTTTTCAGAGCTTTTTGAAGGGAGCATGAGTACAATGTAACTCTCATTAGGGACTGGATACAGGGAAACAACTCTTGTCAAAATTGTTTTGCCTCCCTTCTGAAAAGGGATCTACTATAAAAGGAAAGAATTTGTTCCCTCTGGGAGCAAATTCTTTCCTTTTAGAGTAGATCCCTTTTAAGAAGGGGCTTGGCATGCAGGAAAACAAACAGGAAGTCACATAAGTTGTCTCCCTTGCAGAAAATGGTTGAAAATCTATGAAGTATATTCAGTCCTCTAAAACCTCTGCTCTGCTGACTATTGCCTGTCTTACTGTTTCAGCTTAATACATTAAAGTATTTGTAAGACTTAGTAATCTGCTTTTGCAGTCTGTTTACAGAAAAAAAAAATAATTGTAAGGATGGTTAAGGCCTGTAAAACAGTCTTGTTTCCAATTTCAGCCTCATTTTAGAGGATGGTAAAGAATTGTAAGGATGGTTAGGCCTGAAAAAAACAGTCTTGTTTCTGATTTCAGCCTTATTTTAGAGGAGGGTGGCATGTCGGAACATTATATTTTTTTTTTTTTTTATTTTTGTAATATTGAGGGGTCAGTAGGTATGTTTTTTCTTCTATTAGTAGTGGTGGCATTTAAATAGTTACTCTCTGGTACACACAGATCGGCAGATCATCATGAAAACATACCTATATAATTTTGACCCCCTTAAACCCCACTTCTTTACAGTAAAACTGGGGTTTACAGGAGAATACATAATTTTTCTTATTTCTGCTCGAAACACAGATTGTGGGTACTCGTTAGAACCGCCTCACTGAGGCGGTTCTAACGAGTACCCACAATCTGTGTTATGAGCAGAAATATGAAAAATATCAGAGTTTTTTATCTGAAAACTTTCAGTTTTTGGAGGTGAAATTGTCTATATATTTGAATAGGCGTGTTTTCGTAATGTATTGAAAAGACAAAAAAAAAAAAAAGAAAAAAAAATACAAACAAAAACAAACTAGAAGTTATTTGGGACTGACTTAATTAATTATCATTAAGTATCTAAATAATATCCACAATGGAGAGCACTGCTCAAAAAGGAATTGCTGCCCTATTGGAATGAATATGTGCAAATGAAAAAAGTCTTAGGCTGTCCAAAATCGCTTTTCTTAAATAGGCTAACATGGATGATATGAATACAAAATGGCATTAGCATACAGTAGGAGAGTGGGTCAGATTTTTTTTCCCAGAGGTCTAAAAATTTGCGATCACATTAAATTTGAATGATCAGTTGGGAAATCAGCAACAAGACTTTCTTTAGGCCTTATCAATTTAAGACAGCAGTTGTAATAACTAAAAATATATAAATTCTGTTTTGTTGTGCGATTTGTATCAAACAGACTGAAATATGATAATTTGATGTATCAAGCTGTATCTTACTGGTAATGTCTTCATGCAATCTGTTCTTCTTACAAAATCCTGTTCTTACTCTCTCTTCTTTGCTGCGCCTTTTAGATGTAGGGAGTGTCTAGCAACATATGAAAATGGAACCCAAACCTGTCGCTGTAAATGCAAAAATGCTGAGGCAAGGTAAAAACCCTGCTTGTATAATTCTTAGACTTGTACACTTTTGTTGCTAGAGACCATACACTTTATGCTAGACTCTGCATAATTTGCTGCTAGAATGTACACTTGGCTGCTAGATTTTGTACACATTGCTGCTTTTCTTTGTATCTGTTACTTTGCACAGTTTTTATGGACATTGCTGCTGTATTGTGCTTTATAATTTTTGCTGAGAGATTTATTTGCTTATTTGTTCTGGATACCCACTTTGTTCAACTTTTTCTTCCACATTTATGTATGTACATTATTTTTTGCTGAGCTTTAGAAATTAGATATGTACAGTTTGCAAGATTTACTAAAGAATGTATTTTTTATAGCTTGATATATATATTTGCTTTCAGCCCTGCTAGAGCTACTCTTTTTTGCAGATTGTACAGTTTTCAGCCACTTAAATACCCAGAAACAGTTAAAAAAATTTCCAGGAAGTTGGTTAAAATCATTCCCTGACCCATGAATGTAACTGTCTGTATGGAAGAATGTAACTGCCTTGAGGCGATGATTTAAGGGGAATGGTTGCACTTTCAAGGGAGACAACACTGTCAATATTGTTTTTCCTTCCTTCTAAAAAGGGGTCTACTCGAAAAGGAAAGAATTTGCTCCTCATGGGAGCACCAAATTACTAGCGGAAGCAAATTCTTTCCTTTAACTCTTTCCCCGCTAAGGGCAACTTTTGTCGTCTGCTGATACATTTGCAAACAGTTTGGATCCAGATCAGGCCCGACAAAACATCGGGCCTGATCTGGATCCAAACTGTTTGACACTCTTATGGTATTACTAAAAAAAATTTTTGAAAACGTTTATTTAAAAAAAAAATCCGCAGACAAAAAAGCATGCAAAATTAATCAGCATGCAAAGTGTTAAGAGTAGACACTTTTCAGAAGGGGACTAATGTACAGAAAAACAAAAGGAGAGTCACAGAAGTTATCTCCCTTGTCAAAAAAGGCTGAAAATCTTCCAACTGTTTCCAGTTACCTTAAAGTCTCTTCCATTTTTTTATGCCCCCGCCATTTCAATGGAATGGGGTGGGGGGCATATAGTATCAGCGCTTTCTGTAGGTATGTACGTACGTACATCCCGTCTGTCCATCCTGTCCAAATAGACAGGGCATTTGCGTTAAGATCACAGAACTCTGATCAAAGTTTTGTTGCTAGAGTTACTAACCCTGGATTTACATAGAAACCTTTGCCTTATACACATGTCATAATAGGGTTCATGTCTCTGCAACTTCTCCTACAGTTTTCAAGACAGCGATTTGAAACATGCAGCAAAGTAAGAATATAGGCAGGGCATGTGCATAAAGGGCACAGAACTCTGATCAATTTTTTATTTTTAGAGTAACATACCCTATATTACTTAGAAACTTGCCATACTCGCATTGCGTTGTGCAGTTCATGTCTCTGCAACTTCTACAGTTTTTGTGACTGTGGTTTGAAACTTGCGCTACAGAAAAGGTTTAGGATTAGCATATGCATGAAGGTCAGAGAACTTTGGTCAGTCTATTATTGCAAGAATTATATGCCCTTGATTTATTTAATAATTTTGCCTTATCACCATAGCATAGCAGACTTTATGTGTCTGCAACTCCTCTTACTCATTAGCCCTAGTCCTGCTGAACCCGGGTATACCCTGCCTTTGCAAACAGTTTAGATCCAGATCAGTTGGCTTCTGAAGAAGCCAACTGATCTGGATCTGCAATGTTTGTCAGTCAGTATATGAATTCATATCAATAATTGGATCAAGTAATCTGACTGGCTGAAAATTGGAAGTGGGCGTGGCATCTTAATTTATTCAGCAGGACAAGAGTTAAAAGGTCATGTTAAAAAATTTGGACTTTGGTAAGAATACAGGTTAAGCTTGTGCATGAAGCCCACACAACTCTGAAAACAGTCAAATGATAAATGTACAAAGCCAAACTGGCAGTGGCTGGGGCATTCATCCCATTCAGGGGTCTTATAGCTTTTATATATAGGCTAAAAACATTGTCATGATGTTTAGTGCTGAATAAAATATGTAATGTTATGTTATGTTATGTTATATATTTCGTCACAAAAACATACATGTACATTGTATGTTATCCAACCAAATGTGCCATGTGGAAGCACTTCTAATGACTGCCCACAGTGTATGTCTTTGCTTAGAAATACAGTAATAACCCTAAGTATTGGGACAGATAGGCCTTTGCAAACAGTGTAGATCAAGATCAGATGCTGCAGAGTGTGGTGTCTGATCATGGTCTGCACAATTTGTCTTACATACATGTAACTGTCTCCTGGTTTGCATGAAGTGTCTCAGCCTATTCTCTGGAAAAAATTATGAAAATATTTCAAGACTTATTTTTGGGGGTTGTCAGTTTGTGGCGAAAGAATGTGCACAATACTGGTTAACAGCTTAGGGAACTAAGCCTGCCCAGTAAACGTGTGGTTAGGTAAACTGACCACACTCGACATGACCCCATTGGGTTGACTGGGTCGTAAAACCTCAACACAAACAAATCACCATAAAATACAACAGCAGCAGGGAATTTTAATTTCTGATCGTTTCCGATTCCAAGACAATAATTACTATTTAGGGCTTGTTTTAATTGTTGAAGTTCTTTTTAAATGAAGTAAAATGAAAGAAAAGGTCCTTTATGCCAAACAAGAACAACAAAATCCACCTTCAGCTAGTGCTTTTAAACTTTAGATCAGGGCCTTTGTTATCCACTACCAGAATAAATGGATACTTTACAATATTATAACCCTTGTCCTGCTGAACCTGGATATAGCCTGCCTTTGCAAACAGTATAGATCCAGATCAGTTGGCTTCTGAAGAATGTTTGTCATTTCATATATGAACTTGTATCAAAACCCTGGATCAAGTGATCTGATTGGCTGAAAATTAGCAGTGGGCATGACATCTGAATTTATTCAGCATGACAAGGGTTAACCCTTGTCCTGCTGAACCCGGATATATCCTGCCTTTGCAAACAGTGTAGATCCAGATCAGTTGGCTTCTGAAGAAGCCAACTGATCTGAATCTGCACTGTTTGTCATTAAATATGTGAATTTCAATCAAAAACCCGGATCAAGTAATCTGATTGGCTAGAAATTAGAGGTGGGTGTGGCATCTTAATTTATTCAGCATGACAAGGGTTAATATCAGGAGCTATATATATACAGATTGATGTGGGTCTTCGGTATTCTCAGATAGCACAAGGTTCCTTTTCTTGCATTGCACGATTTCCGATGAAAGGAGTGTTACATTCAGTGCGTGGAACAATTTGCATGTTTTTAGCTCCACTTTTGCAATTTAAAAGCAAACCCTGCAGTGCATTTTGTGGTAATTAGAGCAAAGCACACTGTTGTTTTTTTTTTCTTTTTGCAAACTTTAATTTATGCATTTTCCTCGCAAGAATTAACCCTTATAGTGGTAATCACACTAGTAGCAGACTTTGCTGAATTTTTTTTTTTTTTTTTTTTTGAGAAAATAAGGCTTGACATTTCATGTAAATCATCAAAATAGCAGATGCTATATTTTTCAGAGAAAATAAGGCTAGACATTTCATGTGAATTGTCTGCTAAGCAGACAATTTATTTGAAATGCCAAGTCTTATTTTCTCTAAAAAATAGTTTAAAACAAAAGATTAGAGTGTGGTCTGCTGCATTGTTTTGCTTAGCACTCGAAGGGATAAGAATTAGACTGAAGAAAATAAAATAATCTTTATTTTCCATTGGTTAAAATTGGAGATTTGAATTTTATCAACCATGTTGTCCAAAGGAAAACTAGAAAATTCTTATTAATTTTCATATTTGTGAATTATACCTACGATACATCTGAATAATGCTATGAGTCGATTCACCCGTGAATTACCGCTTGAGAAGTAGTAGTCCCGAAAAAACATTTGAGCCACCTCTTAGTACGTACACATAAAGTGACTACGTCACTCGTACACGTATACAAAAAATCAATTTACCGAAAAAATAATAACGATAAAAGAGGGGAGGCGGCGGGAGAAAGATTCAGATGCATCGTAGGTATAATTCACAAATATGAAAATTAATAAGAATTTTCTAGATTTGTCTCATTAAACCTACGATACATCTGAATAATGCTGACTTCAACATTAATGGAGGTGGGGACCACAAACTAATTAAAATTAAGCTTACCGAGGATGGTCAAATGTTATTAACAAGCCGTAAAAATGCACACCAACTAAAGGGTTGAGAGTTCTCACAGCCGTAATACTGTACCACAAAAAAAAGGGGTAATTTGACCATTTTAGAAAAGAAGTTCGGACATATGCCATTATCATACCATGACCAAGAAATACTAAAACTGGATGATCAATAATAAAAAAGGCCACCAGATCAGTAGTTACCCAACTATATACAATATATACAGGGACATGACTATATCAGTCAGACAGAAGAAATGGTAGAAGGCACAATAACAGACTGTGCCGCTACCATAGGCCCTAGTCTAGCTAAACTTCTAGAAAGAGTAGATATGTCTCTAAGATAAAACCTTATAAAGGAATTTTCAGAAGACCAATAACTGGCTCTGAGAATATCTTCTAGGGCAACTTTGTTAAACCATGCCCATGATGAAGCTAGAGCTCTGACTTCGTGAGCATTAACCTTAGGCAACTCAAGAATAGAACCTTCATAAGCAAACCTTATTGTTTGAACAATCCACCTTGACACAGTGTCAGAAGAAATCTCCTTCTGATAGTTTTCTAAATGAGAGATAAATACCCTCTTGCGATTTTTCCTTCTCGGAAAAACTCTAGTAAGATAAATCCTAAGGGCCCTAACAGGACAGAGCAATGGAGTATCACCTTGACCTTTAAGGGCAGGAATACAAATTGCTGGACTCAGCACTGAAGGCAGCTGATTCTTGGCAAGAAAACCTGGAAAGGTGAACAACGTAACAGACTGATCAGAAAACTGAACGTCTGTTACAGAAAAAGCATGAACTTCACTTCACCTTCTACCTGATGCAAAAGCAATAAGAAAAACTGTCTTCAAAGTTAATTCCTTGAACCCACAGGATTCCAGTGGTTCATAAGGAGGAGCCAGTAGGGAGGATAGAACTAAGGTTAAATCCCACTTGGGAAAATGAGATCTCAATCTGGGTCGCTCTAGCTCAAAACTTTTAACCACATCCGACAAGACAGATTCATTAGAAAAATCTATTTTTGAAATTTGCTTAAGTGTAGTGGAAATTGCAGAACGATACCCCTTCACTGTAGCTGGGCAAAAATTCTTATTATGTAGAAAAATTAGGAATTCTGCAAACCCATTTATAGTTGGATTGCAGGGATCCATTTGCCTTCCGATACACCAATCCACCCAAGATTTCCACCTGTAATCGTACAAATTGTTGGTGGAAGATCTTTTCGAGGAGTAGATTCGTTGGGCAACTGCTCTAGAAATGCCAGACGCTTCCATCTGTTGTTGCATAGCAAATAAGCGTGAAGACGAAAGATGCCTGGCGTGGGATGTAACATCAGAGATACCGGTTGATACAACAGATCTTGATTCAGAGGAAGCTGTAGTGGAGGAGCAACCAGTAATGATAGTAGGAGAGGAAACCAAGGTTGTGCCTCCCAAAGAGGAGCAATTAACCAAACTAAGCACTCCTCTGTCTGTATCTTCCTGAGACATTGTAATATCAGAGGAAATGGAGGAAACGCATATGCTAACATCCCTTTCCAGCTGATCGAAAGAGCATCCACTGCATATGCCTCTGGGTCTGGAACAGGTGACACAAACACTGGAAACTTCTTGTTCAGCCGAGTAGCAAAGAGATCTATTAGAGGAGAGCTCCATAGCTGACAGATCTGATCTACCACTCTCTGGTTCAATGACCACTCTGTCTGAACAACTTTCATTTTCCTTGAAAGGCAGTCTGCCAAGATGTTCAATTTCCCTGGGAGGAACCATGCCTTCAGGGATACCTTGTGCTCTGCACACCACAATGCAACCTGCATTGTCAGATTGCACAGGGTCCTGGAATGAGTCCCCCCCTGTTTGTTGATGTGAGCTGCTACCGTTTTGTTGTCTGTTGCCAACAAAATGGAACGACTCTGAACATGAACGGTAAATGCCTGAAGAGCCAGGAAGACTGCTTTTAGCTCTAGGACATTGATATGTTGTCCTTTCCATTCTACAGGCCATATGCCCGAGGCCATATGACTGTCTAGGTGTGCTCCCCACCCATCCAGACTTGAGTCTGTGAACAACTGAAAGTCTGGAGGGGGATGATGGATTGGAGACCAAGACATTAAAAACTCCTTGTCTAGCCATTGTTGCACAGCCCTGGGGAACCAAGGATGTAGCCTGATTTGTTGTTCCCAGAGACAATCTTCCTGGGACCATCTCTCTTTGATTCCCCACTGGAGAGACCTCTTGTGTAACCTCCCCCAGGGAAGAAGATTCGCCATTGATTCCATCTGTCCTACAATGGAATGCAGCTGACGAGCTGAAGCTTGTCTGGCATTCAACAGTAGAGTTAACGCCTGTTGAAAAGTTGATATTCTCTCCAAAGAAGGACCCACCTGACCTTTGATCAAGTTGAACCGGGCTCCTAGAAAACAGAATTTCTGTGTTGGAACCGTTCTGATTTCTCCCAATTGGGGACAAATCCTAGTTCCAGTATAATGTTCAGAAGTCTTCTGCTGTGTTGCCAAGACTGGACTTCTGAAACAGACAGTTGTAGCCAATCGTCCAGGTAAGCGTGCACTCGAATACCTAGCCGGCGGACATGCCTCAAAACGGCTTTCAGAACACGGGAAAACACATACGGGCTCACTGAGAGCCCAAATGGGAGAGCCCGAAACTGATATATTTTCCCTTTGAAAAAGAATCTGAGATAACGGCGAGACTTCCGATGAATCGGAATATGAAAATAGGCATCTCTCAAATCGAGAGATGTCGCCCAATCGCCTTTCTGTAAAGACATCCTGACTGTGTCCAGAGTCTCCATTTTGAAATGTGGACAAAGGACGAATTTGTTCAGACGAGACAAATCTATGACTGGTCTCCACCCGCCTGACCTCTTCTTCACTAGGAAGATTCGACTGAAGAAGCCCCGTCTTGGGTGACATGTCTTGACTTCTTCTATGGCATGTTTTTGTAATAATGCTGTAACCTCCTCCTTGAGGATCTGCATCTTCACAGAGTCCTGAGGCATTCGAGTGCACCACTGTGGTGGACTTCGAAATAACTGTGGAAGGACACGTAGTTGAATTCGATACCCACTTCGGACAACAGAGAGAGTCCAAGTGTCCGAGGTGATGTTTTCCCAGGCCTTTTGGAAGAAAAAAATTCTTCCTCCTGTTTGTAAATCTGATCTTGGGATCTGATGTACTACGGAATTGCATGTTCTTAAATGAGGGAAGGCCTGGGAACCGAAGTGGGCACCCCTAAGGGGGAGAGGGTTTCTGGCCCTTTCCCTTTTTAGAGGACTTAAATGAAGCCTGATTATTTACATTTTTTCTAGCATTTCTCGCAGTCCTGTTGGCCTGCGAGAAATTAGAGGTTCTAGAAGAACCTGGTCCCACCGTAACACTCAAGGTGTTAGGCCTGCCCTTGGAATTGTATCCAGAGGGTTTTTTATCTTTATTCTTAAAACCTGATGACTGTTGCTTACTGGCATTAACCACAGCCATCTGTAAGGACTTATGTGCCAAACTTTCTTTATACTGACTAACCACTTCAGGAAACTTATTACCAAAAATAGTAGCAGATTCCATAGGCTGCACACGTAATGACTGTTTACACTCTGTGTCCAAATCTGTTACAGATAAACAGGCATCTCTTCTAGCTAAAAGAGGCCCTGAAGCTAGCCTAGATAATATCTCAACCAAATGCGACTGAGATTGTGCAACTGCCTGTAAATAGCGAGATACTTCTAACTTCTAACATGTCATCCTTTGAGAGGTTTTCATTCTTAATGGTTTTAAGAGTCCCACATAAAAACAGCTCAGAATGTGAAGCTACTTGAATACCGGCCCTAGCCAGCTTCTCCCAGTTCTCTAACGTTGAAAATTGAACGTTATGAGAAGATGGAATAGCTGATCCTTGTTTTATAACATCCTTTAAACCTGGGTTTAAAGAAGGGGGATCTAAACTAATATGTGGATTAATTGCCTCATATGATGACGGTAGAAAAACTCTAGGTTTGCTGTTTAATGCCACAAACGAACCTGGTTTGAACCCCTTGGGATAGATTGGAAGAGGAGACATTGCAATCTCTTCTTCACCTTTTAAGCGTTTATTCATTTTAACCAAAGATTCCACCACACTATTAGACTGTGGCAGAGCTAAAGATACTGTGGCAGTCTGGTCTGGATCCTTGAAAAATTCCAAGGCTGAAGTACCAGACATCTTGTTAGTAACTTCAGGAGTAGGACAAACCTCCGAACCTAACCTGGATCGAAGCTTAACAATGGCATCTCTGTAGGACAGAGATTCCTTAGGTACTTCTAATTCCCCTTCATTATCATCATCCTCTGAAACCACACCAATGGTTTCATTGGATCCAACACAAAGCTGAATCTGATCTGCACAAGGATCAATATTCTGTTCAGTCCCAGAATCTACTGAAGACAAAGATTTTTCTTTATCAACAGTAGATGAATTCTGTGAAAAAGTGTCCATTCTTTCTGACAATTTTTTCAACATGTCTCCCTGTTGCTTTACTAGCTCAGATAGTAGAGCAACAGAAGGGTCAGTAGAAGTGTTCTTAGGGGACATAACTCTAGGATGTCTAAATCTAGGAGACCTAGATCTAGATCTGTAGCGTTTAGAATGTCTAGGTGACCTTGACCTATGTCTTGTCCTAGGAGACCTCGACCTATGTCGTGGCCTAGGAGATTTAGACCGAGGTCGAGACGTGTGTGTATGTTTACGTCTGGGAGGATCCCAAGACAAAACAGACTCCACACTGGACCCTGAATCAAAAGAGGAAGAGCTCCTAGAATGTCGAGCCCTCCTGGTAGGAGGGTTTGACCTAGGTGGTCTACTCTGCGACTGAATATCTGTCCTAGGAGACAAAAACTGTCTAGGAACAGATCTATTTCTCTCAAAGGCTACATCCATGGGAGTCACTGACCTGGATGGAACCTGTCTTGTAATGTTTACATTAGAAACATTAATACCAGGAGCCTGAGTGACAGAATCAGAATCAGACTCATGGTTTCTGTTTCTTTCATGTTGTCCAATGTCAGTGGCAGAAACTGTAACACTGACATTAGGAAGAGCTGTATGCTGTGTATTCTCTAGCCCAGGACCATTTTCAGGAACCTGTGATAGAGGTACATTTCTTTTCTTTAAACGGTCTGACCTCTGCAGGCATTTATGGAACTTGCGCCAAAGCTCCTCATCCCACAGAGAGCAGACTTCGCATGTCTGAGAGGGAGAACAGGAATTGTTCCTGCAAAACCTGCAAACCTCATGGTTATCCCAATAAGGCATAATCCTACTACATGGTTTACCTGCCCTACCTGAACATCGTTTGTTCTGAGTCGACATCTTTTATAATAAACTGAATTAAACTGAACTAAGAGAATAATTCGAAATAAACGATAGAACAAACAAAAAATACAGAAAAATGAAGAGAGAAAACGGAAGTCCGAACTTAGGAACAGTCCGAAATTACCTATCGCGAAAGCGAAAGTAATTATCGGAAGAAAAAACAAAGGAAAGAAAAAACTGAAAAAATAATTAATAACTAAAGAAAAATGTAGAAACATGTAAGCAAAACAAAATAAACTCAAGAACGGCTATGGGTGAGACCCTTTACCCACTACCGGCACGGCTTGAAATTTCCTTCAAATATGCACGTGTTATCTCGGTGCCCGCTTGAGGTAAATTGATTTTTTGTATACGTGTACGAGTGACGTAGTCACTTTATGTGTACGTACTAAGAGGTGGCTCAAATGATTTTCGGGACTACTACTTCTCAAGCGGTAATTCACGGGTGAATCGACTCATAGCATTATTCAGATGTATCGTAGGTTTAATGAGACAAATCTGGTTATTTTACATTTTTGGAAGGTGGCCAGTCAGTGTGTCAGACTAGCCATAATTAGCTTTTCTTGTCCAGGCTGTATTTGGCCGTCTGGAATATAGGTTGGATTATAGAATAATATTTTCATTTGTTCATTTCTCTCTGTGTATTGTTATTGTTTTTCTTATAATTACAATGTTCATATAACTTACTTCAGAAATATAATTTAAAACAGTTTTTTTTATCCTAATTAATCAAATACATTTGCTAATATGTGCATGCATGTCTAAATAATCAAAGTTGGCATAAATCTTTTTGCAATGTACCTGTTACTTAGCACTTCTTAATATGATAATGCATTTGAAAATTAATTTGCTTGTTTACAGTGTTAATTATTAATTCAATACATTTTTATTTTACCCTTTTAATCTAAACCTAATTGCTGTTTACATAGGTCCAGATAAAAGGGGATATCAGGAAATTATTTTTTCTTATTTCTCCACGAAAACATACGTTGTGGGTACTCTTTAGAAGCGCCTCAGTGAGGTACTTCTAAAGGGTACCCACAACATGTTTTCATGGAGGAATAAGAAAATATCAATATATATATATATATATATTTTTTTTTTTTTTTTGAAAAGGGCTCATCTGGAGCTCTATGTTTACTGACAATTTTGTCATATGGTGGAAATACTGAAATTTTGATGTTTTACATTGGAATCCACTGCTATTTAATGGTCAGTATAATCAGATGAATTTTAACTGTTACATCACAAGGGGAATACTGATATTTCAATGCTAAAAAAAATGGGATCCCAGAAAATATTCTTCAGATTTTATCATTTGTCAATATGGTCGAATTTCAATGGCTCGATCATCATTGCAACCATGGAAATGTGTTCTAGACATCCAATGGTAGTTCCTGTTAATTACAGACCCAGGTCAGGAGGCAAATGGAAATAATTTAAGGATGTCTTTTTGATTTTCTACAAAATTACTGGTATGTTGAGTATCCTCATGAGAATCACCTCAATGAGGCAATTCTAAATTTCCTTAAAATATCCCTAAGGTTTGTTTTCTTCAGCTATCAGAAGAATTTCCCTTGAGGACGCTAAAACAAGTTTGAATCAGCCACGTGATGTTCATTCCATTGAAGTATTATGTAAATATATGAACAGTATTAGATCCAGCTGAGACCTGTCAGCTTCTACACTGTTTACCATTCTGTTTTTGATTTTTCAAACATCACTTTCACAGAAATATGCTTTTTTTTTCCCTAAATTCAATATGGAAAAACCTTTTTTTAGATATTTTGGGTAAAAATTTCATATGGCTGGGGAGTTTAGCCACTTCTATGGCATTCACTTCTTGTTGTGTTTTGTCATTAGCACTTAAAACGCCATATTTGTCGCAGACAACAATTGTGGTTTTTTTTTTGTTTTTTTTTATTCATAGGAAAGCCTTGACATTTCATGTGAATCATTTGCTTAGCAGATGATTCACATGAAATGTCAAGACTTGTTTTCTGTACAAATTTAAAAAAAAAAAAAAAAGAAAGAAAATGAAATGTCTGCTGCAGTTGTGATTGGTGCTTTAATCCTTAAAGCGCCAATCACAACTGCAGCAGACAACATTTTTTTTTTTTTTCTATTTTTCAGAGCTGCTTAGCATACGATTCACATGAAATGTCAAGACTTGCTTTCTCAGAAAATTAAAAAAAGAAAATTTAGAATGTCATCTGCTACAAATTTTGCTTGGCGCTTTAAGGGTTAAGGATTAACATAGAAGGCCTATGTATTAGAAAATTGGGATGACAGACTAGAGTGCATATTGTGGAACCATCTTTCTGTAGGACAGGCATCATGTTTACCTAAAGTATTGGGACAGACAGACCTGAATAAGACAGGTCAGAGTAAACATGGTAGAGCCAGATCAGACACCACAGACTGAAGTGTCTGATCAGGATCTACAACACTGTTTGCCACTTGTTTAGCAGGTTTTAAATACATCAGCCAGTATCAGAACTGATTTATTCAAGTTTTACTACAAGTATTTTAACCCTTGTCCTGCTGAATAAATTAAGATGCCACACCCACTTCTAATTTTCAGCCAGTCAGATTACTTGATCCGGATTGTTGCTTTAAATTCACATATATAGTAGCAAACAGTGCAGATCTGGAGCTGCACTGTTTGTAAAAGTAGGGGTATATCCGGGTTCAGCAGGACAAGTATTAACCTTTACTACTCTCTGGGCAAATTCAGCAGACAACAAATTAATGATATTTTTATTATTATTTTTCATACAAAACAGACACTGACATTTCATGCAAACTGTCTTCATTGGAGACAGTTTGCATCACAAAAACATGCCTATATAATGTTGACCCCCTTAAACCCCACTTTTATATAGTAAAACTGGGGTTTACAGGGGTATACATTATTTTTCATATTTCTGCTCAAAACATAGATTGTGGGTACTCGTTAGAACCGCCTCGGCGAGGCGGTTCTAACGAGTACCTACAATCTATGTTTTTGAGCAGACATAAGAAAAATATTAGAATTTTTATCTGAAAATTTTCATATTTTGCTGGTAAATTTTCCAATATATTTGAATAGGCTTGTTTTCGTAATGGCATGAAATTATAAATCCTGTTTTCTGGAAAAACATCACGAAAACATACCTATATAATTTTGACCCCCTTAAACCCCACTTTTAGATAGTGAAACTGGGGTTTACAGGGGTATGCATAATTTTTCTTATTTCTGCTCAAAAACATAGATTGTGGGTACTTGTTAGAACTGCCTCACTGAGGCGGTTCTAACAAGTACCTACAATCTATGTTTTGAGCAGAAATATGAGAAATATCAGAGCTTTTTATATAAAAATTTTTACATTTTGGAGGTGAAATATTCTATATATTTGAATAAGCATGTTTTCGTAATGTAAGAAAAAGCAGTTCATTATGTGGTCCGCTGAAAATATTACCCAGCATGCTAAGCCCTCAGGTGTTGAAATACTAATGGTAAATATGGTACTTCAGTTTTTTTTCCAGGCAGTCCATAATTATCATCACAGTATTTATTTGTGGATCAGATTTGCACTATAAACTGTAATAGTTTTGAATAAAGGCTTTTTATATTCTCTTCTTTCATTCAGTTACCATGGTTTCAAGAAAGTTCTCCTTACACTGTTGCATATTTACTCTGAATTCATATTCTGACACCTTAACCCTTAGCACTGGGAAAATTCTCAGCAGACGCCATATTGAAATTTTTTTTTTTTTTTTTTTCTAATTTTTCCCAGAAAACAGGTTTGGATGTTTCATGCAAATTGTCTCCTAGACAAATTTCATGAAATGTCAAATCTTGTTTGTTGGGAAATACCAGAAAAAAATATCACCAGTTTGTTGTCAGATGAATTTGCCCAGAGAGTGGTAAAAGTTAAATGTCCACTACCCCATTTTAGACAATAAACTCTCCAATGCTATGTAAATTTTGGAATTCCAATGTCAATTTTAGGTATGATAGGCTACCTGATTTAGGTATTCCTAGAAAAAAATAGCTAAACTATTTGTAAACAGTGATCATACACCACCTTCTGCGGCCTCTGATCTGGATCTGCACTGTTTGCTAATTACCCTTTTGGGGGTCTCCAGGCTAAAATGGGTTGATCTACCTAAAAGATTCTAAAATTATTTGATAGTTGTGCAGGTAATGTAAACCCTGATCAAAATGCTCCTTTAAGAGAAGTTAGATTAGCGTCGACATTTGTTAAAAATTAGTCCTTTCTGTCTAAATACTTGGGGTAAATACAGTAACTGCTATAGAAATTCAGATCTATGTAGTCATGATTTCAAATAAGAAGGGGTATCTACATATTATTTTTCTTATTTCCCCATAAAAACATATGTTGTGGGTACTCATTAGAAGCACCTCGCTGAGGCGCTTCTAATGAGTACCCACAACATATGTTTCTGTGGTCATACAAGAAAGCTATCGGTACTTTTTGGATTAAAAAAAACAAAACAAAAAAAACCCCCACCTTATCTGGAGTTATGGTAGGTTCTTGATTTGCAATTCTGTTTTCAGCCTATTTGGTAATTCTCAGATTTTTTTCCTTGAAACATCATGTCTTCTACGATATTATTTTCTAGTCTATATGCGGTATCGCATGAACAGTGTTGGAGATCAAATGTCACAGCAAATCCCTCTTGCTGTCGAAATCTTTGAGATTAAATCTACGAGTCTGAGGCTGGCTCAGAGAAAACCAACTGTTTTTGTATGTCAGTGCCAGTGGCACAGACCAGCCAGTCTGCATACCGTATTCCACCTAATTACCGCACTGTGTGCCTAGGTTTTTCAAACTTGCTGGAAAAAGTTGTAGCAAAATGTCTACTTGATGTTTAAAGTGAATGATACTTTGAAATATTTATTTATTTATTTATTTATTTTCATTTTTCACAGAGAATAAGGCTTGAGAATTCACAAGAAATGCCAAATCTTATTTTCTCAGAAAAAAATAAAAAATAAAAAAAAAAAAAATCACAATTTTGTCTGCTACAATTTAGGTTAGCATTTTAAGGGTCAATAAGGGAGTACACTTGAAAGGTCTGTATTTTATGATGCCTATTTGATACATTTTCCCATAGCTCTATATAAGAGAGGGTATCAAGAAATTATTATTTTTCTTATTTCTCCAGAAAAAACATATGTTGTGGGTATTCATTAGATGCACCTCATTAAGGGGCTTCTAATGAGTACCTACAACATATGTTTATGTGGTGAAATAAGAAAAATATCAACAATTTTTGCATGAAAAAAGTGCCTTATCGAGAACTATTTTTGTCTGATTGTGTGTTTATAGAAAAATGGATTGTAATGTCAAGATTTAAAATAGCTTGGCTGTGGTCTTATAGGGGCCCTGCTTTTTTGGGAAAGAAGGAAAAAGTGTTTTAAAGAGTGATCTAGTAATATTTTGTGACACTTTTCAGGAACATGAAATGTCCAACCTTATTTTCTCAGGATGTCATGTTTTGATCAGTAATTTAAAGGCACCATATTCCGCAAAAATAGACATTTTTATCCAAGAAAGGTTTAATAATTGATATATTGTATTAATACGATCATAAAATGTGGCACCTGACAGCCAGTAAAATTTCAATTAGTCTCACGTTCTTGAAATGAAATGATTTTTTATAGTATCTCAGAATTAATGTTGGCAACATTAATTCAGAGATACGATAAAAAATCATTTCATTTTTGATCCAGTTCAAGAACAGGAGACAAACTGAAATTTTACAAGCTGTCAGATGCCACATTTAATAATTGTATTAATACCATATATCAATTTATCAAACCTTTTTTGGATAATAAAATATCTGTTTTTGAAGAATATGAAGCCTTTAAGGGCTAAGGAGTTTTGAGTAAATCACAACAGTCACTATGATGTGCACAATAAGTGATACAGTAAACTCAGGGGCTGTTAAGGTGTCTGCTGCACCAGTTGTATATTATTAATTCATTGTCTTTGGTAAAGTGATGACTTCTTATATGCCCTAGTCAGCTAATTACCTCACTATGTGCTTAGGTTTTTCAAAATTACTTGAAAAACTTGCAGTAAAGTATTCGCCTAATTAGGCACACTTTAAAGGAAGATCAGTAGAGGACTTCATGAAGGGCATATTTAATCATGCACATGCAATTTTGTTTCTGATTTTGTTTATAACCCAAGGCAATTCAAATGTATACCAACAAAATATGCTTTTATAAAGTAGATAACTAGATAGGTAACTGATTGGCACTGTGGCTCATTTGGTGGAGTATCGCCTTTGTGACGGGGATGTCGTGGGTTCAATCCCTGGCTGAGTCATTCAAAGACTTTAAAAATGGGATTAGCTGCTCTTTCACTTTTGTGCTCAACATTAAGAAAATGAACTAGAACTGGTTGACCTGGTGTCAGTATAATGTGACTACGAGAGGTGTCTTGTGTCTGGGGTGAAATATTTCAGTGAGGCAGTACTCTGAAAGTGAGCATTAAGATCCCTGCCACATCCTCACATATGACTGAAAGATTGTTGAAAGATTGTTATATAGAGTATTACTGACATTATGTTTTATTTATTTTAGGCGTTTATGTGATGAAGAGGATGAACTCAGTGAAGTGGAACCTGATGCCGTCCCAACGGAGGTGCGGGATTGGTTAGCGCTCACTTTCACTCGCTCAATGAGCAACATCAAACGCAGAGGAGAGGAAAAGCCAAAGTTTCGCAGTGTGGCAAATGCAATACGGGCAGGCATTATGGTGGATAGGTAAGACAATTTTGTTATAAAACAGCTTTATTTCCTTTAGATTAAGAAGATGCTTAAATATATCATCTGTCAAAAACTGTGGGTAGTAGCTACAGGTGAGGTTATTATGTCCCCCACCATAGGGGGGACATATTGTTTTTAATACGGATACTGTCGGTGTTGGTGTAACCTCTTGTCTGCACTCTATCTCCTTAATGAATGGATGGATTTTGGCCAAACTTACACAAATTTATCATTAGGTGGGGGAAAAATGCTGATTAGATTTTGATTACCTTGACCCTGTTTTCAAGGTCACACGAGGACTTAGATTGTTGGAAAAAACTTGAAAATTGCTGGTCCGCACCCTATCTGCTGAAGGAACAAATGGATTTTGACCATACCTGCACATCTAGATTGCTGGGACATGTAAAAGAACTGATTAGATTTTGATAACCTTGATCCCATTTTCAAGGTCATATGATGGCTTAGATGGTTGGAAAATGGCTTGTCTGCACCCTATTTTTTGAATGAATGGATGGATTTTTACCAAACTTTTGTTCATCTATATTGTTGTGACATGGAAAAGAACTAATTAGATTTTGGTGACCTTAACCCCATTTTCAAGATCAAAGGAGGGCTCAGATTGTTGGAAAATGGCTTGTCTGCACCCTATCTCATGAAGGAATGGATGGATTTTGACCAAACTTGATTTTGATTAGATTTTGGTGACCTTGACCCCATTTTCAAGGTCACAGGAGGTCTCAGATTGTTGGAAAATGGCTTTTCTGCACACTATCTCCAGAATGAATGGATGGATTTTGACTAAACTTGGACAGATATATTATTGAGACAGGAAGAACTGATTAGATTTTGGTGACCTTGACCCCATTAGATTTTGGTGACCTTGACCCCATTTTGAAGGTCACGCTAGGCTTAGATTTTGGGAAAAGGCCCCAATCGACCACATACACACACAAAAAAAGATAAATTATAGATACAACCTTTTTCAGTGATAGGTCTGTCTGATAGGTGGGGGACATATGTTTTCCTCCGAAAACACTGTTCTAGCTTCAGAGATGAGATCTGCCAATTAGCAGGTTTCTAATTTTTTTGTCAGCATCAGGACCATTTTCGAGATAAGTTTAAATGTGAGGAGAAAATTTGGGCAAAGTTGTGTGTTGATGGGGGTGGGGGAGGGGGGTGCAGGGTGAGGTGCAGGGGTGTATATTTAAAATGCATACTGTACTTGTTCTTCTTCTACACCAGAAAGGCAGCATATACAAGGTCTCCTATCGTGAGTTGTTATGGATTCTCAGGGATTAAAAAACGGAGGTTTTCGGGAATTGACCTGATTTTATGATGCCTCCTTCTTGACCCCAGGCTTATCTGTTTTTTTCCCTTTGGCTATCTTTATCACTTGGTTATGGATAATGAATGTGATCGTTTGGGACATGTGTTAGAAATTACCTCGTGGGTCACTACTGGAATTCCTACCCGAGGAGATTCCAATAAGATATGTTATTAGTGCAAAAATAAAAAAAAAGCAAAGTTATCCTCTGACTATCCCGTAATCACAGCCTATGTTGGTGTGTGGTTACAGAGTTTAAAAATCTGTGAACGAAAACTGACTTGCAGGGTATGGTCTTTTTCAGAGAATTTGGACAATATTCAGAATATTGTCTTTTGAATTTTTACCCATAATGACAACTGTGACCACAAAACAACTTTTTTATGAAATAAAATGGTACGTCAGAATTTACTTATACTTAAAAGCGTTTTCTGGTTTTTTGAACATCTGTGCGTTGAAGGAAATTCAGAATCTAGGTTTATACTTCTAAGTAAGTGCTCGTATTAACTGGAATTCAATACATTACGAAAACATGCCTATTCAAATATACTGAAAATTTTACATCAAAAAAACAAAAATTTTCAGATATAAAATTCTGATATTTTCTTACTTCTGCTCAAAACATAGATTGTGGCTAATCATTAGAACTGCCACACCGAGGCAGTTCTAGCGAGTACCCACAATCTATGTTTTTGAGCAGAAATAAGAAAAATAATGTATACCCCTGTAAACCTCAGTTTTACTATATAAAAGTGGGGTTTAAGGGAGTCAGAATTATATAGGTATGTTTTCGTTATGTCTTTTGAAGAGATTAGTGTATTGGATTCATATTTTATACACAGGTACATAATTATAAAATGATGGCTAAGTTGGATGATTAAGGGTAGAATCTATCAATTATTATGGGAGTTATGGCACCTTTTCAACTTCAGGTTTTGCAAAATGCTTGTTTCCGGGTGAGGATGGCCCTTGGGCAGGGGCATCTGTGTTGTATTGACACATTTCCAGTCTTTTTTTCTGGCTCAGCCTGTTTCACATACTCCCAGTTGTTTTCTTTATGGTCTCAATTCAAATTAGGTTTTAGAGTTTAATTTAGATCATCATGTTAGGTTTAATTAAAATTCTAATCCAGGAAGCAGTCTAGATTGCCAAGTGCAAGAGCTTAATCTTCAGATTGTCCGACATTGTTAACCCTTAAAGTGCTAAACATAGTTTGAGCTGACAACATTTTATATTTTTATTTTATGGAGAAAATAAGGCTTGGCATTTCAAGTGAATCACCCACTATGTGGATAATTCGCATAGAATGTCAAGCTATATTTTTTCAGATCAAATAGAGAAAAAAAAAATGTTGATGGCTGCTGTTGTGATTGGCACTTTTAAAGTGCTAAGCAGGTTCGGATGTTTGTTTGTTTGTGTTGAGGTTTTACGGCCCAGTCAACCTAATGGGGTCATGTCGAGCGCGGTCAGTTAACCTAACCACACGTTTACTGGGCAGGTTTAGTCCTCTAAGCGGTTAACCAATATTGTGCACATTCTTTCGCCAGAAACTGACAACTGCCCTTCTTGAATCAGCGGAAGGGAGAGAATGACCGTAGAAAATATTTCATGATCAATCTCCACGAAAGAATGTTGCCGACCTCGGCGGCGGTTGAACCCGCGACCTCCTGGTCTCCAGTCGGACGGCGCATCCAACTGAGCCACCGAGGCCGGCGCAGGTTCGGATGTACTGCATTGTATAAGGTTAGAGTATAATTGAGACAATAAGAAGAACTTTAACAAATATTATTTTCTGTATGTTAGCCTATACAAAATATGAAGTGAGCTTTTTTTTTTCTCAGGGGCAGTGTTTTTTCACATCACAAAAACATGCCTATATAATTTTGACCCCCTTAAACTCCACTTTTATATAGTAAAACTGGGGTTTACAGGGGTATGCATTATTTTTCTTATTTCTGCTCAAAAACATAGATTGTGGGTACTCGTTAGAACCGCCTCGGCGAGGCGGTTCTAACGAGTACCCACAATCTATGTTTTGAGCAGAAATAAGAAAAATATCAGAATTTTTATCTGAAAACTTTCAGGTGATTGATTGTGAAATTTTCAATATATATGAATAGGCGTGTTTTCGTAATGAGAGGACCACGATGATTATTAAGAAAGGATGGAAGCCGGTCTCGCTGGCTCAGTTGGATGCGCGTCCGACTGGTGATCAGGAGGTTGCTGGTTCAACCCCCATCGGGTCAGCAACATTCTTTCCTGGAGATTTGATCATGAAATATTTTCTACGGTCATTCTCTCTCTCCTGCTGAATCAAAAAGGGCAGTTGTCAGTTTCTGGCGAAAGAAAGTGCACAATACTGGTAAACCGCTTAGAGGACTAAGCCTGCCCAGTAAAAGTGTGGTTAGGTAAACTGACCGCGCTCGACATGGCCCCATTGGGTTGACTGGGCCGTAAAACGTCAACACAAACAAACAAACAAGAAAGGATTGGGGAAAAAAAAAATCAGCATTTGACAATTTAAAGTATTTTTCTTATTTTTTTTTTTTTTTTTCAGAACATACAGGGTTTGACATGCTATGCAGATTATTTCCTAGAGAGACAACTTGTGTGAAATGCCAAGCCCTGTTTTCTGACAAAAATAAGAGTAATATTAATCTGATCGCATAATCTGTTATCTGCTGCATAAATCTGTCTTAACATGCTTTTAACAAAAATCTTCCTCATTTCTCATATTATATGGTGAAAATGCCATGCTTTACATTGCTCTTGATAGGAGGACTGTCAAGATTAAATAGTTTTTCTTATTTCTACACAAAAACATAAGTTGTGGGTACTCATTTCATAATGTGTTGTCGAAAAAGCAAGAAAAAATATGAAAGTTTTTGTTTTAAAAAAATGCCTTGTCTGGATAGTGATATGGCTAAGAAATATACATTTAAAGATTTTACATAGATGTGTGAACATAAAGCAAAAAAAAAAGAAAAAAAAAAAATAACCAACAGAATCTGTCTTCTGAATTCTTATCTGAGTCATGCTTATAAAGAAATCTTCCAGTTCTGTATATTTCAATATATCCATTATGTTCTTATTTCAGAATATATCGTAGATTGTCAAGTTCAACCGGTTTAAATGTACCTCCCCATGTTCTTCTTATTCTCAAGGTAAGATGACATTTTATACACAACCATTCAAAATCAGAGAAGCATTCAGGTGGTCGAGTGGTTAGTGCCTCTGACTATGAGCCCTGCTAGAAGTGGAGTATCGACTCCTTCATCTCTCTGCATAGCCTTTCATGATCACCTCTATCATATCAGTTTGATAAATAATGTTCAGAGGAATGTAAAACACCAAAGCATCAAAATAACAGAAATTGTGAATCTGGGCTCAGTTGTTCAAAGCATCATTAGCTTAACGAGCTCGTTAGTGGTCAGAATGTTAACTGTTCTAGTAAGTGCAATATCTAATCCACAGGTATTTTTGGTGAAAAAATGTAAGTAGCTTTTGCAATGCAAAAGCTACTCACATATTTTCAGCAAAAAAATTAGCGAATATGCCATATTTAATGATCAGTTTTAATGATACGTTAACTAACAACATTGTTAGTTTTGAAAAAATGGGCCCTGATTCTTTAGCTTGCCTGTACGAAAGTACAGGTAGAGCTATAGCAGACATAGTGCATTGGCTTAAGTTTTTGGTTAAAGTTTTTAAAACGCTGTATCTCCTGAACCTCTGGATGGAAGTTGTTCATACCTGCCCTGATGTTAGATAATAGTCTGAGGTTGTATGCTGTACCATCCCTACCCACATGAGTGACAGATTTCAGAATTTTATTAGCAAAACATTTGTGACCACATGATCTGCAACTGATAGCCAGTCAAATAACAAACTGCCGGGATACCTGTTTAACCCTTAAAGCGCCAATCACAACTGCAGCAGACAACAATTATTTATTTATTTATTTTTAATTTTCAGAGAAAACAAGTCTTGACATTTCATGTGAATTGTCTGCTTGGCAGAAAATTCACATGAAATGTCAAGACTTGTTGTTTTCTTGGGGAAAAAAATAAAAAAAAATTGAATGTCGTCTGCTACAAATTTTGCTTGGCCCTTTTAGGGTTAAGAATGTCATCTACTACCATTTTGCTTAGTAGCCCTTTAACACTTACCATGCTAATTCAGCAGTGACAAACCGATGATATTTTTCCTAGAGAATAGGATCTGACATTTCATGCTAATTGTCTTCAATGGAGACAATTTGCATGAGATGTCAGATCCTGTTTTGTAGGAAAAATAAAAAAATCAAAAAAAAAAATCAGAATGTCATCTGCTGAATTTTTTACCCAGCATGCAAAGCGTTAACCCTAGTCCTGCTGAGCCGGTGTACCGGTTTATCTTACCTTTGCGAACAGTGTAGAGCCAGATCAGTTGAAGAAGCCAACTGATCTGGCACTGCACTGTTTGCCATTAAGTTTGTGAATTTATATAAACAATCTGGATCAAGTTCTGATTGGCTGAAAATTAGAAATTGGTATGGCATCTTGATTTATTCAGCATGTTTTAGGAAAGGGTTAAGGAAGATTGTCAGCCTGAAATCATAAATATAATATCTCATGAAGCACATCTGGTCTTCTTGATAAATTTTGCACAAGGGGAACATGTTCACTTTCTAGGCTAATTAACACTTTGCATACTGGGTAAAAATTTCAACAGATGACATTCTGAAATATTTTAGCTCACCTGGAGCTTTGCTCCAGGACAGCTTATGCAATGGCCTGTTGTCCGTCGTCTGTCCATCCGTCCGTCGTCAGTCCTTCCATTGTTAGCTTTTCACATTTTCGACATCTCCTCCAGAACCGTAAGTTGGATTGAGCTGAAACTTTGTAGGAGGCATTGTGGCAACATGGAGATTCAGAATTGCTAAAATCGTTCCGTTCGGATATCCAAGATGACCACCGACCGCCATGGCGGCCATCTTGAAATTCTTCAAACGACATCTCCTCCCAAATCCTAAGTCCGATTGAGTTGAAACTTGATGGGAGGCATCACAGTGACACAGAGATTCAAAATTGCTAAAATCGTTCCAGGGCGGCCATCTTGAAATTCTATAAATGACATCTCCTCCTAAACCCTAAGTCCGATTGAGCTGAAACTTGATGGGAGGCATCACGGTGACAAAGAGATTCAGAATTGCTAAAATCGTTCCATTCCGATGTCCAACATCTTGAAATTCTTCAAACGACATCTCCTCCCAAACCGTAAGTCAGATTGAGTCAAAACTTGATAGGAGGCATCACAGTGACAGTTGTCAAAGATTCAGAATTGCTAAAATTGTTCCGTTCCGATATCCAAGATTGCGGCTGTGGCGGCCATCTTGAAATTCTTTAAACGATACCTCCTCCAAAACCATAAGTCGGATTGAGCCGAAACGTTATGGGAGGCATTGGAGCGACATAGAGATTCAGAATTGCTAAGATTGTTCCATTCCGATATCCATGGCTGCCATCTTGAAATTCTTCAAATGACATCTCCTCCCAAACTGTAAGTTGGATTGAGCCAAAACTTGATGGGAAGCATCGCAGTGACATAGAGATTCAGAATTGATAAAATTGTTCCGTTCCGGTATCCAAGATGGCCGCCACGGTGTCCATCTTGAAATTCTTCAAACGATATCTCCTCCAAAACCATAAGTCAGATTGAGCCGAAACTTGATGGGAGGCATCGGAGCGACATAGAGATTCAGAATTGCTAAGATTGTTCCGTTCCGATATCCAAGATGGCTGCCATTGTGGCCATCTTGAAATTCTTCAAACGACATCTCCTCCCAAACTGAAAGTTGGATTGAGCCAAAACTTGATGGGAAGCATCACAGTGACACAGAGATACAGAATTGCTAAAATGGTTCTGTTCAGATATCCAAGATGGCCGCCATGGCAGCCATCTTGAAATTCTTCAAACGACATCTAATTCTAAACAATAAGTCAGATTGAGCTGAAACTTGATGGGAGGCTTTGGAGAGTTATAGAGACTCAGAATTGCTAAAATAGTTCTATTCCCGTATCCAAGATGGCTGCCATGGCGGCCATCTTGAATTACTTCAAACGACATCTCCTTCCAAACTGTAGGTGGGATTGAGCCAAAACTTGATGGGAGGCATTGGAGCAACATAAAGATTCAGAATAGCTAAAGTTGTACCGTTCCGATATCCAAGATGGCCACCATGGACGCCATCTTGAAATTCTTCATATGACATCTCCCAAACCGTAAGTTGTATTGAACCAAAACTTGATGGGAAGCATCACAGTGACACAGAGATTCAGAATTGCTAAAATCCTTCCATTCAGATATCCAAGATGGCCGCCATGGTGGCCATGGTGGCCATCTTAAAATTCTTCAAACGACGTCTCCTCCCAAACCATAGGTCTGATTGAGTCAAAACTTGATTGGAGGCATCGAAGCAACATAGAGATTCAGAATTGCTAAAATTGTCATCCTTCTTGAAAATCTTCGAACAACATCTCCTCCGGCTATCTTGTAAGTCTTCAATTGTTATCTGCTGATGAACAGTTAGTTGTATGGAGGGGAAACTTGATGGAAGGCATCGGGGCAGCATGGAGATTTAGAATTGCTAAAAGGATTCCGTTCTGATATCCAAGATGGCCACTATGGCAGCCATCTTGAAAATCTTGAAATCACATCTGCTACAGAAGGGTCTGATTGAGCTTAAACATGATTGGAGGCATTGGGGTGATATGGAAATTCAGAATTGCTAAAATCTACCTGTTCCAATGTTCAAGATGGCCGCCATCTTGAACTTCTTCAAATCACATCTTCTCCCAAACAGTAAGTCAGGTTGAGCCAAAACTTGATGGGAAGCATCGGCGTGAAATGGAGATTCAGAATTGCTGAATCTTTTAGTTCCAGTATACAAGATGATGGCCATGGTGTCAATCTTGAAACTCTTCAAACAACATCAGATTCTGAATTGCTAAAGGCCATATGCTCTGACAGCCAAGATGGCCACCATGGCACAATGTAACATATCATGATCAGCCTGATCCAGGTGAGCGATTTCTGGCCCACTTGGACCTCTAGTTCTTATTTTCCCTAGAAAATAGGATTTGACGCTTAATGCAGTTTGTCTCCTAAAGAGACAGTTTGCATGAAGTTTCAGATCCTATTTTCTAAGAAAAATATGATCAGTTTGTCTTCTGCTGAATTTGCCTGTAGCAGTTTTGTTCACCAAAGTTTGACAAAATAGCATATGCAAACAGTGCAAACATAGATCAGATGGCTCCTGAAGAAGCAATCTGATCAGGATCTACACAGTTTGCCATACCACTAAGTAGTTTAAGAAACAACTGTATAAAAGGCAAAATTTAGGCCAAAAAAAAGGTATGAAATAAATTTTTCAAAATTTTAAGACATTTACCATACCATAGTCCCCTACCTATTCAGACATCTTGGAGCAGCAAACTGTTGTCCCTGATCAGTGCCTGATCTGGGTCTGCACTGTTTGCTCAGGCTTGTCTGTCCCAATACTTAGGGCATGCATTACGAAAACACGCCTATTCAAATAATACAGAAAATTTCACCACCAGAAACTGAAAGTTTTCATATAAAAATTCTGATATTTTTCATAATTCTGCACAAAACATAGATTGTGGGTACTCGTTAGAACCGCCTCGCCGAGGCGGTTCTAACGAGTACCCACAATCTATGTTTTGAGCAGAAATAAGAAAAATAATATATACCCCTGTAAACCCCACTTTTACTATATAAAAGTGGGGTTTAAGGGGGTCAACATTATATAGGCATGTTTTCGTGATGTGTACCAGAGTTGTGGAATTATCAAATTTTTATCCCTTGTCCACAGTCAAGTAAATATTCAAAACTTGTCCAACCAAGATATATTTGCCAGAAAATTGACAAGTATCTTATTTCTTGAAGAAAATGTTGTCGGTTCTCATTAGAAGAGCCTCAGTTAGGCACTTCTAATTAGTACTCACAACATGTTAGTCCTTGTCCCAGCACAAGTAAATTGAAATTTCTTGTCCTCAGGGACAGTTGGACAAGTTGGACATGATATTTCCAAAGCCCTGTCAGGTAATATATTTATCCCTTGTCATGCTGAATAAATTAAGATGCCACACCCACTTCCAGTTTTCAGCCATACAGATTACTTGATCCAGGTTGTTGATATAAATTCACATACTGAATGATAAACAGTGCAGACCCAGATCTGATCTGGATCTATCTATACTGTTTGCTAAGGCAGGGTATATCTGGGTTCAGTAGGACTAGGATTATCATTATTTATCTTCTTTTTCAGCATTTGGATGACTGGTCTTTCAATGTGTTTTCTGTGAACAGTGCCTCTGATGGACACGCTTTGAAATATGTTGGTTATGAGTTGTTGCAAAAGTATGATTTAATAACAAAGTTCAAAATAAACAATAATATGCTGGACAATTTCCTGCTTCAACTTGAGGTCGGATACAGCAAACACAAGAACCCTTATCACAATCTCGCCCATGGGGCAGATGTTGCCCAGACTGTTCATACAATATTGTCTCAAAGCAAACTCGTGGTAAGTTGCCTTCTGTTTACAGTCATTACCAAAACATGCCTATTCAAATATACTAAAAATTTAACCACATTTTATATTTTAATAAAAATAAACATTTTCAGATAGAAAATTCTGATATTTTTCATATTTGTGGGTACGCCTTAGAACTGCCTTGGCGAGGCGGTTCTAACGGAACCACAATCTATGTTTTTGAGCAGAAATAAGAAAACTAATGTATACCCTTGTAAACCCCTTTTTTACTATATAAAAGTGGGATTTAAGGGGATCAAAATTATATAGGCATGTTTTCATGATGAAAACATCATATGGTGCAAACACCAATGGCTCCTTGACTATGCTGATTCAAACTCATTTTTGAGTCCCTATGAAATTCTTTCAGTAACTTAACCCATTGTAGACTGAATGAACTCCTCCACACTATACACTGGAAGATTCTAATTTCGATTTGAGGTATGTCAGGCTATGCAATTTAGATATTCCTGGAGAAAAATGGTTGAACTGTTTGCAAACAGTGGAGATCCTGATCAGATGCCGCATTCTGCAGCATCTGATCTGGGGTCTGCACTGTTTGCCAAATACCGTTTTAGGGGTTTCCAGAATACAATGGGTTAAAAGAACTAGGGATTTTTAGGGCAATTTTATCATGAAAATACATGTTGCATGTACTCATTAGTACACTCAACATTACATTGTTTTATAGAAGATTGAAAATACTTCCCTAAATTATCCCCATTTGCCTCCTGACCTGGCACTAAGATTAACCATCAGTGGTTTGAACTACCCATGTCTAGAAGAAGTTTCCATGGTCCCAGAGATATTCAAGCCATTGAAGTTAGACTGTATTTATTAGCACACATCAGCCTGCCGCTCGGGATGAGCTGTAGTGAGCACTTGTCCATCATCTGTCTGTCTGTAAATTTATTTAAATGATATGGGCCGTCTCATGTGAAAAAGTGCCTTTGAACATGCGCAAAATGTGTGAACATATCATTCTGCACATGGGCAAAGTATCATCCAGGCCTTTGCTCTCAGTCCATACATTCTGTAGTATCCAATGATTCTTGCAATGGACAGCTGAGACCCTGATCAGACAGTGCTGATGTGCAGGCTGATCTAGACCATCGCTGTCTGCATATACCGGAAGATACATTTTCACATGGCAAGGCCCAAACTGTTGCAAGTGGTAAGCGGGTTTGAACCCCTCTGGAGGCAGAGTTCAGCTCATGACTGTACAGTGCTTCATTGCATAGAGCCTTCATTATCAGTGTATTGGCTTTAGATATAATGTTTAACCCATTGTAGACTGAATAGACCCTCCCACACTATATGTTGGAACAGTCCCATTTCAATTTTAGGTGTCCGGTTATGAGATTTACATATTCCTAGAGAAAAATAGTTAAACAGTTTGTAAACAGTGGAGACCCTGATCAGACGCCGCATTCTGTGGCATCTGATCTGGGTCTGCACTGTTTGCCAATTATCCTTTAACTAGTCTCCCAACTACAATGGGTTAAAGAGATGTAAAACTCGAAATCGTCATCTGAATTTGTCAGCCTGATTTTCACCTAACTTTCTGAGGAGTCTTTTATTGAAGGGTGATCAGTATTTTGTAGAGGTGTTCTAAAGTTTGCTCTAATCTGCTGGTCCAGATATTTAGCATTAATATGATAGCATAAATAGTTAACCCAGTTACACGTATGTTTTTTTGAGAGAAAATACATTAAAAAAATAAAAAAGCGCTGATTCACCATGAAAATAAGTTAGAGTTGGGTTACCTTAAACACATACATGTACATTGTTTTGTTTGGCCCAAGTTATCACCTCGTTCATCACATTATCTGTGGCCGGCCTCGGTGGCTCAGTTGGATACGCCGTCCGACTGGAGACCAGAAGGTCGCGGGTTCAACCCCCGCCGAGGTCGGCAACATTCTTTCGTGGAGATTGATCATGAAATATTTTCTACGGTCATTCTCTCCCTTCCGCTGATTCAAGAAGGGCAGTTGTCAGTTTCTGGCGAAAGAATGTGCACAATACTGGTTAACCGATTAGAGGACTAAGCCTGCCCAGTAAACGTGTGGTTAGGTAAACTGACCGCGCTCGACATGACCCCATTGGGTTGACTGGGCCGTAAAACCTCAACACAAACAAAACAAAAACATTATCTGTGTAGTTTGACTAATGCCTGTAGTGTTTGCTGGTTTCTTTAATTCTCACATTCGTTGTGGTACTGGTTAGATATTGCTGTGAAATAAGAAAAAAATTGATACACCACAGCCTGTTAATAACATTATTGTTTGGGTCCATAGCATAAACCATGTTAGTTAAAACAACTATGTTATGTCCACACAAAAATATATAGATTATATTGAAAAATGACCATTTATGGTCATTTTTCAATATAATCTATACATTTTTGGTATCCATCTTTGATTGAACCATGTTATATCCAAAACTGTGTTATAACGAACCGTGTTATAAAGAGGTAGTGTATATGGAGCTATGCATGTACGACCAGTAGATAGCCAGCACAGACAGTGATATGAAGTGTGGTGTAGGCATGTGCAGTTTGCTGTTTAAATTCTACAAAAAAATGCCCTAAATTTCTGAGACATGAAATGGGAAAGCTTTTTCTGAAAAAAAAAAAAAGAAAAGTTTTGTCAATCTGCTGGTATGGTAAAGGTTAACCAGTCTTAACGAAGTACAGTTTTATTTCCTTAGAACAACATTTGAATTGCTGTAACTGTTCAGTTCATGCTGTTTCTTGTTTATTTCAGTTCATGCTGTTTCTTGTTTATTTTAGAATTGGTTGACAGATTTAGAAGTATTTGCAACAATAGTGGCAGCTCTCATACATGACTATGAACATACAGGGACGACAAATAACTTTCATATTCAAACGTCGTAAGTTACATTGAATTTCTATGACAGACTCCTTGTCTGTGACTGAAAATTCTTTTCTTTTGTCTCAGACAAGACCAGTATATCTCAAACAAGAGGAGAAATGTCTTGGACAAGACCAGTATGTCTCAGACAAGAGGAGAATTATCTCAGACAAGAGAAGAAATGTCTCAAACAAGACCATCAATTCTCAGACAAGAAAAATGTCTCAGACTAGACAGTATGTCTCAGACAAGAGAAATGTCTCAGACAAGACTGGTATGTCTCAGGCAAGACCAGTTTGTCTCAGACAAAACCAGTATGTCTTGGACAAGAGAAATGTCTCAGACAAAACCAGAATGCCTCAGACAAGACTGGTATGTCTCAGACAAGACTGGTATGTCTCAGACAAAAGGAGAAAAGCAGTTTGTTGTAGACAATTGATGAGTTCCGTATTTACTCTTAAGAATTCAGACCGACAGGTTTGAGCAAACAGTGAAAACAGAATTTGGCTTCTGATCAGGATATCTTTACCACTCATCTAGAAGTTATTACACATCTTCAGTCGACCTCAGTGGCTCAGATGGATGCGCCGTCCGACTGGAGACCGGGAGGCCGCGGGTTCAACCCCTGCCAAGGTCGGCAACATTCTTTCGTGGAGATTGATCATGAAATATTTTCTACAGTCATTCTCTCCCTTCCGCTGATTCAAGAAGGGCAGTTGTCAGTTTCTGGCGAAAGAATGTGCACAATACTGGTTAACCGCTTAGAGGACTAAGCCTGCCCAGTAAACGTGTGGTTAGGTAAACTGACCACACTCGACATGACCCCATTGGGTTGACTGGGCCATAAAACCTCAACACAAACAAATATTACACATCTTCAGGTGATAATTGTTGAATGTTAATGTGAAGTACCATAAGGAGTGAAGATTTATGAACATTTCAGCAGGCATACAAAAAAGGACCTGCAAAAGCATGTGCAGTTTCCTATTTGGGCTACACTTTCCTATTGGGCTACAGTTTCCTGTTGGGCTAGTTTCCTATTTGGGCTACAGTTTCCTATTTGGGCTACAGTTTCCTATTTGGGCTACAGTTTCCTACTTGGGCTACAGTTTCCTATTGGGCTACAGTTTCCTATTTGGGCTACAGTTTCCTGTTGGGCTACAGTTTCCTAATTGGACTACATTTTCCTATTTGGGCTACAGTTTCCTATTTGGGCTACAGTTTCCTATTTGGGCTACAGTTTCCTATTTGGTCTACAGTTTCCTATTTGGGCTACAGTTTTGTATTTGGGCTTCAGTTTCCTGTTGGGCTACAGTTTCCTATTTGGGTTACAATTTCGTATTTGGGCTATAGTTTCGTATTTGGGCTACAGTTTCATATTTGGGCTTCAGTTTCCTATTGGGCTACAGTTTCGTATTTGGGCTACAGTTTCATATTTGGGCTACAGTTTCCTCATTGGGCTACAGTTTCATATTTGGGCTTCAGTTTCCTATTGGGCTACAGTTTCCTATTTGGCTACAGCTATTTGGGCTACAGACATACATTTTTTGCATGAAGCTTCCAAAATGTCTCTACTACATGTCTGCAATCAGCAAAGGCTCTGGCGAGACAGCAAAGTCTCTGGCGAGACTGCGCATAAGCGCAGTCTCGCCTGAGCCTTTGCAGGTTGCCTATGTGATAAGTACCCTTTTCTCATGACATTGTGCTGTATATAATGCAGTATTATCGGGAGTATGAGAAAAGGGCAAACAGCAAAGACTCAGATCAGTCTTACATTTGTGCCTTCTGATCAGGGTCTTCTCTGTTTCTGGTGAAAGAATGTGCACATTACTGGTTAACTGCTTAGAGGACTAAGCCTGCCCAGTAAAAGTGCAGTTGGGTAAACTGACCGCGTTCGACATGACCCCCTTGGGTTGACTGGGTCCTAAAACCTCAACACAAACAAACAAACAGGGTCTTCTCTGTCATTGATATTCTACGATATCACATGTATGTGATTCTGTAAGCGGGTAATAATTACAAGTGAAGTGAATGTTCCCTGATCATTGCATCATTGAGTCATAAGCAAAATATATCTTCAAATCACAAATCAGATTGCATATGAAGAGAGATACACTGCAACCTCTTTATAACACAGTTCGTTATAGCACTGTTTTGGATATAACACGGTTCAAAGATGGATCCCAAAAATGTATAGATTATATTGAAAAATGACCATAAATGGTCATTTTTCAATATAATCTATACATTTTTGTCTGGATATAACACGGTTTTTTAACTAACACGGTTTATGCTATGGACCCCAACAATAGTGTTATAAAGAGGTTGTGATGTATGAGTGTCAGGGAAATAGTAATACATGTATATAAATTGCCCGTTTCATTTCCCACAGGGCAAAGTTGTGATATCATTATGAAAGTGAAAAAAGAGTTATTGGATTGAGACAGATATTGACAGAAGGCCGCTTGGAATGATGCTCTAAGTCATTCAGATCAAATTTTCCTGTGTACATACATGTATTTCAGGTCTGAACCCCACTAAGTCAGATTTAATTTTCCTGTATTCATATATTTCAGGTCTGAAGTAGCATTGTTGTACAATGACAGGGCAGTTTTAGAAAATCATCACATCAGTGCGGCCTTCAGACTGATGCAAGGGGAGGAGCATAATATACTAGCCAATCTAAGCAAAGAAGAATACAGGTAAGGTACCGCCTCTTACAAACTTGAGGTACCCAGTGTCATTCATCACACAAAAATTGGTAATAGAAATAAATGTAAATTCTTCAGGTGTGAAGTTTACTTTGCCACAAATCTGGGCACAGTTGTTCAAAGGTAACAATGTCGTTAGTTTACGATTCTTAAAATTTACATCGAGTGATACACAAATATGCTGAAATTTTTTGCTGAAAAAATGTGAGTAGCTTTTGCAAAGCTACTCGCATTTTTTTAGTAAAAAATATCAGAATATTGTATATAGAATCCGCTAAAACAGTTAACGAAATGAGCCTTAACAAGCTCGTTAAGCTAATGACGCTTTGAACAACTGGGCCCTGGCTGTGGTAAGTGCCCTAAAATTTTGTGCACTAAAATGTCTGACAAAATGGCATAAGCAAACAGAGCAGACTGCGATCAGACTGCCCCTGAAGGAGAGTCTGATCTGGGTCGGTACTGTTTACCCTTCCTCTAAGTATTTCAGGAAACAACTGTATAAGAAGCAAAAATTAGGCCAAAAAAGTCATGGAATTTATTATTTATGCTTTCTCCCTTACATGGGCAGTATTAGACTAGAACTCTGCTGTTTTATTCATGACTCTGACCTATATTTCATAGTCAAATGACTATCAGTTTTTGTGTCAACCATGGCCCAGTTGTTCAAAGCTAACGATGTCGTTAGTTAACGATTCGTTAAAATTTACATCCAGTGATACACAAATATGCAGAAATTTTTTGCTGAAAAAATGTGCAAAAGCTACTCACATTTTTTCAGCAAAAAATGTCAGAATATTGTGTATTGAATCCGCTAAAACAGTTAACGAAATGACCCTTAACAAGCTCGTTAAGCTAACGACACTTTGAACAACTGGGCCCATGTCATTTCGCTCCATGTCTGATTAACTGTATGGCTTACAGTCATCAAACTTTGTATACACTTCCTCTCTAACAGGGACTCAGTTTGCCGGCCTCAGTGGCTCAGTCTGATGCACGTTCTACTGGTGATCAGGAGGTTCCGGATTTGATCCCGGCCTTGTTTGGCAACATTCTTTCGTAGAGATTTATCATAAAACGGTTTCCATGGTCATTCTTTCCCTTCCCCTGATTCAAGAAGGATATTTGTCAGTTACGGTTTCCATGGTCATTCTTTCCCTTCCCCTGATTCAAGAAGGATATTTGTCAGTTACGGTTTCCATGGTCATTCTTTCCCTTCCCCTGATTCAAGAAGGATATTTGTCAGTTACGGTTTCCATGGTCATTCTTTCCCTTCCCCTGATTCAAGAAGGATATTTATCAGTTTCTGATGAAAAAATGTGTACAAGTACTGGTTTACTGCTCAGGAGATTAAATCTGCCCAGGAAGATATGTGGTTAAGTAAACTGACCAGGCTCTACATGACCCTAATGGTTTGACTGGGTCATAAAACCTGAACACAAACAAACTCAGTATCATTTTATGACCCTGACCTATATTTCATGGTCTTATCACGTCTTTTTTTCATAAACCCTGGCATTAAGCTCCACTTCTATCAAACTTGGCATACATTTTCTTCCAAACTGTAACTCAAACACTTCGGTGTCATTTTGCAACAATGACCTACATATAGTCCAGTGCCTTTGTCATTCTTTACATGAATTTCTAACTTGTTTATAATACTGACAGGCTTCGGTAATATTGACAGGCACCGGCAGCTGTAACCTCACCTTCCATGAAATTCATGTATTGTCATCAATGAATGATTAACCCTTCTCTCCCTGAACATGACATGCCCTGTCTTAGCAAACAGTGTAGATCCAGATCAGTTGGCTTCTGAAGATCTGCACTGTTTGTCATTAAATATGTGAATTTCTAACAGAAACCCGGATCAAGTGACCTCATAGGCTGGAAATTAGAAGTGGGGGTGTGGCATCTTAAGATGAGCAGATATACATGGTAGATTGTCAGCAATTTTTGCAAGGGAAACAACTTGAGTGACTTCCTCTTTGTCTTTTTGCACATCTGACCGGCTCTTAAAAGGGGTCTACTCTAAAAGGATCCACAGGGATCATATTCTTTCCTTTTAGAAAAGACCCCTTTCAGAAGAATGCAAAACAGTTTCCATAGAGTTGTCTACCCTGAAGGTGTATCATTTCCCCTTAATTAACCCTTGTCCTGCTGAATAAATTAAGATGCCACACCCCTTCTAATTTTCAGCCAATCAGATTACTTGATCTGGATTGTTGCTATAAATTCAAATACTTAATGGCAAACAGTGTAGATCCAGATCAGTTGGCTTCTTTAGAAGCCAACAGATCTGGATCTACACTGTTTGCAAAGGCAGGGTATATCCGGGTTCAGCAGGACAAGGGTAAATTTAGTGTGTATGCCACTAATAGTAAACCCAGCCTTGTTGTTATTATAGTAATGTCCATAATGACTGATTAAGGTAAGCAATATAGAACTGCTTTTCAGAATGTTAAGAAGGCTTATCATTGAAATGGTCCTTGGCACAGATATGTCCATACATTTTGCTATGTGCAGGGACATGCAGCAAATCCTGGCCGAATTGGATCTAGAAGATTTTAGGTATCAAGTTACAAAGATGTTTTATACTGTTAGAGGGCTCAGAAGACTCAGCAGAATTTTCTCTTTTGGGTCTTTTTATTGCAATTCAGGGGCCAAAAATGTTTTTGCAAAGCTCCAGGTAAGAGGGGCCATCCACATACTATTTTTCTCATTACGAAAACAAGCCCATTCAAATATATTGAAAATTTTACAGCTAAAAAAAGGAAAATTTTCAGATAAAAATTTGTGATATTTTTCATATTTTATCTCAAACATAGATCGTGGGTACTCGCTAGACCCACAAGGCGGTTCTAACGAGTACCAACAATCTATGTTTTTTTATCAAAATAATAAAAATAGCGCATACCCCTGTAAAGCCCAGTTTTACTATATAAAGGTGGGGTCTAGGGGGTCAAAATTATATAGGCATGTTTTCGTGATGTTATTTGACCACAAAAAACATGTTGTCGGTACTCATTAGAAGCGCCCGGAGTGCACTGCCGGTCGCTTCTAATGAGTACTACAACATAGTTTTTTAGGAGAAATAAAAAAATATTGGTGCGTTTTAGCTGAAAAAATTACTTTATCTGGAGCTATGTTTTCTGGTTCTGTTTTTATGCTCCCCGAAGAATTTCGGGGGAGCATATAGTCGCCGCTTCGTCCGTGCGTCCGTGCGTCCGTGTGTCCGTGCGTCCGTGCGTCTGTATGTCCGTGCGTCCGTCCCGCTCTTGTCCACGCAAATTCTCGGAAACTGCTTGTCGGATTTCAATGAAACTTCATGGGAATATTAAGTATCAAAGGTGGATGCGCATATCACCTGCGTGTTCTGGTTCGATGATTTTTCCAAGAGTTATTGCCCTTTGATGAGTTCTGCATGAATATATAGGGTACTGTTCGTGTCCACGCGAATTCTCGGAAACTACTAGTCGGATTTCATTGAAACTTCATGGGAATATTAAGTATGGAAGGTGGATGTGCATATCACCTGCGTGTTCTGGTTCGATGATTTTTCCAAGAGTTATTGCCCTTTGATGAGTTCTGCATGAATATATAGGGTACTGTTCGTGTCCACGCAAATTCTTAGCAAATACTGGCAGAAATTCAACGAAATTTTAATGGAATCTTAAGCAGCAATAGGGGATGCGCATATTGTTCAATCTTTCTGGTTAGATGATTTGTCACAGAGTCATGCTACTTTGTTTAAAGCTGCAGTGTAAGGTCACTGGCTATTTTTAGAAAAGAATTTGTCAACACTCTAGTGCCTACATTTATTGATGGATTTTGATATAACTTCCAACAAAATTTTGGGTATGATAATATCTTGAGCATGTTTGACATTCAGATTCCTGGGCTCAAGGTCAAGGTCACTGTGGCTATTTTTAGAAAAACTTTGTTTTTGCTCTAGTGCCTAGATTTATTGATGGATTTTAATATAATTTCACAAAAATGTTGAGTATGATAACATCTCAAGCAATTTCAATTTCCAGTGTCCTGGGCTCAATGTCAAGGTCACTGCAGCTTTTAAATATCTTGAGCATGTTCGACATTCAGGGTCCTGGGCTCAAGGTCAAGGTCACTGTGGCTATTTTTAGAAAAACTTTGTTTTTGCTCTAGTGCCTTGATTTATTGATGGATTTTAATATAATTTCACAAAAATGTTAAGTATGATAACATCTCAAGCATATTCAATTTCCAGTGTCCTGGGCTCAATGTCAAGGTCACTGCAGCTATTTTTAGAAAAAATCTTTGTCATCGCTCTAGCATCGTCATTTGCTGATGGATTTTAATATAACTTCACACAAATATTGGGTGTAATAATATCTCGAGCAAGTTTAACTTTCAGGATCCTGGGGTTAAGGTCAAGGTCACTGGTTATTTTTAGAAATATAAATTGTCATCCCTCTAGTGCCTACATGTATTGATGGATTTTAATATAATTTCATACAAATGTTGGGAAGATAATATCTCTAGCAAGTTTAAATATAACTTCACACAAATGTTGGAGCATGTTAGACTTTCAGGGTCCTGGGCTCAAGGTCAAGGTCACTGTGGCTGTTTTTAGAAAAAAATATTGTTTTTGCTCTAGTGCCTACATTTATTTTAATATAACTTCACACAAATGTTGGAGCATGTTTGACTTTCAGGGTCCTGGGCTCAAGGTCAAGGTCACTGTGGCTATTTTTAGAAAAAAATATTGTTTTCACTCTAGTGCCTACATTTATTTATGGATTTTACTATAATTTCACACAAATGTTGTGTATGATAATATCTCTAAGAAGACCCAACTTTCAGGGTCCTGGGCTCAAGGTCAAGGTCACTGTAGCTATTTTTAGAAAAAATTGTCATCACTATAGCGTCATCATTTGCTGTACCGTCTACCTTTGCTGATGGATTTTAATATGATTTCAAACAACAGCTAGCAGCAGTCTTCAAGCATTTGCTGATGGATTGACTTTCAGGGTCCTTGGCTCAAGGTCAAGGTCACTACGGCAACAGGTTTTGTGATACTCCATTTTGAAGTACAGTGAGTATACACAGTATACCGCTCTTTATCTAGGATAATGTTTCCTGTTCCGACTATTGCATGTTCGGGGAGCATCCATCGGTTTCACCGATATTCTTGTTTCTAGTTGTAACCGTTGCTTATATATTTCTATTGTATTTACCCTAAATATTTGGACAAATGGTTCAAGGTAAACAATTCAGACCTAAATCAAACTGCTCTGCTGTGTGCAGCCAGCACTTTGAAATTGTAAACACACTGTCAGGTTGTCAAATGGACTTGTTCAAACTTTTGAATAAGGAGACTTGGTAGATTTTCTGCCATTTTTCACAAGGAAGACAACTTTTGTGACTTTTTATTTGCTTTTGTGCATACCAAACACCACCTGAAAGGATTCTATAGTAAAAGGAAAGAATTTGCTCCCTAGAGGACCAAATTCTTTACTTTTAGGGTAGTCCCCTTTTCAGAGGGGAGGCAAAAGTCATTTTGACAGTTGTCTCACCTGAAAGTGTATTCATTCCTCTAGTTGTCTAAAGATTTAGGATAGATATGCAACATATGATCCTGGACTTGGTGTCTGGGACCAGGATCCAACTGAATCGTGGTTTAGTCATTCATAATCAATGAATCAGTAAGTTAGAAAATTTAACTTATTCAGTTGAGTTTATGTATATATAATTAGCTGTACAGCTCTGCCTGTACAGCTTATTTTGATATAGACCAAGCCACATTATATTTCATTTCTGTACTATCAACATTGATGCTAGTTGTAGAAGTATTTATTTCTGTAATAGTAAATACAGAAGGTGGACACAAGTCTTTGTTATTTCTTATATCAGTTTATTTCTTCAAATTTTTAAAAACTCCTGCAGCAAAACTGGGAAAGCTCCCATCATAATTCCTTTGGCAACAGACAACAAACTAATTGTATCAATAAACACTATTTTAAGAAAACTCTGTTGACAATAATTTTCTTAAAACAATAATATTTAACCCATTTTAGACTGAATAAACTGCCCCACAATAAATATTGGAAGTCCAATTTCAATTTTTGGTATGTGAGGCTATGTGAATTAGAGATTCCAAGAGAAAAATGACTGAACTATTTTGCAAACAGTGGAGACCCTGATAAGAGGCAGCATTCTGCCGCATCTGATCTGGATCTGCACTTTTTGCCAATTACCCTTTCCAGGATCTCCAGAATGAAAGTTAAATTTACATCACATATTTTGGCTACCTTTCACTGATGTCACCTGAAGTGCATTTAAACAGTGATATCATCATCAGTTATGATATATAAAAATTATCATATCATACTGTCTGTTACCTTTACAGTTATCTGAAACCTCATATAAAGTTTGTAACCCTGTTGTCAATAAGTATTTCTTAAAAAAAAAAAAAAAGTTACATTAAAGTAAAAAAGTTACAGAAATTATTGAAATACAATAAATTAAATGGCAAAATCACCAAATAATGAAGACTTCTGTCCACCGTATAACAAAGCAAAATTGATGATAGTTTGTCAGACAAGCTCAGAAAAGAATGTTTTTATGGTGATGTATTTTTCCAAAAACATCACCAAAACTTTACACTGAAAAGATTGAACTAGTAATAAATTATTTTAGAAATGAGTCTTGAACCTGGACAAATTTATTATACAAAATGGCAATAAAGATGTACCAACACAAAGGGAAAGCAAGGTTGAAGAAACACTTCCTAAGATTGTCTTATTTCAAATATTTCTAGATTTTCTAAATTTGGAGCAATCTATTTACAGTATAAATGTCTGGATAGCCATAAAATAATCTGTGAAATATGTTCTTAATTCTTAGCATGCTGGGTAAAAATTTCAGATGACATTTTGAAATATTTATCTTATTTTTCCCAGAAAATAGACTTTGGCATTTCATGCAAATTGTCTCCCAAGGAAATCTTTGCCAATTGTCAAAGCCTATTTTTGGGGGAAAAATAAGAAAAAACATCATCAATTTGTTGTTTGCTGAATCTGTCTGTAGCATGGTAAAGGTTAAAGGATTTACTAAAGAAGAGGCTATATGTCCTTTTTCCGAAAAATACAAAAATGTCTACCATAAATGTCCAAAAATTTTATAAACCAAAGTTCCAGATAAAAGGGCATACGCAAATAATGCAGCCCCAGATCAGACTGCTCCTGATCAGGATCTACACTGCCATTCCACCAAGTATTTTAAGAAATAACTGCACAAAAGACAAAGTTTAGTCCAAAAAGTATGGAAGTATGTGTTCAGAATTTTAGGATATTTACCATTTTTTTACGAGACATGAATGATCCATCGGTTTTGAAACCATGATTCAGCAGGATTTTAGCTACAGCATGATGACATGTCTGTAGACATAGGTCTAGATAAGAGTGGGTATCAGGAAAAATATGGATACTTTTTGGTTGAAAAAAGCGCCTTATCAAGAGCTATGGTAGACATGTACAACAAGAGAAGTCTCAGATTAACTCACACAGAGTCTTTGCTACCAGCCTGAAGAACCATTGGGTTCTTTATTGTCCGAAGTGCACCCAGCATAAACTGATCAGAATTTGTGATGTGTGGGCTGATCTGAATCTTTTTGACACATGTTACGAGGTACAGTCGAACTTCATTGGCTTGAACATCTTTGGGACTATGGACATTTGTTTGAGACATGGGTAGTTCGAGCCACTTAGGGTTAATCATAGCACCAGGTCAGGAAGCATATTGGGATAATTTGGGGAAGTATTTTTTATTTTTTATACAAAAAATGGTATGTTGAGTGTACTCATTAGAATTGCCTCATTGAGTCAATTCTAATGGGTACACACAACAAAAATTTTGGAATTAAAAGAAATCCCCAAAATCCCTAATTATTTGTTTTCTTGAGCTATTGGAAGAATTTCGTAGGGATTCAATAACGAGTTTGATTCGGCCATGGTTAAGGAACCATCAGTGTTTAAGCTGTTGAAGTTCGACTGTTTATGTTCTTCTATTGCAGTGATTTTGTTCTTTGTTGTTTCCAGTTGTTCAAATGTTTTATATCTAATACCATATTCACTCTAAATATTTGGACACCTTAACTCCTTACCATGTCCTAAAACTTTAACAGTTTCATTTGATTAGCTGTTGATGTCTCTGTAAACTGCTGGATGAGAGGCATACAGCATAGACGCTGATCAGAGGTCACATTAGGTGGCATTTGATCAGGGTGTACACTGTTTGCACAGGGCTGTCTGTCCAGATACTTAGGATAAATAAGGAGCTATAGTTTTAATGTTAATTACAGTTTGGCAAATTTAGGCCAAAAGAAAATAATTAGTGGTTCCAGTCTGCCTAGTTGTTCATTTATCACTCAACTAAACATTTTCCAATTTAAAGGATAAAATAAAAAAAAAAAAAAAAAAAATCCAGAATTTCCAGTCAAGTATTTAATATTTGATGATGTCATGAAGAAAAAAAACAAAACAAAAACAAATCTGCTACTTATCTTGACACTTAGCTGTGTAAAAAATTGAGCAGATGAAGAATCGGAGATACTTGTTCCAGAAAATAGGGTATGGCATTCCATGCAGATGGACACCTTTTGGGACAATTTGTGTGAATATCAATATTTTCTGGGGAAAAGAATAGAAAAAACAGTATCAGCGAGAGGTTATCTTCTGAATTTGACCAGAGTGTTCAAGATAAATCTGATAAATTTCAGTGGGTTAGGAGCCTGATGATTATTTTATTTTGGCCTAAACATAATTATTTGTTTCTGTTATCATTGTGTTGAATGTTTTTCTTGTTACGAAATTTTTTCAGAGAGTTCCGAAATATAGTGATAGACATGGTGCTAGCGACAGATATGTCCTATCATTTTCAGCAGATCAAAAATATGAAGAACCTTCTCAGTATGCCCGAAAAGTAGGTCTTTTTTACGCTATTGTGTCATCATTGTGAGCCAGTATTCGTATACCTCGGTAGATTACAATCTTTGTCTTCTTACTATAGCCTGATATTATGTAATCTTTATTTGTCAGAGAATTTCTTCATGTTGCTTTTTCTGGTTTATAGCGCTGTATATCTGTATATTATTATTATCATTATTATTTTTTTTTTTTTTTAATTTTGTAAATAAATGTTGTTTGTTTATTTATTAAGTCAACATTTTACTTTATTTATTAAGTTTACATTTTTACTCCTCCTTATCTGTACTGTAACCTTCATGTCTGGTTACTTTACACTTAGGTATTTTAATTTAGACATGCCAGAAGATTAAGTAATTGATTTTCTTTTTCTGCAAATTTTGATTTTTCCCAAACCTGACAATAATGCTTGATTTTTTTTTTTTTTTGTAATGATGTCCCCTATGGTTTTAATAAATATTTTTTATTTTCATATTTCACCCTTTTCTCTCATTTAACCATATATAAAATGGTATGCACGAAGCACTGCATATTAATTAATTTACCCATACAGTGCTGAGCAAAATTGTAGCAAAAAACATTCTAATTTTTTTTTTTTTTTTTTTTTTATCGTTTTTCAAAAAAAATAATACTTGGCTTTTTCATGTGCCTAGCAGATGATTCACATGAAATGTCAAGCCTTATTTTTGTCTGAAATATAATATAAAGAATTAAAATGTCATCTGCTGCAATTGCGATTAGCACTTTAAGGGTTAAATATCTTTTAGGTTGGAATATAAATTTCATAAACAGCACAAAAATGTGATATTGGTGGGTTGGGTATAGTGATGCAACAGTGCTGGTACAAAATAGCTTTAATAGGCACAGAAACACTGAACTGCTTTGAAATAACTGCAGAATTTTATAGAAATATAACAACCTGGGCCCAGTTGTTCAAAGCGTCGTTAGCTTAACGAGCTCGTTAAGGGTCATTTCGTTAACTGTTTTAGCAGATTCAATATACAGTTTTCTGATATTTTTTGCTGAAAAAATGTGAGTAGCTTTTGCACTGCAAAAGCTACTCACATTTTTTCAGCAAAAAATTTCAGCATATTTGCGTATCACTTGATGTAAATTTTAACGAATCGTTAACTAACGACATCGTTAGCTTTGAACAACTGGGCCCAGAGTGAATTATAAGGATTTTTGCTGATACATAATAAATAATAATGAAAAAAAAAAAAAAATAAAAAATAAAGAAGGCTTAAATGTTAAGGAGGAGTATTTGATGATAGTTCTGGGATAGTTTTCTCCAGTTCTCCAGAAAAAAACATATATTGTTGGTACTCATTAGAATTGCCTCTGCAAGGCAATTCTAATGAATTCCCACAACATATGTTTTTGTGGAGAAATAAGAAAAAATATCCCAGAATTATCACCAAATACTCTTCTTTAACCCTTGTCCTGCTGAACCCGGATATACCCTATTTTGCAAACAGTGTAGATCCAGATCAGTTGGCTTCTGAAGAAGCCAACTGATCTGGATCTGCACTGTTTGCCATCAAGTATGCAAATTTATAGCAACAATCTGGATTAAGTAACCTGATTGGCTGAAAATTAGAAGTGGGCGTGGCATCTTAATTTATTCAGCAGGACAACGGGTTAACAACTCATTTGATAATATTATGAATAATAAAAGCATTATATTTTTGGATTTTCTCCATGTGTTGTTTGCTACTTCCAATTTATTTCATATAAGTTCATTTAGATTTGTGTTATCCAGAAGTAGCAGACATTTACAATGAACTAACATTTCTTTATATATCATTAAAAATCCAATGATGGTGACTTTAACTGCTTTGAGGTATGTCTATAAAAATCTTTAAAGAAGCTTGAGCACCAGTTGATTGCTCTCACAGCAGGATAAGGGTTAATACTGATTCTGATGATTTCCCTTTTCCCATTATTTCCCTGTGTATGTTTAGGAAATATTCCAATTATTTCCCCATGTATGTTTGGGAAAGAGTCAAATGATTTCCCTTTATATGTTAGGGAAAGATTCCCATGATTTCACTGTATATTAGGGAAAGATTCGCATGATTTCCTGTTTATGTAAGGGAAAGATTCCCGTGATTTCCCTGTATATATTAGGGAACAACTCTCATGATTTCACTGTCTTTGTTAGGGAAAGATTCCCATGATTCCACTGTGTATATTAGGGAAAGAGTCCCATGTGTAAAGATTTCCATGATTTCACAGTATATTTGGGAAAGGTTCCCATGATTCCCTGTGTATGTTAGGTAATGATTCCCATATTTTTCCCTGTATATTAAAGGGAAAAATTACCCAGATTTCCTAGTGTATGTTTGGGAAAAAGCTCATGATTTCCCTGTATATGTTAAAGAAAGATTGGCATGATTTCCCAGTGTATGTTATGGAAATATTCCCATGATTTACCTGTGTTTGTAAAGGAAATATTCCTATGATTCCCTGTGTATGTTAGGGAAATATTCCTGTTATTTCCTTGTGTATGTTAGGGAAATATTCCCATGATTTCTCTGTATATGTTAGGTAAAGATTCCCATGATTTTCCTGTGTGAGTTTGGGAAAATCCCCTCGTTTTCCCTGTGTTTGTAAGGGAAACATTCCAATGATTTCCCCAATGGATGTTAGGGAAACATTTCCATGATTTTCCTGTATATAGGAGTGAAAGATTCCCAATATTCCCCTGTGTATGTTAGGGAAATATTCCATGATTTCCCTGTGTGTATCGGGGAAATATTCCCATGATTTCACTTAGTATGTTAGGGAAAGATTCCCATGATTTTCCAGTGTATATGTTAGGGAAATATTCCTATGATTTCCCTGTGCATATGTTAAGGAAAGATTCAAATGATTTGTTTAACCGTAACCTGTTGATTTAAATATTTACAGTTTAAAATATCTAAACACTACAGCAGATAGTAAAATGGACTTGTTTCAGTTTTTGACAAGTATGGTAAAGACTTAAGGTGTTGTGGTTGAGTAGGATAATTTCGGGTAAATACAGTCGACTCTCGTTATCTCGAAGTCCAAGGGACTCTCTGAAATACTTCGAGATATCCGTAGTTCGACATATCAGGTTTGCAGAATTGAGGAAAAAATAATTTGATCAACCACATTTAACAAACTGATAGGTAATTGGACTTTTGAAGTTAGAGATATATTGAAAATATTGTGGAAAAGAGGAGAAATTGCTCCTTAGGAGCAATTTCTCCTCTTTTCTACAATATTTTCCATCTGTTGTTAGGTTTTCATGTATAGGCAGGGACCAGATTTTCACTTCGAGATAAGCGGTTATTCGAGATAAGCGAGGTCGAGATAACGAGAGTCAACTGTACAATACTTTATATCACATTGTGTCTCGTTTCTTTTATTAAGACGAAAAGATTCATTGAGTTCACTGAAGTCAGCTCCTTATCAAACAAGTAAGGAGAAGAGCTGGTCTTTCTCGTCACAACCGGGAGCTCCAATAATTAGGTACTGCAGTGTAAAGAACTAACGCTGTGCCATAAAACTTAGTGCTAATGTGTGTAAAAATTTAAAAAATTAAAAATCAAAATGCTATTTTTTCTTGTGCGGGGAATTATTGTCTCATAATGGCTTTTCTTGCAGCTAGTATTTGTGATTTGTGAAATTTAGTGTGCAGTGTGATTTTTGTAATACATTTTTACTTTGCTAGACCTGTGTTAAATACCGTAAAATTCTGCTGTTAAGACCACTTGAAATTAACACCACTCCACTATTAACCCATTTATGCCGTGGATTTCCTACCTCAACTTTTTGGATGCTTTCATTTCTAATAGCAGGAGTGTCTGGGCGGTTTTTATTATTACCATATTTGAAAGAAATTTCTGTACTTAATGCTGATCTGGGTCTACACTGTTTATCTGTGTCCCTTTTATAGGACTCCAGGCATAAATAGGTTAACAGCAGCTTTTGCCAGGCCCAAATGGTTTTCTTTCTTGTTATTTGATATTCAGTACAAAGACCACCCACTAATAAGCCCACTTTCAGGCCAGTCCCAAAGTTGTCTCAACCCTCCCTGGTCCTGCTGATCCTGGATATACCCTACCTTACAAAGTGTAGATCCAGATCAGTTGGCAGAAGCCAACTGATCTGGATCTGCACTGTTTGTCATTAAGTATGTGAATTTATATCAACAACCTGGATCAAGTAATCTGATTGGCTGAAAATTGGAAGTGGGTGTGGCATCTTAGATTATTCAGCATGAAAAGGTTTAATAGTGAAGTTTTACTGTATTTGTGATTTGTAAGTACCGGTAATCTGATTGGCTGAAAATTGGAAGTGGGTGTGGCATCTTAAATTTTTCAGCATGAAAAGGTTTAATAGTGGAGTGATATTGTATTTGTGATTTGTGGAATTTAGTGTGCAGTGTGATTTGTTAATAACTTTTTACTTTGGCTAGATTATTGTTGAATAATATGCTGAGCGCACTAAATGTGAAAAACATTTGAACAGTAATATCTTTATTTCATAAAAGAAGAATATAATCTTTATGGAAGCAACTTATTCAGCAATGGGAGGCTAATCAGTTTTCTTCCATTGCAAAATTGGTTACATTCCTTTGTTTCATTAGCAAAGAAAGATACTTAATTTGGATTTCATAGATAACACTTAGGACATTAAGGGCAAATTCAGCAGGCAACAAATCAAATTTTTCTGAGAAAATAGGATTTGACATTTCATACAAATTGTCCCCAATTTGCATGAAATATCATCTTATTAAGGAGACAATTTGCATGAACAATTTGTATGAAATGTCAAATCCTATAAATGGGACAAATTGCATGAAATGTCAAATCCTGTTTTCATATTTTCTTGGAAAATAAGAAAAATATTTCAAAATGTTCTCACCTGAAAAGTTTACCCTGTATGCTAAGTGTTCATTGGTCCCTTCAGATTTTCAGAACATTTACTGTAGATGAACTTTTTATTGGCTTGCTCATTTCAGTTTGTATGATCTAAACTGACTGCTTTCATCTGAATAATTTGATTATGTGGAGTCCATTAACTCTTAACTGATGATTTTAATGTTATGTAGCTGAATAATTTATGACAGACAGACAGACAAACAGACAGATGAACCAGTGGCCCACCACACAGACAGCCATGCAGGGTAAATATTTCAGCAGGTGACAATTTGAAATATTTTTCTTTTTTTTCCCAGGGAATAGGCTTTAACTTTTCATGTTGGGAGGCAATTTGCATGAAATGTCAAAGTCTGTATTATGGGAAAAGTAAACAAAATATCATCAGTTTGTTGTCTCCTGAATTTGCCCAGAGCGTGGTAATGGTTAAAATGTCATTTGCTAATATTTGTGTGGTCATGTATGAACCCATTTTATTCTGGAGACCCCAAAAGAGTAATTGGCAAACAGTGCAGATCAACCCAGATCAGACACCACATTGTGCGGCATCTGATTAGGGTCTCCACTGTTTGCAAATAGTTTAGTCATTTTTCTCTATGAATATCTAAATCACATAACCTGACATATCTAAAACTGAAATGGACTCTTCCAAAACATAGTATGGGGAGAGTTTATTCAGTCTGTTAATGGGAGGGAAAGGCAATGTAGGAAGAAAATCTTCTGACAGGATAGAACTTGATAAGTCAACCATTTTGATACATGTTTGGTCAAAATCAACCAGCAAATAAGAAAGTTATTGGAATTTGAATATTTGAAATCCAACTGTCATGGAGGCCGCCATGTTTTAGGCTTTGTGACATCACACAGCCCTAATTAAATATGCATAATCAATATAAAAGTATATAGATGGATATTTTATCTGAATGTTTCTGAAAATGTTTTCCTAAAGCAGTAAGCAACTTATTTTCTGAAAACAAATGCTCTGATGATAAAAATAATGAAAAAGTTTAAAGTTTAAAAATTCTTGAAATCTTATTAAATATTCAAAATGGTGGCACCAGTGTTGGCCATGTTAAAATCTCCAAACAGTAATAACTGTTATTCATTGACCGATTTTGATCAAACTTGTATCAAATTTTATGGTTTATTAAGCTCTTTATTGTGAAACATATTTTATATTAGGGTACCACTTTAAGTTGTTCAAACTCTTTTTTGGGTCGATAGTTTACAATCAAGCCTAAGTATACATTCACTAAATTTCCTTAAAGTTGTTGACCATGTGATTATCATTGACCAATAAATTAAACAGTGCATTTGTATGAAATCCAGGTTATGGTTATTTATAGCCACACTATTCTTGTTGCTGTGAAGTCAGAGCACGGTATAAAGAGGATTATTTGTAAAACTTGGACTGGGGCATTGGCAAACAGTGCCAATGCACTGTGCCAAGGCAGACCTAGCCGGAAAAGCGTCTGATCAGGGTCTGCACTTTAAATGAAACAGTCTTAACCCTTATCCTACTGAATAATTTAATTAGCCACACCCATTTCTGACTATAACAGACTGCCCTCGACATGACCCCATTGGGTTGACTGGGCCGTAAAACTGCAACACAAACAAAAGACTATCATATTAAATCCTACAATGTCTTCATTCAAATTCACAAACTGAATGACAAACAGTGTAGATCCTGATCAGATGGCTTCTTCAGAAGCCATCTGATCTGTATCTACACTGTTTGCAAAGATAGGGGTTGTGGTGAACAGCAGGATAAGAGTTGTCCCCATTTATGACCATTTTCCCTGCCTACACTCAGAGACAATCAACCCACCAGTACTGTCAGTACTTTGATTCTTGATAGGTCTTTAGGTTGATGCTAATGAATTGTTTTCACTACCAAATTCTGGTCTGGAGTCTCACCAAATATGTCAATGAACTGATAAATATACTGCATGTCTGCTACCACAGACACTTTGATATTTTAGGATTAAGAAACCAGAAGATGATGTACCGTAATAGCCTTAATTATTGGAATAGACAGGCCTGAGCAAACAGTGTACAACCAGATCATATGCCACAGAGCACATCATCTGATCAGGATCTACATTGTTTGCTGTTCATCCATTTTTAGACACATTTACAAGTAGTAAACTGGACCTGATATTAGCAAAGTCTGATCTTGGTCTGCAATGTTTGCCAATTACCCTTTTTGGGGGTTCCCCAACTGAAGTGCGCTGTGCATTCAGGGCCCATTTATTCAAAACCAACAATGTTGTTAGTTAACATATTATTAAAACTTCGATCATTAAATATGGCGTATAGGCTAATATTTTTTCTGAAAAAATGTGAGTAGCTTTTGCATTTGAAACTTTTGCATTTGCAAAAGCTACTCACATTTTTTCAGCAAAAATACATGTGAATTAGATATTGTACTTACTAGAACAGTTAACATTTTGACCACTAACGAGCTCGTTAAGCTAACAATGCTTTGAACAACTGGGCCCAGATGACTTAACTCCTTACCATACTTGCCCTAAAATATAATTTTACTACCTTTTGATGTGTGTGAAAACCTGCTGGATAAATGGTAAATATAGCAGACCCTATTCAGATGCCTCATGCTGCTTACTTAGGACTGGCTGGTCAAATACTCTTTGAGTAAATATGGCACATTACGAAAACACGCCTATTCAAATATATAGAAAATTTCACCTCCAAAACTGAAAATTTTCATATAAAAAACTCTGATATTTTTCATATTTCTGCTCAAAATATAGATTATGGGTACTCGTTAGAACCACCTGGCAGAGGCGGTTCTAACGAGTACCCACAATCTATGTTTTTGAGCAGAAATAAGAAAAATAATGTATACCCCTGTAAACCCCAGTTTTACTATATAAAAGTGGGGTTGAAGGGGTTCAGAATTATATAGGCATGTTTTCGTGATGCATACACAGATTCATAGTTCTCAGCCTTTTCATTATTAGTAGGAGGCAGGAGGCTAAATTGCCTTGTACTCTTCAAAGACAGCCCTCTACATTTTAGTCCTTTTGGATTGATCGTCTTTAATCTTCATGCTGTTTTAGGATTTTAGCTGCTTACTTCTAAATTCAACCCATTGTAGTCAGGAGACCCCTAAAAAGGTAATTGGCAAACAGTGCAGACCCAGATCAGACGCCGCAGAATGCGGCGTCTGATCAGGGTCTTCACTGTTTGCAAATAGTTCAACCATTTTTCTCTAGGAATTTCTAAATCACAAAGCTTGACCTACCTAAAATTGAAATTGGACTCTTCCAAAAAATAGTGTAGGTGAGTTCATTCAGTCTACAATGGGTTAATGAAATGACTGAGTTCTAGATAAGAGGGATACCTAGATAAACATTTTGTTTTTCTGATTTCTCTATGAAAACGTGTTGTGGGTACTCGGTGAGGCACTTCTAATGAGTACCCACAACATATTTTCATGGAGAAATAATAAAAAAAAAAAGTCAACTTGTTTTTGGTCAATAAAAAGTCAACTTGTTTTTGGTCTTATCTGGAGTTATGACTGATTAATTGAATATTATTGGACATATTAACAGGCCCTCAATCAGATTATGAATATGCAAAGGAAGATCTCACATATGTCCAGAATAAAGATCATTTTTGTTATAAAGTGGCTCTAATACAATCAGCTGTCTTAGATAAATGATTTCATACATATTTTGAATGAGATAGTCTAGTCTGAGATTGTTTTTTTGTTTTGGTTTATGATTGCCTTAAATACCTTACTTGTCCTAAAATTTTGAACACATATATTTGACTTCTTGATATGTCTAAAAAGTCACAGGCTTTCAAGCGTCCCTAAAAGTGCTAAAAATTTCCTAAAGAAAGCCCTTTTTTTTATCATCATCCTGATTTTTTCTCAGTTTCAGTCTTTACACGATTAAAATTGGGAAAATGCTTTATGTTGCACCTCCCTCCTTCCCCCACCACCACCCCCACCCCCCTCCCCCCTCATAAATTAGCTCTGTTTCTTCACTTAAATTCATTTTCCTCTTTCTCCCCTGTCCAACTTTTTTCATCTCCTTTACTATCTCTTTTGATCTCTCTTCTCCCTTTCTCTGGGAGATGACACAAAATGACCCACAAGGGTTGATATCCTTAAACGCCAACACAATCAAAAGCTTACTTGTATTTATATGTAATGTGACTATCAGTAAATACTTGTACATACTTGTCACATTCTTAAAGTGCTTTTAACAAAAGGCAGATATATCATGTTTGTGTGTGTAATTTTGCTTGAAAAAAACTCTTGAGTTCCTAATTTTAGCCCTAAAATTTTGTGAAAATAGCCCTAATTTTAGCCCTAAATTTTTGGCCAAGTATTGCTTGAAAGCCCAAAACTGCTGGCTGAATAGCAAAAAGTCCAAAATGACCCTTTATGGGGAATAAAAATGTTTAACCTATTTTAGCATGAATAAACTCCCTCAATGCTATAGATTGGTAGAGTCCAGTTTCAGTTTTAAATTTATCATTATACCAGATGAAGCATCCGGATGGCCAAGTGGTTAGTGCTCCTGCCTTTGCATCATGAGCTCCCAGGTTTGAATCCCGCTAGAGACAGAATCCCCTCGATATGATGTAAAACACCAAACCATCATCATTATACCCCCACAAACCAACTTGAAATAGGAGAGTGTTATACAAGAGTCAGGCATCACATTGGTCAGCTTGTCTGTCCGTCTGTCTGTTTGTATGAATTTGTGAAACACATGTATTCTACAATTTTATAACATTTTCATAGATTTAATAAAAATCAGCAGCATGATGATTAGGGGTACAGGATGGTAAAATTTTCATTGACGATATATGTGCCTTTTGCACTTTTGTCCAAATTTGTGATGTGAACAACAAATTTTTGGTTAGATTTTCATAAAACTTCACAGAAATGATAAGCATGGCATCAGTAGTGTGTGACTTTAAAATTTATTTACTGCAAAATTATCTGTCCTTAGAAATTTGGTACTTCTGTAGGAGTTTGTGACATGATTTACTTGTACAGTTTTTGTTAGATGAATGAAAAGCAGTGTGCTTGGCACTTAAGTTTGTCTATCCATGTTCTTCCATATATTAAGCAGTATTTGGGTTAATGACTACTTCATCATTTTTTTCTTAAATTTTTCATAAAACTTGACCCTTACATCCCTGCAGAACAAAAACAAATACATTTGCAAACAGTGAAGAATCAGATGCAACAGCTCATAACGAGCTGTCTCATCTGGATCTACACTGTTTGCCATTCTTTTTGGATTTTGTGCTGACATCCCTATTTTTAACCATGGACGTGCCAAAATCCAAAGAATGAAGAGTCCATCTTAGAAGCTAAGGGTTGAAATGGTTAACATAAATTATCAGCATAATGAGTTGTAGGTTCGTATTTTTCATTGCAGAGATATCTGGCTATGGTACATATATGTCCCAATTCCAGGAGCAAATTACATGAACATTTTATAGGCCACATCATGCAGTCTGATCAGGGCCTTCACTGTCTGCCAACAGAACCATTGAATACTACAGAATGTATGAATGGAGAACAAAGTCCTGCATGGTACTTTGCGCATACACAAGATGATCTGATTTTCAGGCGCATGTTCAGAGGGACTTTTTTTACTTGACACAGCCCTTATAATATTTTCATAAAGAGGCTGTCCATGAAATCAAATTTTTTATGCTCCAAACTTTGAAAAATTTGAGGGGGCATATTACTTTTGCTTTGTTCGACCAGCACATAAGAAAATTATTGGAGTTTTAAATATTTTAAAACCAACTCATGGAGGCCACCATTTTTAGGCTTTGTGGTGTTCATCACACAGCCCTAATTAAATATGTATAATGAAAATAAACAGCATATAGATGGACATTTTGTCTTAATGTTTCTGAACATGTTTTCCTTAAGTGGTAAGCAACTTGTTTTCTAAAAACAAATGCTTTGGTTATAAAAATAATGCAAAATTTTAAAGTTTAGAAATTCTTGAAAATTCATTAAATATTCAAAATGGCAGTGCCAATTTTGGCCATGCAAAACCCTTCAAACAATAATAAGTTTGTTATTTCTTGACCAATTTCGATCAAACTTGTATCATTTTTTACGGTTCCTTAAGTTAAATCTTCGTTGTGAAATATAATTTATATTATGGTTGGGTTCCCTTTAAAGGGGAACCCAACCTTAAAAAATATTGTGCTTTAAAGTAAAGAACTTTACAAACAATGAATTCTTATACAAGTTTGATCAAAATCGGTCGAAAATTAAGTAAGTTATAGACAATTGAATATTTCAACATGGGTGGAATGGGTGCCGCCAGTTTGAATATTTAATTAGGTTTCATAAAAATTAAAATTCGTTTGATAAAGGTAGTTATTGTCATAAAATTGGTTTATTTTTAGGGAAATGATTGCTTGTCACTAGAATTAAAAGATAATTAAAATCTGTACCAAAATTGTTCTTAAAAACCCTTAATAGTTTGGTTTTGCATATTTAATTTGGGCTGTGTGACTGCACAAAGCCTACAACATGGCGGCATCCATGACAGCCATTTTAAATATATTCAAACCACCATAACTTCCTTATTTATAGGCTGATTTTGAAAATTCTTGCAACAAAATAAATGGCTTGTTAAGCAGTTTACTCCAAGTTATACTTACAACTTATATTGCATTCCCCTTTAAGTACAAGATATCTCAGGAAATATTTGAGTTAGGGTTTTAATATTTGGCAGACTTATTGGGGCAGAGGAGTAGATCTTGAAAAATAAATTGGATTAGTCTTAAGAGAGTTATGCTCCTTTTGAAGTTTGGCATTTATAAAGACAAGTATATAGTTGGGGGCATAGTGTTTTACAGACACATTTCTAGTTTTAAGTTAATTCTAAGCATACTTATGAGCCTGAAGCATATTGTCTATTTTATTTCGTAAAAGCAGTGTAGCAAGAAGCTGTGTCAAAATTGTATTTGCCTCCCTTCTATACACCCTGATCAGATTCTGCATTGTGCAGTAACTGATTTGGTATTACTCCGTTTGCTAAGGTCTAGCATTATTCTGTACGAATACTTGGGAGTAAATAAGGTGTTATCTAACCCATTTTATTTGGGAAACCCCAAAAAAGGGTAGGTAAATGTCCTATAATTTCGTACACCAAAGTGGCTAAAAAAAGTGCATATGCAAACAGTGCAGACCCAGATTAGACTGCTCCTTAAGGAGCAGTCTGATCAGGATCTACAATGTTTGTCATTCCACTAAGTATTTTTAAGAAACAACTGCATTAAGAGTAAACATTAGGCCAAAAAAGTATGGAATAAAGTGTTCAAAATTTTAGGATGTTTACCTTAATTGGCAAACAGTGCAGACCCATGTCAGGGTCTACACTGTTTATATTAAATACAAGAATTTCTATAAAACATAGTAATAATAAAAAATAACCAGACACCCTGCTATTGGAAATAGACCAGTCCAAAGATGTGATAGAAGAGTCCACTTGACATAAATGGGCTAAGTAGCCAGTCACTGTTTTCACATGGTTATATGTTCTAATTTTCAGCATTGACAAGCCAAAGGCTTTGTCATTAGTTTTACACTGCGCTGATATAAGTCACCCTGCCAAGGACTGGGATATACATAAACGCTGGACAGACCTGTTGCTAGAAGAGTTCTTCAGTCACTGTTTTCACATGGTTATATGTTCTAATTTTCAGCATTGACAAGCCAAAGGCTTTGTCATTAGTTTTACACTGCGCTGATATAAGTCACCCTGCCAAGGACTGGGATATACATAAACGCTGGACAGACCTGTTGCTAGAAGAGTTCTTCAGACAGGTACGTATGTTGTTCATTTTTATCCTCCCAGCCCCCACTCCTTCTATCTGTTAAATTATCCTTTTTTCTCTGGACTGGCAGATTTCAGGGGGTTTTTTTTCTTCTTTTTTTTTGAGTTTCAGAATATGATTTATCAAGTTGCAAGATGTCAGAAAGTTGTAAAAAACATTTATGGAAAGGCTGTTTCAGATATTTTAACTTCATAATACATTAACCTATAGATAATGTGCTATTCTATTCTGTTTTCACACCTTCCACAGAAAAAACGACCTTTCAGTCGTTAATTAAAGTCTTAAACCAGAAGGTCCCTTAGGCAGTTACCTGTGTGACGTAACTCTTCCCGCTCAATTGACCACGTGTCAGTTTCTTTTCTGTGGACAAAGAAATTCAACAAGGATTATTTACCTGTGATAGAAATTTGGATTATTTCTTTCCTCACGGATAAATTTATGTATCCTTGTGTTTCTTTTTTTTATTTATCACTCCTTTCACTTTCTGTGTTATTATTTAAAATTTTCAATTTTCGATTTCATGTATTTTTGACTGGTCTTTTTCCACATGCGTTTTGGCGACTCTCGCTATTCGGCACAACGCTCGTGCGCGATCGGTTCGATAGTCGTGTTTATATATGCAGAATATTTTTGTTCTTTTCGTTCCAGGTTATTCAGCGATTACGATATGTTTTTCCTGGACTTTTGTTTGCAGAGATCTTCAGTTGGCTAAAGATTCTCATGGTGGAGAAGCTGATTGTAAAGAACTTGTCAACCCTTGATGGGTTATAAGACAATTCTTTACTGATGGGAGCCCCACCCCATATGGCTATACTGCCGGGGTAAGACCCATCAAGGTGGCATCTTTGGGTACTAAGTATCCTATAAAGTCTAAGTCCACCAGTCACCAGTCATCCAGTCACCAGTCAACCAGGCACCAGTCAATCAGCTTCACCAGTCACCAGTCAATCAGGTGCCAGTCAACCAGGCACCAGTCACCAGTCATCCAGGTGCCAGTCAACCAGGCACCAGTCACCAGTCACCCAGTCACCAGTCACCCAGTCACCAGTCACCGATCAACCAGGCACCAGTCAACTAGTCTCCAGTCAATAATTTAATTATTTTCTGGAAAGACTTAGTTTCTGACATATTTCACCGGACAAAATAGTCACGTATACTAACTTCCGGTCATTATGTCTAATTATTAAAAAAAAAAAAATTTTTTCACTGGGCAAAGTATCAGTAATATTTCTGATACTTATACCCGGTCATATTATTATATTATTTCTGATTTTTCACCAGGCAAACTTTTACAGAAAGTGTCTGGTCAATTTTTGCCTAATAATTAATTATCTTCGGGAAAAAGTTTCGAATACTTGTGCCCGCTCAGTTTTCATATATAATCTCCCTTTTTCATCGGACTAGAGTTACGAATACTACTATCCGATCAATTTGTCAAATTACTTGTAACTTTACCGGGCAACAGTTACGAATATTAGTGTCCGGTCATTGTGTTGGGTAACTAGTGTCAAAATAATGATTACTAATTCCCGAACAATCTATTATCTTTCATAGAGCTCCATTCACGTTTAAGTCAATGGATATAGGTTATTAAGTGAAATACATAATAACTTTTTATACAAAAAAATTCTGTACAGTCTTTCCCAAATCAGACTAGAATTTTTAATATTCCATTGACTTATTATAGGTGTGTAATTCCATTAATATTTTAAATTAACTTATGTTTTATCTCTTTTATCCGCTAGAAAGAGTTAAACTTTCGACTATAACAAAATTCTTACCGGGCAGCAGTTCGTAGACTAGTGCCAGGTCATTCAAATGATGTTTTATCTCTTTAATTCGCTAGAAAGCGGTTAAATTCCGGCTCTAACAAAAATTTCATCGGGAGGTACTTCGTAGAGTAGTGCCAGGTCATTCTAACGAAATTCCACCGGGCAGTAGTTTCGTAGACTTTGTGTCGGATTACTAGTGTGCGAGTAGTAGTCACTAGTACTCGCTCAACATATATTCATTTATAACCACTATAGACATGTATAGTCTTGGATTATAGGTTATTGAATGACAGCGATGGGTTCTAATACCTAGTAGCCATTTATATTGTTGAATTCTGTCCAGTCACTTTTGAACTTGACTTAAATTCTATATATATATTTATTATTGAAAATGAATTAAGAATTATCGGTTACGATCAAATTCGCAATTCATTCACTAAGTGTAGAAGATACTTCCAGCTATAATTATATCTCTTTTATTCGCTACAAAGAGATTAACTTCTTACATATTCACCTTATTCGGCTCTAGGGCAAAGGTGAACTATAAAACTATCGTTATTTATAAGAAGAAAAATATACACGAAATATAAAAAATTTTCTTCTTTCCTCCCCTGTTTTTTTTTCTTCTACATGCTCCGATATGTAATCAGCATGTAATCTAAGGAGTAAATTGACAAGAAAGTAGCAATCGATCTTTTCTACTTTCTATTAATTTTTCATTCTTAAGGTATCGGAAATTTACACCAACCAGATGAATAAATTAACAGTTTATTTATTTATTCGCTACCTCTCTAGATTACTATGATTTAAAATTCTAGTTGAGGTACATATTTTCCTTTTGCCTTTTCTACATGGAAAATAGTTGATCCGATAAGCTATTATTCTATTTTATACTATCTTTTGATTGATTATATTAGAGTCTAGGTCAGTCGTGCTCTGTCTAAACTCTGCTATAAAATAATAAATAAGAAAAAAATCTTATATTTAGGCATAGATATAATTCGATACGTTCTTTACTTTGCCTGTTTTATTTTTTCTTCTGGATCATTTAAGACTACGATAGCAATATACCAGATATTTTTGCCTCAGTAAGAATCTATTACGCTGAAGATTCTTCATATTGGAATAATAATTTTATTATGATTATAATTCTAGACCCAATTAATCCTCGTATATTATAGGTCTACTTTATCTTATTGAGGAATAGTTTTGCTTCGACTAGCTCTATACCTCTAATATTTTATTTATAACTAGAGTCCATGTCAATCAAAATTTTCTTGCACTTTGGTATTGACAATGGATACATATTTAGTAAAGGCATTAATTATTCAGTACGTGACAGATTATTATTGCCTAAATTAGATTTTATATACAATACTTTCCTTTTGATATTTTGTTTTATTGACTTTGTAACTATTCAGAAACTGCCAAAGTCAATCATTTCCTTCCTCTAAACTTACCGAAGCTCTAGATTATGTTGATATATATTTTTGATATATGCTTAGAGGTTAATTAACGAGAGTTTACCTCATAATAGCAGATATTATTATAATTATATTAATCAATCTATAGTCTAGGCTTTGACAAAAGGGAAAACATCCTTAATTACGAGCCGGTAAAGAATTAAGACACTCTTAATTATCTCTTTACCCCTCCTTTATGTTTACATTCGTTAAAGGGATCATAGTAATTCTCGCTAAGAGTTCAAGTTCAGTTTGCGAATAATGCAAAGATTAATATCTTGATTTCCAGTCCGCATCAAAAATGGTCTATATATATAGATAAATATCTTTTCCGAAACTGGATATTTATTTATTTTTCCACACAATAAGTCATTTCAAGATGTCGATGATTTTGAAATGCACTGCTTCAATTTATAATATAAAATATGTTTATATTAACTTCACAACTTAGTAAGTGCTGCACCTACGTTCCTGGTCAGATCTTACTTTTGTGATACGTTTTTGAACATACTGAAAGTTTTCTCCGATTATACATTCGGTAAATAAACTTTCGAGTAGTATTTATGCTTTTAAACATTCAGATTATTTGATAATTGTTGGAGATAATATATTATTCCGATATTTATATATCTATCTTCATTATTTATCTTTCTCATCTTACTTTTAAATTAGATTGACCTTCTCGCTACGTTCCAGGTTTAAATCTAGCTAACATTGTGGAACAGTCACTTTTTTATTTCCTAAACAATATTTTAACATTTTTCTCAGTATTCAGAGCATAACAACTTCATGAATACTTGAAAATAATTCAATTCTACGCTTGTTAAACTAAGCCTAAAACAAGCCCTAGTTTTTTAGAATGGATATTATCCTTCGATTCAGTTCATAGAGATACATCCTTTTAGATCCCATTATCTCTATTTCAATCATTCAAAATTCTAATGACTAAGTCCTCCTTTTCTACGTACGAATACAGAATATCGAGTCACTGTTGCTGCATATTGGTTAAAGATTAAACAAATTTTATCTTAAACCTATATGACGTTAAATTAATTATTATCTCTTTCATATACATGTTTTTACCCTTCCGTCAGGGATCGCGGTAATAATATTATTACTCTCTATGGTTTACACATAGATCTCGAGAGTATATATATGTATTTTCTTCCTGAACTCATTTGCGAGTACGTAATTTGATATTTCAGGAATTACCAATTATGCAGACATAGATTTTATTCTATTAATATTCAATTCTAAAAAAATTGATTGAATGTTTATCTATAAAATTTCCGGGCAGTAATTTTATAGAGAGTTATATGTTTAATAATTCCTTGCTTAAATAATAGTTACGCTTAACCTATGATTTATAGCGGGAATTTTGTTCAGTAGTATAATTTTTATTTAGTATTAATATATTTCTTACTATTCTTAAATATGCGTATAGAATAGTAATACTATCTCTTAACTTTTAAATTAAGTGTTTTTTGAGATTAATAATCAGTATTATTGTATAATCTTTCTTCAGAGATTATCACACTATTACTTTTTCTCTGAGTCCTTCTCTTTTTATGAACATTTTGATTCGTATCAAAGTGGATTTTTAACATTTCTTGATTTCCATGATTATTTACTCAGGAGTACTTTTCATGGCAATCTTCTGGTATAGAAAGATTCTATCCAGCTTACTTATTATTGCTTAATCTTATCAATACGGTAAGATTTAGCCAAACTATGACCGTCATACAGTTTGCTGCGATCAACCTTATTCTTATCTCTCTTATTCTCTGTCAAACTCTTTAGTTATGATGTTGACAGTTTATTCTTTATTTTTTTGTCAGGACATCAAACTCTTTTATATGTCTATGAGAAAACTAATTATCAATGGTTTAGGTTGTTTTTTCTTCCCAGCAGTTATATGCAAACTCTGTATTATTTTATTGCTTGACTAAAAATTCGTTATACAATTAGTCTAGCAATAGTTTTAACCATTATGTTTGTCTATACCTTTTTTCTTCTGATGGATAACTTAGTTATAGTTAAGTTAACTCCATCTACTTTTATTATCTCCCCTTCTTTAATTTGATCAAGGGAAATAATTACACATTATGGTTATTTTAAGTCTGTGTCTGTTCATCGGAAACTGTCCTGTCGCTCCAATTAACAGAATTTAATTAGTTTATAATTCTAATAGCTTAGACTATTACAATTACATAGCTTCACATATCTAGAATTTTATCCAAAATATCTACATATGTCAGTTATCTATAGGAAACTCCACCGAGTAGACTTTTCCTTATTTATTCAAGATCCTACATAGACTACTTACAGTGTATGGTCTTGGCTTTTTGTTTTACAAATTTTGTTTTCAAAATATTTCTATATTCCTAGCTTACTTTGCGATGGAATATTTATGTTATGTCTCAATGACTCCCTTTTCTTTTTGAAGCCAATTGTTGTTTCCCAAAAAGAAAAAAAGAGGGGTGGGGGCCAATGTTAGGTCTCTGAGACTTAAGAACTGGCTTCCTCTAGAGTCTACTAATATATATATAAGGTTGTTAGATCATAACACCTTAAAGCTATTTTGTGAATCTAGACCATTCTTTCTATTAAATATAGAATTAGAATGTATCTGATTCCTTTGAGTTTCCTGAGTCTTAACCAGAAGTGGTGAGATATTATTGGTGTTAGAATTAGGAGAGCACCTCCCTCCTATTCTGCAAATTCTAGCACATTATCTATAGGTTAATGTATTATGAAGTTAAAATGAAGTTTTTTAAAAGTAAAACATATTTTAACGAGTAATACTTAACCTATAGATAATCAATTATCTCCCTCCGCCCACCCTCGCTTATCTCTCCTAATTGTGTCTATTGTTTTACACATAAAAGAAACTGACACGTGGTCAATTGAGCGGGAAGAGTTACGTCACACAGGTAACTGCCTAAGGGACCTTCTGGTTTAAGACTTTAATTAACGACTGAAAGGTCGTTTTTTCTGTGGAAGGTGTGAAAACAGAATAGAATAGCACATTATCTATAGGTTAAGTATTACTCGTTAAAATATGTTTTACTTTTAAAAAACTTCATTTTCTACAGATTTGAGACTGTTTTCTTCAAGAATCTGGTCTCATGCCTGGTCTTTATGAGAGATGAAGTGATCAGGTTTTTATTGCTTTGAACCAGCTTAAGATAGTTGTAGTCACCAGAGACTTTGCAGTTTTCTCCTGTAAATGTGTCCTGTAGAGGGCTTTCTTTTGGAAGCAAAGAACATATCAGTGTATCAAAAGTCTGTTTCATGACCCATATAACCAGATCTTGCCAAATTATTGTCGAATTATTGTAAAATGATTTAGTCTTTGTTAGAGACCTGCTGCCAATAACTTCCCACATAGGTAATAAAAACAACAGACAAATGAACACTGATAATTAATCAGTGGCAATATATGTCAGAAGAAAAAAAAAAAAAAAAAACTGGTTCTATGAATATATGATACAGATCTCCTCTTCTGTAGTTCTGAAAAAAAAAAAAAGCTATTTACTGTACTTTTTTAACCATTTAAACATCAAACAATATTTGTTTCTTTATTGTCAGAGAAAATAAGGAATAACAGTTCACTTGAAATATCAAGCCATTCTGTATTTACCCTAAGTATGAATGCGGCATCTGATCAGGGTCTACACTATTTGCCACTCATCTAGCACTATTTTAGACACATCAACGGGTAGTAAAAAAACTTTTTTTTTTATTTACATTTTAGGATAAGTATGGTAAGGAGTTGAGGTGTACCAATACTTAGGATAAATATAGTATTGATGGAATTGGTAAACAGAATAGACTGTGACCTAAGGACCAGTTTGCTCAGGTGTAGTTGTCAAAATTTTTAGGGTAAATACAATGATTGTTTTGTTTTGTTTTTCAGCGACAGTAAAGCTGGACATTTCATGTGAATTATCTGTCAGCTAGGCAGGTGTTTCACATGAGCGTCATGGCTTATTTTCTCTGGGAAAAAAATCAGGGCCCGGTTGTTCAAAACTAACGATGTCGTTAGTTAACGATTCGTTAAAATTTACATCGAGTGATACGCAAATATGCTGAATTTTTTTGCTGAAAAAATGTGAGTAGCTTTTGCAGTGCAAAAGCTACTCACATTTTTTCAGCAAAAAATATCAGAATATTGTATATTAAATCTGCTAAAACAGATAACGAAATGAACCTTAACGAGCTCATTAAGCTAATAACATTTTGAACAACTGGGCCCAGAAAGCCTATGCTGCTATTGAGATTGGCACTTTAAGGGTTATTACTTTTGTCCAGAGCTCATTTGTTCAAAGCATTGTTATCTTAATGAGCTTGTTAAAGACAAATCGTTAATTATTGTAGCTAAGATATTTTCAGAAAGATTGATATTTTTGCTGCAAAAATGTCTGTAGCTTTTGCATTGCATTGCAAAAGCTACTCACATTTTTGCAGCAAAAAATATCAATGCATTTGCTATATTTCAAGATAGAAATTCTAATGTCATGTTAGCAAACAACTTCTTTAAGTTTTGAACAACTGGCCCAGACTTTTTGTTTGTAGTGGGTTGTCTTTCCTAACTTTAGTTATTTGGAGTTGCTAAGTATTGCTGTTTAGATGACTGAAAATAAAGAACATGAACATTTCTGTGTTTGCAATATTTTATTTTACATTCCAGGGTGATCGAGAGCAAGAATTAGGACTTCCATTTTCCCCTCTCTGTGATAGAAAAAATACTCTTGTTGCTGAGTCTCAAATAGGTAGGAAAATACTTGTATTGGTCAGTTTCAAATGAGTTAGAAAAAAAAAATACTCTTGTTGCCAAGTCTCAGATTGTCAGTTTCTTGCAAAAAATGTGTACAAGTATTTGTTAACCGCTTATAGGACTAAGCCTGCAAGGGAAAGGTGTGGTTAGGTAAACTATTTGGCTGAACAGTCATGAACTGTGTTGATAGGGCTGTTAAAATCCAAACCAACCGACCAATCAGATGAAAAGGAGTCTGGCCTCCAAATGCCTTGTTTCTTAAACCCCACTAGCAGAGAAGTTTAGTCCTGTTCTGTGGTCATATCATCTGCCTCATCCACACACCCCAGATGTAACTGATAGGAGGGTATATCAGGTTTTATCCATTAAAAGATTGACAACAGTGTATAGCCATGCATAAAAGTCTCTCGGCAAGGCACTTCAAAGGAGTACCCACAGCCTATATTTTCATGGAGAAATATGAAGAATACCACTGCCTTTTGGTTGTAAAAAAGTGCCTTATCTGTAGCTTGATGATGAAGATGGTGAAGAGGATTTAAAAAATAAATTATACTGAACCATGCTGAAATGCCCCAGATAAAGCACAGTTGAGTTTGGGTTGTACCCATTTGAGCACCAGCAAGTGCACCAAGCCTTTGGTGTATGAAATTTTAGGCATTTACAGTGTAGTGAGGTGACTGTTAGTGGAAATTTAATTGTATTGTATATTTTAGGTTTTATTGACTTCATCGTGGAACCCAGCTTCCAAGTCATGGGTGACATGCTTGAAAAGATATTAAGTCCACTACGCAGCCAGTCCTCTCATAACATTGACGAGGCCATATCGGAAGAGGTGTTTGACAAGGAGACTTGCACCAGGGGCACTTCAGCAGGGAAGAATTTGCCGAAACAAGTACCCCCTGGTAAGTATTCAGTTGTATTGTTTTGCTCAGGAATCTTTCCTGTTTCACAGATTTTTGTATGTTAGGTCCAAAGGTATCAGCTTTAACTACAATAATGAGAAAACAGTACCATTCCATCACTACATTTCAGACACATACCCAGGTAATCAGATGGACTGGTTCAAATTAAACCCTTTTTAGACTGAATAAACTCCCCACACTTTATATATTGGTAGAATCCAACTTCAATTTCAGGTATGTATGTCAGGCCCTGTGATTGAGATATTCCTAGAGAAAATGCCTAAACTATTTGCAAACAGTGGAGACCCTGATCAGATGCCATTATGCAGGGACTGGGCTGGGACTTCACTGTTTTCTAATGACCCCTTGGGGGTCTACAGACTAAAATTGGTTAAGGATATGAGGAGTCTCAATATTTAGGGTAAATATGGTATCAGTTGTAATAGCAGCTTTAATCAAAGCACTGACAGCACTTTAGGGTCAATTGTCTCTGAGTGTAGGATGGGGAAATGGGCCTGAATGGAGACTTTAGTTTCATTTAACCCTTAACTTCCTGTAATTTAAGCAAACAGTACAGACCCTGATCAAATGCCTCGTTCTGCAGCATCTGATCTAGGTCTGCACTTTTACCAATGCCAATGTCCCAGTCCAGATTTTACAGATAACCCTCTATCAACATGACTCTGATGTCACAGCAACAAAAGTAGCCCGACTATAAATGACAGTTACCTAATTTTGTTTAATGTGGTTTGATTACATTGGTCAATGATAATCAGGTGGATAACTACCTTAAGGAAATTTTGGTGTTTGTATATTATGGCTTTATTGTAAACAATCAACACCCCAACCCCCCCCCCCCCCCCCCCCCACCCCACCCCACCCCACATAAAAGTGACGATAGCCTTTATGTTAAAAATGATGGCCTTGCAACTTGAATATGGTCATTATATCTTGCCAGAAGATTTTATAATCCCTTTGGCTTACTCCAAAAGTATAAGTGAAGATACCCAGGAAATGCCACATTCACAAAGCACAGCCCTCCTGAGGCACCAAAAGGAGAGATGAGGAACAAATGATGCAGGCCTCCTAGCAAAACCTATAAAACCTATAATAACCTATAATTTTGTGTCAAACCTATAAAACCTTTATTTTGTTCATAAAACTTATGAAAAGCTTGTATTTTCATGAAAAAACCTATATTTTTCACATTTTGAACCTTCTCGCGACTCAGCCCTAACTTTTCTTCAAAATACCCTACTATTTTTACATTTTAGTCCCAAAAAAGTGATGAAAACTGTCAAGAAATTGTAATTTTTTTCCTCGCTCGCTTTGCTCGCTCGGACTTTGTAAAATTCAGATCAACCTTATCAGAATAATTTTGGCCCAAAAATTCATCGAATATTTTTTCTTCAGTTTTAAATCTAATTGTGAGTTTGGAAGAACCTTTCTTTAACCTATATTTTTTATTGAAAAACCTGTAAATAACCTATATTTTGAGGAAGAAGAACCTGTATAAAAACCTATATTTTCAAAGTGGGCCACTAGGAGGCCTGAATGATGACAAAACAAATGCCATATATAAAACCACTCAAACAAAGACGGGCTAAATTTAAGTCTGATCTAACTGTGCAGATGTGCAGACTGATATAGATATTCACTGTTCACATATGCCTCAAGTTACTTTCATGACTCGGAAGTCGGAAGCATCTGGATAGCCAAGTGGTTAGCGCTCCTGGCCTCAGATCACGAATTCCTGTGATCAGATCATATTGCAGTGCGGAGGTCAGTTCATAATGGTATGACACTTCATTATGCAGAGCATTTCATTGTTACTCCTTCATATTCTCAATATGAAGCATTCTGGTGGCTGAGTGGTTAGCGCTACTGAATTCAGATCAGGGGGTTCTGGGATCAAATCCCTCTGGAGGGCAAAGTCATCTCGTGCTGTAAGGCACTTCATTGCATAAGATTCTTTATTATCACCCTTCTATCATCTCAATATGACTTTAATTATGTTGAAAGGGATGTAAAACACCAAATCATCATCATCATCTCAGTATGATTTAACACTTTGCATGCTTGGTAATTTTTCATGCTTTTTTGTCATCAGTTTTTTTTTTGTCTTTTTTTTTTTTTAATTTACTTTTTCAAAAAAAATCTTTCAGGAATACCATCAGAGTGTCAAACAGTTTGGATCCAGATCAGGCCCGACGTTTCATCAGCCTGATCTGGGCCCAAACTGTTTGCAAAGGTTATCAGCAGACAACAAAAGTCGCCACTAGCTGGGAAAGAGTTAAATAATGTTGAAAACAATGTAAAACACCAACTCCTCATCATCTCTAATGCCTTATTTTCGTATTTTACAGTTCCATCTAAATCGGAAGTGGTAGTCCGACCATGGGTGGAATGTCTCAGTAATAACAAAGTGCAGTGGAAAGCAATAGCTGTTAAAGGTATAGTGTTCAGTATATTACTTTTTATATCCCGCCACACGATAGTGGCTGGGTATTATTGTTTCACGTTGGTAATCGGTGTGTTCATCCATCCATTGGTCTGTCATACGTCCATCCATATTTTCATTTCCTGAAGATATCAATGTATTTTTACCAAACTTGGTATGTGTGTTGATATTATGGAGGTCTGGTTTGGGATTGCTGATGCGTAAATTTTGTAAATTTTTGACAGTTATGTGCCCGCCTCAGCTGGATAGAAATTTCATTGGACAACATTTTAAAAATGTTTTCTTATTTTCCAGAAAAAAGGCTTTGACATTTCATGCAAATTGTCTCCAATGAGATTAAGTGACAGTTTGCAGGAAATATCAAACAATATTTTCCTGGGAAACTAAGAAAAATATGTCTGTTTGTCAAGCTTTTTTGTGCATGCCTTATCTTAAGAACCCTGCATGCTAGGGTTTTGAAATTTTATATTTGGGTGCCCAATAAAAAAATAGCTGACCCATATTTTTTTTCTTGTCCGGCATGTTTGTTTAGAGTTATGCCCCTTTGAAAAAATCAGAATTAAATCTTGTGAGCAAGATATCTAGAAAAGTATTTAAGCTTGGTTCTTGAAATTCGATATAGTGAGTAGGAATGATGTGTAGATTACCTTATTATATTTTGAGAGAATTCCATGAAAAAAATTGATAAAGTTACGGTCCTTTGCGGTTCTGCCCATTTTGACCTTGTCAGCAAGATGTCTCGAAAAGTACTTAAGCTAGGGTCTTGAAATATTATATGCTGATTGGGGATGATGTGGAGATTTCCTGTTGTTGTTTTTTTTTAGGGAATTCCATGAAAAATCGACAGTTATGGCCTTTTGTAGTTCTAGGCATTTTGACCTTTTTCAGCAAGATGTCTCAAAAAGTATTTAAGCAAGAGCCTTGATATTTGGTATACTGATTGGGATTGGGGAGGAGATCACCTGATTAAATTTAAAACCAATTAAATGAAATGTTGGAGTTATGGCCCTTCGCAATTTCTGGTTTAGAGTTATTTCCCTTTTGATCCCTTTGATAAAATAACATTGAAATCTCGTATATTTGTACTGTTGTTACCATCATGGGCAAGCAGTGTTGGAGTCAAGCAGTGGTAGAGTTAGACAGTTGGGGGCATAGTGTTTTACAAACACCAGCTCTAGTTTCTTCATGAAAACATAAGGATACTCATTCTAATGAGTAGCCAAAATGTATATTTTTGTGAAGAAATAAGAAAAATTGTAATTCGGATATGCCCTCTTATCCATAGCTATGGTAGACCCTGATCAGATGTCACATTCTACAGCATCTGATCTTGGTCTACACCGTTTGCTCATGCCTATCTGTTTGAATACTTAGGGTAAATTTATCTTTCATATATGCTGTGCATCACATGAAAAGGCCCTGTAGGCAATTTGCAGACAATGCAGGCCCTTATCAGCCTGTGCATTTGTATATGTCGACAAACAGAGACTGTTCAGATCAAACTGCACACCATCACTAAAACATGCCTATATAATTTTGACCCCCTTAAATCCCACTTTTATACAGTAAAACTGGGGTTTACAGGGTTATACACTTTCTAATTTCTGCTCAGTAACATAGCTTGTGGGTACTCATTAGAACTGCCTCATCGAGGCAGTTCTAATGAGTACCAACAATCTATGTTTTAAGAAAAATATGAAAAATATCAGAATTTTTTATCTGAAAATTTTCATTTTTTGGTGGTAAAATTTTCAATATATTTGAAAGGCATGTTTTCGTAATGGCTCAGCTGGACCTTTGCTGTTTGGCATAAGGGCCCTTTTCCCACATTGAATATCATATGTTTACTATTGGCTTTATAGATGCCGAGGAGAGAAAGAGAAATGAAGAAGCAGAAAAAGCTAAGTCTGAAGGACAATCAAACGAGGACAAACAATCCGACTCTGAGAAAAAGACTGAGTCTCAATCAGAGAAAAAACCTGCTGATAATAAAAGCACTCCGAAAGGTAACAGTGTCGCTAAACAGTGACACCGTATTCTGTTGTCTCGACTCTGTCTCTGACTCTTGTGATGGAATTACTACATGGGATGCATGGCTATACTTGAAAACTGTCTTCTAAGTGATCTACGTCAGTTTCGTCTTCTACTGTGATGGGATATACTTCTGCCGTCTGCGTTACTTCTTGCGTCTGCATCTTTATTGTAAACAGTGATATACTCTCCACTGTCTCCCCTCTCCGGAGATAAAAACCTTCTGTTCTTCCAGTTCTTAGATAGTTGGCTGCAGAAAGCTTACGGGTCAGGCAGATAGCGTGTTCATACGTAAAGAACGATGGCTGTAGGAAAACTGGCATTTTCACTTATTTCAACAGTAAAGATCTGGGATTTTCTGTCGGATATTCTAAAATTTTATTTTCTGTTTAAGTGTTTAGAGAAAGTTGGACTTGACATTTCATGTAAATTGTTTGCTTTTGCAGACAGTTTACATGAAATGTCAAGCCTTACATTCTCAAAATTTTCTCAGAATTTTAACTTTAATGGTTATTCCTTGGTAAATATTTCTCTTATTAGACATTAGCAAATATTGTTTTATTACATGAAATGTCAGACCACATTTAAAGGGGAAAAAACAAAGGGGTGGGGGAAGCACATTTCATCTGCGAATTTAACCCTTGTCCTGCTGAACCCAGATATACCCTGCCTTTGCAAACAGTGTAGATCCAGATCAGTTAGCTTCTAAGAAGCCAACTGATCTGGATCTACACTGTTTGCCATTCAGTATGTGAATTTATATCAACAATCTGGATCAAGTAATCTGATTGGCTGAAAATCTTAATTTATTCAGCAGGACAAGGGTTAACTTCTACCATACAAAGGTTTTACTCCTATTTGGACATAAATTACTGTATGTACCTTAAACATTGGGACAGAGCAGTTCCTTACCACAGTTTTTCTAACATTTCAACTTGGCCATTTTTACTTCTTTTTCATGTGTCTAAAAACAGCTAGATGAGTGATAAAAAGTGTAGACCCTGATCTATGTCTGCACTGTTTACACAGACCTGTTTGTCCCAGTATTTAAGGCAAATAGGGTACTTCCACGAGTTTTAGTGGTAAAATTTGGTATAACATTTTTCTTATTTATTCACAAAAAAGTACATTGTGTGTAATAACTATAATTGCATTAGATTATCTTCAGCAAAATGTTTTTTTTAATGAGTACCCATAATGTATGCATCCCTGGAAAACACAGCTTCAGATAGGTTTTTTTTTTTTTTTTTTTTTTTTTTTACTCAACCAAAATAATTGGTATTTTTCTTATTTCTCCACAAAAACTCCATTTTCTTGGAGAAATATGAAAGATATTTCCTAATACTCATCTTATCTAGAGCTATGGGAAAATAGGATTTTTTTAACCCTTGGCATGCTGAATAAATTAGGATGCCAGGCCCTCTTCTAATAGTCAGCCAATCAGATTACTTGATCTAGGTTGCTAATACAAACTTACATACTAAATGACAAACAGTGCAGTCCAGATCAGTTGGACAGCGCATATCTGGGTTCAGCAGGACTAGGGTGAAGCTGCACACATCTCCTCTTTAGCTTAGGTAGAAGAGCAGAGAGCCCAGCCTGGGCAAGTTTGCCCGTATCTTTACTGTTGGAATATAAGAAAAAGTTGGTTTTGCCACGGGTCTCAAAATATATAAATTGTGATGTTGCATTATGGTTAATTTTTCTACTTGATACAGTTGAAATCTCAAAAGACTGATATTATCAAATGTTACCTTGTTACATTTTTTAAAGATATTATTGTTGAAGTGTTATTTCTTAGTAATTAATTGAAATGTCTACTTTGGTAGATTAGGTAATTTTCACATGCTGCTGTTTTTTCTACAAATACGTGTATGTTACATTTGTGCATATGAAGAAGTTGTAATAATCAAATTATTAAAATGCAGAGACAAAACAGGTCAGTATATGTATAAATTGTTGTCCGTGATCGATAATTATCATCCTTGTCCATTTTATACATGCTTTAAAATCTGACTTGCATTTAAGTTGTACAGCTTAACTTTTACCCTATGACAGGCATCAGTTAGCAGATGATCATTGCAAAGCGAGTTCTTGCATCAAAGCGAGTTCTCCATCAAAAAGTATAGTATTTTGTATGGAGTTAAGGTGTCCATTTGTTTGTGTTGAGGTTTTACGGCCCAGTCAACCCAATGGGGTCATGTCGAGCGCGGTCAGTTTACCTAACCACATGTTTACTGGGCAGGCTTAGTCCTCTAAGCGGTTAACCAGTAGTGTGCACATTCTTTCGCCAGAAACTGACAACTGCCCTTCTTGAATCAGCGGAAGGGAGAGAATGACCGTAGAAAATATTTCATGATCAATCTCCACGAAAGAATGTTGCCGACCTCGGCGGGGGTTGAACCCGCGACCTCCTGGTCTCCAGTCGGACGGCGCATCCAACTGAGCCACCGAGGCCGGCGTTAAGGTGTCCAAATACGTAAAGTAAATCTGGTATTTGATTCTTAAATGCTTATCACTCTACGTAAAATTTTCAGTAAACTTTTCAGCAGGCGACATTTTGAAATATTTTTATATTTCCTAGGAAACAGGATTTGACATTGGCGACATTTTGAAATATTTTTATATTTCCTAGGAAACAGGATTTGACATTTCATGCAAATGGATATGCATGAAATTTCAAATCCTGTTTTCTGGGAAAATTAAGAAAAATTTTATCAGTTTGTCATCTGTTGAATTTGCCCAGAGAGTGGTACAGGTTAATGTATGCATATTTTCTCCTGTAGTGGGCAACGGTTGAGTTACCAGGAGAGCCACGTCAGTTACGTCACCACCCTGACAACACATAACCAATTTCATGGGGGAAAAAAAGAAAAGAGGGAATATATTTGATAGCTGACACATGAAAAGGGGCCTTTATCCCATACGTGGGTAATAGACCCAAATCAGCACAACATTCACACATTCTGATCAAGTTTTACATATACATTTGTACCATGCAAACTATATCATAGAAAGCCCTGATCAGACTGTGCAGATACACTCACTCATCTGAGCCTTCATGGCTTGAATATGGCATAACGGCCCATTATAGCTTGCCTGTACGAAAGTACAGGTAGAGGTATTGCATTCACCATGGCGTTGATGTTGGCATCAACTTGTTGACGTTGGTTAAAGTTTTTAAAAGGCTATATCTGCTAAATGTCTGGATAGAAGTAGTTCATACTTGCCTTGATGTTAGATACTGGAATGAAGTTTTATGCTGTACCATTCCGACTCACATGAGTGGAGGTCAAGTTGACTAAATTAGAAAAAAATGGTTTAAGTTTTTAGAGGCAAAGGGCGAGTCAGGCTAGCTACTCTGTCATCAACTCCTGTGACAGCTCTCATTTTGCAATATGATCTGCTAATTCTTGTCAGTAGCAGCTTCAGGGTAAAAGTTAAAACTCATTGCTTAAATGTATCGTTTTATTTCCATTTTTGATTTTTGTTGCTTCTATTGCTATCATCTCAGAGTACACACTAGGCATAGTCAGCAGACGAAAAATGGTGAAATCAGCAGACATCACATAGCTCCAGATGAGAGGAGGTATCCACTTATTAGTTTTCTTATTTCTGCGTAAAAACATGAGCCAGTGCACGACAAAACCTACAATATGACGTGTAACCAGCAAGGACTCAGGTCAGCCTGTTCATCCACCCAGTATGGCAAGGTTTTTTGTTGATCCTCTTTAGATAGCCTGGAGGTTGTAGAATAAAAATCAAAAAAGATTGTCTTTAGAAACAAAGAATACACAAAATCATGAATATCTGAGACTCGGTTTGATTGAGTCTCTTCATATGCAACACTGTAATTTGCAAGGCTGCATATGCCCCCTTAGTGCCGGCTTAAGCAGTATATTCAATAAAACTGCAAGCCATGCACCATGCCCCACCACAGGGACATATTCCCTATGCACTTCTGTAGTATAAGGGCTGAAAACAATCTAAGTTAAACAAGAAGAGAAGCAATAAACAGTTATTTCATAATTCCAAAAAAAAACATTGAAAGGTCTAAGTTAAAAATGCAATAAAAAGTGATATAATAATTTCAGGATTCTGAAAAAAAAACAATATGCATATCTTCAGACCATCCTAAAAGCCTGAAGGATCGGCCTGAAAATGTAGGAGGAGTTGCGCATAAAAGGTACATACTCCCTACACATTTCTGTAGTATTAGGGCTCGAAAAAAGTCTAAGTTAAAAATGCAAAAAGATGTAATAAAAAATAATTTCAGGATTCTGAAAAAAACAATTTGCATATCTTCAGACCATCCTAAAAGCGCCTGTAAAGTTTGAAAAGGATTGGCCTAAAACTGTTGGAGGAGTTGCGGGCAGAAGGTACATACTCCCTATACATTTATGTAGTATTAGGGCTCGAAAAAAGTCTAAGTTAAAAATGCAAAAAATGTGATAAAAAATAATTTCAGGATTCTGAAAAAACAATATGCATATCTTCAGACCATTCTAAAAGCCTGTGTAAAGTTTCAAAAGGATTGGCCTAAAACTGTAGGAGGAGTTGCGCGTAGAAGGTACATACTCCCTATACATTTCTGTAGTATTAGGGCTCAAAAAATGTCTAAGAAGGTACATACTCCCTATACATTTCTGTAGTATTAGGGCTCAAAAAATGTCTAAGTTAAAAATGAAAAAAAATGTAATAAAAAATAATTTCAGGATTCTGAAAAAAACAATATGCATATCTTCAGACAATCCTAAAAGCGCCTGTAAAGTTTGAAAAGGATTGGCCTAAAACTGTAGGAGGAGTTGCGGGCAGAAGAATGGTGGGGGCGCTGACGGACGGACGGACACTCAAAATTTCAGAGGGTATAACATAATACCCCGCCACTTTTTTGGTGGCGGGGCATAAAAATATTACTTGCACTATGATGAAGGCACATGTGATCAGCAAAGACTCTGATCAGACTGCACAGAAGTGCAGGCTGATCTGTCTTTGCTGGTCACACAAATCTTATTGTAGGTTTTGTTGTGTGCCAGCTCATATGTTGCGGGTACTCATTAGAGACGCTTCTAATGAGACCCAAAACAAATGTTTTCATGCAGAAATAAGAAAAATATCAGTGCTTTCCAGTTGAAAAAATGCCTTACTTGGAGCTATGCATCAGATAAATGGCAAAATTGGTAGACTTAGATAAATGGCAAAATCAGCAGACAGATAAACAATTTTTTTTTTTTTTTCGCAGAAACACTGTTTTCACTCAAAATATTTGGACAGATAGGCCTGAGCAAACAGTGTAGACCCAGATCAGCTACTGATTGCCTCTCGTCTAGCTGTTTGATCATCATCTGCACTGTTTGTCTGTCAGGTCTTTTCAGATGTCACTGGGTAGCCAAATGGAAACATGTTTAAGGTTTAGCACTCTGGGTAAACTTTTCAGCAGACAGCATATTGAAAAAATTTTTTTTTTAATTTTTCCAAAGAACAAGTTGTGACATTTCATGCAAATGGTCATGGAGACAGCTTGCACGAGCTGTCAGAGCTGTCAAATCCTGTCTTTTGGGGAAAATGAAAAAGAATATCAATTATTGTCGTGTGCTGAATTAGCCTAATCCACTGACCACACATTGTCACTGCTTGATAAGATCCCTGTTTTTGTATGGCATTGCATACATACTACCCCATTAGGCACACAGTGTTGAAACAATGCCATTTAAATGTTGACTGGACATCCTAGATGTTGAAGCAACATTGAAATAGATGTTGAAGCAACATTGAAATAATGTTGTTTCAGTGGTGTGTGCCCACTGGGAAACTATTTACCCTGAATATATGGCCACATAAACCTTTTTCCATTTACTACTTGTTGATATGTCTAAAAACTGCTGGTCAGATGGCAAACAGTGTAGACTACAATGTCTGTCCTGGCCTTTCTATAAAAAACTGCGGGTAAAATATGTTATATCTCGAGGTTAGCAATAATTTTGGCAATATAATCAAGCCGCAACATCAGATAACATACCTTCATACATGTGCGCCCAACAAAGATTCAGATCAGTCAAAATATGCCCAGTGAAGATTCTGATTAAATGCAGTTTAATCAGAATCTTCACTGGGCGTATTTTGGATAGCCAAAAATGCATAGTTACTTCATGGGGAGAACAAAGACTGATTAGTAGACTCTGATCAGTCTTCATTGGGAGCACTTGTCGGAAAGTAAGTTTTCTATGATGTGGCACATATTTTGTGGATACTCATTAAAATCATCTAACACCATATCATATGCATTGGTACAAAAAGAAAATTGCTCCCAACTTCGGTCTTGGGTGTTGATAAATAATAATTCAGTTGGCCATTTTTTGTGCACACTACGACAGACTAAAAAGTTTATTTACCCTAAGTATTTGGACACATTCGCATACTCATTCAGACTCCTTCACCCACTGTCGGACGCCTTCTTGGATACTTATCCTAAAATTTGAACGTCCAAATGGGCGTTCTTGGATACTTATCCTAAAATTTGAACGTCCAAATGGGCGTTCAAATTTTAGCAGTAGTATGGTAAGAGTGAAGTTGTCCTCACATATAGGCTAACTACTGTCATACAGTATTGAGACAGGCCAGCTTGAGCAACCAATGTAAACCCCAGACAGGCCCCAGTTGTTCAAAGCATCTTTAACTGAATAAGCTCATTAGTGGTCAAAATGTATACTGTTCTAGTAAATACAATATCAGATTCACAGATATTTTTCTGAAAAAATGTGAGTAGCTTTTGCATTTGCAAAAGCTACACACATTTTTTCAGCAAAAATATTAGCGTATATGCCATATATGATGATCAAAATTCCAACCATAGTTAACTGAAGACATCGTTAGTACTGTACAACTAGGCCAAGGTTGCCACAGAAGTCTGCATGTGATCAGCATTTACACTAAATGGCAAAATCAGATGCCACATTCTGCACTGTTTGCTATGGCCTGCCTGTCCCAGTACTTAGAGTAAATAAGGTTTATAAAGAGCCCATATGTAAGAAATGTACCTTGGGATATGTGCACCTAGCGAAGATTCAGATCAGCCTGTGCATTTGTGCAGTAGTCTGATTGTTTGTTTGTTTGTGTTGAGGTTTTACGGCCCAGTCAACCCAATGGGGTCATGTAGAGCGCGGTCAGTTTACCTAACCACATGTTTACTGGGCAAGCTTAGTCCTCTAAGCGGTTAACCAGTACTGTGCACATTCTTTCGCCAGAAACTGACAACTGCCCTTCTTGAATCAGCGGAAGGGAGAGAATGACCGTAGAAAATATTTCATGATCAATCTCCACGAAAGAATGTTGCCGACCTCGGCGGGGGTTGAACCCGCGACCTCCTAGTCTCCAGTCGGACGGCGCATCCAACTGAGCCACCGAGGCCGGCGTAGTCTGATTGGAATCTTCACTGTGCACATTTTTGGATAGCCAAGGATGCAAAGTTTCCTCATGCAGACAACGAAGTCTCTGATCAGACTGCGCGAAAGCTCAGGCTGATTTGAGTCTTCATTGGACGCACATGCCAGAAGGTACCTTCTCTTACTTTACAACTCAAAAGATCTGGGAATGCATTTTCTCTGAGAAATAAGAAAATGGTTGATATTTCTACCTCCAGAAAGATTAGATACCATATTTATTCTAATATAAGCCCCTTCTATAATAAATGCCCCCTCCTACTTTTCTAGGAGAAAAGCATTACTGAACACATGCAGAATTGAGTTTAGGCTATCAAATTATCTTATTTTTAGCCTAAATTTTGCCTCAGTTCTGTCATTTTAGCGGAATGAATTGGAATGCCCCCAGGGCGTTTATTAGAATAAATACGGTCCTTAGAAGTCTTAACCCTTCAATCCTAAGTTTCTGAAGTGGCCTCTTCCAGCTTTGAATTTGGACATGTCCACTGTTGCAAACTGGGGTGCAAGTCAACAGCCAAAAACAGAATGGCAGACAGTGTAGATCCTGATGAGACTGCTCAATATGAGCCATTTTGTCTGGATCTACGCTGTTTGCTAAAGTATCTTTTGGTCTGCATGGCTGAAAGGGTTAATGATTAACCAGCTATTCTTTGCTTTGCTTATTTTTGTTAGGAATATTTTTTTTCTTCGTCAATTATGTTTATTAGTTTGTTTTTGTATATGACTGTTTATTTCAGGAATATCTTACTTCGAGGGTTGAGCCCAAGACTATGGTAACTCAAACGTATTTGTGAAACCCTTGTTTAGGGGCAACTTGGACCCCTTTGTAAACAATGCAAATTTAGGTGCCATTGCTCATACGAGCAATGGCACCTAAATTTTCATTGTTTACAGAAAGAAATGTTGTAATCTTCATAACGCCTTCATGGTGAGGAGATTAGGTTTGGGGAAAAACAATCATCTGACTTACGATAGTCTTGCGCTCAACCCTCGACTTGTAATCTCATAGCATAGTTCTAGATAAGATATTGTTTTGTTTTTGTTTTTTCAACTAAATAGTATTAATATTTTTTCTTTTTCTTTCTGAGTTGAGGTTTTATGGCCCAGTCAACATAATAGGGTCATGTTGAGCACATTCAGTTAACCTTCTCACAATGTTCCTGGGCAAGCTTAGTCCTCTTAGCAGTTAACCAGTACTCGTGCATGTACTTTTTGACAAATACCCATCTTGAATCAGCGAAAGAGGGAGATTGGCCGTAGATATTATTTCATGATCCATCTCCACGAAAGTTGCTCACTACCCTTGGAAGAAGACTTATTTTCTATAATTTTTTTTTTTTTTTTTGTTTAACCCATTGTAGTCAGGATACCAGTAAAATGGTAATTGGCAAACAGTGCAGACCCTGTTCAGATGCCGCAGAATGCGGTGTCTGATCAGGGTCTCCACTGTTTGCAAATAGTTTAGTCATTTTTCTCTAGGAATATCTAAATTTCATAGCCTGACGTACCTAAAATTGAAATTAGACTCTTTCAGTATATAGTGTGGGGGAGTCTACTCAGTTTAAAATGGGTTAAAGAAAAAAGAATGTCTTCTGCTACAGTTGTGATAGGCACTTTAAGGGTTAATATTTTAGGTTTTGTGTATTTCACCATTTGTTGTAACATTCCTTCCCATGGCCCCTCATTTCATCAATAGCATAGTCTTAGGCATTCTGTACTCAAAGTTAGTATTCAACATCAGAGTGGTAGTTTTCCTTGGTTGGTTTGATATAGGCCAACTCTATCCAGTAGTGGAGACAATTTGCATGAAAAGTCAAAGTCTATATTCTGGAAAAAATAAGAAAAATATTTGAAAATGTCATCTGAAATTTTTACCAGTTCAAGAATACTAGGTTTATTATCCAGAATTAAACCAAATATTAGCAGGGTCAAAGTAAAACCAAAATAATGTCATATGCAAAAAGTAAAAACTGAAACCAAACTTGATATCAGTCTCTACATTTTGGTCAGGATAAAAACTGAGACCAGACTTGACATCTGTACAGTTTGGTGAGGATAAAAGCCCAGACCAGACCTGACAGCTGTGCAATTTGGTGAAGATGACAGCCCAGACCAGACTTGACATCTGTGCAGTTTGGTCAGGATAAAAGCCCAGACCAGACTTGATGTCTGTACAGTTTGGTTAGGATAAAAGCCCAGACAAGACTTGACATCTGTGCAGTTTGGTCAGGTTTGTTCCATAATTACCCTAGATATTCAGACAATTTAGCCCTTAATGAGCTGAGTAAAATTCTAGCAGACAACATTCTATTTTTATTATTTTTTATTATTATTATTATTATTTTTATTTATTTATTTATTTTTTTTTCATTATTTTTCAGACACATATTTTGAGGAGAATAGTGAAAATATTAATTTCTGTTATCTAGATCTATGTTAGCCTTTAGCATGCTGTTGGTAAATTCAGCTGATATCAGATTGATACTATTCTTATTTTCTGAGGAAATACGGTTTGATATTTCATGCAAATTGTCTCCTTGGTTGACACTTTGCATGCAATGCCAAGTCCTGGGCTGCATTCGGTTAACCAAAATGTTTGTGGTTACTCGCAAAATTTAAGCAAACTTTCCGTTCAGTTATGAGTTTTAGGCGGAGGGTAGCATACATCCCCAAACTATTCCCAAGCTGTCTTTTGACACAAACAAGATGGTGGCCTGTGCGAACAAAATTTATATATGCTTGTTTGTAACCTAAAATACAAGAATATGTACTGCCATGATATTATTTATTTGATTCTGTGTTAAATCAATAATTATTGATATAACTTATTTGATCTGGTATCAAGTCTGGTGTACATACAAGAATAAGCATACGTGCAAGAATAACTGATACTCTCTAATTGGCGGTCGCATGAAACGGCTCTCCATAATCATTCAGAAGATGCAAAATAGTTTTTGAAATCACTTACCAAAGTTTTGCTTTACAATAACTGAACACAGCCCTGTTTTCTGGGAAAAGAACTGCAGTAAATCTCTGAAAATTTCAAACTCTTTATTCCATACTTTTTGGCCTAAATTTTGCTTTTAATGTAGTTATGTCTTTAACTAATTAGTGGAATGGCAAACAGTGTAGACCCTGATCAGATTGCTTCTTCAGGAGCATTTTGATCTGGGTCTGCACTGTTTGCTAATGCTATTTTATCAGAAGCTTTTGTGTATGAAATTTTAGGACATTTACTGTAACAAACTATTCCAAACTGTCATTGGTTGAAATTTTGACCCAGCGTGCTAACCTTTAAGTATATGTTAAGTATATGTAAATATGGTCCAGTACAAGTAGTTGTATATGTATAATATATGTACATGACATATAAATATACCTGTGTACAAAGATCATTTTGTAAATATGTAAGCAGAACAATAACCATGTAATATATGTCTTATCAAACAACTACCCGTACTATATGTAAAATTCATAGCTCCAGATAAGGCACTTTTTTTTTCTGACCAAAAATTGTTGATAGTTTTCTTATTTCTCCATAAAAACATATGCTGTGGGTACTCATTAGAAGCACCTCGGTGAGGCACTTCTGATGAGTACCCACAATATATGTTTTCATGGAGAAATAAGAAAAGAATATTTTACTGATACCCTTCTTGTCTGGAGCCATGTAAAATTGCTTTGTTTTCCAATCACAATTTGAGCCAAGTTGTGAAAAAATGGGCATTGGTGCTTTTGCAAATGGTGATGGCCCAGATTAGCTTGCCAAGTGATGTTGAAAGAATAGTACTCTCCTTGCAGGATAAGTTGACAGTGATGTCACTGATTGTTATTTTAGTTTGAATGATTTCCACCTGCTGATAATCCATAATAATGTCCAATGATAAATATATATTTGAAATAATATATATAACATACAAGGACCATAAGCGAAGTAAAAGTAATTAAAAAAAAGCAAAACAAAAAATCTGAGGTACTGCTAGGACTCTGACTCACTGGTGCACCAATCAAATATCTAACCATTTGACCACAGTGCTCTGCACTACCAACTGCGCTATTGCAACATACTATACTAAAACACACTTATAGCAATAATATTGTATACTACATAAAATTATTTGTTACGTTTCCAGATAATTCATGTAAAACCTACTTTACTTAGGTAGGGCGGTTGCTGCCATGACGTCACTATCAAATTATCCTCTGAACACTATACCTGTAGCATATGTTTTCATGGAGAAATAAGACAAATATGTATATAGATATCCTGCTTATCAAGTGCTTTATAAGCTATGATATTTTCACTAAGGAAAAGTGAAAAAAAGAGAAAATAATAGTTATTAAATACATTTAGGACAAATTTAGATACCACACATGAAATATTGATTAAAAAAACAAAAAACAAACAAAAAAAAAAAAAATTAAATTAACCATCATCATGCTAAATAGATTAAGATGTCATGCCCACTTCTAATTTCCAGCCAGTCAGATTACTTGATCCCTGTTTTTGATAGAAATTCACATATTTAATGACAAACAGTGCAGATCCAGATCAGTTGGCTTCTTCTTCAGAAGCCAACTGATCTGGATCTACACTGTCTGCTAAGACAGGGCATGTCCTGTTCAGCAGGAGAAGGGCTAAAGCAGATTTAAAAACTGGTGAATTATGAAAATTCACTTAAAATATATACCCCTGTATACCCTATTTTCACTATATATTATTGGAGAACATGGGCTCCAGACTAGGCTTTTTTTTTTTTTCAAGAGAAAAGTTTTGATATTTTTCTTCCTTCTCAATGAAAACAGGTCATGGATATTCATTATAAATGCCTCACTGAGGCGCTTCTAATGAGTACCAACAAGATATGTTTTCATGGAGAATTTTCTTATTTTTCCATGAAAGAAAAATAAGAAACGTGTCACCTGGGAACCCCCTCTTGTCTGGAGGTATGGTATGCAGTATATAGACTTTTTAACATAATGAAGTGGCAGAAAGCCATTACGAAAACGTGCCTATTCAAATATACTGAAAATTTTACCACCAAAAAATGAAAATTTTCAGATAAAAAATTCTGATATTTTTCCTATTTCTGCTCAAAACATAGATTGTGGGTACTTGTTAGAACCGCCTAACAAGTACCCACAATCTATGTTTTCGAGCAAAAATAAGGAAAATAATGTATACCCCTGTAAACCCCAGTTTTACTATATAACAGTGGGGTTTAAGGTACTATATAAAAGTGGGGTTTAAGGGGATCAAAATTATATAGGCGTGTTTTTGTGATGAAAAGCTGTCATCAGCCTGCACCAGTGTGCACATGATCTGTCCAGAATTGCATACGATCTGTACTAATGTGCATATGATCTCTACTGGTGTGGAAACTGATCTGTACCATTGCCATCTTCGTACGAGCTAATGCCCATTTTTGCTCGATGTGGCTCATTTTATTTACTATGCATTAACAACCATAAAGTATCTAGAAATAATCTTATTTTGTAAGTTTTCTGCATTAGTATCTGTTGTTGGCCTCGATAAAGCTACTTAGATTTAAATCCAAGCAACAGCCTAGCATTAGACAGAATTTAATAGTTGAAGGATTGCTTGTTTTAGTAAAGTACAAACTCCATTAATGGCAAGATAAACAGTAAATACAGTAAATGTCCTAAAGTTTGAACACTTTATTCCATACTTTTTTTTTTTTTGCCTAGATTTTTCTTTTTATGCCCCCAACTTCAAAGAAGTTGGAGGGGCATATTGCTACTGGGTTGTTCGTTCGTCCGTCCATCCGTTCGTCACGCTTTTTGATGCATAGCATAACTTTAAAACCGTGAATGCTACTGTTTTGAAATTTCATATATGGATTCCTCATGAAAAAATAGCTGACACGTATTTTTTTTCTTGACAGGATTATGCCCCTTTTCTGAGTTATGGCCCTTTGAAAAAATATGGATGCAATCTTGTCAGCAAAATATCTCAAAAACTATTAAAGCTAGAGCCATGAAACTTGATGAATAGACTGGTAGTGATGAGTTGACAACCTGATTAACTTTTGAAGAAATTCTGAAAAATACTTCATGAGTTATGGCCCTTTGTAATTTTGGGCATTTTTATCTTGTCAGCAAAATATCTCAAAAACCGTTGGAGCTAGAGCCTTGAAACTTAATGAATAGACTAGTAGTGATGAGTAGACAACCTGATTAACTTTTGAAGAAATTTTGAAAAAATGCCTTTTGAGTTATGGCCCTTTGTAATTTTGGGTATTTTTACCTTGTCAGCAAAATATCTCAAAAACTGTTAGAGCTTGAGCCTTGAAACTTAGTAAATGGATTTGTAGTGATGTGTAGATGACCTGATTAACTTTTGAAGAAATTCTGAAAAACATTTCATGAGTTATGGCCCTTTGTAATTTAGGGCATGTTTAACTTGTCAGCAAAATATCTCAAAAACTATTGAAGCTAGAGCCTTGAAACTTGATGAATAGACTGGTAGTGATGAGTAGACAACCTGATAAACTTTTGAAGAAATTTTGAAATATACTTCTTGAGTTATGCCCCTTTGTAATTTTAGGCATTTTTATCTTGTCAGCAAAATATCTCAAAAACTGTTAAAGCTAGAGCCTTGAAACTTAGTAAATGGATTTGTAGTGATGAGTAGATGACCTGATTAATTTTTGAAGAAATTCTGAAAAATACTTCATGAGTTATGGTCCTTTGTAATTTTGGGCAATTTTACCTTGTCAGCAAAATATCTCAAAAACTGTTGGAACTAGAGCCTTGACACTTGATGAATAGACTGGTAGTGATGAGTAGACAACCTGATTAACTTTTGAAGAAATTTTGAAATATACTTCTTGTTATGCCCCTTTGTTATTTTGGGCATTTTTATCTTGTCAGCAAAATATCTCAAAAACTATTAGAGCTAGAGACTTGAAACTTGGTGAATTGATTGGTAATGATGAGTAGATGACCTGATTAATTTTTTTGTAAATTCTGAAAAATATTTCATAAGTAATGGCCCTTTGTAAATTTGGGCATGTTTCCCTTGTGAACAAAATATCTCAAAAACTATTGAAGCTGGAGCCTTGAAACTTGATGAATAGATTGGTAGCGATGAGTAGATGACCTGATTATGCCCCCAGTTTCGAATGAAATTGATGGGGCTATTATTTTGCCTTCATTTGTCCATCCGACTGTTTGTCCGTTCATCAAGCCTTTTTTGTGCATGCCATATCTTAAGAACCCTGCACGCTAGGGTTTTGAAATTTTATATTTGGGTTCCCAATGAAAAAATAGCCGACCCATATTTTGTTTCTTGTCTAGCATGTTTATTTAAAGTTATGCCCCTTTGAAAAAAATCAGAATTAAATCTTGTGAGCAAGATATCTTGAAAAGTATTTAAGCTGGGTTCTTGAAATTCGATACAGTGAGTGGGAATGATGTGTACATTACCAGATTATATTTTGAGAGAATTCCATGAAAATATTGATAAAGTTACGGCCCTTTGCAGTTCTGCTCATTTTGACCTTGTCAGCAAGATTACTCGAAAAGCACTTAAGCTAGGGTCTTGAAATATTATATGCTGATTGGGGATGATGTGGAGATTACCTGGTTTGTTTTTTAGGGAATTCCATGAAAAATTGATGTAGTTATGGCCCTTTGTAGTTCTAGGCATTTTGACTTTTTCAGCAAGATGTCTCAAAAAGTATTTAAGCTAGAGCCATGATATTTGGTATACTGATTGGGATTGAGGAGGAGATCACCTGAATAAATTTTGAACCAATTAAATGAAATGTTGGAGTTATGGCCCTTCGCAATTTCGGGCCATTTAATGTCATTGCTTTATTGTGTATAGCATGAGTTTAGAACCATGTATGCTAATGTTTTGAAATTTCATGTTTTGATTCCTCATGAAAAAATAGGTGATCCGTATTTTTTTCTTATCCCAGTCATCTCCTATTTTAGAGTTATTTCCCTTTGATAAAATAACATTGAAATCATATATTTGTACTGTTGTTACCGTCATGGCTAAGCAGTGTTGGAGTCAAACAGTGTTAGAGTCAGGCAGTTGGGGGCATAGTGTTTTACAAACACCAGCTCTAGTTATGCAGTTGTTTCTTAAAATACATAGTGGAAAGACAAACAGTGAAGACCCTGATCAGACTGCTCCTTCAGTCTGATCTGAGTCTGGACTGTTTGCATATGTCACTTTTTCAGAAACTTTGATGTAAAAGATTTTAGGATATTTACTGTACATCAAACCATCCTACATACAAGGGGCATTAATACCTATTCAAGGGAGGTAACTCAGTCAAAACGGTTTTGGTCTCTTTTCTGAAAAGGATTCTATTCTAAAAGGAAATAATTAAGTGGAGCAAATTTTTGCCTTTTAGAGTAGACCCTTTTTCAGAAGGGGCTCAGTGTGCTGGAAAGGGAACAGAAAGTCAGTCACAGAAGTTATCTCCCTTGTAAAAATGGTGGAAAATGTACCAAGAGCATCTAGTCCTCTTATTAAGATATGCAATATTTGAAAATACACAGCACTAAGTATTCCGACACCTCAACTCCTTACCATACTTGTTTGAAAATTTGAACAAGTACATTTTACTCCCCAATATTGTGTTTCAAAATTGCTGGATGAGTGACAAACAGTGTAGGCCCTGATGAGACACCGCATAGCATTCTGCGGCGTCTCATCTGGGCCTACACTGTTTGCTCAGGTCTGTTTGTCAAATTACATACAGTAAATATGGTACACCATATGTGAGCAGTGAAGGCATCTTCAGTCTGATCAGGACCTTCTCTTTCCAGTATGTTCCAAAGTACCCACTGGTACTGCTTGCGGATGACAAAGACCGTATTTAGACTGCACAATGTGCTGACAAAATTGCCAACATATTGCACACGACGTAATGCAGAGATAAAGTAACTCTTATATAATAAACATACAAAGAAAAAAACGCATCCCCTACTCTGGTGAAAGAAAGTGCACAAATACTGGTTAACCGCTTAGAGGACTAAGCCTGCCCAGGAAAAGTGTGGTTAGGTAAACTGACCGGCTTGATATGACCCTCATGGGTTGACTGGGCTGTAAAACCTCAATCTAAAACTTCCATCTCTCTTCACTAATATGGTAGAATGGTAGTGTAGACCCTGATTAAACTTAAGAACTGTTTGATCTGGGTCTACATTGTCTATTCAGGCCTGTCTGTCCAAATTATTGAGGGTAAATTACGATTCCAAACCCATTTACCACAAGTTTTACTGCTCATCATTGTTTTTTTTTTTGTTTTTTTTTTTATGAAAATAAAATATAACTATATTTACCTCAGATAATGGGAGAGCTAAACTTCTTACCATACATATCCTTAAATTTGAATATTCATTTTACTACCCGTCTGATAACCTGGATTAATGGCAAACAGTGTAAACCCTTATCAGTTGATGCCTTCTGAAGCTTCTGTCTGATCTGGGTCTGCATTGTTTGCTCAGACTTGTCTGGTTGCCATGGTATATACAAATCCATAGAAATTCACCCTAGACAGAGTACAAACCATTTTTAACTTTCTGTATTGGTATTAACTTGCCATGCTGAATAAATTAAGATGCCATGCCCACTTCTAATTTTCAGCCAATCAGGTTACTTGATCCAGATTGTTGGTACAAATTCAGTTATTTTAATGACAAACACTGCAGACTCAGATCAGTTGGCTTCTTCAGAAGACAACAGCTAGCTTCTTTAGACACCAACTGTTGGCATCTGAAGAAGCCAACTGATCTGGATTTACACTGTTTGCAAAGGCAGGGCATATCCAGATTCAGCAGGACCAGGGTTAAGCTCTTCTTGTATATTTTCAACAATCTTGGGACAAGACCTGGGCAAAAAAACAAAACATAAAAAGTATCACATACAGTACTGTAGAGAGGAGTTTTAAATTTCAGAAACTTTATTGCAGCCAGCTGATAGTTTAGTATCTTTTTTTTTTCCTCTCTGTTGCTGATGATAGAATAAAAATAATTTATCTTTGTGTTGTGTCTTTTGTGCTTTCTTTCCTCTTTGCTAGACAAGGAACAAAATCTATCATATAGTCCTGCCATTTGGTAAAAGCAGTCAAGAAGAGGTATCATAAATACCCTTAACCCTTGTCCTGCTGAATAAATTAAGATGCCACACCCACTTCTAATTTTTAGCCAATCAGATTACTTGATCCAGATTGTTGCTAAAAATTCACATATTTAATGGCAAACAGTGCAGATCCAGATCAGTTGGCTTCTTCAGAAGCCAACTGATCTGGATCCACACTGTTTGCAAAACAGAGAATATCCGGGTTCAGCAGGACAAGGGTTAAGGTCTGGACAGGAACATCTATGGATTAAGTCCAATTTCGGATCTTGAGGTCTTGGATTGAATCCCGCTTGAGTCAAAACTCAGCTTATGATTGTACAGAGCTTTCATTATCAATCTTCCATTGTCTCTTTATGCTGCAAACAATATTAAAAGGGATGTAAAACACCAGATCTTCATCATACTGACATTCAAAAGAATGATAAAAATCATTTTAATGACAATTTGTTTAGCAAGAAATTTGACAATTTAACTAAAACCTTCACTCACAAGGTAAAAGTTAGATTAATCAGCAATTATGCAAGAACATTCTATTTTATACTTCAAAAAACATGTTTTACATATTTGTTAGAATTGCCTCATGTTCATGTTCTATGTGGAAATAAAACCAGGCATTTCTGCTCATTAAGGATTTTTTACAACAGCAAATTCATTTTAATGCTACATCTTTGGGAAGGAAAGATGTAGTTCCAATGAGGGTTCACTGTACCTTTCTTGTATAGGGAAGACAGCTAGTCAGTTTTACCTCCCTTTGCAAGAATGGTTTTCCACCCTTTGCAAGACCGTTACACTGGATAGGTTGAGAGGTATATAGTTGTTACATGTTTCAGTCTTGTATACATGTTAAGTTCTAGCACTCCATAAGCTTTGAGTCCTGCATTTGCCAGGAAAGTTTGGCTTTACAAATGCATGCATACAAGGGTCGTGCAAAAAGTTCTGTCACTAATAGGCTTCCTTAGTTTTATCCCAGGTATATTTTAAAATGCTTCACTGCACTTGAATGATGTGTTGAATGGCTAGTGATACCCGTTTATTTCTTACAAATTGCTTTCCAACTGACCAAGTTATTTCAAATTGAAATAGATGCAGTCATATACACTGACCAATTTACTTGTTACATTGGAACATGGACCAGAAGAAAATGCCGCATTAGGCTTAATAGAGATTCAAAGCAGATATTGAATTAATTGTGTGATATATATGGACCTCAGACGATTTCAATGTGCACAGTTTTTAGGTGGGTTAAAGCTGGGAGATTTTCTGTTGAAGATGATACCCGTCCTGGAAGGCCTAAAACCTCTGTCACCAAGGCTAACATTGCTGCTGTAAAGATTGTGGTCTCACAGGATGCACGATTGTCTGTCAAAGATATAGCTAGTTGTACTGGCATATCAGAAGGCAGTGTGCAAACAATTCTGAAAAAATGTTTGGACCTGAGAAAGGTTTGCCCTAGGTAGGTACCTCATTTGCTCACTGAGGAGCAAAAGACACGACGCCTTAAATGTGCCCAGGAACTTTTGAAAACGTACAAAGGCTGTAATAGTCGGGCTATTTCTAACTTGCTAACAGGTGATGAAACCTGGGTACACATGTTCGAGCCACAAAGAAGGGCTGATAATAAGCAATGGAAGCGAAAAGATCAAAAACGCCCATGTGTTGCCAAGAGAATCATAAGTTTGAAAAAGATGTACGCAATTTTCTTTACTTCAAGTGGGCCAGTCATTCAAGTGCCTTGTCCATCTGGTCAAACAGTCACTGGCCGATTCTACAAGAATTCTGTACTGAAGAAAGTGAAAGAGTTTTACAATAAGAAACGACCAAGCAAAGGATGGTCAGGAGTCCACCTTTTACATGACAACTCCTCCTCTCATAAATATGAGGTTGTTAAGTCTTTTTTGGCTTCTGAAAAGGTGAAAGTTTTAAACCATCCACCTTATTCACCTGACCTGAGTCCCTGTGACTTCTTTTTATTTCCAAGGCTTAAGAAAACGCTTTCTGGAAATAAGTATACGTCTAGAAGTTTTCTTGGCAGCGCTATTTATCAGTGTCTCCAACAGATACCAAAAGTTATCTGCTTTTTGCGACTGGGTAAAAAGGTTACAAAAATGTGTTTCAGTAAAGGGGGAATACTTTGAAGGTTTGCAGTAAAAATATGTTTGATAAAACTTAGCACTGAAGTAATCCGAACCCAGTGACAAAACTTTTTGCAGGACCCTCGTAAGTTCACATCACTGGTCCAATGTAGGTTAGAGAAATGAGGGGAACGTTTTGCATGGAGAAACTCCTGTTTAAAAAAATAAAAAAAAAAACATGGTGGTACTCCTAGAATTGCCAGAGCAAGGAATACATAAGTTACCGCCTAAATATCTCTTCTAAGCTTACTCAAAAAGCAAAAATGCCATATTAGTCGTGTCAGCTAGAATATTGTTGAAAGAGCTTTTAAAGACCATAACCAATTTCCCTACACTGATGAAGTAAGGCAATGTCCATTATTTTCCTGTCAGATTTTTAGGGTACAGTCAAACCTGTCTTAAGCAGCCACCCATCGGAAGCTTAAAATGTGGCTGCTGAAGGCAGGTGGCTGCTTAATACAGTTCAAATATATAAGTCTATGAATTTCCGGGCAACTTTCCTCTGGCTGCTTAATACAGGTTGGCTGCTTAATAGAGGTGACCACTAACACAGGTTTGACTGTATTTACTTTAAGGGGACTGGATAGATTTTCAATATAGTGCCATTCTGTCAAATTCCTTGTGCCTTCTTCTGAAAAGGGGTCTACTCTGAAAGGAAAGAATTTGCTCCCCGTGGGAGCAAATTCTTTCCTTTTAGAGTAGACCCCTTTTCAGAAGGGGATTGTTGCAGAGGAAGGCAAAAAAGGAAACTGTATGAAGCGTATGCAGTCCCCTTAAACTGCTTGTTTCTGGTAGTATCACTGCTTGTTTCAAGGGGGTGGGATGGGGGTGAGGGTGTCTCTGAGTGCTTGTGCAGAGGTGGAGGGAGGGAGGAGAATCACCAGCTTGAGTATTTCAGGTGCAGTGCTTACTTCAGTAAGTATTGTAATCTGCTGCTTGTTTCTGTCAGACTGACTGCTTGTTTCTGTCGGACTGACTGCTTGCTTTGGGAAAATCAGGAGCTTGGGTATTTCAGGTGGAGTGCTTGCCTCAGGTAAGTTTCTTGTCAACTGCTTTATCTTTGATAAGCTGACTTCAGGCTACTTGCTTTGGGAATATGATGACTGAATTAACCCTAAGTATTCTGACAGACAGATCTGAGCAAACTGTATAGACCCAAAGCAGACACCACAGAATGCAGCATCTAATCAGAGTCTGTACTTTTTGCCACTCATCCAGCAATTTTTAGACACCTCAACAGGCTGCAGAATGGACATTCAAACCATCACAAAAACATGCCTATATAATTTTGACCCCCTTAAACCCCACTTTTATATAGTAAAACTGGGGTTTACAGGGGTATACATTATTTTTCTTATTACTGCATAAAACATAGATTGTGGGTACTCGTTAGAACCGCCTCACTGAGGCAGTTCTAATGAGTACCCACAATCCATGTTTTGGGCAGAAATATGAAAAATATCAGAGTTTTTTATCTGAAAATTTTAAGTTTTTTGGAGGTGAAATTTTCCATATATTTGAATAGGCGTGTTTTCGTAATGTTTAGAAAAGGAATGGTATGGAGGTATTTGAATATTTAGGGTAAACAGGGTAGTGCTTGTTTCAGACAGGCAGTTAAATAGGTTTCTCTTACATGTGTTTAGCCAGTTTCACAAAACAAAGCAATACCATAATTTAGGATATTTTTGCACCATATCACAGGTATTATGCTGCTTTCTTTAGTTTGCCAGAGAGGTTCTATTGGGTTCCTTGATTGCATTGGCTCGATTGTTGATTGTTTACAATCGAGCCATAGTATATAACTGCCAAAATTTCCTAAAGATAGTTTTCCAAGTGATCATCATTGACCAATGTAATCAAACCATGCGTTAGATGAAATCCAGGTAATGGTTGTTTATAGCCATGCTATTCTTGTATTGCTGTCAGAGTGCAGTGTAAAGAGGATTATCAGTAAAACCTGGACTGTATATTGGCAAACTGTGCAGACCCAGATCAGATGCCGCATTCTGTGGCATCTGATCTGGGTCTACACTGTTTGCTTAAAGAACAGGAAATTAAGGGTTAAATGAAACAAGTCTTAAGTCCTCATTCAGGACCATTTCCCCAGCCTACACTCAGAGACAATCGACCCACCAGTGCTGTCTGATTTACTGAGGGTCTAGGAAGTCACAAACATATTAACCCTTAAAGCGCCAAGAAAATCTGCATCTGAAAATGTTGTCTGCTTATGTCGTCTGCTGCTTCTTCTTGCAAACTTTTCAAACTTACATTTTGCATATAGGCAAACAGTGTGGACCCAGATCAGACTGCTCCTAAAGGAGCAGTCTGATCTGGGTCCACACTGTTTGCAGAAGTGACTTTTAAAGTAACCAGCAGAAGACAAAGCAGACAACAGTACATGTAGTTGTGATTGGCGCTTTAAGGGTTAACATGCTCTGGGTAAATTCAGCAGACGACAAACTGACGATATTTTTCCTAGAAAATAAGATTTGACATTTCAAATCCTATTTCTGGGAAAACTAAGAAAAGGATTTCAAAATGTGTACTGTAATGCTAAGCATTATAAATACATGTAGTCATGTATTTCCTGTATTTTTTTACACTTAATTTTAAGGGAAAGTTCCTTTCATAGCATCTTTTTGCATATGTCAGAAACCTAGGATTTCCCTATATATGTGAGTTAAATAGGGGAATGTTTTGCATGGAGGGCATTCCTATCGGCCACATGAGGGAAACAATACTCTTTGGAATTGTCTGACAAAAGGAAAACTGAGTTATTGAATGAATACCCTTTCTAAGCTATTGCTCTGTTAGTCTTGCCAAATTAGCTTTGTATTGAATCTACCAGTTTTGTGAAGTTGTGCCCATGGAATGCTGATGTATTGCTCTCTCAAATAGTCTATCATACTTTTTTCTACCTCTCTATAATATGAAATAGGTGTTACCAATGAAACAGCTTAACCCTTGTCCTGCTGAATAAATTAAGATGCCACGCCCATTTCTACTTTTCAGCCAATTAGATTACTTGATCCAGATTGTGGATATAAATTCACATACTTAATGGCAAACAGTGCAGATCCAGATCAGTTGGCTTCTTCAGAAGCCAACTGATCTGGATCTACACTGTTTGCAAAGGCAGGGCATATCCGGGTTCAGCAGGACAAGGGTTAAGCATTTTTTGTGCATTTTTTTTTTCTTTTTACTTTTTTTTTTTTTTCTTCAGCAGGTATACAAAGTCGCGGACCAGACAAAACCTGTTTAAATAGGTCTGATACAAAGTGCACAACATCGAATATTATGCTTACATCAATTTAACCAGGGTTTCCTAGGCAACGTTGCTTTACTGTTGTTTTTTTTTTTTTTGTTTTTTTTTTTTACATATTTAAAAAAGTGAGGCAAGTGAAAAGAGGTTCATTTGATACTAAATACTACTAATTTAAGAATCCATTAGACTTTCCTTATTACACTCTATCTGAAAGAAAGCCCCTTGTACTGACAGGTGATGATTTGTTTGTGTTAAATGAGGCATAGCTTGTCTTTTTCAGCATTATTTTTGTCAAGAAAGAACTGATCTTTGAGTTTGAATGACAAGTTATCAAACAACTGAGCGATATTCATGTTCATTTCCTTTTTTAGAGTCATTTTTTGAATTGTGAAACTGCTGCTGATGAGGCTATGTCACACCTGGAGTAATTATTTATATCTTATCAATGATATGAAGGGTTGGTTTTGACAACAGGCTGTCAAATTTTTAAATGTTGCAAGATGTTAAAAGTCTTAACCAATTCTGAAATGAAAAGTATAGCTATATTACCCAGTCTAAATCGCCTAAAATCTGACGACATGAAAGCCGTAACAAAGGAATGAAGCATAGCTGAAAAAATATTATGCCTTTCATGGGAATCGAACCCGGGTCCTCCTGGATAAAAATCCAATGCTCTAACCGCTGAGCCAAAGAGTCGACTCACTGACGCAGTTGTCAGAGATTGAATATATACTTAGAAGCTATGCGTAATCTGCCAAGGCAGATAATCGAAGGTAGGAGTGCTCGGTTGTAACACTCCCCCTTTTCAAGGAAGTCATCATTTATGATGACGTGAAGCCATTTTCGGCGTATAAAGTCCAATCCCGGACGAGCCCCCATCTTACGACATGAAAGCCGTAACAAAGGAATGAAGCATAGCTGAAAAAATATTCCGCCTTTCATGGGAATCGAACTCGGGTCCTCCCGGATAAAAATCCAATGCTCTAACCACTGAGCCAAAGAGTCGACTCACTGACGCAGTTGTCAGAGATTGAATATATACTTAGAAGCTATGCGTAATCTGCCAAGGCAGATAATCGAAGGTAGGAGTGCTCGGTCGTAACACATCCATGATATCCAAGTTTGATCCTTCAGGTTACAATGGAAGCATGTCCTAAAAACACCACTAATTTGACAGGCGTTTACAAAATGGCATGCAACCGGTGCATCCGTGTCCATCGGTCTGCCTTGGCTTTTGGGCTTGGGGGCGGGGCGTAGTACTCTCCACGGCGTCATTACTGCTATCAAATATGCCATACAATGTATCTCGGTTTCTAGGTATTATCTTTATGGATGCTTATGATGTTTATCAATAACATGAGCTATGATACAATTTGACAAGCAAATCATTGTGCAGCATGTGTGTACAGACGAAAGTCGCTAAAGTACGAACGGTCAGCTGAAACTCGGACCCATCAATACACCGCATAACCTACCTTTACCATGTTGTCAGCGATAAATTCTTCCCTATGCATAATTCCTGTTATGTGCTGTTGGAATGTAATCCATTTTTTCAGCAATACTTCAGTATTTACCCTTTAATAAACGAAAATGTTGTTTAATGGGAGAGAAATCTCAGATTAAAAATGGTGGCTAAAATGCAGATCAGTCAATGATGTAAAAATGTATCCTATTTCATTGGCTATATGATTCTTTACAGCCAATGAGATCGCTTGCAGCGGCTGACTGGCTTTCCATGTTTGCAGCGGAGCATATCTGATCATCATATTTTTCGGAAACCAGGCCAATGGCTCCGGCCTTATTAGCGTTTTGTTTTCGGATTCAACATTAAGCCGATACACTCTACTGTAGATATGGGAAACCAGTCACCCGCCGCATGCGAATTCTGCATAGTTTGTGAGAGACTCACAATACCTATAGTACGAGCTTAAGCTTCATCACCTGCTTCCCAGGTCGCTGCTCGTTATAAGATTAAGTCCCCTTGAAGGAACACTGAAGTCGACCACCATATTCCTTAAAAAAAACAAAACAAAAAAAAAACCCTATTTATCCAAAGTATTGGGAAACTTAGAAAAAATTGCGGACCCAGATAGATGCTGCAGAATGTGGCATCTGGTCAGAGTCTACCGGTGCAATGGCACTCATTCAGCAGTTTTTTGGGGTTTTTTTTTTTACATTAACCCTTACCATGCTGAATAAATTTAGATGCCATGCCCACGTCTAATTTTCAGCCAATCAGATTACTTGATCCAGGTTGTTGATACAAATTCACTTACTTAAAGGCAAACAGTACAGATCCTGATCAGTTAGCTTCTTCAGAAGCCAACTAATCTGGATCTACACTGTTTGTCAAGGCAGGACATATCCTGTTCTTCAGAAGCCAACTGATCCGGATCTACACTTTGCAAAGGCAGGACATATCTGGGTTCAGCAGGACTAGGTTAACAGTTTACAAGTAAAAGACTAGTTCAAATTTTAGGATAAGTATGGTAAAGAGTTACACTATCTCAATATTTAGGGTATATACAGTAGCTGTAGCTCCAGATAAGGTGGGATTTGTTTTTCAACCAAAATGTAGATATTTTTTCTTACCGTATTCACCCTAATTACTGCACATACCCCTATAAGTGCATGGTCAAGCAATTCTGTAGTCTTCAGATTACAACCCATGTACTTTTAGCCCTAGCTGAGAAAATTAAAGATCTTAAGAACTTTAAGGTAAAACTTTAAGATAAAATTTCTAAGTCTGTGTCCTTGACCTCTGTCATAGGGTGGGGATAGTGGTGAACAAAAATTTGGACCAATATCTATAATCATGCGAAATATAAAGTAAATCTATGCAAGAATTTAAAAATTAAGAGATCTTAAAAACTTTGATGCAAAACTTTAACTTAAAAACTTTGATGCAAAACTTTAACATAACATCTTTTAAGTCCATGACCTTGCCTTCAAGGTCACAAGCAGGAGTGGGGATAGTGCTGAATAAAATTTTGGACCAATATTTATAATCATGCCAAATATAAAGTAAATCCATGCAAGGATTTAAAAATTAAGAGATCTTAAAAACTTTGACGCAAAACTTTAAAATAAAATTTCTTAAGTCCATGACCTTGCCTTCAAGGTCATAAGCAGGGGTGGAGATAGTGCTGTATAAAATTTTGGACCAATGTCTATAATCATGCCAAATATAAAGTAAATCCATGCAATAAGAGCTTAAAAACATTGACACAAATCTTTAACATCAATAATTTCTAAGTCTTTGACCGTTACCTCTAAGTCATAAGCAGGGATGGGGATAGTGCTGAATAAAATTTTGGACCAATATCTATAATCATGCCAAATTTAAATCCATGCAAGGATTTAGAAATGAAAGATCTTAAAAACTTTGAAGCAAAACTTTCACATAAATTTCTAAGTTTGTGACCTTGACTTCTAGGTTATAAGCAGGGGTGGGGATAGTGCAGATTTTGATCCAATATCTGTAATCATGCCAAAAATATAATAAATCCATATAAGGATTCAGAAATTAAGGGACCTTAAAAACATTGATGCAAAACTTTAACATAAAATTTCTAAGTCTGTGACCTTGACCTCTAGGTCATGAGCAGGGTGTGGATAGTGCCTACTAAAATTTTGGACCAACATCTAAAATCCTACGAAGTATAAACAAAATCCATCTCAGGATTGAGAAAATATAAGATCTTTAAAACTTTGACGCAGAACCATAACATAAATTTCTAAGTCTGTGACCTTGACCTCTAGGCCATAAGCAGGGGAGTGGATATGAAAATAAAACTTTTTGGCCAATCTCTTTCACCTCCTGGTCATAAGCAGGGGTGGGGATAGGGCAGAATCAAATTTTGGACCAATATCTATAACCATGCCAAATATAAAGAAAATCCGTACTAGGATTTAGAAATTAAAGAAAAAAGTACATAAAATAATAAACATGGTCAAAATTAAAGAGAACTAGAGCTGGTGTTTGTAAAAACTATGTCTCCAACTGCTTGACTCCAACACTCCTTGCCCATGACGGTAACAACAGTACAAATATATGAGATTTCAATGTTATTCTATTTAAAGGGAAATAACTCTAAAATGGGAGATAATTTGGATAAGAAAAAAAAATATGGGTCACCGATTTTTTCATGAGGAATCCATATATGAAATTTCACAACATTAGCATACATGGTTCTCAACTTATGCTATACACAATAAAGCAACATTAAATGGCCAGAAATTGCAAACGGTCATAGCTCTAAAAAAATTTCATTTAATTGGTTGAAAATTTAATCAGATGATCTCAGTCCCAAGCAGTACACCAAATATCAAGGCTCTAGCTCAAATACTTTTTTGAGATATCTTGCTAACAAGATTTCAATGTTATTTTATTAAAAGGGAAATAACTCTAAAATGGGAGATAATTTGGATTTAAAAAAAAAATACAGGTCACCTATCTTTTCATGAGGAATCCATAGGTGAAACTTCAAAACATTAGCATACATGGTTCTGAACTTATGCTATGCACAAGAAAGAAACATCAAATGGCCAAAAAATTGCAAAGGGCTTTTACTCCAACAACATTTCATTTAGTAAGTTCAAAATTTAATCAGGTAATCTCCTCCTCAGTCGCAATCAGGATACCAAATATCAAGGCTCTAACTCAAATACTTTTTGAGATATCTTGCTAACAAGATTTCAATGTTATTTTATTAAAAGGGGAAATAACTCTAAAATGGGAGATAATTCAATAAGAAAAAAATACGGATCGCCTACTTTTTCATGAGGAATCCATATATGAAATTTCAAAACATTAGCACACATGATTCTAAACTTATGCTATGCACAATAAAGCAACAACATTAAATGTCCAGAAATTGCAAAGGGCCATAACCCCAACAACATTTCATTTAATTGGTTGAAAATTTAATCAGGTGATCTCCTCCTCAGTTTCATTCAGTATACTAAATATCAAGGCTCGAGCTCAAATACTTTTTTGAGATATCTTGCAAACGAGATTTCAATATTATTTTATTAAAAGGGAAATAACTCTAAAATGGGAGATAATTCCGATAAGAAAAAAAAAATGGTTCACCTATTTTTTCATGAGGAATCCATTTATGAAAATTCAAAACATTAGCATACATGGTTTTAAAGTTATGCTATGCACAAGAAAGCAACAACAAAATACAATGCCTTTCTTATTTCTTAACCGATTTTGATCAGATTTGCTCCAAAATTAATGGTTTTTAGACCTTAATATTTTCAGACATACACTGCATTAGTGGGCATTTCCCTTTGAGAGATCTAAAAAACTTTGACTCAAAACTTTAACATAAAATTTCTAAGTCCATGACCTTGACCTCTAGGTCATAAGCAGGGGTGGGAGAGGGCCCAACACAATTTTGGACCAACATCTATAATCATACCAAAATGATAAACAAAAGATAAGGTCTTAAAAACTTAATGTAAATTTTTAACATTATTGTTGACGCCTGGGGGAATGCAATAGCTCTTCCTGTCCTTTCATATAGGTGAGCAAAAAACTGCAGATACTCCCCATCTGGAACTTTGTTTGGTTTGTGTTGAGGTTTTATGGCCCAGTCAACCCAATGTTGAGCGCGGTCAGTTTACCTAACCACACGTTTACTGAGCAGGCTTAGTCCTCTAAGCGGTTAACCAGTATTGTGCACATTCTTTCGCCAGAAACTGACAACTGCCCTTCTTGAATCAGCGGAAGGGAGAGAATGACCGTAGAAAATATTTCATGATCAATCTCCCCATCTGGAACTATGATGTGGTACATTGGGAAACTAGAAATGGAGTTAACTCTGATCCTGCTGGTCCCTGACATGCCCTGCCTTTGCAAACAGTGAAGAGCCAGACCACTTGGCTTCTGAAGACCCCAACTGCTCTGGATCTGCACTGTTTGCCATTAATTATAGTGAATTTATATGAGCAATCTGGATCAAGTAATCTGATTGGCTGAAACTTAGAAGTGGGTTTGGCATCTTACTTTATTCAGCATGACAAGGGTTAAGTTCCTGAGCAATCTCTACATCTGTGCAGTCAGGTAAGGAGCCTTCATTTCCTTTCATACTGTCATTACCCAAAACTTCCATGGGGTTGGGATGGGGGTAATTTTATAAAAATTTGTTTTACAGCCCTTCTAAAAAGGGATCTACCCTAAAAGGAAAGAATTTCCCAATAGGCACACAACTTTAAAACAACGTTGATTCAATGTCTTGTGTCAATCAATTTTGTGTGCCCGCTGGTATCATTCTCATTGGGAGCAAATTCTTTCCTTTTAGAGTAGACCCCTTTTCAGAAGGGGCTAAGTGTGCAGGAAAGCAAACAGGACGTCAAAAATTTTGTCTCCTTTGTAATGTATGGTGGAAATTCTACCAAGCTTATCCAGTCCCCTTAATGAGACAGCATATGGTTTGAATAGAGAGCACTCATAAGTTCTAAGCCTCCCTTTTCAAAAGATCACCACAGCAGAAAAGATAACTAACTCTTATCCTGCTAAACATGACAACCTATACTTTGCAAACAGTGTAGATCCAGATCAGATGGCTTCTAAAGAAGCCATCTGGTCAGGATCTACACTGTTTGTCATGCAGTTTGTGAATTGAATGAATACATTATATCAAGAAATGGGTGTGGCTAAATTAATTTATTCAGCAGGATAAGGGCTAAATCCATTCTCAAAAGGGGCTTCTCTTATAAACACAATTTGCACCCAGGCAGTATCCAGATTTAGTCAGCCTAAGTCTTGAAAGACAAGAGATATACACTAACAAGTGATTTTTTGTCACATAAATAGTACCCAGCAGAGATAATATATATATCTATGAAAAAAGCCTGAAAAACTCTAGTGTTTCATGCATTTTCGTGATTTGTTTTGTCTAAAATGTAGGTCATAGCTACATATATATGTCACATTGACCTGCTTTTGGTATGAGGCAGACCAGTTTCTTTTTTTTTTTTTTTTTAATCTGTAAATTTTTATTCTTTTTTTTTTTTTTAACCCCGTTACAATTCCTCTTTCAGACCCGGGTCATATCTAAAAGAGGTTCTCCAGTATTTTCTTTCTTTCATCTTTCAAATATGTGTACTATCCTCTTGTTCTCTTTCACCCTAACAGTCTGGAGTTTGTCAAAAACATGAATATATATATGTTTATGTTTATGAATTATGTGGTAGTATACCTTTTTCTCTACTATCATACTATCTGCAAACCATTGTAAAAACTCCCAAGATTCTGGATGTTTAAATTAACTGTAGTTACTTGAAGAACAAGAAAACAGTTCAGACCCAGGTCTTTCAGTCTAATCTGGATCTGCACTATTATCCCATGTATATCCATTGAAAGCTTGGGGTTTTGATGGCTTATCAAAAATATGATGTTATGATGTATTCAGAGTTTAATCACTTCGCCCAGACCTCTCCTCAACATCATTCCTTGACACTCTATGTACAGTAGGTTATGCTGTTTTGTGCATATCCAAGTAAATTTTATTGTAACATAGGTAGACATTGATGAATCGAAGAGGCTGGGGTGTGCTTGAGGTCTCTAAAATTATTTTCTAAGATCTATATATAGAAAGTATCCATTTACAGATTTCATTTTATAAAAAACCCAACAGCCTTATACATGTTGAGTAAAACATACACAGGAAAAAGTTACTCTGTATTTGGTTTGGGGAGGGAGTTAGTATAAGCACAATGATTTGTACTTTTATCATTTTAATATTCTATTTTGTTATCTTTTTCATAGTTCTTTTTTTTTTTTTGTATCTATAAATACAGTCAATTTATAAAATATCATTAATTAATGCTATATACGGGCTCCAATCTGCCAAGAAGGTTTCTTCTTCTTGATTTGATAGTGCAATCTGTCTATGAACTCTGTACATAACTTGGAAGTTTCATTTTAAATACTCTGATATTCAGTTGTTGATTTTTACATCTAGCTAGATAAATATAGTATTTTGCATATAAAAAGATAAAATGCAATATTTTATTTACCCCATGCTCCCTTTGCAAACCAAAAATGAAGTACTCTTCTGTAAGATTACAATGTATGTTATATGAATTTAACCAATGGGTTATGTCATTAATGAACTGTTGTGTTTTACAACAATTCCACAGTAAAAGTACAGTTGTTTCATTACCTGTCTGGCAAAGGGTGCAGAGGGCATCATTTCTTATTTTCATTTGGTTTAACAATTTATTTGTAACTAAAATGACCCCTCATCCAAGCGTTCGTGATGGATGAGGGGCATTATTGGAATGAGACCTGAGGCCTCGAGCATGTATGACATTAGCAATTAACCTGGCTAGGAACTACCTGGATGCTCTTTTAAAGATTTTAAACCTGGAGTATATATGGTAATACCATGTGACTGAGCCATATATAACCAGGTATTCATTGTTCAGCACTTCATATTTTCAAAGTTATTTTGTTGCCTTACTAAAATAACTGAATAATGGGTGGGTACACACAAAATACATTCCGCTGTGGAAACACTCTTTCATCTCACCAAAGGGATTGGGTCATACATGCTCGAGGCCTCAGGTCTCATTCCAATAATGCCCCTCATCCATCACGAACGCTTGGATGAGGGGTCATTATTTTCATTTCGACCTTCGGCTCTCTCACATGTATGACATTAGCATCTTTAAAGTAAGGCAACAAACCAATCAACAAATAATGAAATACCAGCAGAATATAATGGTTTAATTGATGAAAAAGATTCCACTAACTTATGATCATACCAAATTAAAAAAATATTCAATGAGGAACTTTCCTTGAATAGTAATGGAAAAGTATGTCAAAATACGAATTAAGTTCCAAACTAAGTGAAAAATATATAGAAGAGACTAATATGCAATTATGTGCTGAGTAATGGAAGCTGGAAAGCTAAAAAACACTTTCTATTACGTATTTTTATACACTTTCAAGTCAATATCAAGAAACTCCAAATTAAGTTGAGTTTCTTCTTCATCCTTCACAGTTGTTACATAATGATAATTATTTGTATATATTTTTTCCCAAACTAGTTACTTTAACTGGTATTTTGTCTGTTAAAATACAAACTATTCTTTCTCCAGAACATATCTAATAGTTAAACATGAAAAATTTTATGAAAAAGAGCTGAAATAAAATTACTTTTCAGTAGCTGATGTAAATCTCTGCTAAATAAAAGAACGTAAGGCTATACACTGTAAATATGATTTTTCTGCCTTGTAAGAAGAAGGCTATACACTGTAATATGATTTTTCTGCCTTATAAGAAGGCTATACACTGTAATATGATTTTTCTGTTTTATAAGAAGGCTATACACTGCAATATGATTTTTCTGCCTTATAAGAAGGCTACACACTGTAAAAAAAAAAAAAACAACAACAAAAAAAAACAAAAAACAAACAAAACTACCGGTATTTCTGCCTAAAAAGAAGTGTTCATGATAAATAATAAATTTGTATCAAGTAGAACACAATATTTGATGTGCGCTGCAGATATTGCAAACTGACCTGCAGAATAAGAATTTGCATTATTTTGTTCTTTGAACAGCTAAGAAGATAGCATACATGTTTAAATTATTCCGGTAAAACTGTTGGTGTACGGTTTGGTAAGATCATAGATCATCTGAGTTTTACTAAGATCACATAATGACCTCTAAAAAGCACAGTTGCTGGTAAAAAACTGAAAGAAGTTATTTTTATAGTATTATTTATACACTGAATTTTCTAATTCGAATTTTCTAATTCAGATAATTTGATATCAAGCACTAAGTCTAAATGGTACTAAAAACGCTTCAGTTTACTATCAATATAGAAATGCTAATAAAGCTCAATAAATCTGGAGTATAAAATCTAACAACAAAATATTAATTCAAGGCTAACTGAGTAAATTGTATGTATGTAAAAAACTTGATGGCTGAAACAAAATTTTCTTCAATCTTGATTATTTAATGAGTACCCTGTTAATAAAGCCTTTGATCAGACACTCAACTGGTTATAGAAAACAATCATTCACTATGGCCTCTGAATGTTGGAGATTAAACGTTATATGTATGGTAAAATTTTATGATAACAAAGTTCTTCTTTAAGGAAAAAAACAGTTGTACTGAGGCTGTAGATACAAATGAGGATGTAGACAGTAAATGTACTACTTTTAAACCATGTTTTATGGTCTGACCCAGTTAAGCACAAAAAAGTCACAGCTCTATAAAGAATCAGATGCTTGCTGTTATTGGAAAGAAAAAAAATTTTGAGGTCTCAAATGGGGGTAAAGACTTTTTATTCCATATAAAATTGCCTTTGTTTTTACCAACACCTTCAAAAAAGACAAACTTTTTGAATATCCTAAGAATTCAATCCACCTAATCAAGCATACAATTATGGTATTTCCAAACTGAGATTGAAATTCAATATGCCATATCAACTTGCTTAAAAGTACACCATCTGTACTAAAGTGTGAATGTCAAGAAATTAAACTTATTCAGTAGCTATATTTACTAGATAAACTGAATTCGAATATATTGGAAAAAGTCATTACTTACCCCAAATGAAGAGTTTATTCCAAAACACTAGATATTTTTCCCATTTCAGATGATATACTTACCAAACCAGTACTCTCATATTTTTCCTACGACTTCAATCAAACAAAGCAGACAGATGGTCTCTCATCAAAACCTATTTTCAACTGTTGCTTATATCATTTCAGTTATGCAGGACTAAATCATTCTATTGAAATTTAGAATATACTGACAAACAGTTAAATAAGAAATCAAGTTCTTCACTTAAATATTTTGGGAACATGAACACTTATTCTTTAATATGGAGGTCAAATACCACAGGTATCTTTTATTACTAAATATATATGGTCATAACCAGCATTGACCATAAATGGCTTTTAATTCATGAATTTGATATGACACAAAGAAAAGGTACCAACAGTGCCTTACTTATCAATATACTCCAAAAATATATGGAACTAACCATAATTTTCTATTGGATAAATAAAATTTGAACCAGCTATTCTTGAAACTCTATATAAGCACATGCTGTAAATTTTCATCAATCATTGGTTGTTATATGATTCCTCCCTTTAATTAAATCTTACTCACATAACAGTCCATGAATCAAGACTTGTTCGGACAGTTTAAAAAACTGCAGAAACAGCTCTAAGTTTGGCCAAAGTTTTGAGATAGAAGAAGTCAGCATTTATCCAAATCCAGAGAACTAAGCCCCAAAAACCCACAAGGTTGAGGGACTGAAGTAAAGTGAAGTGAAGAAAACTGTAACAGCTATAATCCTGGACTACAAGACATCAAAAATTGTAATAAAATACATATCAAGTTGCATTAAAGTCTATATATCACGACCATGTGACAGCATATATGCTATCATGCTAAATTACAGAATCAAACTTGACATGATAGTTCTTATAAACTGGCTGTTCATATTCAGCTGCTCTTGGAGCATTACCTTAGTATAAGAGTGTATTTTGCCTAATTTGACCACTCCATCAATGGAACACATAAAATTTTCAATCAGACAGCAAAACATAAAATGGGGTTTAAATGACCCTCCAAATTTTCTATATGTGAAATGTAAATGAAGACTTTTAAATAAAGATCCCCCAATTAACTGAAATCAAAATCCAATTAACATTTAAGGATGCAGAAGATTGTGTTTAAGCTATAGGATTATGTATAGCTATGAAGGAGTAAGTGAACAGCTCTGTAAATCATGGTCAAAGAGCCACTAAAACAGTCTATATTATTTTGAACATCTTTATTCTTTCTTCAGTGTCAAAAAATGTATTCTGTGCATATTGAATTTGCATGACTACAATATAAGCTCATATGGGATATAGTACATTCATCTCGTGTTATTTTTTGTTGGTATATAGATCTGGATATGCCAGAATATAGGCATGGATATGCTCTATCAGACCATATCTAATTTTTGTACAAAAAAGAAAAAATATTCCAAAATAAAGAAAAAGAAATTTTGATCACCAGCAACCTCCTGAATATGTGAAAAAATATAACCAGAATTTAAAAAAAAAAAATTCTAAAGCAGGATTTCTTCATTTTTTAAAAATTCAGTTTAGCATTGGTCCTTTTTAGGCCATATAACTGTTTCTGGTCCTTTCTAGGCCATGTAACCATTGTCTTTCTAAGGTCATATGTTGAACTATAGCTCTGGTCCTTTTGAGGCCATATAGATCTTTTTAAGCTTATAAAGTTCTATGAACTAATGTTCTATACGAAAATTGCTTATGCAAATGTATATTTCAGCATAGTTAATCAGTAGCATTATGGAGTAAACATTATAAAACTGATTCAGTCTTTCATAGGAACCCTATGAATAAACTTTCAACAAGACCTTTAATTTATTGCTGCTTTTTCAGAAAAGTTTTGTTCGAACTCACCCAACTGAGCCTCCCTATAAATATCATTATTATACATGGAAGGAGGCTTTACTATAATATATCTTAAATTCATTTCATAATTTCTATATTTACTCTGAATAATGTAGTTTTACATAATGTTCTCTCCACTGAGAAGAGAACTTCCAAAACATGTTTTTTGTTTTTTATAAAACATGCATATATAATACTGTGTAACGTATGTAACATAATTTCTTATAAGCCCATTATCTTCCTCGAAGACAAAGCTTTTACAGAAAACATCTTCCTATGTGTTTTCTCCTGGGGTGGAGGGTGAGGTAAAGAAAAGAAAATCTGTGGTTTCATAGTCAACATGGAACATTGGAAAAAAGATTCAGCCATGTTTTATTGTGTAATACCCTTTATGTCATAAAGGTAAAATTGTACAGTAATTATCTCAGGGTCACTGTGTAACCAAGCCCAGTACTGTTCATAATACAATATAATTGACAGAAGAACAGTATCAACTGAAGAAGAAATAAAATGACTGCTTGCACTACGTGCTAAGCAAAATAAAACATTTTATTATCAACAAAAAATTTCACAATTTCCAAATTTTACTGTGTAAAGAGCATCCTTACCTGTCCCTTGCTAAGTTAAATATGAAGTGCTGAACAATGAATACCTGGTTATATATGGCTCAGTCACATGGTATTACCATATATACTCCAGGTTTAAAATCTTTAAAAGAGCATCCAGGTAGTTCCTAGCCAGGTTAATTGCTAATGTCATACATGTGAGAGAGCCGAAGGTCGAAATGAAAATAATGTTGTGATTAATACTAACTTGATACCACTGAAGTGCCGTATATTTAGTAACATGAAATGGAAACATGTATATCCTTTTCCACTTTCTTTTGTTATATTAAAAATTTTGTTCCAAGAACATTGTCCAGTAGGTGTGTCATCATTTTTATTTAGGATATTGTACATAGCTTTACTTCCCTTCTGATGTTGTAATAGAGTGGAAATGTGGGATGGGATAAAAGGGAATTGTTCCTTATGGGTTATTTCTATATTCATATCTTTTAAATATATTTTTATTGCTTTTATCAAACCAATGTATTGCAAAAAGTTTGTTTTTATCCCTGTTATTGCAGACCAGTTTCAGTATTTGCACTCGTACACCAGATTTTGTCAGCATAGGCTATACTGTATAGGAGACACACAGTTGATTTTTTTTCTGTTATAAACAATGTAGGTTAAGGTCAGAAGAGGTCACCATATTGGTCACATTGGCCTAATTTTGGTATGCAACACAACTTCACTAGATGCCCCTTAACACAAAATGTGTTCTGGTCAGCTTAGGCAAAACAGTACAGGTAATTTTGCCAAATCTAGACCAAACAATAATTGTGCTGGAGTTTTTTTTTTTTTTTTTTTTTTTTTCTATACTGTAGCTCAGGTCAAAATATAAAAACAGGGTAGACTGATCAAACTATGGATATGCAGGCTTATCTGAGTCTTTGCTCTGCACACACGTGCAAAGGTACTTTATCCCATGAAGGGGTTTAATTTATTTGCAGCTGTGCCTATCAATGGCAATTTATTCTTATGAGACATGGAAAATTTCAGGATCTTAACCCTTGTCATGCTGAATAAATAAAGCTGCCATGCCCACTCCTAATTTTCAGCCAATCAGATTACTCGATCCAGACTGTTGATACAATTTCACATTCTAAATGACAAACAGTTCAGATCCAGATCAGAAGCCAACTGATCTGGATCTACACTGTTTGTAAAGATGGTATATCCAAGTTCAGCAGGACTAGGGTTAAAAATCAAATTAAATTCAAGTGACTTCATATTGGGGCAAAAGCCAAGCAATGTTGTTCATCTATAATGTTGAGTACTACAATATTTACTCTAAGTATTGTTTATTGTTTGTGTTGAGGTTTTATGGCCCAGTCAACCCGATGGGGTCATGTCAAGCGCGGTCAGTTTACCTGACTACACATTTACTGGGCAGGCTTAGTCCTCTAAGCGGTTAACCAGTATTGTGCACATTCTTTCGCCAGAAACTGACAATTGCCCTTCTTGAATCAGCATTAAGTATTGGGACAGATGGGTCTGAGGAAACAATGTAGACCCAGATCAGACACCCCATTATACACTGTCTGATCAGGATTAATACTGCTACTCATCCACAAGTTTTTAACCCTTGTCCTGCTGAATAAATTAAGAGGCCACACCCATTTCTAATTTTCAGCCAATCAGATTACTAGATCAAGGTTGTTGATCTAGATACACATACTTAATGGCAAACAGTGCAGATCCAGATCAGTTGGCTTCTTCAGAAGCCAACTGATCTGGATCTACACTGTTTGCAAAGGCAGGGTATATCCGGGTTCAGCAGGACAAGGGTTAATTAAACACATCAACAGATATTCAAATCTTAGGACAAGTAAGGTGAGGAATTTGTCTACTCTAAGGGCTGAGTCAGCGGACAACAAATTAATGATATTTTATCAGCTTTTCCCAGAAGGCAGGCTTTGACATTTCATGCAAACTGTTTCAGTTTGCATGGAGTGTCTAAGCCTATTTTCTTGAAAAAAAAAAAAAAAAAAAATTCAAAATGTTGGTTTGTGTTGAGGTTTTAAGGCCCAGTCAACCCAGTGGGGTCATGTCAAGCGCGGTCACTTTATCTAACCACACTTTAACTGGGCAGGCTTAGTCCTCTAAGTGGTTAACCAGTATTGTGCACATTCTTTCACCAGAAACTGAAAACTGCACTTATTGAATAAGCTGAATGGAATAACTAGAAAATATTTCATGATCAATCTTGTTACAAAAAATGTTGCCGACCTGGAGGGCGTCGAACCAGCAACCTCCTGATCACCAGTCGGATGGGCATCAAACTGAGCCTCTGCGAGCAGCATTTCAAAATGTCATCTGCTGAAATTTTTACCCAGCATGCTAAGCATTAACCCTTGTCCTGCTGAATAAATTAAGATGCCACACCCTCTCCTAATTTTCAGCCAATCAGATTACTTGATCTGGATTATTGCTTTAAATTCAAATACTTAATGGCAAACAGTGCAGATTCAGATCAGTTGGCTTCTTCAGAAGCCAACTGATCTGGATCTACACTGTTTGCAAAGACAGGGTATATCCGGGTTCAGCAGGACAAGGCTTAAGATGTTCTAATATTCAGGGTATGTACAGTAATTTTATACAATTTCATACAATGCTTGTTCACATCAATAAGAAAATCCAATAGAGCATAAAAATCAAACTTTTTTATCCAGTCCAGTGCAATTTAGTAATATGAAAGCTAAGAGTATGCAAATTAGCTTCATGAAAAGTACACATTATAGTAAATATCCTAAAATTCCAAACACATTATTCCTTACTTATTTTTTTTCTGCCTAAATTGCTGTTTGTGCAGTTGCTTCTTAAAATACTTAATGGAATGACAAACAGTGTAGACTAGAAGCAGTCTGCATTGCATACATCTATTCGTCAGAAATGTTTGTGTATGTAATTTTAGGATATTAACCATATACTGAGCCGTTGGAAGTTTGTTGCTGTAGTTACTCTAAATATATGGACAAAACAATGTCTTATTGTAATTGTCCAAAAATTGGAACAAATGCATTTGACTAACTATTGATTGATTGATTGAGATCTGCGGCATCTGATCTGGGTCTATACTGTTTGCTGTTACCTGCCATATGGTGAAGATGCATACAGAGTGTGGAAGGCTACTTAAGGGGTTGTCAAACAAAACAGGGCCTTGGTGTGTCTGCAATTAGACACTCAGCCGGGTTCATGTTCCCCAGCCAGTGCCATTGCAGGGCTCAAAATAATCAAGTCCATATCCTTTACCTTACAGCAGCTGTCAGATGATGTCAGCTCTTCTGTTTCCTTTCCTACAAACCAAACCCATTCTGAAAAAAGGACCACCATATCAGAGAAGCAAATTCTTTGGTTTTTAGAGCTGACCCCTTTTCAGAAGGGAGGCGAAAGCAAATTTTACAGTTATCTTCCCTGAGAGTGTGTCCATTCCCTATAATCTTTAACTCTTACTGAATAACAAGATGCCACACCCACCTTATTTTCAGCCAATCAGATTACTTTATCCAGATTGTTGATACAAACTCACATACTTAATAATAAACAGTGTAGATCCAGATCAGTTGGCTTTTTCAGAAGCCGACTTATGTGGATCTACACTGTTTGCAAAGATAGGGTATTCAGGTTCAGCAGGACAAGGGTTAAAATTATTTTCAGCTGCTATATGATGTCAACACATCTGTGTCCAACAATTCATAATAGTTAACCCTTGTCCTGTTGAACCCAGATATACCCTGCCTTTGCAAACAGTGTAGATCTGGATCCATTGGCATCTGAAGAAGCCATCTGATCTGTACCCGCACTGTTTGTCATTTCAGTATTTGATTTTGTATCAAAAACCTGAATCAAGTAATCTGATTGGCTGAGAATTACAAGTGGGTGTGGCATCTTAATTTATTCAGCATGACAATGGTTAATATCAATAGCTTTAGATTACTTTTCGCTTCTTCTCCTGAACCAAAAGGCCAATTGACTGGAAACTTGGTAGGAAGCATTTGGGTGACTTCTAGATCAAAAAATGCTAAAATCGTTCTGATTGGAAGTCCAAGATGGCCACCGTGGTGGGCATCTTGAAAATCTATTTTTCACTTCTTCTCCTGAACCGAATGGCCAATTGACTTGAAACTCAGTAGGAAGCATTTGGATGACTTTTAGATCAAAAATAGATAAAATCTTTCTGATCTGAAATCCAAGATGGCGGCTGTGGAGGCCATCATGAAAATCTGTTTTTAGCTTCTTCTCCTGAACTGAAAGGCCAGTTGACTTGAAACTTGGTAGGAAGCATCGGGGTGACTTGTAGATCAAAAATAGCTAAAATCATTCCAATCTGAAATTCAAGATGGCCACCGTGACAGCCATCTTGAAAATCTATTTTTCACTTTTCTTGAATTGAAAGGCATATTGACTCCAAACTTGATAGGAAGCTTCAGGGTAACTTAGGTAAAAAAAAGAGCAAAAATCATTCAGATCAGAAATCCAAGATGGCTGCCATGGCTGCTATCTTGGAAAGCTATTTTGCACTTCTAAACTGAAAGGCCAATTTATCTGGTAATCAGGTGAGTGATACAAGACCAGCTTGGCTCTCTTGTTTTTTGTGCCCTTCACTAGATGTTGACAAAAACGGAGGTAAAAAATTCATCAGATTTTAAAGTATAGCAGCTCAATCATTAGAAAAAAAAGAAAAAGAAAAGAAAATTGTAAACACTGAATAAATCATTTTTAGCTTTTCAACTATGCCAATTTTGCCAAAACTGGGTGAAGAAATATACAATGTAATTATGGTTCTAGGAAATGTCAGAATACACTGAAGTCTATAGGAGCTTCTACGAGAGAAAACGTACCTTCTGACGTGTGTGCCCAAAGAAGACTCGAACCAACATGCACTTCTGTGGAGTCTGATTAGTGTCTTCATTATCCACAAGAAGAAATTTTGTATTTTGGCTATCAAAAATGAGCCCAGTGAAGATTCTGATCAGCCTGCACAATTGCGCAGGCTGATCTGAATCTTCACTAAGCACACATGTCCAACAGAACATTTTCTATCGTAGAATTTTGACTTTTGTACACTTTAATTTGGCGCTTGACTCAGACTGATTAAATTACCAGATTTATCCAAGATTTAGGGCAGACAGACCTGACCCAGCTCAGCAGACACAAAAAAATTTGGCATGTATATATATTAGAGTCTAAACTATCTGCAACTCATTCAGCAGTTCATCACGCTATCATGCCTATATAATTTTGACCCCCTTAAACCCCACTTTTATATAGTAAAACTGGAGTTTACAGGGGTATACATTATCTTTCTTATTTCTGCTCAAACATAGATTGTGGGTACTTGTTAGAACTGCCTCACCAAGGCTGTACTAACTAGTACCCATAATCAATGTTTTGAGCAGAAATATGAAAAATATGAGAGTTTTTTATCTGAAAATTTTCAGTTTTTGGAGGAGAAATTTTCTATATATTTGAGTAGGCATGTTTTTGTAATGTGTTAGAGCCAGTAAAAGGCAAATAGATTTTTTTTTTTTTCAAATTTTAGGACAAATTGGTAAAGAGTTAAGGTGTCCCAATATTTAAGGCAAATATGTTAATTTCTTAAAATGGATCCCCAAGTCACTGAAATAATTCTTTGTTTTTTCCGTATGGGGCAAGAACTATTCAGCTGTTAAAAGTTTATTTGTCTCATTAGATTGGCTCTAAATAGTACAGTAAAAAGAGCCAGACAGAGAACATTAACAAATTCTGGGTAAAACTCGCAGACATTTCTCTGATATACTTTCTTTTCTAAGAAAATAGGTTTTCTTGGGAGACAATTTGCATGAAATGTCCAAATCTATTTACTGAAACAAATAAGAAAAGACATCTGACTACTTAGTGATGTGTAAATGCAGTGACAGGATCAAAAACAGTGCAGACAAAATCAAATTGGAATGATTCGACCAGGTTATAAAACTTTTTTTATGTTCGACTCAGCTGAGCATGAAATTTTCTCTGCTGATAAATATGAAAATGCCAACAATAGTTGGCATTTTCATATTTATTAGCAGAGAAATTTTCATGTTCAGCTCTGTTTAGCAAGAAAGAATTTGCAATTGTAAGTAATTTGAGATTTATTAGCAGGACGAATTTCATGCTCAGTCGAGTTGAGCATGAAAAAAGCTTTAGAACCTTGGGGCCTGGACCTATGCTTCTTGCTTAGGCCAGTCTATCCAAATATTTATGGTAAATGCTGTACATTCAGGAACAAAGGGCAAACCTGTTATAAATTCAGATCTTTTTTTTTCACATTCTATGCCTTTTCTTATCACAGACATCAGGTCAAAGGTGTTCAAAGTTTCATGTTACAAAAAACCAGGGCTGAAGTGTTCAAAGTTTCATATTACAAAAACAGAGCTCAGGTGTTCAAAGTTTCATAATACAAAAAAAATGGGGCTCAGTTGTTCAAAGTTTCATATTACAAAAAACAGGGCTCAGTTGTGCAAAGTTTTATATTACAAAACTGGGGCACAGTTGTTGAAAGTTTCATATTACAAAAACCAGGGCTCAGTTGTTCAAAGTTCCATATTACAAAAATCAGGGTTTAGTTGTTCCAAGTTTATACAAAAACCAAGTCTCAGTTGTTTAAAGATTCATATTACATAAACCAGGGCTCAGTTGTTCAAAGACTCTTATTATAAAAACCAGGTTTCAGTTCAAAGTTTTCTATTACAAAAATCAGGGCTCAATTGTTCAGATTCATATTACAAAAAAAAAAAAAGAAAAGAAAAGAAAAGAAAACAGGGCTCAGGTGTTCAAAGTTTCATTTTTCAAAAAAACAAAAAGTGCTCAGTTTTTTTTTTTTTAAGTCTGTGACCTTGATTTCTGGTTAACAACAGAAGCCAGCTGTAACTGATCTGTACCCATCCTGTAGCAACACAAACCTCATAATCAATAGCTTCAAGTGAAAACTGTTAATAATATAAGCAAAGGAAAATAACTTAATGTAAAACTCTGACACAAATGTTAAAATTTCTAAATCTGTGACCTTGACCTCTAGTTGCCGCAGCAACAAGATACAGACAATCCTCTTTATACCGACACTCGATACAACAACATAATTCATTATAATGACAATTTCAGTGTCACAAACCTTCGCTTAAGAGGTAACAATTGCTCACAAATTATGCAAAAATATTGTATTTAATACTTTAAAGAAAATATGTTTTGGATATTTGTTAGATATCCAAAACATATGTTCTATGAGGAAATAAGAACAACACAAGACCTTTCTTACATGTAAATCTGCTCATTAAGTATTCTGTACAACAGCAAATTCATTTTAATGGCAATGTCCCTGGGAACAAATGCTGTCGTTGTAACGAGGGTTCACTTTAATGTCAATTGACATTTGGCTATCCAGTTTTGACACTAACTGCATATCAACAACTTCAAGCAGTAAAAAACTAACAGAAAACTTTGACTCAAATGTTCACAAAACTACTTAGTATCTGACCTTTACCTCAGAATGCACAAGTAGCAACACAATATCAAGTTACTGGTATCCATCCAACAGTAATGCTAGCCAAACATCTTCAAGTGAAGACTCAAAAATATAAACTAAGTGGATTTGTTTGATTTGGGCTTAACGTCGCTTTCAACCTTTTTCAGTCATATCGCGACGGTGTCTGGATGTGGCAGGGAGCTCAATGCTCACTTTTAGAGTGCTGCCTCACTGAAATATCACGCCCCAGACACTTTGACATGATATTCCACCCAGTCACATTATACTGACACTGAGCTGACCAGTTCTAGCTCTACTTTCTTAATGCTGAGCGCCAAGCGAAAGAGCAGCTAGTACCATTTTTAAAGTCTTTGGTATGACCCGGCCGGGGATCGAACCCGCAACCTCCCGGTCACAAAGCGGACGCTCTACCACTGAGCCACTGTGTCGGTCTAAACTAAGTGGAAAAAATGAACATAAAACTTTGACACAAATGTTAACCAAGTTTCTAAGTTAACCTTTGGCAGCAGCATAATGATGTCAACTGACCAGTATCTATCCTTTTGTAGTATTAAATGCATATCAACAACCTCAAGTGAAGACTCAGAAATATAAGCAAAACAAAACAAAAAACTTAACCCTAGTCCTGCTGAACCTGGATATGTCCTGCCTTTGCAAACATTGTAGATCCAGGTCAGTTGGCTTCTGAAGAAGCCAACTGATCTTGATCAGCACTGTTTGCCATTAAGTATTTGACTTTATATCAATAATCTGGATCAAGTAATCTGATTGGCTAAAAATTAGAAGTGGGTGTGGCATCTTAATATATTCAGCATAACAAGGGTTAATACAAAACTATATTTCAAATGATTTTGACTTAATTTAGGGTGGTCGCTAGGGTTGACGCTATATAGGCTGGACATATGAACACAGGCGAATGAACTGACAAACAGATGGAAACTTGCATGCCTAAGTCACCCATGCTAACCCATGTTCTGCTGAACCTTGATATGCCCTAACTTTGCAAACAATGTAGATACAAATCAGCCAACTGACCTGGATCTGCATTGTTTGCCATTCATTATTTGAATTTGTATCAACAATCTGGATCAAGTAATCTGATTGGCTATAAATTAGAAGTAGGTGTGGCATCTTAATTTATGCAACAGAGCTACCGCAGTTGGCCAAGTGGTTGGTGCTCTCTATTTCCAAGTCAAAGGTCATGTGTTTGAACAATCCTGGGTCAACAAAATTTTCAAATCATTTGTACACCTAGTTCATACCATCAATGTGCCTTGGGTATAAAGTGGACAGGGACGTGCTTGGTAACAAATCATGGCATCAAGTGTGCAGGGGTGTTCCATGGAAGCACAGCAATATGAATGAAATACATAATACATTTGCTGCTGCCTCTGTATGCCTCATGTGCTTGGTAGTTAATGTTAAAACCTGTGCAACAAAAACTTTTGTATAGAAGAGAAATTTATAAAGCATTTGGTATCTAGGACTGTAGACAAGCTGCTTTTTGTCAACCAGAATATGTTAGTAACTTTCTTATTTCTCCATGAAATGTTTTTTTTTTTTTTTTGCTGTTATTTTCATTTATTTATTTATTTATTTATTTATTGTATGGAGAAAAACAACAAACAAATAAAACACTGGCCAATATTTATCTGGACTTTGAGTACAATATTTATCCTAAGTATTGGGACAGTGTCTGACACCTTACCATAGTTTGAACAAATCCACTTTAGTACAGTGTCTTAAAACTTGTTGGCTGAGTGGCAAATAATGTAGACCTTGATTTTGCATTCTGTAACCTGATCTGGACCTACATTGCTTCCTCATGCAGGCCTGTCAATCCCAATACTTAGAGTTATGATGGTATTTCCAATTTCTCAGCCAAAATAGCAAAGAAAACAAAAACATATCAGAGAGCTCATTAACCCAGTTGTGCCTAGCATCCCATATAGGAAATGAACTTGTCCAAATAGTTAAAGTAGAAGAATCCACTTGGCATAAATGGGTTAAAGTTGTCTTTGTGTTGTATGGATTGTCATTGTTTGGTGAGAGGCTCTGAATGCAATTATCCCACAATGTTCATCTTTGTTGAAAAGACGAGAAAAACATGAATTTTATTTCCAAAATGCATTTTGTTTAAATCTTTTACCTAGCTCCTGATAAGAGTGGGTAATAGGTTTTTCTTATTTCTCCACAAAAACATATGTTGTAGGCACTCATTAGAAGGGCCTCATTGAGGCACTTCTAATGAGTACAACAGCATGTTTTTGTGGAGAAATAAGAAAAAATATCTGTACTCTTTGACTGGAAAAAGTGTCTGGAGATGTGCTTTACTAATCTTTCATCTTTTCTTTCCATATCCAGTTAAAATGTCCAGGCAGACGTCAACAACAGGACTACCACACATGGATAGCCGTGGAAATCTATTTGTGAATCGACAGACATCAACAAGCACTCTTGTCTTTGGCCAGTCCCGCCACACGTCAACGACTGGACTACCAGAGAAGGCTGGGTCATGGTCAGTGTCGAAGTTTGTGTCAAAAAGCTCGACTGGTTCAAATACAAACATGCTTCTGGATTCGGAGTCTGATTCAGACATGGACATTGATCTTAATGCTTAATTGCATGGCGGGTAAAAATTTCAGCAGGTGATATTTTGAATACCGGGTATTTTTCTCAGATAATAGGATTTGACATTTCATGCAAATTGTCTCCTTAGGAGATGATTTGTATGAAATGTCAAATCTTATTTTCTGGAAAATTAAGAAAATTATCAATTTGTTGTCTGCTAAATTTGTTTTTAGCATGGTATTTGCTAAGAAGTTCTAGTTACTGTTTACTCTGTAAATGATGAACACAAAGCTCCACTGAAATTAGGCACTTTTTCAACTGAAAATACTAATATTTTGTCTTATTTCACCCCAAAAATGTATTTTGTGAATATTCATTAGAAGTGCCTCAATAAAAGGCTCTGTGCAATCAAGCACTGTGTAGTCATGAGTTGAATTCTACCTCCAGTGGGATTCAAACCCAGGACCTCTTGATCCAAAGTCTGGACCACTTACCACTCGGTCACCCAGATCCTTCGGATCTATGCTGATATACCACAATAGCGTAAACTATCCAAACAAAAATGTATAGATTATATAGAAAAATGACCATTTATGGTCATTTTTCTATATAATCTATACATTTTTGGGATCCATATTTGAACTGTGTTGTATCCAAAACCGTGTTATAACGAACCGTGTTATAAAGGGTTTAATGTGTATTGTTATGTTTATAGTGTAATTACAAGCAAATACAAAGTAGAATTATAACTATAGGTATAAATATAACCTTGTCCAGTGACCTATGACTTCTGACTTCGGTTTTCTATTTGATACAAGACAGCTGAAAACCAGAAGCCTCAGTCACAGGACAAGGTTATATGTTTACCTGTATAACTATAGATCACAATATAACCTTTCAGGGGAGCTGTGGCTTCTGATTCCCAGCTGTATTTCATATAGTAGAAAATCAAAACCAGAAGTCACATGTCACTGGACAAGGTCATATTTTGATCTATACTATATTCTTTACACCTCAGGTTTACACAATTCCATGTCAAAGCATGTTTAGTGTCATGTCAAAGGCTGGATGAGTCCACCCAAAATCCGTTTAACCCATTGTAGACTGAATAGATTCTCCCACACTATATATTGGAAGAGTCCAATTTCAATTTTAGGTACATCCAGTTATGAGATTTACATATTCCTAGAGAAAAATGGCTAAACTATTTGCAAACAGTGGAGATCCTGATCAGATGCCGCATTCTGTGGCATCTGATCTGGGTCTGCACTATTTACCAATTACATTTTTACGGGTCTCCAACTGTAATGAGTTAAGGAAAGCATTACTAAAATAACACCTTGAACATTTCCAAAAATTTGTTCATTATATAACTTGATAACTGCAAGAAAGAGAAGTAATAATTGAAATCAGGTGTAAACTGTTTTTTTTTTATTTATTTGCTAAAGGGAGACAATTTAATTCTCACTACAAAACTGGTTATACCCCTTCCTTGCCTTTCATGTCTAGGTAGGTAGTATTTTTAACTGTCTATCCAAACTGTGAAAGTATTTGCAGTAACAAAGCAAAAACAGGTCCTAACACTATATGTAAGCAAGGATCATCCTTTGCATTTGAGCAGTTTGTACAAATTGTAAAGTATTTTTGTATATTGTATATATTTGATGCACAATGCAAGAATTGAGCCATGACATCTGTGGCAATGAAGGCCCAGATCATCTCATGCATTTGAACAGTCTGATCACAGCCTCAAGTTACAGTTCATTGTTCAAATTTTGAACATGACCAATCTTCTTGTTTCACATTTGGTCATGCATACCCTGAAAGTATGCAGAGACCAGTGGTGAAAACCCCATTAAAATATTTTGAATATTTACAGAGCTATTGATATGTGAAGTTTTTGCTCATTGGCATCTCATTACTATTCATGAGGAACCAATTATATCAGAGGGTCTTATGAGTAATTTTAAAAATGTTTTAAAAATTATAATTTGGAAATACAGTTGACTCTGTTATCTTGACTTAGCTTACCTGGAATGATCACTTATCTCGAAGTGAAAATCTGGGCCCAGTTGTTCAAAGCGTCGTTAGCTTAACGAGCTCGTTAAGGGTTATTTCCTTAACTGTTTTAGCGGATTCAATATACAATATTCTGATATTTTTTGCTGAAAAAATGTGAGTAGCTTTTGCACTGCAAAAGCTACTCACATTTTTTCAGCAAAACATTTCAGCATATTTGCGTATCACTTGATGTAAATTTTAACGAATCATTAACTAACGACGTCATTAGCTTTGAACAACTGGGCCCTGGTCTCCATTTTAACATGGTAGTCTAACAACAGGTAGCAAAATATTGAGGAAAAGAAGAGAAATTGCTCCTATCCTAAGGAGAAATTTCTCCGTTTCTACAATATTTTCAATATATCTCTAACTTCAGGAATCAAATTATATATTAATTTGTGAAATTCTGCAAATCTGATATGTCACGGTAGGGAAATCTCAATGTATTTCAGAGAGTCCCTTTGACTTCCAGATAATGAGAGTCGACTTATTCAGGTTGTATACGCACGCATAAACAGATTTCCTACATACAAGGGACATTTTTTAAGTAGTGGCAACAGCTGTGCGCTATGAAAATACGGCTTACCTTTGCAGTAATGACTACGGCAGTTGAAACCTTCAAAGTACTCTCCATTGACCTGGACACACTAAACAGGAAATCCATTTGGAAAAAGCATTTTTGAATTGTTCTGTAGGGATACTGATAATACACTGGTACAGCGCCCTGTCCACAGCACTGCGCATCTCAAATTTACATCCTCGTAGGCAAGATTTGATATATGGGTTAAGCCAGAAATCACAGCTAGAGAGGTCAGGGCTGTAGGGTGGGTGTGGCAAGACATGATGTTTGTTTGATTTGGGCTTAACGTCGCTTTCAACCTTTTTCAGTCATATCGCGACGGTGTCTGGATGTGGCAGAGAGCTCAATGCTCACTTTTAGAGTGCTGCCTCACTGAAATATCACGCCCCAGTCACTGGACATGATATTCCACCCAGTCACATTATACTGACACTGAGCTGACCAGTTCTAGCTCTACTTTCTTAATGCTGAGCGCCAAGCGAAAGAGCAGCTAGTACCATTTTTAAAGTCTTTGGTATGACCCGGCCGGGGATCGAACCCGCAACCTCCCGGTCACAAAGCGGACGCTCTACCACTGAGCCACTGTGCCGGTTGGCAAGACATGAATATGAAACTGGTCTACCAGGATGGGCCTTGTCTTTAACACTAGATCTACCCTCTTTAACATAAGATACCCATATGGCAACTGATCTATATGGAAGAGTATTCTCTCCATACACTGTATCCAATTCAGACTTAATTTCTGATGCGTTTTTACCCAGCAATCCGCGAATTTTGCAATACGTTCTTTGCTCTTCTCTAAAGTCACCCTGATTTTCCTCCATTCATTACAAAAACATGCCTATATAATTTAGACCCCCTTAAACCCCACTTTTATATAGTAAAACTGGGGTTTACAGGGGTATGTATTATTTTTCTTATTTCTGCTCAAAAACATAGATTGTGGGTACTCGTTAGAACCGCCTCGGCAAGGCGGTTCTAACCGAGTACCCACAATCTATGTTTTGAGCAGAACTATGAAAAATATCAGAATTTTTTTATCTGAAAATTTTATGTTTCTGGAGGTAAAATTTTCTATATATTTGAATAGGCATGTTTTCATAATGTTTCTAGCAGTATAAATTACCATGTAGTTTTCAAATACGCGTATTTTTATTTTGGCATTCAATAATCGTGCAAAAATCATACAACCGTGAAAGCAAAGCTTTACCCTTTCCAATGATATATAACACATGTACATATATATGCAAGAGCTAACCGCGATTTTATCAGGTTGTTGCCACCAGTTAAAAATGCCCCTCGTATCTATACATGTACAAACAACTACTGACCATAATGATATAAGTGCCCTGTTACCATTTTTTACAAGGGAGACAACTTTTGTATCTGCCTGCTTGCTTTACTGTACACCCAATCCCTTCTGAAAGGGTGTCTGCTCTAAAAGGAAAGAATTTGCTCCCAAGGGGAGCAAATTCTTTTCTTTTAGAGTAGGCACCTTGTCAGAAGGGAGGCAAAAACAGTTTGACAGAGTTACCTCGCCTGAATGTGTATCAGTTATCCTTAATTTATATACATGTAAATATGTACAAACAAATGTTTTTAAATGTTTGAATAAATTTATAATTGGATACAAATTAAATGAGCCAGGGCATGACAAAACCTACAAGACTTGTGCAACCAGTAAAGGTTCAGATCAGCCTCTGCAACTGCAGAGTCTGATCAGAGTCCTTGCTGAACGCATGTGTCTTCTACAGCCTCCAGGTTATCCAAAGAGGGATAAATAAGAACTCTTGCCATACTGGGTGGATGTACAGGCTGATCTCAGTCGTTGCTGCTCACACAGGTCTTACTGTAGGTTTTGTTGTGCACTGACTCAAATATGAGCTGAGCCGCTCTGAATACAACATAAAAAAACACCTGATTGCATATGCTTAGAAGCTGTCAAAGATCAGCCTACACAGCCATGCAGTATTATCTTGGACTAGGTTGATCACTAATAGAATCTTTAAAGTCTATTTATTATGTTCTTGACCAACATAGACCCTGATCAGACTGCATGGATGAGCTTGCTGAGGGGTGTAAGCTGGTCACATATTTTGTAAGGTGGATTTCTATATGGAGTGGCTTATATGGTGTTTTGGACACTGTCCTTAATTGTATACATCACGAAAACATACCTATATAATTTTGACCCCTTTAAACCCCACTTTTATATAGTAAAACTGGGGTTTACAGGGGTATACATTATTTTTCTTATTTCTGCTCAAAAACATAGATCGTGTGTACTCGTTAGAACCACCTCGGCGAGGCAGTTCTAACGAGTACCCACAATCTATGTTTTTAGCAGAAATATGAAAAATATCAGAGTTTTTATATCTGAAAACTTTCAGTTTTTGGTGGTGAAATTTTCAATGTATTTGAATAGGCGTGTTTTCGTAATGATTATGTTGTTGTACAAATTGACTATTATAATTTTGTATATATTTACTTATGTGGTTATGTACATATTTACTTATATAATTATGTACATATAATATAAGGTAGCCAGAGCCAGTATCTATTCATTTCTGGAATAAAATAATGTTTTAAATATTTGTAAATAAATCATTAGAATTATAGCCTGACCAAATTTACCTGTCTACCTGTCCCTTTGACCTTTTTGTTGCAATATTTATAAGTTTATGTTAACTCCATACACAGGAATTACGTGTGGAGATGAACAAGTAGCTGTCTCCCAGGAAATGCAGGATTTTCTGACTCACTTACCAGAGTGAGTTTTTAACTTGGTTCTGCTGAACAGCAATATGCTCTGCCTTTACAAACAGTGCAGATCCAGATCAGTTGGCTACTCTGGATCTATACTGTTTGTCATTAAGTATGCAAATTTTGTATCAATAATATGGATCAAGTAATCTGATTGGCTGAAAGTTAGAACAGGGTATGGCATCTTAATTTATTCACCATGACAAGAGTTAAGTGGACATATCCTGAATATGAAATGTCATGGTCAAAGCGACAGGTCAGTTTGGTCCATGTACTGTAAATAAACTCCTGTCAAGCTTATCCCGGACTCGCAGTTTGCATTACGAAAACACGCCTATTCAATTATAAAAAAATTTTTGCCTCCAAAAAACTGAAAATTTTCAGATCAAAAACTCTGATATTTTCACATTTCTGCTCAAAACATAGATTGTGGGTACTTGTTAGAACTTCCTCAATGAGGCGGTTCTAACGAGTACTCACAATCTATGTTTTTAAACAAAAAAAAAAGAGAAATATACCCCTGTAAATCCCAGTTGTACTATATAAAAGTGGGGTTTAAGGGGGTCAAAATTATATAGGCATGTTTTCTTGATAGGCAGTTTTTACCACCATAACCTTATTCTGTATCTTCAAAAGTTAGGGGTAAAGGACCTGAATGATGCATATAGGATCAAATCAAAATTTACTTTTGTCTATCTATGACTTTGTATTTTAATATATTTGTGATTTAACTGACAAGGATTGTCGTTATTTGGGCAATAGTTAACCCTTAAACCTCTTAGCAGATTTGTAGCAATATGAACTTAACTATACCTAATTTAGTGCCACAGAAACATTTCAAAGATTTGATTTTCATTACAAAAACATGCCTATTCAAAGATATTGAAAATTTTACCACCAAAAAATGAAAATTTTCAGATAATTTTTTTTTTATATTTTTCATATTTCTGCTCAAAACATAGATTTTGGGTACTCATTAGAACTGCCTCGCTGAGGCAGTTCTAATGAGTACCCACAATCTATGTTTTGAGCAGAAATAAGAAAAATAATGTATACCCCTGTAAACCCCAGTTTTACTATATAAAAGTGGGGTTTAAGGGGGTCAAAATTATATAGGCATGTTTTTATGATGGTTATTTTTCAGAGAAAATTAAAGACTTGACATTGCTAGGCAGACAAATCACAAGAAATGGCAAGTCTCTTTTTTCTCTGAAAAATAACAAAAATATTTCAAAGTGTCACCTGTTGTAGTTGTGTTTAGCTATTTAGGACTTCAAGGATTAACCTCTTTAAAACAACAAACCCCTAAATATTATTAAAGGAGCCCTTAATGCCACATAAGGGAGTTTCTGGGACTCTCGTTTTAAAACCCTGAGGGAAAACCCTGCTCCTGTGTATATTATAACTGGATAAGGCATTTTTTTAGCCAAAATTTGTTTGTTTGTATTGAGGTTTTAAGGCCCAGTCAACCCAATGGGTCATGTCAAGAACAGTTAGTTTACCCAACCACACTTTTATTAGGCAGGCTTAATCCTCTAAGCGGTTAGCCAGTATTGTGCACATTCTTTTGCCAGAAACTGACAACCATCCTGCTTGAATCAGCGGAAGAGAGAGAATGACTGTAGAAAATGTTTCAAAAGAATGTTGCCGCCCCGGCGGGGGTCAAACCCACAACCTGATCACCAGTAGGACGTGCATCCAACTGAGCCAACTGAGGCTGTGTCAGGACAGTGAATGTCACTAATGTTTATACTGCCACTGGCTCCAGACAAGACACTTGTTATCAGCCAAAAATTACAGATCAATATATTTCTTACTTCTCTATGAAAACAAATTTGGTACTTATTAGAAGCGCCTCATTGAGGTGCTTCTAATGAGTATCCACAACATATGTTTTCGTGGTGAAACAAGAAAAAATATGAACGTGGATACCCCTCTTATCTGGATCTATGTTACTGTTTAATTTGTACATAATAGAAATAAACATAAGATTAGTATTCGACGTTATTGTTGTTTTTTGGGTCAATTGTTTACAATTAATCCATAGTATACAAATGCCAAAATTCCTTAAGGTAGTTGTCCATGTGATTATCATAATCATTACCGTGCATTTGATGAAATCCAGGTAACGCTTATTTATAGTAGTGCTTTGTTACGACAAGAAATGTAATAAAAGTGAGAAATGTAATAAAATTTTACATTTTTCATCTTTGTTACATTTCTTGTCACAATGTCTGTGACGAGAAATGTAATAAAATAAGGTGGGAAATGTAATAACATTTTATTTTTGTGTACATCGCACTGGGTTAGTATTTGACTATTCTGATGAATACATAACACAGGAAAAACACATATTTTCTGAAATTTGGTTGTTAGTACATTCCTTTACATATAATTTCATGTATATCAGAAGCTAGTTAAAAGTATTACATTTCTCATTTTTGTTTCGGCTTTTTTCCACAATGTCTGCAAAAATGTGAGAAATGTAATAACTTTTTCAAATAGTTTTAAATCGCTTTTTGCAAGCGTTTGGCTACATTAATGAACTAATAGCACAGGTAAAGATATTTTCTTGACTGGGGGTTTACCACCTTTCCACAGTTATCTCATGTGTACCGCAGTGATGGTTGATCAGAAAGTGGCGAATGAATTGCATTCCTCGGTTCACGCCTGGCTCGGGTCACATGTGAGATGCCAAGTCCAGGTGTTTTTTCTCTGGGGGGTCCATCGAATTATCCCAAACCACCCCAAACTACACCAAACACACCAAACCACCATTGATAAAATAAAATACACAATATAGGCCTACTTATACATATATTGTATATGTATATACATACAAAATACGTATATTGACGCACTTTGGTGCATATATAGGTCTATTTGCACACTTATATTGATGTAGTTTGTTTGTAAATTTATGACATAATCTGCATAACGTTTTCTGGCATTGTATTGTATAAAAATAGTGTGTGTTCGCCCTGTCACAATAGCCCAAGGATAAAACTTTACTCTTACTTTCCAGCTGGCACCGCGCAATTGAGAGGTTGCTGATGACATCACAGGCCAAGAGTTATCTTTCTTGCTGGAGACACCCAGGCATATTCTGGACAGAATTTTAATGTACTTTGAGCATAAATATTTTCCTTATCTCTTGGCAAATTCTGATCAAACCATAGTTATTTGATTCTTATATACCTAAACATTAATCACAGTGAGGTTTCCAATCTCTAAGACTTTTCATCATCAAGGAATAATGACAGTAAAATGGTGTCAGGTGTCTCCAACTTGGCTGATAAAGTGAGAGTAACCTTACAAAACTTTGGCCTATGCAAACTCTAAATCCCCTACTAATGAGCTTTAAATGTCTTAAATTGAATGTAAATCAATAATACAATAATTCACTCATTTGGATGAAAAATGTGCACATGTGTGAATTGAGCCAAAAAGGTCCCCAGGTCGCAGTGGGTGAAAACTTCAATTTTTTTGACTTTTTGAAAAGTTTTCTAAAATGAAGAAAATCATCAAGTTTCACTCCAGGACACCTAGAATATAAAAATTCACTCATTTGGATAAAAAATGTGCGCGTGTGAATTGAGCCAAAAAGGTTCCCATCTTCAGAGGGTGAAAGCTTCAATTTTGTTGATTTGTTTTAGAAAATTTTTGAAAATGAAGAAAATCATCATATTTTCACTCCAGGAGAACTAAAATATAAAAATTCACTCATTTGGATGAAAAATGTGCCAATGTGTGAATTGAGCCAAAAAGGTCCCCAGGTCCGCAGTGGGCGAAAACCTCAATATTTTCGATTTTTCGTAAAGTTTTCAAAAATGAAGAAAATCATCATATTTTCACTCCAGGACAACTAAAATATAAAATTTCACTCATTTGGATGAAAAATGTGCACATGTGAGTGAGCCAAAAAGGTCAACAGGTCCGCGGTGGGCGAAAACTTCAATTTTTTCGATTTTTTTAAAAGTTTTTGAAAATGAAGAAAATCATCATATTTTCATTCCAGGACAACTAAAATAAAAAAAAAAATCACTCATTTGGATGCAAAAAGTGCACATGTATGAATGGAGACAAAAAGGACCCCAATAAATCATCATATTTTCATTCCAGGACAACTAAAATAAAAAAAATCACTCATTTGGATGAAAAATGTGCACATGTATGAACTGAGCCAAACAGGTCCCATGGTCTGCAGTGGGCGAAAACTTCAATGTTTTTCTATTTTTTGAAAAGTTTTCGAAAATGAAGAAAATCATCATATTTTCACTCCTGGACAACAAAAATATAAAATTCCACTCATTTGGATGAAAACTGTGCACATGTGTGAATTGAGCCAAAAACGTCACCTAGTCCACGCGGTGGGTGATAACTTCCATTACGAAAACATGCCTATATAATTTTGACCCCCTTAAACCCCATCTTTATATAGTAAAACTGGGGTTTAAAGGGGTATACATTACTTTTCTTATTTCTGCTCAAAAACATAGATTGTGGGTACTCGTTAGAACTGCCTCGGTGAGGCGGTTCTAACGAGTACCCACAATCTATGTTTTGAGAAAAAATATGAAAAATATCAGAATTTTTTATCTGAAAATTTTCATTTTTTGGTGGTAAAATTTTCAATATATTTGAATAGGCGTGTTTTCGTAATGAATATTTTGGAAAGTTTTCAAAAATGAAGAAAATCATCATATTTTCATTCCAGGACAACTAAAATATAAATTTTCACTTTTTTGATGAAAAATGTGCACATGTGTGAATTAAGCCATAAATGTCCCCAGGTCCATAATGGGCGAAAATTTTTTTTTTTTTTTTTTTTAGAAAATTTTCGAAAATGAAGAAAATCATCATATTCACACTCCAGGACAACTAAAATATAAAATTCCACTCATTTGGATGAAAATTTTGCACGTGTGAATTGAGCCAAAAAGGTCCCCAGGTCGCAGTGGGCGAAAACTTCAATTCTTTCGATTTTTTTTAAAGTTTTCTAAAATGAAGGAAATCATCATATTCACTCCAGGACACCTAGAATATAAAAATTCACTCATTTGGATGAAAAATGTGCATTTGTGAATTTAGCCAAAAAGGTTCCCCTGTCTGCAGTGGGCGAAAACTTCAATTTTTTCGCTTTTTTAGAAAATTTTCGAAAATGAAGAAAATCATCATATTTTCACTCCAGGAGAACTAAATTATAAAAATTCACCCATTTGGATGAAAAATGTGCCCATATGTGAATTGAGCCAAAAAGGTCTCCAGGTCCACACTGGTCGAAAACTTCAATATTTTCGATTTTGTGTAAAGTTTTCAAAAATGAAGAAAATCATCATATTTTCACTCCAGGACAACTAAAACATAAAAATTCACTCAATTGGATGAAAAATGTGCACATGTGTGAATTGAGACAAAAAATTCCGCAGGTCCACGGAGGGCGAAAACTTCAATTTTTTTGATTTTTTGAAAAGTTTTCAAAAATGAAGAAAATCATCATATTTTCATTCCAGGACAAGTAAAATAATAAAAAAAAATCACTCATTTGGATGAAAAATGTGCACATGTATGAATTGAGCCAAAAAGGTCCCATGGTCCGCAGTGGGCGAAAACTTCATTTTTTTTTCTATTTTTTGAAAAGTTTTTGAAAATGAAGAAAATCATCATATTTTCACTCCAGGACAACTAAAATATAAAATTCCACTCATTTGGATGAAAACTGTGCACATGTGTGAATTGAGCCAAAAAGGTCTCCTGGTCGAAAACTTCAATATTTTCGATTTTGTGTAAATTTTTCAAAAATGAAGAAAATCATCATATTTTCACTCTAGGACAACTAAAACATAAAAATTCGCTCGTTTGGATGAAAACTGTGCACATGTGTGAATTGAATCAAAAAGGTCCCCAGGTCCGCGGAGGGCGAAAACTTCAATTTTTTACATTACGAAAACACGCCTATTCAAATATATTGAAAATTTCACTACCAAAAATTGAAAGTTTTCCGATAAAAATTTGATATTTTTCATATTTCTGCCGAAGCGGTTCTAACGAGTACCCACAATCTATGTTTTTGAGCAGAAATATAAATAATGTATACCCTTGTCAACACCAGTTTTACTATATAAAAGGGGTGGGGTTTAAGGGGATCAGAATTATAAAGGTATGTTTTCGTGATGAGATTTTTTTTAAAAAGCTTTTGAAAATGAAGAAAATCATCATATTATCACTCCAGGACAACTAAAATATAAAAATTCACTCATTTGGATGAAAAATGTGCACTTGTGTGAATTGAGCCAAAAAAAGGTCCCCTTGTCTGCGGTGGGTGAAAACTTCCATTTTTTTTCGATTTTTTAAAAAGTTTTCAAAAATGAAGAAAACCATCATAATTCACTCCAGGACAACTAAATTATAAAAAATCACTCATTTAGATGAAAAAATGTGCACATGTGTGAATTGAGCAAAAAAGTCCCCAGGTTGCAGTGGGTGAAAACTTCAGTTTTTTCGATTTTTTGAAAATTCAAAAATGAAGTAAATGATCATATTTTCACTCCAGGACACCTAGAATATAAAAATTCACTCATTTGGATGAAAAATGTACACTCGTGAATTGAGCCGAAAAGGTTCCCCTGTCTGCAGTGGGCGAAAACAATTTTTTCGATTGTTTTAGAAAATGTTCGAAAAGTAAGAAAAGCATCATATTTTCACTCCAGGAGAACTAAAATATAAAAATTCACTTATTTGGATGAAAAATGTGTCCATGTGTGAATTGAGCCAAAAAGGTCCCCAGGTCAGCGATGGGCAAAACTTCAATATTTTCGATTTTGTGTAAAGTTTTCAAAAATTAAGAAAATTATCATATTTTCACTCCAGGACAACTAAATTATAAAAAAAATCACTCATTTGGATAAAAAATGTGCACATGTGTGAATTGAGCAAAAAAAGTTCCGAGGTCCGTGGTGGGTAAAAACTTCAATTTTTTCGATTTTTCAAAAAAAAAAATTCGAAAATGAAGAAAATCACTCAAGGCAACTAAAATAGAAAAATTCACTCAATCATTCATTTGGATTAAAAATATGCATATGTGTGAAATGAGCCAAAAAGGTCCCCACGTCCGTGGAGGGCGAATTTCAATTTTTCGTTTTTTTTTTAAAGTTTTCGAAAATGAAGCAAACCATCATAATTTTTCTCCAGGACAGCTAAAATATAAAATTTCGCTCATTTGGATGAAAACTGTGCACATGTGTGAATTGAGCCATAAAGGTCCCCAGGTCTGCGGTGGGCGAAAACTTCAATTTTTTTTATTTTTTGAAAAGTTTTCGAAAATGAAGGAAATAATCATATTTTCACTACAGGACAACTACATTATAACAAGAGGCCCACGGGCCACGGGTCGCTCACCTGAGTGACATAGCCACTGCAGATATGCAGATGTTATGCAACATTTTTTCCAGTCCTGTCATCGCAACTAATGAAAAGATCATCCTTTAAGCAGTTCTTAATTTTGAAGAAGAATATTATATATGGCAAGACAGTTAATGGAGCGTGATCATTTGAACAAACTCTCAATCACATTTCAACAGTAGGATCATTTGAAATTTGGTGGCAATTGGCTAAGTGGTTTCTGAAGAATCATGATTTTATACATGTAAACAGCACATTGGCAGGGAAATATAATAAACATAAACAAGATGGCAGCCATTTTGGATTTCCAATCAGAATGATTTTAGCTACTGTTGATCTCTAAGTCATTTCGATACTTCCAATGAACTTTGAGTCAATTGCCCTTTCGGTTCAGGAGAAAAAGTTCAAAACAGATTTTCAAGATGGCCGCCATAGCCGCAATTTGGGATTTCCTATCGCAATGATTTGAGCTATTTTTGATCTACAAGTCACCCCGATGCTTCCTACCAAGTTTTGAGTCAAATTGCCTTTCAGTTCAGAAGAAGAAGGGACAAATAGATTTTCAAGATGGCCGCCATCTTGGATTTCCGGTCGGAACGATTTTAGCTATTTTTATATCTACAAGTCATCCCGAAGCTTCCTACCAATTTTCAATTCAAATGGCCCTTCGGTTCAGGAAAATAAGCGAAAAAGGGGTTTCAAGATGGCCGCCATGACGGCCATGTTGGATTTCCCGATCCAAACAATTTAAGCTATTTTAGATCTACAAATCACCCGAATGCTTCCTACCAAGTTTCGAGTCAAATGGCTTTTCAATTCAGGAGAAGAAGCGAAAAACAGATTTTCAAGATGGCTGTCATGGCGGCCATCTTGGATTTCTGATAGGGACGATTTTAGCTATTTTTGATCTACAGGTCACCCTGATGCTTCCAACCTAGTTTGAAGTCAATAAACTTTCGGTTCAGGAGAAGAAGTGAAAAATAGATTTTCAAGATGGCCGCCACGGCGGCCATCTTGAATTTCCAATCGGAACGATTTTAGCCACCCTGATGCTTCCTACCAAGTGTCAAGTCAACTGGCTTTTGGGTTTAGGGGACGAAGCGAAAAAAAGATTTTCAAGATGGCCACCATGGTGGCCACTTTGGATTTCCGATCAGCATGATTTTAGCTATTTTTGATCTACAAGTCACCCTGATGCTTCCTACTAAGTTATGAGTCAATTACCCTTTCGGCTCAGGAGAAGAAGCGAAAAATAGATTTTCAAGATGGCGGCCATCTTGGATTTCCGATTGGAATGATTTTAGCTACTTTTGATCTACAAGTCACACAGACGCTTCCTACCAAGTTTCGAGTCAATTGGCATTTGGGGTTAGGAGAAGAAGGGAAAAATAGATTTTCAAGATTGCCGCCATGGCGGCCATCTTGGATTTATGACCGGTACGATTTTAAATATTTTTTGATGTACAAGCCACCCTGATGCTTCCTAGCAAGTTTGGAGTCAATTGGCCTTTCGGTTCAGGAGAAGAAGCGAAAAAAATAGATTTTCAAGATGGCTGCCATGGCGGCCATCTTGGACTTCCGATCGAAACGATTTTAATTATTATTGATCTATAAGTCACCCCAATGCTTCCTACCTTGTTTGGAGTCAATTGGCTTTTGGGTTTAGGAGAAGAAGCGAAAAATAGATTTTCAAGATGGCTGCCATGGCAGCCATCTTGGATTTCTGATCGGCACGATTTTAGACATTTTTGATCTACAAGTCACCTGGTTGCTTCCCAGCAAGATTGGAGTCAATTGGTCTTTCGATTCAGGAGAAGAAGCGAAAAATAGATTTTCAAGATGGCGGCCATGGCGGCCATCTTGGATTTCCGATCGGCACGATTTTAGCTATTTTTGATCTACAAATCACCAGATGCTTCCTGGCAAGTTTGGAGTCAATTGGCCTTTCGGTTCAGGAGAAGAAGCGAAAAATAGATTTTCAAGATGGCGGCCATGGCGGACATCTTGGATTTCCGATCTGAACGATTTTAGCTATTTTTGATCTATAAGTCACCCCAACGCTTTCTTCCAAGTATCGAGTCAATTTGTCGGGCTGTTGACGCCGCACGACGGACAACGGACGACGGACGATGCACGACGGACGATGCACGACGGACGACGGACATTGACCACAATAGCTCACCATGAGCACTTCGTGCTCAGGTGAGCTAAAAAAATCACTCATTTGGATAAAAAATGTGCACATGTGTGAATTGAGCAAAAAAAGGTTCCGAGGTCCGCTGTGGGCGAAAACTTCAATTTTTTTTATTTTTTTTTAGAAAATTTTCGAAAATGAAGAAAATCATCATATTTTCACTCCAGGACAATGAAAAATATAAACATTCACTCATTTGGACGAAATATGTGCCCATGTGTGAATTGAGCCAAAAAGGTCCCCAGGTCCGCTGTGGGCGAAAACTTCAATTTTTTCGATTTTTTTTTTAGAAAATTTTCGAAAATGAAGAAAATCATCATACTTTCATTCCAGGACAAGGAAAAATATAAGCATTCACTCATTTGGATGAAAAATGTGCCCATGTGTGAATTGAACCAAAAAAAGGTCCCCAGGTCTGCGGTGGGCGAAAACTTCAATTTTTTCAATATTTTGAAAAGTTTTAGAAAAGGAAGAAAATCCTCATATTCTCACTCCAAGACAACTAAAATATACAAAATCACTCATTTGGATGGAAAATGGGCACAGGAGTGAATTGAGCCAAAAAAGTTCCCCAGGTCCGGGGGCGGGGGGGGGGGGGGTGGCGGGGGAAACTTCAATTTTTTCAATTTTTTGAAGAGTTTTCGAAAATGAAGAAAATCCTCATATTCTCACTCCAGGAAAACTAAAATATACAAATTCACTCATTTGAATGGAAAATGGGCAAATTTGTGAATTGAGCCAAAAAAGTTCCCCACCTCCGTGGAGGGCGAAAACTTCAATTTTTTCGATTTTTTGAAAAGTTTTCGAAAATGAAGAAAATCCTCATATTCTAAAATTCATTCATTTGGATAGAAAATGGGCACATGAGTGAATTGAGCCAAAAAAGTTCCCCAGGTCCGCGGTGGACGAAAACTTCAATTTTTTCGATTTTTTGAAAACTTTTCGAAAATGAAGAAAATCCTCATATTCTCAAACCAGGACAACTAAAATATACAAATTCACTCATTTGGATGGAAAATGGGCAGATGAGGTTGAGCAAAAAAAGTTCCCTAGGTCCGCGGTGGGCGAAAACTTCTATTTTTTCGATTTTTTGAAATGTTTTCGAAAATGAAGAAAATCCTGATATTCTAACTCCAGCAGAACTGAAATATATAAATTCACTCATTTGGATGGAAAATAGGCACATGAGTGAATTGAACCAAAAAAGTTCCCCAGGTCTGCGGTGGGCGAAAACTTAAATTTTTTCAATTTTTTTAAAAGTTTTCGAAAATGAAGAAAATCCTTATATTCTCACTCCAGGACAATTAAAATATACAAATTCACTCATTTGGATGGAAAATGGGCACATGAGTGAATTGAGCCAAAAAAGTTCTCCAGGTCAGCATTGGGCGAAAACTTCAACTTTTTGTATTTTTTGAAAAGTTTTCGAAAATGAAGAAAGTCCTCATATTCTCACCCCAGGATAACTAAAATATAGAAATTCACTCATTTGGATGGAAAATGGGCACATGAGTGAATTGAGCCAAAAAAGTTCCCCAGCTGCGCGATGGGGGGGGGGGGGGGGTGCGGGGGGACTTCAATTTTTTCGATTTTTAAAGAGTTTTCGAAAATGAAGAAAATCCTCATATTCTCACTCCAGGACAACTAAAATATACAAATTCACTCATTTGGATGGCAAATGTGCACATGAGTGGATTGAGATAAAAAAGTTCCCCGTTCCCCGTGGGCGAAAACTTCAATTTTTTCGATTTTTCAAAAATGAAGAAAATCATCATATTGTCACTCCAGGACAACTAAAATATACAAATTCACTCATTTGTATGGCAAATGTGCACATGAGTGGATTGAGATAAAAAAGTTCCCCGTTCCCCGTGGGCGAAAACTTCAATTTTTTCGATTTTTCAAAAATGAAGAAAATCCTCATATTCTCACTCCAGAACAACTAAAATATACAAATTCACTCATTTGGATGGAAAAAGGGCACATGAGTGAATTGAGGCAAAAAAGTTCCCCAGCTCCCTGGTCGGCGATAACTTCAATTTTTTCGATTTTTTGAAAAGTTTTTGAAAATGAAGAAAATCCTCATATTCTCCCCCCAGGACAAGGACGTAAATAATAAATAAATTTAAATAGTAAATAATTTTATACGTCTTTGCCCAGGACAACTAAAATATACAAATTCCCTCATTTGGATGGAACATGGGCACATGAGTGAATTGAACCAAAAAAGTTCCCCAGGTTCCGCGGTGGGCAAAAACTTCAATTTTTTCGATTTTTTATAAAACTTTTCGAAAATGAAGAAAATCCTCATATTCTCACTCCAGGACAACTAAACTATACAAATTCACTCATTTGGATGGAAAATGGGCACATGAGCGAATTGAGCCAAAAAAGTTCCCCAGGTCCGCGAAAACTTCAATTTTTTCGATTTTTTGAAAAGTTTTAGAAAATGAAGAAAGTCCTCATATACTCACTCCAGGACAACTGAAATATACAAATTCACTCATTTGGATGGAAAATGGGCACATGAGTGAATTGAGCCAAAGTATTCCCCAGGTCTGCGGTCGGCGAAAACTTCAATTTTTTCTATTTTCTGAGCAGATTTCGAAAATGAAAAAAATCCTCATATTCTCACTCCAGGACAACTAAAATAACCAAATTCACTCATTTGGATGGAAAATGGTCATATGAGTGAATTAAGCCAAAAAAGTTCACCAGGTCCGCGGTGGGCGAAAACTTCAATTTTTTATGATTTTTTGAAAAGTTTTAGAAAATGAAGAAAATCCTCATATTCTCACTCCAGGACAACTAAAATATACAAATTCACTCATTTGGATGGAAAATGGGCACATGAATGAATTGAGCCAAAAATGTTCCCCAGGTCCGCGGTGGGCGAAAACTTCAATTTTTTCGATTTTCTGAGAAGATTCCGAAAATGAAAAAAATTCTTATATTCTCACTCCAGGACAACTAAAATATACAAATTCACTCATTTGGATGGAAAATGAGCACATGAGCGAATTGAGCCAAAAAAGTTCACATGGACAGCGGTGGGCGAAAACTTCAATTTTTTCGATTTTTTGAAAAGTTTTAGAAAATTAAGAAAATCCTCATATCCTCACTCCAGGACAACTAAAATATACAAATTCACTCATTTGGATGGAAAATGAGCACATGAGCGAATTGAGCCAAAAAAGTCCCCCAGGCCCACGGTGGGCGAAAACTTCAATTTTTTCGATTTTGTGAAAAGGTTTAGAAAATGAAGAAAATCCTCATATTCTCACTCCAGGACAACTAAAATATACAAATTCACTCATTTGGATGGAAAATGGGCACATGAGTGAATTGAGCCAAAAAAAGATCCCCAGGTCCGTGTTGGGCAAAAACTTGAATTTTTCCAATTTTTTGAAAAGTTTTCGAAAATGAAGAAAATCCTCATATTCTCGTTCCAGAACAACTATAATATACAAATTCACTCGTTTGGATGGAAAATGGGGACATGAGTGAATTGAGCCAAAAATGTTCGCCAGGTCCGCGGTGGGCGAAAACCTAATTTTTTTCTATTTTTTTGCGAAGTTTTAGAAAATGAAGAAAATCCTCATATTCTCACTCAAGGACAACTGAAATATACAAATTCACTCATTTGGATTGAAAATGGGCACATGAGCGAATTGAGCCAAAAAAGTTCCCCAGGTCCGTGGTGGGCGAAAACTTCAATTTTTTCGATTTTTTGAAAAGTTTTAGAAAATGAAGAAAATCCTCATATTCTCACTCCAGGTCAACTTAAATATACAAATTCACCCATTTGGATGGAAAATGGGCACATGAGTGAATTGAGCCAAAAAAGTCCCCCAGGTCTGCGGCGGGGGAAAACTTCAATTTTTTCGATTTTGTGAAAAAATTTTGAAAATGAAGAAAATCCTCATATTCCCACTCCAGGACAACTAAAATATACAAATTCACTCATTTGGATGGAAAATGGGGACATGAGTGAATTGAGCCAAAAAAAGATCCCCATGTCCATGTTGGGCAAAAACTTGAAATTTTTCAATTTTTTGAAAAGTTTTCGAAAATAAGAAAATCCTCATATTCTCGTTCCAGAACAACTATAATATACAAAATCACTCATTTGGATGGAAAATGGGGACATGAGTGAATTGAGCCAAAAAAGTTCGCCAGGTCCGCGGAGGGCGAAAACCTCATTTTTTTCGATTTTTTTTTCAGAAGTTTTAGAAAATGAAGAAAATCCTCATATTCTCACTCCAGGACAACTAAAATATACAAATTCACTCATTTGGATTGAAAATGGGCACATGAGCGAATTGAGCCAAAAAAGTTCCCCAGGTCCGTGGTGGGCGAAAATTTTAATTTTTTCGATTTTTAGAAAAGTTTCAGAAAATGAAGAAAATCCTCATATTCTCACTCCAGGACAACTAAAATATACAAATTCACTCATTTGGATGGAAAATGGGCACATGAGTGAATTGAGCCAAAAAAGTTCCCCAGGTCCGCAGTTGGTGAAAACTTCAATTTTTTCATTTTTTTGAAAGGTTTTCGAAAAATGAAGAAAATCCTCATATTCTCACTCCAGGATAACTGAAATATACAAATTCACTCATTTGGATGGAAAATGGGCACATGAGTGAATTGAGCTAAAAAAGTTCCCCAGGTCCGCTGTGGGCGAAAACTTCAAACTTTTTAATTTTTTGAAAAATTTTTCGAAAATCAAGAAAATCCTCATATTCTTGTTCCAGGACAACTATAATATACAAATCACACATTTGGATGGAAAATGGGCACATGAGTGAATTGAGCCAAAAAAGTTCGCCAGGTCCGTGGTGGGCGAAAACTTTAATTTTTTCGATTTTTTGAGAAGTTTTCGAAAATGAAGAAAATCCTCATATTCTCACTCCAGGACAACTAAAATATACAAATGCACTCATTTGGATGGAAAATGAGCACATGAGCGAATTGAGCCAAAAAAGTTCCCCAGGTCCGCGGTGGGCGAAAACTACAATTTTTTCGATTTTTTGAAAAGGTTTAGAAAATGAAGAAAATCCTCATATTCTCGTTCCAGAACAACTATAATATACAAATTCACTCATTTGGATGGAAAATGGGGACATGAGTGAATGGAGCCAAAAAAGTTCGCCAGGTCGGCGGCGGGCGAAAACCTCATTTCTTTCGATTTTTTTGAGAAGTTTTAGAAAATGAAGAAAATCCTCATATTCTCACTCCAGGACAACTAAAATATACAAACTCACTCATTTGGATGGAAAATGGGCACATGAGTGAATTGAGCCCAAAAAGTTCCCCAGGTCCGCAGTGGGCGAAAACTTCAATTTTTTCGATTTTCTGAAAAGTTTTTGAAAATGGAGAAAATCCTAAATACTCACTCCAGGACAACTAAACTATACAAATTCACTCATTAGGATGGAAAATGGGCACATGAGTGAATTGAGCCAAAAAAGTTCGCCAGGTCCGCGGTGGACGAAAACCTCAATTTTTTCGATTTTTTGAGAAGTTTTCGAAAATGAAGAAAATCCTCATATTCTCACTCCAGGACAACTAAAATATACAAATTCACTCGTTTGGATGGAAAATGGGCACATGAGCGAATTGAGCCAAAAAAGTTCCCCAGATCCGCGGTGGGCAAAAACTTCAATTTTTTCGATTTTTTAAAGTCTAAGAAAATGAAGAAAATCCTCATTTTCTCACTCCAGGACATCTAAAATATACAAATTCACTCATTTGGATGGAAAATGGGCACATGAATGGATTGAGCCAAAAAAGTTCCCCAGGTTCGCGTAGGGCGAAAACTTCAATTTTTTCGAAAAATTTTCGAAAATGAAGAAAATCCTCATATTGTCACTCCAGGTCAACTAAAATATACAAATTCACTGATTTGGATGGAAAATGACCACATGAGCAAATTGAGCCAAAAAAGTTCACCAGGTCCGCGGTGGGCGAAAACTTCAATTTTTTCGATTTTTTGAAAAGGTTTAGAAAATGAAGAAAATCCTCATATTCTCACTCCAGGACAACTAAAATATACAAATTCACTCATTTGGATGGAAAATGGGCACATGAGTGGATTGAGCCAAAAAAGTTCCCCAGGTTCGCGTAGGGCGAAAACTTCAATTTTTTTGATTTTTCGAAAAATTTTCGAAAATGAAGAAAATCCTCATCTTGTCACTCCAGGTCAACTAAAATATACAAATGCACTCATTTTGATGGAAAATGAGCACATGAGCGAATTGAGCCAAAAAAGTTCCCCAGGTTCGCGTAGGGCGAAAACTTCAATTTTTTCGATTTTTCATAAAATTTTCGAAAATGAAGAAAATCCTCATCTTGTCACTCCAGGTCAACTAAAATATACAAATGCACTCATTTTGATTGAAAATGAGCACATGAGCGAATTGAGCCAAAAAAGTTCCCCAGGTCCGCGGTGGGCGAAAACTTCAATTTTTTCGATTTTTTCAAAAGGTTTAGAAAATGAAGAAAATCCTCATATTCTCGTTCCAGAACAACTATAATATACAAATTCACTCATTTGGATGGAAAATGGGGACATGAGTGAATGGAGCCAAAAAAGTTCGCCAGGTCCGCGGTGGGCGAAAACCTCATTTCTTTCGATTTTTTTTAGAAGTTTTAGAAAATGAAGAAAATCCTCATATTCTCACTCCAGGACAACTAAAATATACAAATTCACTCATTTGGATTGAAAATGGGCACATGAGCGAATTGAGCCAAAAAAGTACCCCAGATCCGTGGTGGGCGAAAACTTTAATTTATTCGATTTTTTGAAAAGTTTTAGAAAATGAAGAAAATCCTCATATTCTCACTCCAGGACAACTAAAATATACAAACTCACTCATTTGGATGGAAAATGGGCACATGAGTGAATTGAGCCAAAAAAGTTCCCCAGGTCCGCAGTGGGCGAAAACTTCAATTTTTTCGATTTTCTGAAAAGTTTTTGAAAATGGAGAAAATCCTAAATACTCCCTCCAGGACAACTAAACTATACAGATTCACTCACTAGGATGGAAAATGGGCACATGAGTGAATTGAGCCAAAAAAGTTCCCCAGGTCCGTGGTGAGCGAAAACTTCAATTTTTTTTTTGATTTTTGGAAAAGTTTTCGAAAATGAAGAATATCCTCATATTCTCACTCCAGGACAACTTCATTCATTTGGATGGAAAATGGGCACATGAGTGAATTGAGCCAAAATAGTTCCACAGATCTGCGTTGGGCGAAAACTTCAATTTTTTCAATTTTTTGAAAGGTTTTCGAAAATGAAGAAAATCCTCATATTCTCACTCCAGGACAAATGAAATATACAAATTCACTCATTTGGATGGAAAATGGGCACATGAGTGAATTGAGCTAAAAAGTTCCCCAGGTTCGCGTAGGGCGAAAACTTCATTTTTTTAGATTTTTTGAAAAGTTTACGAAAATGAAGAAAATCCCCATCTTGTCACTCCAGGTCAACTAAAATATACAAATGCACTCATTTGGATGGAAAATGAGCACATGAGCGAATTGAGCCAAAAAAGTTCCCCAGGTCCGCGGTGGGCGAAAACTTCAATTTTTTCGATTTTTTCAAAAGGTTTAGAAAATGAAGAAAATCCTCATATTCTAACTCCAGGACAACTAAAATATACAAATTCACTCATTTGGATTGAAAATGGGCACATGAGCGAATTGAGCCAAAAAAGTACCCCAGGTCCGTGGTGGGCGAAAACTTTAATTTATTCGATTTTTTGAAAAGTTTTAGAAAATGAAGAAAATCCTCATATTCTCACTCCAGGACAACTAAAATATACAAACTCACTCATTTGGATGGAAAATGGGCACATGAGTGAATTGAGCCCAAAAAGTTCCCCAGGTCCGCAGTGGGCGAAAACTTCAATTTTTTCGATTTTCTGAAAAGTTTTTGAAAATGGAGAAAATCCTAAATACTCACTCCAGGACAACTAAACTATACAAATTCACTCATTAGGATGGAAAATGGGCACATGAGTGAATTGAGCCAAAAAAGTTCCCCAGGTCCGTGGTGAGCGAAAACTTCAATTTTTTTGATTTTTGGAAAAGTTTTCGAAAATGAAGAATATCCTCATATTCTCACTCCAGGACAACTTCATTCATTTGGATGGAAAATGGGCACATGAGTGAATTGAGCCAAAATAGTTCCACAGATCTGCGTTGGGCGAAAACTTCAATTTTTTCAAGTTTTTGAAAGGTTTTCGAAAATGAAGAAAATCCTCATATTCTCACTCCAGGACAACTGAAATATACAAATTCACTCATTTGGATGGAAAATAGGCACTTGAGTGAATTGAGCTAAAAAAGTTCCCCAGGTCCGCTGTGGGCGAAAACTTCAATTTTTTAGATTTTTTGAAACGTTTTTCGAAAATGAAGAAAATCCTCATATTCTCACTCCAGGACAACTACAATATACAAATTCTTTCATTGGATGGAAAATGGGCACATGAGTGAATAGAGCTAAAAAAGTTCCTCAGGTCCGTGTTGGGAGAAAAAACTTAAATTTTTTCGATTTTTTGAAAAAATTTCGAAAATGAAGAAAATCCTCATATTCTCACTCCAGTACAACTAAAATATATAATTTCACTCATTTGGATGGAAAATGGGCACTTGAGTGAATTGAGCCAAAAAAGTTCTCCATGTCAGTGGTGTGCGAAAATTTCATTTTTTTTGGATTTTTTTTAAAAGTTTTAGAAAATGAAGAAAATCGTCATATTCTCACTCCAGGACAACTAAAATATACAAATTCACTCATTTGGATGGAGAATGAGGACATGAGTGAATTGAGCCAAAAAAGTTCTCCAGGTCCGCGGTGCGAGAAAACTTCAATTTTTTCGATTTTTTGAAAAGTTTTCGAAAATGAAGAAAATCCTCATATTCTCACTCCAGGACAACTTAACTATACAAATACACTCATTTGGATGGAAAATGGGCACATGAGTGAATTGAACAAAAAAAGTTCCCCAGGTCCGCGGTGGGCGAAAACTTCAATTTTTTCGATTTTTTGAAAAATTTTCGAAAATGAAGAAAATCCTCATATTCTCACTCCAGGGCAACTTAAATATACAAATACACTCATTTGGATGGAAAATGGGCACATGAGTGAATTGAACCAAAAAAGTTCCCCAGGTCCGCGGTGGGTGTAAACTTCAATTTTTTCAATTTTTTGAAAAGTTTTCGAAAATGAAGAAAATCCTCATATTCTCACTCCAGGACAACTAAAATATACAAATTCGCTCATTTCGATGGAAAATGTGCACATGAGTGGATTGAGCCAAAAAAGTTCCCCTTCCGCGGTGGGCGAAAACTTCAATTTTTTTCGATTTTTCGAAAATGAAGAAAATCCTCATATTCTCACTCCAGAACAACTAAAATATACAAATTCACTCATTTGGATGGAAAATGGGCACGTGAGTGAATTGAGGCGAAAAAGTTCCCCAGGTCCTTGGTGGGCGAAAACTTCAATTTTTACGATTTTTTGAAAAGTTTTTGAAAATGAAGAAAATCCTCATATTCTCCCTCCAGGACAACTAAAATATACAAATTCACATATTTGGATGGAAAATGGGCACATGAGCGAATTAAGCCAAAAAAAGTTCCCCGTCCGCAGTGGGCGAAAACTTCAATTTTTTCGATTTTTAAAAAAGAAGAAAATCCTCATATTGTCACTCCAGGACAACTAAAATCTACAAATTCGCTCATTTGGATGGAAAATATGCACATGAGTGAACTGAGCCAAAAAAGTTCCCCGTCCGCAGTGGGCGAAAACTTCAATGTTTTCGATTTTTCGAAAATGAAGAAAATCCTCATATTCTCACTACAGGACAACTAAAATATACAAATTCACTCATTTGGATGGAAAATAAGCACATGAGTGAATTGAGCCGAAAAAAAGATCCCCAGGTCCGTGGTGGGGAAAAACTTGAATTTTTTCAATTTTTTGAAAAGTTTTCGAAAATGATAAAAATCCTTTTATTCTCACTCCAGGACAACTATAATATACAAATTCACACATTTGGATGGAAAATGGGGACATGAGTAAATTGAGCCAAAAAAGTTCGCCAGGTTCGCGGTGGGCTAAAACCTCATTTTTTTTTCGATTTATTGTGAAGTTTTCGAAAATGAAGAAAATTCTCACATTCTCACTCCAGGACAACTGAAATATACAAATTCACTCATTTGGAGTGGGCGAAAACTTCAATTTTTTCAATTTTCTGAAAAGTTTTTGAAAATGTAGAAAATCCTAAATTCTCAATCCAGGACAACTAAACTATAGAAATTCACTCATTAGGATGGAAAATGGGCACATGAGTGAATTGAGCCAAACAAGTTAACGATGTCCGTGGTAGGCGAAACCTTCAATTATTTGATTTTTTGAAAAGTTTTCGAAAATGAAGAAAATCCTCATATTCTCACTCCAGGACAACAAAAATATACAAATTCACTCATTTGGATGGAAAATGGGCACATGAGTGAATTGAGCCAAACAAGTTCCACAGATCTGAGGTGGCCGAAAACTTCAAATTTTTCTATTTTTTGAAAGGTTTTCGAAAATGAATAAAATCCTCATATTCTCACTCCAGGACAACTAAAATATACAAATTCACTCATTTGGATGGAAAATGGGCACATGAGTGAATTGAGGTAAAAAAGTTCCCCAGGTCCACTGTGTGCGAAAACTTCAATTTTATAGATTTTTTGAAAACTTTTTCGAAAATGAAGAAAATACTCATATTCTCACTCCAGGACAACTAAAATATACAAATTCACTCATTTGGATGGAAAATGGGCACATGAGTAAATAGAGCCCAAAAAGTTCCCCAGGTCCGTGTTTGGAGAAAAAACTTCAATTTTTTCGATTTTTTGAAAAATTTTCGAAAATGAAGAAAATCCTCATATTCTCACTCCAGGACAACTAAAATATATAATTTCACTCATTTGGATGGAAAATGGGCATTTGAGTGAATTGAGCCCAAAAAGTTCCCCAGGTCCGCGGTGGGCGAAAACTTCAATTTTTTCGATCTTTTGAAAAGTTTTCGAAAATGAAGAAAATCCTCATATTCTCACTACAGGACAACTAAAATATATAAATTCACTCATTTGGATGGAAAATGGGCACATGAGTGAATTGAGGTAAAAAAGTTCCCCAGGTCCACTGTGTGCGAAAACTTCAATTTTATAGATTTTTTGAAAACTTTTTCGAAAATGAAGAAAATACTCATATTCTCACTCCAGGACAACTAAAATATACAAATTCACTCATTTGGATGGAAAATGGGCACATGAGTAAATAGAGCCCAAAAAGTTCCCCAGGTCCGTGTTGGGAGAAAAAACTTCAATTTTTTCGATTTTTTGAAAAATTTTCGAAAATGAAGAAAATCCTCATATTCTCACTCCAGGACAACTAAAATATATAATTTCACTCATTTGGATGGAAAATGGGCATTTGAGTGAATTGAGCCCAAAAAGTTCCCCAGGTCCGCGGTGGGCGAAAACTTCAATTTTTTCAATCTTTTGAAAAGTTTTCGAAAATGAAGAAAATCCTCATATTCTCACTACAGGACAACTAAAATATATAAATTCACTCATTTGGATGGAAAATGGGCACATGAGTGAATTGAACCAAAAAAGTTCCCCAGGACCGCGGTGGGTGTAAACTTCAATTTTTTCGATTTTTTGTAAAGTTTTCGAAAATGTAGGAAATCCTCATATTCTCACTCTAGGACAACTAAAATATACAAATTCACTCATTTGGATGGAAAATGGGCATATGAGTGAATTGAGCCAAAAAAAGATCCCCAGGTCCGTGATGAGCAAAAACTTGAATTTTTTTCAATTTTTTGAAAAGTTTTCCGCGGTGGTCCAGTTCCACGGTGGGCGAAAACATCAATTTTTTCGATTTTTTTGAAAAGTTTTCGAAAATGAAGAAAATCCTTATGTTTTCACTCCAGGACAACTACAATATATAAATTCACTCATTTGGATGGAAAATAGGCACATGAGTGAATTGAACCAAAAAAGTTCCCGAGGTCTGCAGTGGGCGAAAACTTCAATTTTTTTCAATTTTTTAAAAAGTTTTCGAAAAGGTAAAAGAACCTTATATTCTCACTCCAGGAAAATTAAACATACAAATCCACTCATTTGGATGGAAAATGGGCACATGAGTGAATTGAGCCAAAAAAGGTTCCCCAGGCCTGCCGTGGGAGAAAACTTCAATTTTTTGGATTTTTTGAAAAGTTTTCGAAAATGAAGAAAATCCTCATATTCTCACTCTAGGACAACATAAATATACAAATTCACTCATTTGGATGGAAAATGGGCACATGAGCGAATTGAGCCATAAAAAGTTCCCCAGGTCCGCGGTGGCCGAAAACTTCAATTTTTTTGATTTTTTGAAAAGTTTTAGAAAATGAAGAAAATCCTCATACTCTCACTCCAGGACAACTAAAATATACAAATTCACTCATTTGGATGGAAAATGGGCACATGAGTGAATTGAGCCAAAAATGTTCCCCAGGTCCGTGGTGGGCGAAAACTTCAATTTTTTCGATTTTCTGAGAAGATTCCGAAAATGAAAAAAATTCTCATATTCTCACTCCAGGACAACTAAAATATACAAATTCACTCATTTGGATGGAAAATGGGCACATGAGTGAATTGAGCCAAAAAAGTTCCCATGGAGAGCGGTGGGCGAAAACTTCAATTTTTTCGATTTTTTCAAAAGATTTAGAAAATGAAGAAAATCCTCATATTCTCACTCCAGGTCAACTATTATATACAAATTCACTCATTTGGATGGAAAATGAGCACATGAGCGAATTGAGCCAAAAATGTTCCCCAGGTCCGCGATGGGCGAAAACTTCAATTTTTTCGATTTTTTGAAAAGTTTTAGAAAATTAAGAAAATCCTCATATTCTCACTCCAGGTCAACTAAAATATACAAATTCACTCATTTGGATGGAAAATGAGCACATGAGCGAATTGAGCCAAAAAAGTCCCCCAGGCCCACGGTGGGCGAAAACTTCAATTTTTTCGATTTTGTGAAAAGGTTTAGAAAATGAAGAAAATCCTCATATTCTCACTCCAGGACAACTAAAATATACAAATTCACTCATTTGGATGGAAAATGGGCACATGAGTGAATTGAGCCAAAAAAAGATCCCCAGGTCCGTGTTGGGCAAAAACTTGAATTTTTTCAATTTTTTGAAAAGTTTTCGAAAATGAAGAAAATCCTCTTATTCTCGTTCCAGAACAACTATAATATACAAATTCACTCATTTGGATGGAAAATGGGGACATGAGTGAATTGAGCCAAAAAAGTTCGCCAGGTCCGCGGTGGGCGAAAACCTCATTTTTTTCGATTTTTTTGAGAAGTTTTAGAAAATGAAGAAAATCCTCATATTCTCACTCCAGGTCAACTAAAATATACAAATTCACTCATATGGATGGAAAATGAGCACATGAGCGAATTGAGCCAAAAAAGTCCCCCAGGTCCGCTGTGGGCGAAAACTTCAATTTTTTCGATTTTGTGAAAAGGTTTAGAAAATGAAGAAAATCCTTATATTCTCACTCCAGGACAACTAAAATATACAAATTCACTCATTTGGATGGAAAATGGGGACATGAGTGAATTGAGCCAAAAAAAGATCCCCAGGTCCGTGTTGGGCAAAAACTTGAAATTTTTCAATTTTTTGAAAAGTTTTCGAAAATAAGAAAATCCTCATATTCTCGTTCCAGAACAACTATAATATACAAAATCACTCATTTGGATTGAAAATGGGGACATGAGTGATTTGAGCCAAAAAACGTTCGCCAGGTCCGCGGAGGGCGAAAACCTAATTTTTTTCGATTTTTTTTTGAGAAGTTTTAGAAAATGAAGAAAATCCTCATATTCTCATTCCAGGACAACTAAAATATACAAATTCACTCATTTGGATTGAAAATGGGCACATGAGCGAATTGAGCCAAAAAAGTTCCCCAGGTCGTAGTAGGCGAAAACTTCAATTTTTTCGATTTTTTGAAAAGTTTTAGAAAATGAAGAAAATCCTCATATTCTCACTCCAGGACAACTAAAATATACAAATTCACTCATTTGGATGGAAAATGGGCACATGAGTGAATTGAGCAGAAAAAGTTCCCCAGGTCTGCAGTTGGCGAAAACTTCAATTTTTTCAATTATTTGAAAGTTTTTCGAAAAATGAACAAAAATCCTCATATTCTCACTCCAGGATAACTAAAATATACAAATTCACTCATTTGGATGGAAAATGGGCACATGAGTGAATTGAGCTAAAAAAGTTCCCCAGGTCCGCTGTGGGCGAAAACTTCCAATTTTTTTGATTTTTTGAAAAGTTTTTCGAAAATCAAGAAAATCCTCATATTCTCGTTCCAGTACAACTATAATAAACAAATTCACACATTTGGATGGAAAATGGGCACATGAGTGAATTGAGCCAAAAAAGTTCGCCAGGTCCGCGGTGGGCGAAAACCTCAATTTTTTCGATTTTTTGAGAAGTTGTCGAAAATGAAGAAAATCCTCATATTCTCACTCCAGGACAACTAAAATATACGAATTCACTCGTTTGGATGGAAAATGGGCACATGAGCGAATTGAGCCAAAAAAGTTCCCCAGATCCGCGGTGGGCAAAAACTTCATTTTTTTCGATTTTTTAAAAAGTTTTAGAAAATGAAGAAAATCCTCATTTTCTCACTCCAGGACAACTAAAATATAGAAATTAACTCATTTGGATGAAAAATGGGCACATGAGTGAATTGAGCCAAACAAGTTCCACAGATCTGCGGTGGCCGAAAACTTCAAATTTTTCAATTTTTTGAAAGGTTTTCGAAAATGAAGAAAGTCCTCATATTCTCACTCCAGGACAACTAAAATATATAATTTCACTCATTTGGATGGAAAATAGGCACTTGAGTGAATTGAGCCAAAAAAGTTCTCCATGTCCGCGGTGTGCGAAAATTTCAATTTTTTTGGATTTTTTTTAAAAGTTTTAGAAAATGAAGAAAATCGTCATATTCTCACTCCAGGACAACTAAAATATACAAATTCACTCATTTGGATGGAGAATGGGGACATAAGAGAATTGAGCCAAAAAAGTTCCCCAGGTCTGTGGCGGGCGAAAACTTCAATTTTTTCGATTTTTTTAAAAGTTTTCAAAAATGAAGAAAATCCTCATATTCTCACTCCAGGACAACTGAAATATACAAATTCACTCATTTGGATGGAAAATGGGCACGTGAGTGAATTGAACCAAAAAAGTTCCCCAGGTCCGCGGTGGGCGTAAACTTCAATTTTTTCAATTTTTTGAAAAGTTTTCGAAAATGAAGAAAATCCTCATATTCTCACTCCAGGACAACTGAAATATACAAATTCGCTCATTTCGATGGAAAATGTGCACATGAGTGGATTGAGCCAAAAAAGTTCCCCTTCCGCGGTGGGCGAAAACTACAATTTTTTCGATTTTTCGAAAATGAAGAAAATCCTCATATTCTCACTCCAGGTCAACTAAAATATACAAATTCACTCATTTGGATGGAAAATGAGCACATGAGCGAATTGAGCCAAAAATGTTCCCCAGGTCCGCGGTGGGCGAAAACTTCAATTTTTTCGATTTTGTGAAAAGGTTTAGAAAATGAAGAAAATCCTCATATTCTCACTCCAGAACAACTAAAATATACAAATTCACTCATTTGGATGGAAAATGGGCACGTGAGTGAATTGAGGCGAAAAAGTTCCCCAGGTCTGTGGTGGGCGAAAACTTCAATTTTTACGATTTTTTGAAAAGTTTTTGAAAATGAAGAAAATCCTCATATTCTCCCTCCAGGACAACTAAAATATACAAATTCACTCATTTGGATGGAAAATGGGCACATGAGCGAATTAAGCCAAAAAAGTTCCCCGTCCGCAGTGGGCGAAAACTTCAATTTTTTCGATTTTTAAAAAAGACGAAAATCCTCATATTGTCACTCCAGGACAACTAAAATCTACAAATTCGCTCATTTAGATGGAAAATGTGCACGAGTGAATTGAGCCAAAAAAGTTCCCCGTCCGCAGTGGGCGAAAACTTCAATGTTTTCGATTTTTCGAAAATGAAGAAAATCCTCATATTCTCACTCCAGGACAACTGAAATATACAAATTCACTCATTTGGATGGAAAATGGGCACATGAGTGAATTGAACCAAAAAAGTTCCCCAGGTCCGCGGTGGGCGTAAACTTCAATTTTTTCAATTTTTTGAAAAGTTTTCGAAAATGAAGAAAATCCTCATATTCTCACTCCAGGACAACTAAAATATACAAATTCGCTCATTTCGATGGAAAATGTGCACATGAGTGGATTGAGCCAAAAAAGTTCCCCTTCCGCGGTGGGCGAAAACTTCAATTTTTTCGATTTTTCGAAAATGAAGAAAATCCTCATATTCTCACTCCAGGTCAACTAAAATATACAAATTCACTCATTTGGATGGAAAATGAGCACATGAGCGAATTGAGCCAAAAATGTTCCCCAGGTCCGCGGTGGGCGAAAACTTCAATTTTTTCGATTTTGTGAAAAGGTTTAGAAAATGAAGAAAATCCTCATATTCTCACTCCAGAACAACTAAAATATACAAATTCACTCATTTGGATGGAAAATGGGCACGTGAGTGAATTGAGGCGAAAAAGTTCCCCAGGTCTGTGGTGGGCGAAAACTTCAATTTTTACGATTTTTTGAAAAGTTTTTGAAAATGAAGAAAATCCTCATATTCTCCCTCCAGGACAACTAAAATATACAAATTCACTCATTTGGATGGAAAATGGGCACATGAGCGAATTAAGCCAAAAAAGTTCCCCGTCCGCAGTGGGCGAAAACTTCAATTTTTTCGATTTTTAAAAAAGAAGAAAATCCTCATATTGTCACTCCAGGACAACTAAAATCTACAAATTCGCTCATTTGGATGGAAAATGTGCACATGAGTGAATTGAGCCAAAAAAGTTCCCCGTCCGCAGTGGGCGAAAACTTCAATGTTTTCGATTTTTCGAAAATGAAGAAAATCCTCATATTCTCACTCCAGGACAACTAAAATATATAATTTCACTCATTTGGATGGAAAATGGGCACTTGTGTGAACTGAGCCAAAAAAGTTCTCCATGTCCGCGGTGTGCGAAAATTTCAATTTTTTTGGATTTTTTTTAAAAGTTTTAGAAAATGAAGAAAATCCTCATATTCTCACTCCAGGACAACTAAAATATACAAATTCACTCATTTGGATGGAGAATGGGGACATAAGAGAATTGAGCCAAAAAAGTTCCCCAGGTCCGCGGCGGGCGAAAACTTCAATTTTTTCGATTTTTTTAAAAGTTTTCAAAAATGAAGAAAATCCTCATATTCTCAATCCAGGACAACTGAAATATACAAATTCACTCATTTGGATGGAAAATGGGCACATGAGTGAATTGAACCAAAAAAGTTCCCCAGGTCCGCGGTGGGCGTAAACTTCAATTTTTTCAATTTTTTGAAAAGTTTTCGAAAATGAAGAAAATCCTCATATTCTCACTCCAGGACAACTAAAATATACAAATTCGCTCATTTCGATGGAAAATGTGCACATGAGTGGATTGAGCCAAAAAAGTTCCCCTTCCGCGGTGGGCGAAAACTTCAATTTTTTCGATTTTTCGAAAATGAAGAAAATCCTCATATTCTCACTCCAGGTCAACTAAAATATACAAATTCACTCATTTGGATGGAAAATGAGCACATGAGCGAATTGAGCCAAAAATGTTCCCCAGGTCCGCGGTGGGCGAAAACTTCAATTTTTTCGATTTTGTGAAAAGGTTTAGAAAATAAAGAAAATCCTCATATTCTCACTCCAGAACAACTAAAATATACAAATTCACTCATTTGGATGGAAAATGGGCACGTGAGTGAATTGAGGCGAAAAAGTTCCCCAGGTCTGTGGTGGGCGAAAACTTCAATTTTTACGATTTTTTGAAAAGTTTTTGAAAATGAAGAAAATCCTCATATTCTCCCTCCAGGACAACTAAAATATACAAATTCACTCATTTGGATGGAAAATGGGCACATGAGCGAATTAAGCCAAAAAAGTTCCCCGTCCGCAGTGGGCGAAAACTTCAATTTTTTCGATTTTTAAAAAAGAAGAAAATCCTCATATTGTCACTCCAGGACAACTAAAATCTACAAATTCGCTCATTTGGATGGAAAATGTGCACATGAGTGAATTGAGCCAAAAAAGTTCCCCGTCCGCAGTGGGCGAAAACTTCAATGTTTTCGATTTTTCGAAAATGAAGAAAATCCTCAAATTCTCACTCCAGGACAACTAAAATATACAAATTCACTCATTTGGATGGAAAATGGGCACATGAGTGAATTGAGCCAAAAAAAAGATCCCCAGGTCCGTGGTGGGGAAAAACTTGAATTTTTTTAATTTTTTGAAAAGTTTTAGAAAATGAAGAAAATCCTTATATTCTCACTCCAGGACAACTATAATATACAAATTCACACGTTTGGATGGAAAATGGGGACATGAGTGAATTGAGCCAAAAAAGTTCGCCAGGTTTGCGGTGGGCGAAAACCTCATTTTTTTCGATTTTTTGTGAAGTTTTCGAAAATGAAGAAAATTCTCATATTGACACTCCAGGACAACTGAAATATACAAATTCACTCATTTGTAGTGGGCGAAAACTTTAATTTTTTCAATTTTCTGAAAAGTTTTTGAAAATGAAGAAAATCCTAAATTCTCAATCCAGGACACAAAACTATAGAAATTCACTCATTAGGATGGAAAATGGGCACATGAGTGAATTGAGCCAAACAAGTTCCCGATGTCCGTGGTGGGCGAAAACTTCAATTTTTTTGATTTTTTGAAAAGTTTTAGAAAATGAAGAAAATCCTCATATTCTCACTCCGGGACAACTGAAATATACAAATTCACTCATTTGGATGGAAAATGGGTACATGAGTGAATTGAGCCAAAAAAGTTCCCCAGGTCGGCAGTGGGCGAAAACTTCAATTTTTTCAATTTTCTGAAAAGTTTTTGAAAATGAAGAAAATCCTAAATTCTCAATCCAGGACAACTAAACTATAGAAATTCACTCATTAGGATGGAAAATGGGCACATGAGTGAATTGAGCCAAACAAGTTCCCAATGTCCGTGGTGGGCGAAAACTTCAATTTTTTTGATTTTTTGAAAAGTTTTCGAAAATGAAGAAAATACTCATATTCTCACTCCAGGACAACTAAAATATACAAATTCACTCATTTAGATGGAAAATGGGCACATGAGTGAATAGAGCCCAAAAAGTTCCCCAGGTCCGTGTTGGTAGAAAAAACTTCAATTTTTTCGATTTTTTGAAAAATTTTCGAAAATGAAGAAAATCCTCATATTCTCACTCCAGGACAATTAAAATATATAATTTCACTCATTTGGATGGAAAATGGGCATTTGAGTGAATTGAGCCAAAAAAGTTCCCCAGGTCCGCGGTGGGCTAAAAGTTCAATTTTTTCGATCTTTTGAAAAGTTTTCGAAAATGAAGAAAATCCTCATATTCTCACTCCAGGACAACTAAAATATATAAATTCACTCATTTGGATGGAAAATGGGCACATGAGTGAATTGAACCAAAAAAGTTCCCCAGGACCGCGGTGGGCGTAAACTTTAATTTTTTCAATTTTTTGAAAAGTTTTTCGAAAATGAAGGAAATCCTCATATTCTCACTCTAGGACAACTAAAATATACAAATTCACTCATTTGGATGGAAAATGGGCACATGAGTGAATTGAGCCAAAAAAAGATCCCTAGGTCCGTGGTGAGCAAAAACTTGAATTTTTTCAATTTTTTGAAAAGTTTTCCGCGGTGGTCCAGTTCCGCGGTGGGCGAAAACTTCAATTTTTTCGATTTTTTTGAAAAGTTTTCGAAAATGAAGAAAATCCTTATGTTCTCACTCCAGGACAACTACAATATATAAATTCACTCATTTGGATGGAAAATAGGCACATGAGTGAATTGAACCAAAAAAGTTCCCGAGGTCTGCAGTGGGCGAAAACTTCAATTTTTTTCAATTTTTTAAAAAGTTTTCGAAAAGGAAGAAAATCCTTATATTCTCACTCCAGGACAATTAAACATACAAATCAACTCATTTGGATGGAAAATGGGCACATGAGTGAATTGAGCCAAAAAAGTTCCCCAGGCCTGCCGTGGGAGAAAACTTCAATTTTTTGGATTTTTTGAAAAGTTTTCGAAAATGAAGAAAATCCTCATATTCTCACCCCAGGACTACTAAAATATAAAAATTCACTCATTTGGATGGAAAATGGGCACATGAGTGAATTGATCCAAAAAAGTTCCCAAGGTCCGAGGTGGGCGAAAATTTCAATTTTTTCGATTTTTTGAAAAGTTTTAGAAAATGAAGAAAATCCTCATATTCTCACTCCAAGACAACTAAAATATACAAATTCACTCATTTGGATGGAAAATGGGCACATGAGTGGATTGAGCCAAAAAAGTTCCCCGTCCACGTTGGGCGAAAACTTCAATTTTTTTCGATTTTTCGAAAATGAAGTTAAATCCTCATACTGTCACCCCAGGACAACTAAAATATTCAAATTCACTCATTTGGACGGAAAATGTGCACATGAGTGGATTGAGCCATAAAAAGTTCCCCATCCGCGGTGAGCAAAAACTTCAATTTTTCCTATTTTTCGAAAATGAAGTAAATCCTCATATTCTGACTCCTGGACAACTAAAATATATAAATTCACTTATTTGGATAGAAAATGGGTACATGAGTGAATTGAGCCAAAAAAGTTCCCCAGCTCCGTGGTCGGCGAAAACTTCAATTTTTTCAATTTTTTGAAAAGTTTTTGAAAATGAAGAAAATCCTCATATTCTCACTCCAGAACAACTAAACTATACAAATTTACTGATTTGGATGGAAAATGGGAACATGAGCGAATTGAGCCAAAAAAGTTCCCCAGATCCACGAAAACTTCAATTTTTTGGATTTTTTGAAAAGTTTTCGAAAATGAAGAAAATCCTCATATTCTCACTCCAGGACAACTTAAATATACAAATTCACTCATTTGGATGGAAAATGGGTACATGAGCGAATTGAGCCATAAAACGTTCCCCAGGTCCGCGGTGGCCGAAAACTTCAATTTTTTTGATTTTTTGAAAAGTTTTAGAAAATGAAGAAAATCCTCATATTCTCATCACAGGATGACTAAAATATACAAATTGACTCATTTGGATGGAAAATGGGTACATGAGTGAATTGAGCAAAAAAAGTTCCCCAGGTCCGAGGTGGGCGAAAACTTCAATTTTTTCGATTTTTTGAAAAGTTCTAGAAAATGAAGAAAATCCTCATATTCTCACTCCAAGACAACTAAAATATACAAATTCACTGATTTGGATGGAAAATGGGCACATGAGTGAATTGAGCCAAAAACGTTCCCAAGCTCCACGGGGGGAGTGGGGGGGACTTCAATTTTTTTACGATTTTTAAAGAGTTTTCGAAAATGAAGAAAATCCTCATATTCTCACTCCAGGATAACTGAAATATACAAATTGACTCATTTGGATGGAAAATGGGCACATGAGTGGATTGAGACAAAAAAGTTCCCGGTCCGCGGTGGGCGATAACTTCAATTTTTTTTCGATTTTTCGAAAATGAAGAAAATCCTCATATTGTCACTCCATGACAACTAAAATATACAAATTCGCTCATTTGGATGGAAAATGTGCACATGAGTGGATTGAGCCAAAAAAGTTCCCGGTCCGCGGTGGGCGAAAACTTCAATTTTTTCGATTTTTCGAAAATGAAGAAAATCCTCATATTCTCACTCCAGAACAACTAAAATATACAAATTCACTCATTTGGATGGAAAATGGGCACATGAGTAAATTGAGGCAAAAAAGTTCTCCAGCTCCGTTGTCGGCGAAAACTTCAATATTTTCGATTTTTTGAAAAGTTTTCGAAAATGAAGAAAATCCTCATATTCTCACTCCAGGACAACTTAAATATACAAATTCACTCATTTGGATGGAAAATGGGTACATGAGCGAATTGAGCCATAAAACGTTCCCCAGGTCCGCGGTGGCCGAAAACTTCAATTTTTTTGATTTTTTGAAAAGTTTTAGAAAATGAAGAAAATCCTCATATTCTCATCACAGGATGACTAAAATATACAAATTGACTCATTTGGATGGAAAATGGGTACATGAGTGAATTGAGCAAAAAAAGTTCCCCAGGTCCGAGGTGGGCGAAAACTTCAATTTTTTCGATTTTTTGAAAAGTTCTAGAAAATGAAGAAAATCCTCATATTCTCACTCCAAGACAACTAAAATATACAAATTCACTGATTTGGATGGAAAATGGGCACATGAGTGAATTGAGCCAAAAACGTTCCCAAGCTCCACGGGGGGAGTGGGGGGGGACTTCAATTTTTTTACAATTTTTAAAGAGTTTTCGAAAATGAAGAAAATCCTCATATTCTCACTCCAGGATAACTGAAATATACAAATTCACTCATTTGGATGGAAAATGGGCACATGAGTGGATTGAGACAAAAAAGTTCCCGGTCCGCGGTGGGCGATAACTTCAATTTTTTTTCGATTTTCGAAAATGAAGAAAATCCTCATATTGTCACTCCATGACAACTAAAATATACAAATTCGCTCATTTGGATGGAAAATGTGCACATGAGTGGATTGAGCCAAAAAAGTTCCCGGTCCGCGGTGGGCGAAAACTTCAATTTTTTCGATTTTTCGAAAATGAAGAAAATCCTCATATTCTCACTCCAGAACAACTAAAATATACAAATTCACTCATTTGGATGGAAAATGGGCACATGAGTAAATTGAGGCAGAAAAGTTCTCCAGCTCCGTTGTCGGCGAAAACTTCAATATTTTCGATTTTTTGAAAAGTTTTTGAAAATGAAGAAAATCCTCATATTCTCCCTCCAGGACAACTTAAATATACAAATTCACTCATTTGGATGGAAAATGGGCACATGAGTGAATTGAGCAAAAAAAGTTCCCCAGGTTCCGCGGTGGGCGAAAACCTCAATTTTTTCGATTTTTTGAAAAGTTTCAGAAAATGAAGAAAATCCTCATATACTCACTCCAGGACAACTGAAATATACAAATTCACTCATTTGGATGGAAAATGGGCACATGAGTGAATTGAGCCAAAAAAGTTCCCCAGGTCCGCAGTGGGCGAAAACTTCAATTTTTTCGATTTTCTGAGAACATTCCGAAAATGAAAAAAATTCTCATATTCTCACTCCAGGACAACTAAAATATACAAATTCACTCATTTGGATGGAAAATGGGCACATGAGTGAATTGAGCCAAAAAAGATCCTCAGGTCCGCACTGGGCGAAAACTTCAATTTTTTCAAAAGTTTTCGAAAATGAAGAAAATCCTCATATTCTCACTCCAGGACTACTAAAATATACAAATTCATTCATTAGGATGGAAAATGGGCACATGAGTGAATTGAGCCTAAAAAGTTCCCCAGATCCGCGGTGGGCGAAAACTTCAATTTTTTCGATTTTTTATAAAGTTTTCGAAAATGAAGAAAATTCTCATATTCTCACTCCAGGACAACTAAAATATACAAATTCACTCATTTGGATGGAAAATGGGCACATGAGTGAATTGAGCCAAAAAAGTTCCCCAGGTCCGAGATGGGCGAAAACTTCAATTTTTTTTATTTTTTGAAAAGTTTTCGAAAATGAAGAAAATCCTCATAGTCTCACTCCAGGACAACTGAAATATACAAATTCACTTAGTTGGATGAAAAATGGGCACATGAGTGAATTGAACCAAAAAAAGTTCCCCAGATCCGCGGTGGGAGAAAACTTCAATTTTTTTTATTTTTTGAAAAGTTTTCGAAAATGAAGAAAATCCTCATAGTCTCACTCCAGGACAACTGAAATATACAAATTCACTTAGTTGGATGAAAAATGGGCACATGAGTGAATTGAACCAAAAAAAGTTCCCCAGATCCGCGGTGGGAGAAAACTTCAATTTTTTCAATTTTTTGAAAAGTTTTCGAAAATGAAGAAAATCCTTATATTCTCACTCCAGGACAACTAAAATATACAAATTCACTCATTTGGATGGAAAATGGGCGCATAATTGAGCCAAAAAAGTTCCCCAGGTCCGCGGTGGGCGAAAACTTTAATTTTTTGTATTTTTTGAAAAGTTTTTGAAAATGAAGAAAATCCTCATATTCTCACTCCAGGACAACTAAAATATGTAAATTCACTCATTTGGATGGAAAATGGACACATGAGTAAATTGAGCCAAAAAAGTTGCCCTGGTCCGCGGTGGGCGAAAACTTTAATGTTTTCGATTTTTTGAAAAAATTTCGAAAATGAAGAAAATCCTCATATTCTCACTCCAGGACAACTATAATATACAAATTCTCTCATTTGGATGGAAAATGGACACATGAGTGAATTGAGCCAAAATAGTTCCCCAGGTCCGCGCTGGGCGAAAACTTCAATTTTTTTGATTTTTTGAAAAGTTTTCGAAAATGAAGAAAATTCTCATATTCTCACTCCAGGACAACTAAAATATACAAATTCACTCATTTGGATGGAAAATGGGCACATGAGTGAATTGAGCCAAAAAAGTGACCGAGCTCCTCGGTGGGCGAAAACTTCAATTTTTTCGATTTTTTGAAAAGTTTTCGAAAATGAAAAAAATCCTCATATTCTCACTCCAGGACAAGTATAATATACAAATTCACTCATTTGGATGGAAAATAGGCACATGAGTGAATTGAGCCAAAAAAGATCGCAGGCTCCGCGGTGGGCGAAAACTTCAATTTTTTCGATTTTTTGAAAAGTTTTCAAAGATGAAGAAAATGATCATATTTTCACTCCAGGACAACTAAAATATAAAAATTCACTCATTTGGATGAAAAATGTGCACGTGTGAATAGAGTCAAAAAAGTTCCCCAGGTCCGGGATGGGCGAAAACTTCAATTTTTTCTATTTTTTTGAGTTTTCGAAAATGAAGAAAATCATCATATTTTCACTCCAAGAGAACTAAAATTTAAAAACAAAATTCACTCATTTGGATGAAAAATAAGCATATGTGTGAATTCAGCCAAAAAGGTCCCCAGGTCTGTAGTGGGTGAGAACTTCAATGTTTTCGATTTCACTCATTTGGATGCAAAATGTGCCCAAGTGTGAAATGAGCAGAAAAAGGTCCACGGGGCCGGTGTAACAATTTATCGCCCTTTTGGGTAGCTTGCCCCCCCTCCCCCCACGGGGGTGGGGGCAAGAAACCCCGGGGTTTCTTGTCCCCATCCTGGGCAGCTTGCCCTCCACCTCAGAAAATCTGGTGAACGCAGTTCTAAATGATATTTATCATTTTTATGACAAATTTATATTCAGAATTGTTTGAAGAGAAGTAATGTATGCTTTTTCTAATTATTCTCTTTATGCCATGAGGTTGGGGCCAAGATAATGTGGCCTGAGCATTTTCCTCCAAAACTCCAAAATCCTTGCACACACAGCTTAGAAAGATTTTTTTATCACTTTTAATAGAATTATTATTTATTTTATTATTATTATTATTATTATTATTATTATTATTATTATTATTATTATTAACAGGTTATTTAAGAAATTCAAATATTCCCTTGCTATTTCCTGTCGTTCTGCAGACATGATGGGGTCAGGTGGGGTGGGGGCGGGGATAAGATACCCTGGCCTGGGCAGCTTGCCCCCCCCAACCAATGGGAACTTGGCAAATTCAGATCATAAAAGCTGTTTAAGATTTAAGCATAAATTTCTACTGCATAGCCATTAGAATTGTAGTAAAACCTGCTTTTACCTATTTTTCTCTTTATGGGAAGGTGTAAGGGCCAAAATATTGTGACCCGAGCAATTTGCACCAACCTCAGAAAATTTTGGGTACAAAACTCAAAAACTTTAAACCAATTTCCCATTTAACAGGTCATTTGAATATTTCTATATTTTGCTATTATCTATCTTTCTTCAGACAGGAAGGGGTAGGGGGCATTCTAAACATAAATTTCTAATGCTTAGACATTAGATTTGCCGTTATAACTGCTTTTACCTATTTTTCCCTTTACAGGAAGGTGTTAGGGCCAAAATAATGTGGCCTGAGCAGTTTTCTCCAAAACACAGATAATCTTGTAAACAAAGTTCAGAAAATTATTTTTATCATTTTTTTTTAAACAGTTTCCAATTGAGCATGTCATTTGAATATTACAATTATTTGCTATAATCCATTTTTCTGCCGACAAGAAGGGGTGAGGGGAAGATACCCTGGCCTGGGCAGCTTGCCTCCAGGGGTGATGATACCCTGGCCTGGGCAGCTTGCCCCCCATCCATGAAAACTTGGCAAACTCAGATCAGAAACGTTATTTAAGCATTTTAAACATAAATTTCTAATGCTTAGACATTATATTTGCCGTTATAACTGCTTTTACCTATGTTTCCCTTTACAGGAAAGTGTCAGGGTCAATATAATGTTGCCTGAGCAGTTTTCTCCCACCACAGATAATCTTGTAAACAAAGTTCAGAAAATTATTTTTATCATTTTTTAAACAATTTTCAATTTATCAGGCCATTTGAATATTACAAGTTTTTGCTATAATCTATATTTTTCTGCCGACAGCAAGGGGTGGGTGGGGAGGGGGTTGAAACCCTGGCCTGGGCTGCTTGCCTTACGGGGTGAAGATACCCTGGCCTGGGCAGCTTGATCCCCCCGCCCCCCCCCCCACCCCACACGCCCACATGAAAATTTGGCAAACTCAGATCAGAAAAGTTATTTAAGCATTTTAAACATAAATTTCTAATACTTAGACATTAGATTATAACTGCTTTTACCTATTTTTCTCTTTACAGGAAGGTGTTAGGGCCAAAATTATGTGGCCTGAGCAGTTTTCTCCCAACCACAGATAATCTTGTAAACAAAGTTCAGAAAATTATTTTTATCATTTTTTAAACAATTTCCAGTTGAACAGGTCATTTGAATATTACAATCATTTGCTATAATCTATCTTTCTGCCGACAGGAAGGGGTGGGGGTAAGATACCCTGGCCTGGGTAGCTTGCCCCCCCCCCCCCACGACGGTGAAGATACCCTATTAGCAGTTTGCCCCGCACCCCCCACGCCCCCTCGCCCCCACCCATGAAAACTTGGCAAACTCAGATCAGAAAAGTTATTTAAGCATTTTACACATAAGTTTCTAATGCTTAGACATTATATTTGCCGTTATAACTGCTTTTACCTATTTTTCTCCTTACAGAAAGGTGTCAGGGCCAAAATAATGTGGCCTGAGCAGTTTTCTCCCAAACACAGATAATCTTGTAAACAAAGTTCAGAGAATTATTTTTATCATTTTTTAAATAATTTCCAATTATCAGGTCATTTGAATATTACAATTATTTGCTATAATCTATCTTTCTGCCGACAGGAAGTGGTGGTTAAGATACCCTGGTCTGGGCAGCTTGCCTCCCAGGGGTGAAGATACCCTGGCCTGGACAGCTTGCCCTCAACCATTCAAAAGTAGTTTTATTATTATAAAACAATTTCCGATTTAACAGTCATTTGAATATTACAATTATTTGCTATTATCTATCTTTCTATATTAATATGCATATGACAGTTCAGTAGGAAAGTTTATTAAAAGTGATAAGTTATCTTTAGAATGGAGTGTCAGGTTTTCTGACATAGATGCAATCTGCTAAGACCACTATATCTGGCCCTCAATTTCCTCTTTTGAGGTAAAAGATGCATATATTTGTACACAAAATATCAGTTAACCCATGTTTCTATCATAAGCATTTTTATTCAATAAGAATAAAATTGTTCGGAATAAAGTTCTGTCAGGCTTTCTGTGTGCGTGGGGAAAGCTGCCAAGCCCAGAAACACTTAAGCCCTGCCCTTCTTGTTACAAGAAAAATAGGTAATGGTTGATATTATGAATACTCAAATAACTGTTAATACAAAAGTCTATTAAAAAGATTAACTTAGTTACTGTAAAGAGAATTTGGTTTACAAGATTTTCTGAAGTTTGTGTAAACTACTGTTCGGACTACGGTATTTTGGCCCTAACACCTTCCTGTAGAGAGAAAAATAGATAAAAGCAGTTTACTGTTATAATTGCAAACCTAATGTTTATTGATTGATTGATTGAGTTGGGGTTTAACGACACGTCAACCCTTGTGGGTCATTTTGTGTCGTCTCCCAGAGAAAGGGAGAAAAGAGACAGAAGAGATAGCAGAAGAGATGAAAGAGAGGGACAGGGAAGAAAGAGGAACAGGAATGAAAGTGAAGAAACAGAAGAAATAAAAACATCACCTCCCTACCCTTACCTGCTACAAGGATAGCAGGCCTTGCCCAACTATAAGCCAATATCAGCTGGACGCCCCGGTGACAAAAGATACATGACACCTTTGCACCACCCAACCACCCAAACCTAATGTTTATGCATTAGAAATTTATGTTTAGAATGACTTTTCAGATCTGAGTTTTCCAAGTTCCCATGGGTGGGCGGCAAGGTGCCCAGGCCAGGGTATCTTGGCCCCAACCGTTTCCTGTCTTTAGAAAGATAGATAATAGCAAATAATTGCAATATTCAAATGACCTGTAAAATGGAAAATTGTTTTAAAAAGGATAAAAATAAATTTCTGAACTTAGTTTTCAGAATTTTCTGAAGTTGGGAGAAAACTGTTGAGGCCACAGTGTTTTGGCCCTAACACCTTTCTGTGGAGAGAACAATTGGAAAAAAGCAGTTATAATTGTAAATGTAATGTCTCTGCATTAGAAATGTATATTTAAAATGCTTAAATAACTTTTCAGATCTGAATTCTCCAAGCTACCATGGGAGGGGGTGGGGTGGGGTGGGGGTGAGGGGGGCAAGCTGCCCAGGCCAGGTTAACCATCCCGTCCCAAGGCAAGCTGCCCAGGCCAGGGTATATTCACCCCCGGTGGTAAGCTGCCCAGGCCAGAGTATCTTGCCCCCCCCCCACCCCTTCCTGTCCTTAGAAAGATAGATAATAGTAAAAGATAGATAATAGTAAATAATAAAAAAAATCAAATGATCTGTAAAATTGGAAATTGTTTTAAAAAGGACAAAAAAAAAAAAAAAAAAAAAAAAAAATAAAAAAATAAAAATAAAAAAAAATAAAAAAATAAATAAATAAAAAAATAAATAAAAAATAACAAAAAAAAAAAAAAAAAAAAAAAAAAAAAAAAAATAACAAAAAAAAAACAACAACAACAACAACAACAAACAAACACCTTCCTGTAAAGAGAAAAATAGATAAAAGCAGTTATATGGCAAATCCAGGCCAGGGTATCTAACCCCCTACCCCTTCCTGTCGGAAGAAAGAAAGATAATAGCAAATAATAGAAAAAATCAAATGATCTGTAAAATACGAAATTGTTTTAAAAAGGACCAAAAAAAAAAAAAAAAAAAAAAAAAAAAAAAATCAAGAACTTAGTTTACAAGATTATATCAGGTTGGGCGCAAACTGCTCACAACACAGTAGTTTGGTCCTAACACCTTTCTGTAAAGACATAAAAGGTAAAAGCAGGCATGCTTCTAACAGTCTTTCTGAATTTACTTCTGTCAGGTTTTCTGGGGGCGAGGGGCAAGTTTTCTCTGTATATCTTAAAAAGATAGTTGGTCTGTTTCATCCTGTGTCAGAGTTTTCCCTATGTATTTTATATAGATAGTTGGTCTGCTCATCCTGTGTCAGAGTTTTCCCTATGTATCTTATATAGATAGTTTCATTTCATTTTGCACTGTTTTGTAAGGAGCACTGACCAATGTTGTAGTCTCTTTTATTCTTTTATTATATCATAGTTTTCCATATATAATTTTAACTGTTTCATTTGTTTCTGTCACAGAGAAAAAAGTGCGTGTTTTTCATCACGAAAACATGCCTATATAAATTTGACCCCCTTAAACCCCACTTTTATATAGTAAACCTGGGGTTTACAGGGGTATACATTATTTTTCATATTTCTGCTCAAAACATAGATTGTGGGTATTCGTTAGAACCGCCTCGGCAAGGCGGTTCTAACGAGTACCCACAATCTATGTTTTGAGCAGAAATATGAAAAATATCGGAGTTTTTGTATCTGAAAATTTTCAGTTTTTGGAGGTGAAATTTTCTATATATTTGAATAGGCGTGTTTTCTTAATGTGTGCAGTTTATGATTTTTTTTTGTTTATGTCGCAATGATAAATTATAGGCCAAGATTATCAGGTTGAGCACAGGTCCTCTCATGCTTGTCAAGATTTGACAAAATATTACATAATCTGTCTGTGATGTCAAAGCACTGAGAAAATGCAGAATTTTGATTTTTTCACCTCCTCCAGAGGTCCCGGATGTGGGGTGGGAACAAATTCACGTTAACACAATTTCTAGTTAGTTCCCCTGATTCTCACCCAATACCCAGGAAGGGCCATAATCATAGAACACAGCTCTGCCCTCCTCATCCCGCCAATGCACAGGTTTACTGAAGTGAATGGAAAACACAAAACACAACTCTAGGTAAGGCACCCTTTTCAACCAAAAAATATTTTGTTTCAGCTGGGGTTTACGGCTGCGTCGGCACTGATAAGATCATGTTGAGTCGGTCAGTTAACCCATTCAAACTTTACCTGTGCAGGCTAAGTCCTTTAAAGCGGTTAATCAGTGATTGTGCACATACATACGCCGACCAAGTGCCCTTCTCGAGTTGAATCAGCGAAAGGGGAGAATGACGTAGAAGTGATTTCATGATCAATATCCACGGACGTTATGTGTCCGAGCTGGGATTCGGATTTGTGACCCCTGGATCTGCAGTTAGACATGCTACTGACTTTTGGCAGTCTTTCATGAAGATGACACTATTCTCTTGTTTAGTAATCTGGATGTCTTGTCTTGTATTGAGGCCAAATGTTGTTTCCAGGTGAAGAGCTGCACTTATCTACTAGGTGAAAACACTGCCAGGCGCTTATTAAAAAGTGCTGTAAATTTTGACATTTCCATCAATGATATCTCCTTTCAAAGTGTGATCTTGTCTATAAATACATCATTTGTCCAGGAAAGATCATATCTTAAATAAATGCTGAAAATTTCATTGAAAAAACTGCTGTAGTTATTAAGATATACCAAAATGCAAAGGATAATATAGGGATTTACTTGTGTTTCACCTAGTGCTTAAATTGCCTGGATGATCAAGATCAGTATTGGACAGGAAGTGACAAGACACTATTTAACAGAATATAATTGATAGCTTGTGATATCTGTACTTCAGCACCACCTGTGGGTAAAAGCTGTTACCAACGGGTTCTCTGTCGATTTGGCTAAGATCGGTTAGGCCCTGGTTTGTTTCCGCATGTTTTGTTAATCATTTCAGCCAAATATTATAAACAATGGACTGCATTAGGGTAAAAGAATACTTTGCTGCAGTTCATGATTTGCAGCAAGAGTATATAAGCACGCGATAAATGATTACGTTGCTGCATTAATGATTAACATACAACAACACATGGATGCAACAGGGAAATTTATTAGCACACGATAAAAGATTACCTTGCTGCTGTTTATGATTAACATACAACGATGTATGGCTATCAGCAGAGAAATATTAGCATAGGAAAAAAAGATTATATTGATGCAGATTATGGTTAGCATACAATGTTAGTACAATAATAGATTATCTTCTTGCAGTTTATGATAAGCACACAAAAACATATGGCTATCAACAGAGAACTATTAGGACACAATAAAAGATTACCTTGCCACAGTATACGATAAGCATACGACAACGTATGTCTTGCCAAAGGAAAATATTAGCACACAATAAAAGATTACCTTGCAGCAGTTTATGATAAGCATACATAAACCTTTGGTTTGCAGCAGGGAAATATAAGCACACGATAATAGATACCTTGCCATGTTAAATGATTAGCATACAACAAAACACAGATTCAATAGGGAAATTTATAAGCACACGATAAAAGATTACGTTGCTGCAGTTTATGATTAGCTTACAACGATTTATTGCTATCAGCAGAAAAATATTAACACATATTAAAAGATTTTGTTGCAGTTTATAATTAGCATACAACAACATATGTCTATCAGCAGGGAAATATTAGTACACAATTAAATATTACCCTGCTGCAGTATATATTTAGTAAAGAGCAATTTATGGCTATCAGCAGACAAATATAAGGACACAACAAAGGATTAACTTGCTGCAGTATATGATTGTCATACAACAATGCATGACTATCCGCAGAGAAATATCAGCGCACAATAAAAAGATAACCTTGCTGGAGTTTATGATTAGCATACAGCAATATATGGCTATCAGCTGGGAAATATTTGCACATAATTAAATATAACCCTGCTGCAGTGTTTGATTAGCATACAACGTATGGCTATCAGCAGGGAAATATTAGCACACAATTAAAGACCACCCTGCTGCAATCTTTGATTGGCATACAACAGTGTATGGCTATCATCAGAAAAATATTAGAACATGATTAAGATAACCTTGCTACAGTTTATGATTAGCATATAACAACGTATTGCTATAATCAGGGAAGTATAAACACACTATAAAAGATTACCTTGCTGCACTATATAATTAGCTTATAAAAACGTATGGCTTGCAGCAGGGAAATATTACCACACGATGAAAGATAGCCTTGCTGCAATTTATGATTAGCACAACAACGAATGGTCTGCAGCTGAGGCATAAGTACATGATAAGCATATAACAACATATGGCTATCAGAAGGGAAATATATGCACATGATAAAACGTTACCATCACGAAAACATGCCTATATAATGTTGACCCCCTTAAACCCCACTTTTATATAGTAAAACTGGGGTTTACAGGGGTATACATTATTTTTCTTATTTCTGCTCAAAATATAGATTGTGGGTACTCGTTAGAACCGCCTCGTCGAGGCGGTTCTAACGAGTACCCACAATCTATGTTTTAGGCAAAAAATATGAAAAATATCAAATTTTTTTATCTGAAAATTTTCAGTTTTTGGAGGTGAAATTTTCTATATATATATGAATAGGCGTGTTTTCGTAATGCTTGCTGCAGTTTATGAAAAGCATACAACAATGCATTGCTATCAGCAGGGTATATTAGCACACGATAAAATATTACCCTGCTGCAGTACATGATTAGCATGCAACAACGTATTGTTTGCAGCAGACATATATTAGCACACAACTAGAAATTGTGTTTGTAAAACACTATCCCCCCAACTATATGCTTGCCTCTAAAGATAATACAAGGTAAAAATGGCCTAATCTACAAAGGGTCATAACTCCTGAAATATTTTTCAGAATTTATTCAGAAGTTAATCAGGTCATCTTCTCATCACTACCAATCTATTCATCAAGTTATGAGGCTCTAGCTGCAACAGTTTTTGAGACGTTTTGCTGACAAGGGAAAATGCCCAAATTTACAAAGGGACATTACTCATGCCCAGGAGCAATGGGCCTCTCAAACTTCCTTCTCATCACTATCAATCTATTTATCAAGTTATGAGGCTCTAGCTCCAACAGTATTTAAGATATTCTGCTGAGAAGGGACAAATGCCCAAATTTACAAAGGGCCATTACTCTTGAAATATTTTTCAGACTTTATTCGAAGGTTAACTAGGTCATCTTCTCGTCACTACAAATCAACTCACTTAGTTTCAAGGCTCTAGCTTCAACAGTTTCTGAGATATTTTGCTGACAAGGTAAAAATCCCAAAATTACAAAGGGCCATAACTTATGAAGTATTTTTCAGATTTTATTCAAAATTTAATAGGTCATCTACTTATCACTACCAATCAATTCATCAAGTTTCAAGACTCTAGCTTTAATGACAATAGTTTTTGAGATATTTTGCTGACAAGGGAAACATGCCCAAATTAACAAAGGGCCATTACTCATGAAATATTTTTCAGAATTTGCTCAAAAATTGATCAGGTCATCTATTCATCATTACCAATCAATTCACCAAGTTTCAAGGCTCTAGCTTCAAGAGTTTTTGAGATATTTTGCTGACAAGGTAAAAATGCCCAAAATTACAAAGGGCCATAACTCATGAAGTATTTTTCAGAATTTATTCAAAATTTAAACAAGTCATCTACTCATCACTACCAATCTATTCATTAAGTTTCAAGGCTCTAGCTTAAATAGTTTTTGAGATATTTTGCTGACAAGGGAAAAATGCCCAAATTTACAAAGGGCCATTACTCATGAAATATTTTTCACAATTTATTCAAAAGTTAATCAGGTCACCCACTCATCATTACCAATCATTCGCCAAGTTTCAAGGCTCTAGCTCCAATAGTATTTGAGATATTTTACTGACAAAGTAAAAATGCCTAAAATTACAAAGGGCCATAACTCATATTTTTTCATTTTTTTTTTCCATAAGTTAATGAGGTCATCTACTCATCACTTCCAATCTATTCATCAAGTTTCAAGGCTCTAACTTTTTTAGTTTTTGAGATGTTTTGCTTACAAGGGAAAAATGCGCAAATTTACAAAGGGCCATTACTTATGAAATAGTTTGCAGATTTATTCAAAAGTTAATCAGGTCATCTACTCATCATTACCAATCAATTTAGCAAGTTTCAAAGTTCTAGCTCCAACAGTTTTTGAGATATTTTGCTGACAAGGTAAAAATGCCTAAAATTACAAAGAGCCATAACTCATGAAGTACTTTTCAAAATTTATTCAAAAGTTAATCGGGTCGTCTACTCATCACTACCAGTCTATTTATAAAGTTTCAAGCTCTAGCTTCAATAGTTTTTGAGACATTTTGCTGACAAGATTGCAACTTTATTTTTTTCAAAGGGCCATAACTCAGAAAAAAAGGCATAATCCTGTCGAGAAAAAAATACGTGTCATCTATTTTTTCATGAGGAATCCATATAAAAATTTTCAAAACAGTAGCATGCACGGTTCTATAAGGTTATGCTATGCATCAAAAAGCGTGACGAACGGACGGACGGACGGACGGACGAACGCCCCAGAAGCAATATGCCCCGCTAACTTCTTCGAAGTTGGGGGCATAATAAAAATTATTTGGCTGCAGCTGATGACAAGCATACACCAACAGTAATTACCAAGTTCCAAACAATAATTACATCACGAAAACACGCCTATATAATGTTTACCCCCTTAAACCCCACTTTTATATAGTAAAACTGGGGTTTACAGGGGTATTAATTATTTTTTCTTATTTCTGCTCAAAAACAGGACTGTGGGTACTCGTTAGAACTGCCTCGGCGAGGCGGTTCTAACGAGTACCCACAATCTATGTTTTGAGCAGAAAATATGAAAAATATAAGATTTTTTTTTTCATTTGAAAATTTCCAGTTTTAAGAGGTGAAATTTTCTATATATTTGCATAGGCGTGTTTTCGTAATGTCAAGATACAGATTTTTTCGTATGGAGGTGGTTCTTAGCAAACTTTATTAGTAGTATGTTTAAGTATTTACAGTTGATATTTTTTTTTATTTGTACCAATCCTTGAATAAGTTAAAATATGATTAAGAATTTTGTTATTAAACCAATTAAAACGTAGTTATTGTGTTATTTTTAGCAAGTTTGTTACTTTGGTATTTTATTTTTGTTTGTTTGAAGGTTTAATGATAAAAGTTTCATTCACTAGGTATTGTTCATTTTCGATTTATTTCCCATTTAGCACCAATTGCCAAGGAAAGAATGACTCTTGTTTAGACAATATGAACTAAATGACTTTCAAGAATTCTTGAATGGCAACATTGAGCCTCAAATCCCATAAAGACAGGACTGAAGATCAGATACCATTTTACTAAATATGGTAGGCGGAGCTGGGCCGGCTCGACAGCTAAAAGTGTTCCAAGCCAAACAAATTCGCTCACCCGAGTTTCATTGTCTCCAATCATCATCAGTTACGTAAACAATTTAATATACAGTGTAACCTCAATGGCTCGAACACGGATGGCTCGTTTACCCTGGATGATTCGAACTCATTTTTCAGTCCCTACAAAATTCTTCCAATAGCTCAAGAAAACAAATATTTAGGGACTTTTTCTTATTTTATCATGGAATTGTTTGTTGTGTGTACTCATTAGAATCGCCTCATCGAGGCGATTCTAATGAGTACACTCAACATAAATCATTGTGTAGAAAATCGAAAAGATTTCCCTGAAGTATCGCTATTTGCTTCCTGAACTGGTGCCATGTTTTCAGTTTCTTCTCAAATTCTCCCGTTGATTGTCGGGGCACCACCATTCGGTGTGAGAGTTATTCTTTCAATGAGCTCTTAATATTTTACATACAAAATTCATAGACTGGTGAAGGTGTATATACAGTCTGTGGTTTAACTACAACTTTTCCGGTGGTTTATGTATCCGTGCATTGTGAAATCTAATTGAGTTTTACGATCCTCTTCCTGTGAATCTGGTCTGTGTACCCTCTTGAGTGTAGTTCAAGGTTCTCCAGTTCTTCTCTCTGCGACACATAAAATGAAGCATCTTGGGTGAGCTGGGTGAACAGTTCTGGGTTTAATAAGTCATGCTTCAATTCATCAGGGAGGGCTGGGTTATTTTGGAGTTTCTCAGTATATTTTTCTCTTTCAACTGAATAGGCCATGCACTCCGCCACAAAGTGCTGCCGAGTTTCTGGAGCAGCTAAACACAGTTTACATGTGGCGTCAACTGTGTATTGATTGAATGCAGCCCTATTGCCTTGCAGGGTATTAACCATCAGTGACTCGAACTACTCATGTCTTGAATGAATTTCCATGGTCCCAAAGATGTTCGAGCCATTGAAGTTCGACTGTAACATAGTATATTCTAAAAGACTATCATCTTCTCTTCATAGGACTCTCTATGCTTTAATAAAATGTCATCCAAGAAATATTTCTGCCGACTTATTTCAAAATCTGGCTAGTAGTTTTAGAGAAAAAGCTTATTTGCCACTTATTTGTCAATGTAAAACTACTGAATCCCAGGGTGGGCCAGTTTTGACCCCAGGGATCTAATTTGAACAATCCTGGTAGAGGTCTACTAGATAAAGCTACAAACCAAATTCGGTAGCCTCAGGCCTGATGGTTTTTGACAAGAAGATTTTTCAAGATTTTTACTATTATATATTAAGTCTATGTAAAACTAGGGGCCCCCACTGTAGGGGCCATTTTTGACCCCAGGGCTAAAATTTGAACAACCTTGGTATAAAACCACTAGATAAAGCTACATACTAACTTTGGAAGCCCTAGGTGTAAGTTTCCGACATGAAGAATTTTCAAAATAACCCCCGCCCCTTGGTGGCCATGTTTTTGACGAATCATGATGGCTTGAAAAATCTTGGAAGAGGATCACCAAAGGAACATTTCTGCTGTATTATATTGAAATCAGTCCAGTGTTTTCTGACAAGAAGATTTTTTAAAGTTTCCTATATAGATATATAACGAAAGTAAGCCCCGCTCCCACTCCAGCGGTCCAGTAGTTTCTGACAAGAAGATTTTTAAATTTTTCTATATAGATATATAGGGGAAATAAGCCCTGCCACCTGGCGACCATGTCTTTCTACGAATCATGATGACTTGAACAATCTTGATCGAGGGTCACCATAGGAACATTCCTGCTATATTACATTGAAATCGGTGGTTTCTGATTAAAATATTTTTAAAGTTTTCTATGTAGATATATAGGGAAAATAAACCCCTTCCCCTAGAGACCATATTTTTGACGAATCATGAAGGCTTGAACAATCTTAGTAGAGGGTCATCTGGGAAAACTTCTTGCCAAGTTATATTGAAGTGGTTTCTGGCAAGAAGATTTTTTTTAAAGTTTTCTATATAAATATATAGGGAAAATAAGCCCAGGCACCTAGCGGCCATGTTTTCGACAGATCATGACGGCTTGAACAGTCTCGGTAGAGGGTCACCAAGGAACATTCCTGCTAAGTTATATTGAAATGGTCCAGTAGTTACTGACAAGAAGATTTTTAAATTTTTCTATGAAGATATATAGAGGAAATAAGCCCCGCCCCCTGGCGGCCATGGTTTTTACAAATCGGCCCAGTAGTTTCTGACAAGAAGATTTTAAAAGTTTTCTGTATAGATATAGGGAAAATAAGCCTCGCCACCTCCCCCCCCCTCCCCGACACACACACACACCACTGGATGCCATGTTTTAGACGAATCATGACAGCTTGAACAATCTTAGTGGAGGGTCAGCAAGGGAACATTCCTGCCAAGGTAAATTGAAATTGGTCCAGTGGTTTCTGACAAGAAGATTTTAAAAGTTTTCTGTATAGCTATGTAGGGAAAATAAGCCCCGCCCCTAGCGGCCATGTTTTTCAACGAATCATGACGGCTTGAACAATCTTGGAAGAGGGTCACCAAAGGAACATTCCTGCTATCTTAAATTGAAATCAGTCGAGGGGCTTCTGTCTAGAAGATTTTTTAAAGTTTTCTATATAGATATATAGGGAAAATAAGCTTCCCCGCACCCCCACCCCCATCGGCCATGTTATTTGACGAATCATGACGGCTTGAATAATCTTTGTAGAGGGACACCAAAGGAACATTCCTGCCAAATAATACTGAAATCGGTCCAGTATATTCTGACAAGAAGATTTTTAAATTTTTCTAAAGAGATATATAGGGAAAATAAGCCCTGCCCCCTGGCGACCATGTTTCTTTTATGAATCACGATGGCTTGAACAATCTTGGTAGTGGGGCACCAAAGGAACATTCCTGCCAAGTAATATTGAAATCGGTCCGATGGTTTCCGACAATAAGATTTTTAAAGTTTTCTACGTAGATATATCGGGAAAATAAGTCCCCGCCCCCTAGCGGCCATGGTTTTCGCCATATCATGACAGCTTGAACAATCTTGGTAGAGGGTCACAAAAGGAACGTTCCTGCCAAGATTTATTTTTTTCATTTTTTAAATAATTTCCAATTATCAGGTCATTTGAATATTACAATTATTTGCTATAATCTATCTTTCTGCCGACAGGAAGTGGTGGTTAAGATACCCTGGTCTGGGCAGCTTGCCTCCCAGGGTAGAAGATACCCTGGCCTGGACAGCTTGCCCTCAACCATTCAAAAGTAGTTTTATTATTATAAAACAATTTCCGATTTAACAGTCATTTGAATATTACAATTATTTGCTATTATCTATCTTTCTATATTAATATGCATATGACAGTTCAGTAGGAAAGTTTATTAAAAGTGATAAGTTATCTTTAGAATGGAGTGTCAGGTTTTCTGACATAGATGCAATCTGCTAAGACCACTATATCTGGCCCTCAATTTCCTCTTTTGAGGTAAAAGATGCATATATTTGTACACAAAATATCAGTTAACCCATGTTTCTATCATAAGCATTTTTATTCAATAAGAATAAAATTGTTCGGAATAAAGTTCTGTCAGGCTTTCTGTGTGCGTGGGGAAAGCTGCCAAGCCCAGAAACACTTAAGCCCTGCCCTTCTTGTTACAAGAAAAATAGGTAATGGTTGATATTATGAATACTCAAATAACTGTTAATACAAAAGTCTATTAAAAAGATTAACTTAGTTACTGTAAAGAGAATTTGGTTTACAAGATTTTCTGAAGTTTGTGTAAACTACTGTTCGGACTACGGTATTTTGGCCCTAACACCTTCCTGTAGAGAGAAAAATAGATAAAAGCAGTTTACTGTTATAATTGCAAACCTAATGTTTATGCATTAGAAATTTATGTTTAGAATGACTTTTCAGATCTGAGTTTTCCAAGTTCCCATGGGTGGGCGGCAAGGTGCCCAGGCCAGGGTATTTTGGCCCCAACCGTTTCCTGTCTTTAGAAAGATAGATAATAGCAAATAATTGCAATATTCAAATGACCTGTAAAATGGAAAATTGTTTTAAAAAGGATAAAAATAAATTTCTGAACTTAGTTTTCAGAATTTTCTGAAGTTGGGAGAAAACTGTTGAGGCCACAGTGTTTTGGCCCTAACACCTTTCTGTGGAGAGAACAATTGGAAAAAAGCAGTTATAATTGTAAATGTAATGTCTCTGCATTAGAAATGTATATTTAAAATGCTTAAATAACTTTTCAGATCTGAATTCTCCAAGCTACCATGGGAGGGGGTGGGGTGGGGTGGGGGTGAGGGGGGCAAGCTGCCCAGGCCAGGTTAACCATCCCGTCCCAAGGCAAGCTGCCCAGGCCAGGGTATATTCACCCCCGGTGGTAAGCTGCCCAGGCCAGAGTATCTTGCCCCCCCCCACCCCTTCCTGTCCTTAGAAAGATAGATAATAGTAAATAATAAAAAAAATCAAATGATCTGTAAAATTGGAAATTGTTTTAAAAAGGACAAAAAAAAAAAAAAAAAAAAAAAAAAAAAAATAAAAAAAAAATAAAAAAAAAATAAATGAATAAAAAAATAAATAAAAAATAACAAAAAAACAAAAACAAAAAAAAAAACAAAAAAAAAAAAACAAACAAAACAACAACAACAAACAAACACCTTCCTGTAAAGAGAAAAATAGATAAAAGCAGTTATATGGCAAATCCAGGCCAGGGTATCTAACCCCCTACCCCTTCCTGTCGGAAGAAAGAAAGATAATAGCAAATAATAGAAAAAATCAAATGATCTGTAAAATACGAAATTGTTTTAAAAAGGACCAAAAAAAAAAAAAAAAAAAAAAAAAAAAAAAATCAAGAACTTAGTTTACAAGATTATATCAGGTTGGGCGCAAACTGCTCACAACACAGTAGTTTGGTCCTAACACCTTTCTGTAAAGACATAAAAGGTAAAAGCAGGCATGCTTCTTTCTGAATTTACTTCTGTCAGGTTTTCTGGGGGCGAGGGGCAAGTTTTCTCTGTATATCTTAAAAAGATAGTTGGTCTGTTTCATCCTGTGTCAGAGTTTTCCCTATGTATTTTATATAGATAGTTGGTCTGCTCATCCTGTGTCAGAGTTTTCCCTATGTATCTTATATAGATAGTTTCATTTCATTTTGCACTGTTTTGTAAGGAGCACTGACCAATGTTGTAGTCTCTTTTATTCTTTTATTATATCATAGTTTTCCATATATAATTTTAACTGTTTCATTTGTTTCTGTCACAGAGAAAAAAGTGCGTGTTTTTCATCACGAAAACATGCCTATATAAATTTGACCCCCTTAAACCCCACTTTTATATAGTAAACCTGGGGTTTACAGGGGTATACATTATTTTTCATATTTCTGCTCAAAACATAGATTGTGGGTATTCGTTAGAACCGCCTCGGCAAGGCGGTTCTAACGAGTACCCACAATCTATGTTTTGAGCAGAAATATGAAAAATATCGGAGTTTTTGTATCTGAAAATTTTCAGTTTTTGGAGGTGAAATTTTCTATATATTTGAATAGGCGTGTTTTCTTAATGTGTGCAGTTTATGATTTTTTTTTGTTTATGTCGCAATGATAAATTATAGGCCAAGATTATCAGGTTGAGCACCAGGTCCTCTCATGCTTGTCAAGATTTGACAAAATATTACATAATCTGTCTGTGATGTCAAAGCACTGAGAAAATGCAGAATTTTGATTTTTTCACCTCCTCCAGAGGTCCCGGATGTGGGGTGGGAACAAATTCACGTTAACACATTTTCTAGTTAGTTCCCCTGATTCTCACCCAATACCCAGGAAGGGCCATAATCATAGAACACAGCTCTGCCCTCCTCATCCCGCCAATGCACAGGTTTACTGAAGTGAATGGAAAACACAAAACACAACTCTAGGTAAGGCACCCTTTTCAACCAAAAAATATTTTGTTTCAGCTGGGGTTTACGGCTGCGTCGGCACTGATAAGATCATGTTGAGTCGGTCAGTTAACCCATTCAAACTTTACCTGTGCAGGCTAAGTCCTTTAAAGCGGTTAATAAGTGATTGTGCACATACATACGCCGACCAAGTGCCCTTCTCGAGTTGAATCAGCGAAAGGGGAGAATGACGTAGAAGTGATTTCATGATCAATATCCACGGACGTTATGTGTCCGAGCTGGGATTCGGATTTGTGACCCCTGGATCTGCAGTTAGACATGCTACTGACTTTTGGCAGTCTTTCATGAAGATGACACTATTCTCTTGTTTAGTAATCTGGATGTCTTGTCTTGTATTGAGGCCAAATGTTGTTTCCAGATGAAGAGCTGCACTTATCTACTAGGTGAAAACACTGCCAGGCGCTTATTAAAAAGTGCTGTAAATTTTGACATTTCCATCAATGATATCTCCTTTCAAAGTGTGATCTTGTCTATAAATACTTCATTTGTCCAGGAAAGATCATATCTTAAATAAATGCTGAAAATTTCATTGAAAAAACTGCTGTAGTTATTAAGATATACCAAAATGCAAAGGATAATATAGGGATTTACTTGTGTTTCACCTAGTGCCTAAATTGCCTGGATGATCAAGATCAGTATTGGACAGGAAGTGACAAGACACTATTTAACAGAATATAATTGATAGCTTGTGATATCTGTACTTCAGCACCGCCTGTGGGTAAAAGCTGTTACCAACGGGTTCTCTGTCGATTTGGCTAAGATCGGTTAGGCCCTGGTTTGTTTCCGCATGTTTTGTTAATCATTTCAGCCAAATATTATAAACAATGGACTGCATTAGGGTAAAAGAATACTTTGCTGCAGTTCATGATTTGCAGCAAGAGTATATAAGCACGCGATAAATGATTACGTTGCTGCATTAATGATTAACATACAACAACACATGGATGCAACAGGGAAATTTATTAGCACACGATAAAAGATTACCTTGCTGCTGTTTATGATTAACATACAACGATGTATGGCTATCAGCAGAGAAATATTAGCATAGGAAAAAAAGATTATATTGATGCAGATTATGGTTAGCATACAATGTTAGTACAATAATAGATTATCTTCTTGCAGTTTATGATAAGCACACAAAAACATATGGCTATCAACAGAGAACTATTAGGACACAATAAAAGATTACCTTGCCACAGTATACGATAAGCATACGACAACGTATGTCTTGCCAAAGGAAAATATTAGCACACAATAAAAGATTACCTTGCAGCAGTTTATGATAAGCATACATAAACCTTTGGTTTGCAGCAGGGAAATATAAGCACACGATAATAGATACCTTGCCATGTTAAATGATTAGCATACAACAAAACACAGATTCAATAGGGAAATTTATAAGCACACGATAAAAGATTACGTTGCTGCAGTTTATGATTAGCTTACAACGATTTATTGCTATCAGCAGAAAAATATTAACACATATTAAAAGATTTTGTTGCAGTTTATAATTAGCATACAACAACATATGTCTATCAGCAGGGAAATATTAGTACACAATTAAATATTACCCTGCTGCAGTATATATTTAGTAAAGAGCAATTTATGGCTATCAGCAGACAAATATAAGGACACAACAAAGGATTAACTTGCTGCAGTATATGATTGTCATACAACAATGCATGACTATCCGCAGAGAAATATCAGCGCACAATAAAAAGATAACCTTGCTGGAGTTTATGATTAGCATACAGCAATATATGGCTATCAGCTGGGAAATATTTGCACATAATTAAATATAACCCTGCTGCAGTGTTTGATTAGCATACAACGTATGGCTATCAGCAGGGAAATATTAGCACACAATTAAAGACCACCCTGCTGCAATCTTTGATTGGCATACAACAGTGTATGGCTATCATCAGAAAAATATTAGAACATGATTAAGATAACCTTGCTACAGTTTATGATTAGCATATAACAACGTATTGCTATAATCAGGGAAGTATAAACACACTATAAAAGATTACCTTGCTGCACTATATAATTAGCTTATAAAAACGTATGGCTTGCAGCAGGGAAATATTACCACACGATGAAAGATAGCCTTGCTGCAATTTATGATTAGCACAACAACGAATGGTCTGCAGCTGAGGCATAAGTACATGATAAGCATACAACAACATATGGCTATCAGAAGGGAAATATATGCACATGATAAAACGTTACCATCACGAAAACATGCCTATATAATGTTGACCCCCTTAAACCCCACTTTTATATAGTAAAACTGGGGTTTACAGGGGTATACATTATTTTTCTTATTTCTGCTCAAAATATAGATTGTGGGTACTCGTTAGAACCGCCTCGTCGAGGCGGTTCTAACGAGTACCCACAATCTATGTTTTAGGCAAAAAATATGAAAAATATCAAATTTTTTTATCTGAAAATTTTCAGTTTTTGGAGGTGAAATTTTCTATATATATATGAATAGGCGTGTTTTCGTAATGCTTGCTGCAGTTTATGAAAAGCATACAACAATGCATTGCTATCAGCAGGGTATATTAGCACACGATAAAATATTACCCTGCTGCAGTACATGATTAGCATGCAACAACGTATTGTTTGCAGCAGACATATATTAGCACACAACTAGAAATTGTGTTTGTAAAACACTATCCCCCCAACTATATGCTTGCCTCTAAAGATAATACAAGGTAAAAATGGCCTAATCTACAAAGGGTCATAACTCCTGAAATATTTTTCAGAATTTATTCAGAAGTTAATCAGGTCATCTTCTCATCACTACCAATCTATTCATCAAGTTATGAGGCTCTAGCTGCAACAGTTTTTGAGACGTTTTGCTGACAAGGGAAAATGCCCAAATTTACAAAGGGACATTACTCATGCCCAGGAGCAATGGGCCTCTCAAACTTCCTTCTCATCACTATCAATCTATTTATCAAGTTATGAGGCTCTAGCTCCAACAGTATTTAAGATATTCTGCTGAGAAGGGACAAATGCCCAAATTTACAAAGGGCCATTACTCTTGAAATATTTTTCAGACTTTATTCGAAGGTTAACTAGGTCATCTTCTCGTCACTACAAATCAACTCACTTAGTTTCAAGGCTCTAGCTTCAACAGTTTCTGAGATATTTTGCTGACAAGGTAAAAATCCCAAAATTACAAAGGGCCATAACTTATGAAGTATTTTTCAGATTTTATTCAAAATTTAATAGGTCATCTACTTATCACTACCAATCAATTCATCAAGTTTCAAGACTCTAGCTTTAATGACAATAGTTTTTGAGATATTTTGCTGACAAGGGAAACATGCCCAAATTAACAAAGGGCCATTACTCATGAAATATTTTTCAGAATTTGCTCAAAAATTGATCAGGTCATCTATTCATCATTACCAATCAATTCACCAAGTTTCAAGGCTCTAGCTTCAAGAGTTTTTGAGATATTTTGCTGACAAGGTAAAAATGCCCAAAATTACAAAGGGCCATAACTCATGAAGTATTTTTCAGAATTTATTCAAAATTTAAACAAGTCATCTACTCATCACTACCAATCTATTCATTAAGTTTCAAGGCTCTAGCTTAAATAGTTTTTGAGATATTTTGCTGACAAGGGAAAAATGCCCAAATTTACAAAGGGCCATTACTCATGAAATATTTTTCACAATTTATTCAAAAGTTAATCAGGTCACCCACTCATCATTACCAATCATTCGCCAAGTTTCAAGGCTCTAGCTCCAATAGTATTTGAGATATTTTACTGACAAAGTAAAAATGCCTAAAATTACAAAGGGCCATAACTCATATTTTTTCATTTTTTTCCATAAGTTAATGAGGTCATCTACTCATCACTTCCAATCTATTCATCAAGTTTCAAGGCTCTAACTTTTTTAGTTTTTGAGATGTTTTGCTTACAAGGGAAAAATGCGCAAATTTACAAAGGGCCATTACTTATGAAATAGTTTGCAGATTTATTCAAAAGTTAATCAGGTCATCTACTCATCATTACCAATCAATTTAGCAAGTTTCAAAGTTCTAGCCCCAACAGTTTTTGAGATATTTTGCTGACAAGGTAAAAATGCCTAAAATTACAAAGAGCCATAACTCATGAAGTACTTTTCAAAATTTATTCAAAAGTTAATCGGGTCGTCTACTCATCACTACCAGTCTATTTATAAAGTTTCAAGCTCTAGCTTCAATAGTTTTTGAGACATTTTGCTGACAAGATTGCAACTTTATTTTTTTCAAAGGGCCATAACTCAGAAAAAAAGGCATAATCCTGTCGAGAAAAAAATACGTGTCATCTATTTTTTCATGAGGAATCCATATAAAAATTTTCAAAACAGTAGCATGCACGGTTCTATAAGGTTATGCTATGCATCAAAAAGCGTGACGAACGGACGGACGGACGGACGAACGCCCCAGAAGCAATATGCCCCGCTAACTTCTTCGAAGTTGGGGGCATAATAAAAATTATTTGGCTGCAGCTGATGACAAGCATACACCAACAGTAATTACCAAGTTCCAAACAATAATTACATCACGAAAACACGCCTATATAATGTTTACCCCCTTAAACCCCACTTTTATATAGTAAAACTGGGGTTTACAGGGGTATTAATTATTTTTTCTTATTTCTGCTCAAAAACAGGACTGTGGGTACTCGTTAGAACTGCCTCGGCGAGGCGGTTCTAACGAGTACCCACAATCTATGTTTTGAGCAGAAAATATGAAAAATATAAGATTTTTTTTTTCATTTGAAAATTTCCAGTTTTAAGAGGTGAAATTTTCTATATATTTGCATAGGCGTGTTTTCGTAATGTCAAGATACAGATTTTTTCGTATGGAGGTGGTTCTTAGCAAACTTTATTAGTAGTATGTTTAAGTATTTACAGTTGATATTTTTTTTTATTTGTACCAATCCTTGAATAAGTTAAAATATGATTAAGAATTTTGTTATTAAACCAATTAAAACGTAGTTATTGTGTTATTTTTAGCAAGTTTGTTACTTTGGTATTTTATTTTTGTTTGTTTGAAGGTTTAATGATAAAAGTTTCATTCACTAGGTATTGTTCATTTTCGATTTATTTCCCATTTAGCACCAATTGCCAAGGAAAGAATGACTCTTGTTTAGACAATATGAACTAAATGACTTTCAAGAATTCTTGAATGGCAACATTGAGCCTCAAATCCCATAGAGACAGGACTGAAGATCAGATACCATTTTACTAAATATGGTAGGCGGAGCTGGGCCGGCTCGACAGCTAAAAGTGTTCCAAGCCAAACAAATTCGCTCACCCGAGTTTCATTGTCTCCAATCATCATCAGTTACGTAAACAATTTAATATACAGTGTAACCTCAATGGCTCGAACACGGATGGCTCGTTTACCCTGGATGATTCGAACTCATTTTTCAGTCCCTACAAAATTCTTCCAATAGCTCAAGAAAACAAATATTTAGGGACTTTTTCTTATTTTATCATGGAATTGTTTGTTGTGTGTACTCATTAGAATCGCCTCATCGAGGCGATTCTAATGAGTACACTCAACATAAATCATTGTGTAGAAAATCGAAAAGATTTCCCTGAAGTATCGCTATTTGCTTCCTGAACTGGTGCCATGTTTTCAGTTTCTTCTCAAATTCTCCCGTTGATTGTCGGGGCACCACCATTCGGTGTGAGAGTTATTCTTTCAATGAGCTCTTAATATTTTACATACAAAATTCATAGACTGGTGAAGGTGTATATACAGTCTGTGGTTTAACTACAACTTTTCCGGTGGTTTATGTATCCGTGCATTGTGAAATCTAATTGAGTTTTACGATCCTCTTCCTGTGAATCTGGTCTGTGTACCCTCTTGAGTGTAGTTCAAGGTTCTCCAGTTCTTCTCTCTGCGACACATAAAATGAAGCATCTTGGGTGAGCTGGGTGAACAGTTCTGGGTTTAATAAGTCATGCTTCAATTCATCAGGGAGGGCTGGGTTATTTTGGAGTTTCTCAGTATATTTTTCTCTTTCAACTGAATAGGCCATGCACTCCGCCACAAAGTGCTGCCGAGTTTCTGGAGCAGCTAAACACAGTTTACATGTGGCGTCAACTGTGTATTGATTGAATGCAGCCCTATTGCCTTGCAGGGTATTAACCATCAGTGACTCGAACTACTCATGTCTTGAATGAATTTCCATGGTCCCAAAGATGTTCGAGCCATTGAAGTTCGACTGTAACATAGTATATTCTAAAAGACTATCATCTTCTCTTCATAGGACTCTCTATGCTTTAATAAATTGTCATCCAAGAAATATTTCTGCCGACTTATTTCAAAATCTGGCTAGTAGTTTTAGAGAAAAAGCTTATTTGCCACTTATTTGTCAATGTAAAACTACTGAATCCCAGGGTGGGCCAGTTTTGACCCCAGGGATCTAATTTGAACAATCCTGGTAGAGGTCTACTAGATAAAGCTACAAACCAAATTCGGTAGCCTCAGGCCTGATGGTTTTTGACAAGAAGATTTTTCAAGATTTTTACTATTATATATTAAGTCTATGTAAAACTAGGGGCCCCCACTGTAGGGGCCATTTTTGACCCCAGGGCTAAAATTTGAACAACCTTGGTATAAAACCACTAGATAAAGCTACATACTAACTTTGGAAGCCCTAGGTGTAAGTTTCCGACATGAAGAATTTTCAAAATAACCCCCGCCCCTTGGTGGCCATGTTTTTGACGAATCATGATGGCTTGAAAAATCTTGGAAGAGGATCACCAAAGGAACATTTCTGCTGTATTATATTGAAATCAGTCCAGTGTTTTCTGACAAGAAGATTTTTTAAAGTTTCCTATATAGATATATAACGAAAGTAAGCCCCGCTCCCACTCCAGCGGTCCAGTAGTTTCTGACAAGAAGATTTTTAAATTTTTCTATATAGATATATAGGGGAAATAAGCCCTGCCACCTGGCGACCATGTCTTTCTACGAATCATGATGACTTGAACAATCTTGATCGAGGGTCACCATAGGAACATTCCTGCTATATTACATTGAAATCGGTGGTTTCTGATTAAAATATTTTTAAAGTTTTCTATGTAGATATATAGGGAAAATAAACCCCTTCCCCTAGAGACCATATTTTTGACGAATCATGAAGGCTTGAACAATCTTAGTAGAGGGTCATCTGGGAAAACTTCTTGCCAAGTTATATTGAAGTGGTTTCTGGCAAGAAGATTTTTTTTTAAAGTTTTCTATATAAATATATAGGGAAAATAAGCCCAGGCACCTAGCGGCCATGTTTTCGACAGATCATGACGGCTTGAACAGTCTCGGTAGAGGGTCACCAAGGAACATTCCTGCTAAGTTATATTGAAATGGTCCAGTAGTTACTGACAAGAAGATTTTTAAATTTTTCTATGAAGATATATAGAGGAAATAAGCCCCGCCCCCTGGCGGCCATGGTTTTTACAAATCGGCCCAGTAGTTTCTGACAAGATTTTAAAAGTTTTCTGTATAGATATAGGGAAAATAAACCTCGCCACCTCCCCCCCCCCCTCCCCGACACACACACACACCACTGGATGCCATGTTTTAGACGAATCATGACAGCTTGAACAATCTTAGTGGAGGGTCAGCAAGGGAACATTCCTGCCAAGGTAAATTGAAATTGGTCCAGTGGTTTCTGACAAGAAGATTTTAAAAGTTTTCTGTATAGCTATGTAGGGAAAATAAGCCCCGCCCCTAGCGGCCATGTTTTTCAACGAATCATGACGGCTTGAACAATCTTGGAAGAGGGTCACCAAAGGAACATTCCTGCTATCTTAAATTGAAATCAGTCGAGGGGCTTCTGTCTAGAAGATTTTTTAAAGTTTTCTATATAGATATATAGAGAAAATAAGCTTCCCCGCACCCCCACCCCCATCGGCCATGTTATTTGACGAATCATGACGGCTTGAATAATCTTTGTAGAGGGACACCAAAGGAACATTCCTGCCAAATAATACTGAAATCGGTCCAGTATATTCTGACAAGAAGATTTTTAAATTTTTCTAAAGAGATATATAGGGAAAATAAGCCCTGCCCCCTGGCGACCATGTTTCTTTTATGAATCACGATGGCTTGAACAATCTTGGTAGTGGGGCACCAAAGGAACATTCCTGCCAAGTAATATTGAAATCGGTCCGATGGTTTCCGACAATAAGATTTTTAAAGTTTTCTACGTAGATATATCGGGAAAATAAGTCCCACCCCTGGCGGCCATGTTTTTCGACAAATCATGACGACTTGAACAGTCTTGGTAGAGGGTCATCAAAATATATATTCTATATAGATATAAAGGGAAAATAAGTCCCGACCCCCTTGTGGCCATGTTTTTGTGGAATCATGATGACTTGAACAATCTTGGAAGAGGATTACCAAAGGAACATTTCTGCCAAATTATATTGAAATCGTTTCAGTGGTTTCTGACAAGGAGATTTTTAAAGCTTTTTTATTTTGTTTTCCTATTGGTTGCCAGGGCAACTAGAGTTCTGCTTAGATTCCAATTATATGAACAACTTTCAGTTAGTACATCCCAAGGATCATTCCTGTGAAGTTTGGTTCAAATTGGCCTAGTGGTTTAGGAGCAGATGTGAACGTTTACGGACGACGGACGAGGTCAACGGACAGCTGGCCTATCAAAATAGCTCGCCTTGAGCACTACGCGCTCAGGTGAGCTAAAAAAAGTCACTACATTAAAAAAAAAAAAAAAAAAAAAAAAAAAAAAGGCTGAAAAGCTGGCAAGTTTTTTTTTTTAGAGCTTTAACTTGTTTGTATCTCAATGAGATGTTTGTTTGTGTTGAGGTCAGCCCAATGGGATCATGTCGAGCGCGGTCAGTTTACCTAACCACACGTTTACTGGGCAGGCTTAGTCCTCTAAGCGGTTAACCAGTATTGTGCACATTCTTTCTCCAGAAACTGACAACTGCTCTCTCAATGAGATGCTACCTTCTTTGGGGAGAAATAAGAAAAAAATATATTCATCCAGGTCCTCCTCTTTTTTCACCAACCTATGTCTGATAGAACCATCCGTGAGTGGCAAATCTTATTCCACATGGCTACTATCCCATTGTATACTGAATAGACCCTCCCACAGTATATATGAAGAGTCGAATTTCAATTTTAGGTACGTCCGGCTATGAGATTTACATATTCCTACAGAAAAATGGCTAAACTATTTGCAAACAGTGGAGACCCTGATCAGACGCCGCGTTCTGCGGCGTCTAATCTGGGTCTGCACTGTTTGCCAATTACCCTTTTACGGGTCTCCCGACTACAATGGGCTAATGTGGGATAACAGGGGTGGATCCAAGAGGATTTCTGAGGGGGTTCGATTTACTCATACAGTCAAACCTCAACAGCTCGAACACCGATGGCTCATTTACCATGGTTAATTCGAACACGTTTTTGAGTCCCTACGAAATTCTTCCGACAGCTTAAGAAAACAAATACTAAGGGAAATTTTCTTATTTTATCATGAAATTGTATGTTGTGTGTACTCATTAGAATCGCCTCGATGAGGCGATTCTAATGAGTACACACAACATACAATTATTGTGTAGAATATCGAAAAGAGTTCCCTAAATTATCGATATTTGCTTTCTGACCTGGCGCTATTATTAACCCTCAGTGGCTCGAACAACCCATATCTCGAACTAATTTTCATGGTCCCAAGGCTGTTCGAGCCATTGAGGTCCGACTGTATTAGCATACTTACTCTACGTATTTGGACAGACAGGCCTTAGCAAACAGTGTAGACCCAGATCAGACGCCACATAACGTGACACCTGATCAGGGTCTACACTGTTTGCCTCTCACCCAGCATTTTTACTCACATTCACAGGTAGTAAAATGGTCTTGTTGAAGAGAAAGTATATTATTAAGGAAAAGTGTCCCAAATTTATCAAATTTATCCAAAATTTCCCATGAAAATATATGCGGTCAAAGGGAGTTCGACTGAATCCCCTCGCACTCTCCACCCCGAAACCCCTCTGAATCCACCCCTTGTTTCGAACCGCTTCTCACTGTCTTGTAAGGGAAAGAACCCTGACAGTGTTCATCATTCTTTCTAGTTTTGTTTACCTCCCTTGTTGCAAAAAAAAAAAAAAAAAAAAAAAAAAGAATGCAATTACACTAAAATTAAAAAACTTAACCTTTGACGTCTGCTTTGTCATCTGCTTGTGATTTTAAAAGTCATTTCTGCAAACAGTGTGGACCCTGGGTCCACACTGTTTGCCTGTATGCAAAAATAGGTTTGAAAACTTTGCAAGAATATTCAGCAGACGACATAAACAGACGACATTTTCAGATGTAGGTTTTCTTGGCGTTTAAGGCAAAATGAAGGATTTTTAAGGTCGAAACCTCCATGTAAATTGGACAGACGTGCCTGAGCAAGCAGTTTTGATCCAGATCAGAAGACACAGAATGCGGTGTATGATCAGGGTCTACTGTTTGCCACTCATCCAGCAATGTTTAAACATGAATAAAGTAGGATCAACTTGTTCAGTTTTTTAAGACATGTATGGTAAAAGTAAGGTATCCCAATATCTAGGGTAAGTACGAGTAGCTCAGTTTTGTAAGCAAATGCCATAATATAGTCGGACCTCAATAGCTCGAACACCGATGGCTCGCTTACCATGACTTATTCGAACTCGTTTTTTAGTCCCTACCAAATTCTTCCGATAGCTATAACGAAAACACGCCTATTCAAATATATAGAAAATTTCACCTCGAAAAACTGAAAATTTTCAAATAAAAAAACTCCGATATTTTTCATATTTCTGCTCAAAACATAGCTTTTGGGTACTCGTTAGAACTGCCTCGGCAGTTCTAACGAGTACCCATAATCTATGTTTTTGAGCAAAAATAAGAAAAATAATTCATACCCCTGTAAACCCCAGTTTTACAATTTAAAAGTGGGGTTTGAGGGGGTCAAATTATATAGGTATGTTTTCGTGATGACAAATTTTTTGGGAAAATTTATCATGAAATTGTATGCTGTGTGTACTCATTAGAATCGCCTCATAGAGACGATTCTGCTGAGTACACTCAACATACAAGGATTATGCAGAAAATCGAAAACATTTTCCTACAATATCGCTATTTGCTTCCTGACCTGGTATCATGATTAACCCTCAGTGGCTCGAATACCCATGTCTTAAAAAAAATTCTGTGGTCCCAAAGATGTTTGAGCCATTGAAGTTCGCCTGTAGTGTCCAAATGGCTAATAAATGTTAACCTTGTTTTTGCTGTGACATGCACTCAGAGTATAAGTAGCTTTTAATCACGCATGCGTTATATGAGGGCCGTTCATTAAACGATATACATTACGAAAACACGCCTATTCAAATATATTGAAAATTTAACAACCAAAAAAGGAAACTTTTCAGATAAAAAGTGCTGATACTTTTCATATTACTGCTCAAAACATAATTTGTGGATACTCGTTAGAACCGCCTCGGTGAGGCGGTTCTAACGAGTACCCACAATCTATGTTTTTTTTAGCAAAATTAGAAAAATAATGTACACCCCTGTAAACCCCAGTTTTACTATATAAAAGTGGGGTTTAATGGGGTCAAAATTATATAGGTGTGTTTTCGTTATGTTTATTGTCCCCATTCACCTCCTTTCTCCCACATAATCACTATTGAGGTCGACCCACTTTGTCCTGAGATAATTAACCTTTTACCACTCTATGGGCAAATTCAGCAGACGACAAACTTATTATATTTTTCTTATTTTTTCAAGAAAATAGACTTTGCATTAGGAGACAATTTGCATGAAATGTCAAAGTCTGTTTTCTAAGAAAAATAAGAAAATATTTCAAAATGTCGCGCGCTGATTTTTTACTCAGCATGCTAAAGCGTTTAAGGCCAAAAGCCCGGTTAAGCCGGTTATATAATGAATGACCCTCCTATGTATAAAGAAGCAGAATACTTTGCAAGTAATGAAAGTTAGAACATAAACAGTGATTATTTGAGAACAAAAGCCACTTCAAAGTTACATCTAAACATCATGTAATACACTACCAGATTATCTATAACTTTTTAACACGATGACGATGGGAAATAGGCACTTAGTCATATAGAACCTGACAGGCATGCGCATGTGTGCAGTTTAATCCGAAGTAAGATTGTTTGCCAGTGTATTTCACTTCAATGGTTTGTTCCTGTGAATAAATATTGTTGTTCTGATCAGAGTGCGTAGATGCACTGGCTGATATTTAACTTTACCATTCGCATGCTCAAGAAAGTGTCTTTTCTTGTCTTAGCACTAATGTTTGCTCAAACGATGTAAATTTGTTCAAATTTAAGGGGACGTGTACGTCAACAGGTTTCTTAGGATTTTTGAGTATCTAAAACTTCTCAATTAACGTTTATCACTCTCTGGGTAAAATTAGCAAACGACCAATGAATGACGTTTCTTTTTTTTTTTTTTTTTTTTTTTTTTACCAGAATAATAGTGTTAATTCGGCATGAAATGTCAGGTATGAAGATTATTCGCATGAAATATAAAACTGTTGTCTGGGAAGAGTATGCAATAGTTTAAAATGTCCACTGTATAATTTTTGCATTACGAAAACATGCCTATTGAAATATACTGAAAAATTTTCTACCAAAACAAAGAAAATTTTCAGATAAAAAGTTCTGATATTTTTCATATTTCTGCTCAAAACATAAATTGTGGATACTCGTTAGAACCGCCTCGGCGAGGCGGTTCTAACGAGTACCCACAATCTATGTTTTTGGGCAGAAATAAAAAAAATAATGTATACCCCTGTAAACCCCAATTTTACTATATAAAAGTGGGGTTTTAGGGGGTAAAAATTATATAGGCGTGTTTTCGTGATGTGTGGCATGGCAAAGCATTCAAACCAGAAGAGTTACTTGTACCAGTAGTGAAGCAACTACAAACAAAGCATGAAACTCCACTAAGGCCATCGGTATGTAAGTTTTCTCATGGTACATAGCAAAACCCAAAATTTTACGTCAGTTAAGGGCCATAATTCGTTGAAAAGTAAGGATATTTACCTATTTTCTGTTCAATCAAGTTCTTATCAATATCATCATTACGAAAACACGCCTATTCCAATATATAGAAAATTTCACCTCCAAAAAACTGAACAAAATTGCAGATAAAAAACTCTGAAATTTTTCATATTTTTACTCAAAACATAGATTTGGCGAGGCGGTTCTAACGAATACCCACAAGCTATGTTTTTGGGCAGAAATAAGAAAAATAATGTATACCCCTGTAAACCCCAGTTTTACCATATAAAAGTGGGGTTTAAGGGGGGTCAAAATTATATAGGTATGCTTTCGTGATGTGATGCACATAAAATTTGATCAAAAGCGTTTATTCTAAAAATATTGAAAGGAACCAAAAGCTGACGCCAACTAACGACATTCCCCCATTTACAACTCCCCAGTATGAATGCATGTGCAAAGTTCCAAAAAAGTCCACAAAAGCTTAAGATTGTTACAAAAGGGATTACATAATTAGAAAATTTACGAAAAATGCCGTATTTACCCGAAGTAGTTGAACAAACCAGCCTGAGCCTGAGCAAAAGCGGCGTCTGATACGGGTCTTCCTTGTCGATATACATGTACATATACAACGATTCCGTACTGAGACTGACCTCCGCCTTCGCTCTCCGCACATGCATGATATTATGTGATGTCAGCAATGATGTCCACCCCTATCACACCTCTACTCAGGCATGATTGTCTGAATAGTCAAAATAAATATTTTTGCTAGACAGCCTCATATCGATTGAATCCATTGTAGACTGAACAGACTCTCCCACACTATACTGTGGAAGAGTCCAATTTCAGTTTTAGGTATGTCAGCTATATTCCTAGAAAAAAAACAAACAAACAAAAAACAAAACAAAAAAAAAACAACAACAAAAAACGGCTTAACTATTTGCAAACAGTGGAGGCCTAGATATGCGGCGTCTGATCCGGGTCTGCACTGACTGTCAATTATCCTTTTGAGGGTCTCCAGACTAAAATGGGTTAGAATCAATCAATCAATCAATCAATCAATCAATCAATCAATCAATCAATCAGATTTTTAAAGCTACCAGGCTTAGAATAAACACCACCACACTATTAGATACATGTATTTGAAGAGTCGAATTTCAATTACATGTATAGGTATGTCACCTAACTATGTAATTTAGATATTCCTAGAGAAAAAATGGCTAAACTATATGCACGCAGTGGCGGCCCAGATCAGACGCCGCATTATGCGGCGTCTGATCTTGGTCTCCACTGCTTGTCAATTACCCTTTAAAAGGTGTCCAGACGATAATGGGTTAAGGCGACTTAGTACATGTACGTCTCGTAAGTATTCCGACACTTTGTACAAGGGCGATAATTTTAAACTTCCTGTTTGCTTTCCTACTTATCTTCCCTTCTGAAAATGGGTCTGCTCTAAAAGGAAAGAATTAGCTCATAAGGGGAACAAAATCTTTCCTGTTAGATAAGACTCCTCTTCAGGACGGAAGCAACCAATTTTGACAAAGAGGAATGAATTTTCTCGCAAAAGGAACAAATCCTTTCCTTCTGGAGAAGAGGCGGCAAAACAATTTTGTCAAGTGTTGAATCCCCTGTAAGAAATTCGATTTCCCGTAAAGGGATTTAATACATTTTGTAGATTTTCCGCCTCACCCCCGCACCCCCATGTCTTTTTGTGAGATCCTGTTTGCTTTTCTGCATCAAACCCCTTTAGAAAAGGGGTCCACTCTAAAAGATAAGAATTTGCTCCCAGTGGGAGCAAATTCTTATCTTTTAGGGTAGACCTCTTTTCAGACGGGAGGCAAAAAAATTTTGACAGAAATACCCTATCTATTTCCCTGACATGTGCAAAAAATAGTAACTTACTACTTCACTAATAAATATTTCTGGCATGACATTTTGCATATGTTTCCGTGCATGGACAAGAAATCGGCTGGTCAAATACATGTTTTTCTCCTACGTGATTTTGGAAAACTTGCTGAACATTTTCTTTCGATTAACAAATTGATTTATGTAGATGGATTAAAAGCAAATTTTCATCACAGAAAAACTTAGAATGTCAAAATATTTTGTATTGAGGCCAGAACATGAAATAAAGGTTATGTTTTGTAGTGGTTTTGGTTTACCACAGTGAAAACCACAGTAGGGAAGTCATCTTCAGGGCACATAGGAATATCAAAACGCCAGTACAATCGCACAGTTTGATTAGTGTCTTTGCTGTAATCGATATTACTGCGCCACTAACAACGCTGCGCAATGTATGCTCGCGTGTCCCCTCCCTATTCCTCATAATATATTGCGAAAACAGGGATATGTCTGAGTCTACATTATTAAGATTTTTAGGATTTTGTAGTTTTTGAAACTTTTTAGTTAAAGCCAGCGTACGACAAAACCTACAATAAGATTTGTGTGATCAGCGAAGACTCAGATCAGCCTGCGCATCCGCGCAGTCTGATCAGAGTCTTTGCTGATCGCACGTGCCTTCTACAGCCTCCGGGCTATTTAAAGTAGGATAAAACAGAACCTTTGCCATAAAGGGAGGATGAACAGGCCGATCTTAGTCTTTGCTGGTCACACAGGTCCAACTGTAGGTTTTGTCGTGCGCTGGCTAATAATTTTTGTTACTATTAGCAACCTTTTTACTATGTAAATCTATCTAAATGTGCTTAACAGGCAAAATATTGCTCATTTCCTGTACTATATAGTGAAAACGCTATAACCTACTGAGTTCTAGATGAAATGGGTACAAATATATATGATCCACCTTATGACAAAACCAACAAAATGGCATGTGCGTCCAGCGAAGACTCGGATCAATCTGGGCATCCGCCCAGTCTGATCAGTCTTCGCTGTCCGTATGAAGAAGGCCACTCATGTGGGTTGGGATGGTACAGCATGAAACTTCAGACCAGCATCTAACATAAAGGGCACGTATGAACTTCCATCCAGAGATTCAGTAGAAATAGCCTTTTAAACCAAAAACTTTACCGACGCCGACACCAACGCGGACACCATGGTGACTGCTATAGCCTATGATAGCTCTACCTGTACTTTCCTACAGGTGAGCTAAAAACTCTTGGCTTCTGTACAAAACAAGACAAAGTGACCAGTGGGTCACGTATGTCCCGGCGCCATCAGTAACAGACTCAATTTTCCCCCATGACCTTGAGCTCTCATATTAGGTAACACTTATAGCTGTATACCCTAGTAAATCCTGGTAATTACATGTAGTGTTTGGCAAAACATAAACTAAATCTGTCAGCAGGTCTTGATAACAGAACGTCTAAAACTTTGTGCTAAACTTTGAAGCAGATGTCCACTAATACTGTAGAAGGCCAAAACTAACGTACGTACGTATGTACATATGAACGGACACAAAAACGAAAACTATACATCTCGGCATGCAGGCATGCCGGGGTTATAAATACGTTGTGCGTCTGATCAGGGTCTGCACTATTTACTTAAATTACAAGAAGTTAAGGGTTAAATGAAACAGTCTTAAGTCCAAGTTCAAGACCATTTTCCCGGCCTACACTCAGAGACAATCGACCCACCAGGGCTGTCAGCGCTTTGATTATTTTGGTTTTTGTTTGCGTTGAGATTTTACGGCCCAGTCAACCCAATGGAGTCATGTCGTGCACAGCCAGTTTACCTAACCACACGTTTATTGGGCAGGCTTAGTCCTCTATGCGGTTAACCAAGAATGTGCACATTCTTTCGCCGGAAACTGACAACTGCCCTTCTTGAATCAGCGGAAGGGAGAGAATGACCGTAGAAAATATTTCATGATCAATCTCCACGAAAGAATGTTTCCGACCTCGGCGAGGTTGAACCCGCGACCTCCTGGTCTCCAGTCGGACGGCGCAACCAACTGAGCCACCGAGGCTGACTGAATATTTTAGTTGCAGTCCAAATAAACATTTTGTCAAAGTATCTTTATAATTTCTATCACTATATATGTATTATTTTCTTTTCTCCGAGAAAGCATATTTTGTTTATAATTTACTTCCATATCTGTTTGTTCTCAAAAATGTCCCTGAGGAATATATGCCAGCGAAATTCGAAAATTTTAGGATTCTCATTCTTCTTCCAGAGATGTTGGTCCGATAGTTTCTGGATATATCAATTTATTATTTAAACCATTTTAATTGTATAGATAGGGTGTTTGAAAACACTTTCCTTAAATGTAATGAAATAAATGTGACACTTCAGCTAATGACGCGGGAGCATACGAACCGCAATGTCAGAAAACGTTCCTTCTGGACATGTGCGCCCAGTGAAGAATCAGATCAGCCTGCGCAGTTGCGCAATCTGATCAGAATCTTCACTTGGCGCAGTTTGGGTAGCCAACGATGCAAAGTTTCGTCATGCGGACAACGAAGATTTAGATCAGACTGCGCGAATGCGCAGGTTGATCTGAATCTTCGTTGGTCGCAAATTTCAAAAGGTACATTTTCTCACGTTGCGGCTCGTATGAATCGGATGTTGTTACCAATTTTTACGACCACAGACAGTTTTATGGCATGTTTACAAACAATTTCTGGCAACAAATCTGTAACGACAACTCCGTAAATCATGTGACCAAGCGGCTCCAGACGACATTTGTTGTAGGGAGGAAAACACCTCATTTGGTCATAAAACGGTAATTAAATCTTATGTTCTGTTAATTCAGAAATTTCCCTGAAAAAGCATTTTTGTCTTTCATTTCATACGCTTAAGCAAATATACGTGTATTAGTGAGAAGTGGACGTTTGAGCATGATTCAGGGGTGCTCTCTCTCTCTCTCTAAGAGACCCCACCCTGCACCTGATAAAGGAGGATTTTTTGCGCTATCATTACGCAAACAGGCTTATTCAAATATATAGAAACTTACATCTGAAAATTTTCAGATAAACAACTCTGATATTTTTCATATTTCTGCTCAAAACATAAATTGTGGGTACTCGTTAGAACCGCCCCGGCGAGGCGGTTCTAATGAGTACCCACAATTTATGTCTTTGAGCAGAAATAAGAAAAATAATGTATACCCGTGCAAACCCCAGTTTTACTGTATAAAAGTGGGGTTTAAGGGGGTCAAAATTATATAAGCATGTTTTCGTGATGGAAACGATAAAGAACTAAAGCCGGAGTCTCAGTTTCTCTGAGATTCTTTATATGACAGTATTGTAGGATTGTAAACACCTTGCACCGGCTTCAGCGGAACTCAGATTTCAAAGAAACCAGATTGTGCTCCGTAGTCCCAGAGAAAACAAGCAAATTCAGAGAATTTATGTCCACCGCCATTTAAAAGTCCTTCAAATGTAGCCACTATTTTATACACTTTGATAGCTTTTGAGCACAAAAAATGACTAAGTTAAAAATGGGGAAATAACAAAAAAAAAAAAAAAAAAAAAAAAAATAAATAAATAAATAAAATAATAATAATAATAAAAATAAATAAATAATATACCAAAAGCACATGCATAGCTGAGACCATAACAAAAACACCTGTAAAGTTCCAAAAAGATCAGCCTTGAAATGTAAGAGGAGTTGCAAAGTTTCAAACCGATCGATTAAAACCCGTATGATTAGTTGCGCATTCAAAGAGATGTACTATCAGAGGTGGGGCGGAAGCACGGAAGAACAGAAGCACGGAACCACGGAAACGCGAATATCACGTCTCCACGCTTTTCTCCGAAAAGGCGGGTATAATAAAAACAAAAACAACATTACGATGAAGTAGGGGGAAATTTTAATGGCCGTCACACGGCACTTAAGATCGCTGCTGCAGTGGTCGAATAAAATCTATAAACGTTGCACTTGGAATAATAATAATAATAATAATAAAAAAACTTGTAATTTGCAGGGCTCCATACGGCCCCTAACATCAGCTAGGCTTTTCCAAGAAACTAGAATGGATTTGATAATCCCAAGGAAAATAAAAATAAAAATAAAAACCACTATGATATGGGGAGACGTTTAACGCTGCCACACAGCACTTAACTCCGGCTGCAGTGAAGTCAAAATAAAATAAAAAAAAAGGTCCATAATTTGTAGCCTTATGACTTCCAGGTGGACTTGGTCCATCTAACAGTTTCAAAGAACTCACACCATACACAACTTCATAGTGTCATATAGCTAGTCGGCGAGACATCTTACGGTCCGGGTCGATGTATGTTAGTGTCAGTCCTGTATTCGATTCAGGCTATTCCGACCGACCGACCTGAGCAAACAGTGTAGACCCTGATCAGACGCCGCAGAATGCGGCGTCCGATCAGGGTTTACACTGTTTGCAAGTCATCCAGGATTTTAGACACATCAGCTTGTAGTAAAATAGATTTATCCACATTTTAGGACGAATATGGTAAGAATATAAGGTGTCCGACTACTAAGAGTGAATACGGTAAATATCAAAGGAACGTAAATTATGGGTACCGTAGTTACCCTAAGTATTCGGACACCTAAATTCCTTATAACTCCTTTCCTAACATTTAAATATAATTCGAGGATGCATCTAAACTTTTCTGGATGGGTGGCAAACAGAATGGATCCTGATCAGACGTTACGTTCTGTGGCGTCTGATTTGGGCCTATATTGTTCGCTCAGGACTGCCTGTCCTAACACTCAGGTTATATACAATATTTTATATATCACAAGGCTTATCAAAGAATCACATTGTAATAGGATATGGCTTATGACAAGACACATATCAGTCTATGCATTTCGCACATTGAAAGCAGTATCTTCTCTATATAAAAAGAGATGTAGATGAAGGGTCGAGAACAAGTGTCTTGACCAGACTGTACGGACTGACAGGCTGATCTGGATATGTTGTGTTCGCATATCAGATAAGGGCCTTTTGTTCTCATGTTATGGTTATTTTCCTTAGCCCGCGTCAAGCGAGAAAGTTCCTGAACATGCGCAAAAGGCGCAGACACAGATCATCCTGCGCATGCGCAAAGTATCAACCGGGCCTTTGCTCTCCAGTCATACATTCTATAGTATCCAATGATTCTGTTAGCGGACAGTGAAGGCCCTGATTAGACTGCGCATCCGCGCAGTCTGATCTGGATCTTCGCTGTCCGCATATGCCTAAGACAAGTTTTCGCATGGCACGACACCCATGGTGTTGCTGTTTCACATAGAGAAAGTGATGATGGATCCGAACTTTGATGTGCTGTACCAGGGTCAGGTAGTCAACAATGTCAGTTTATGTAAACACTGAGATTGTAAACATTACTTCATGGGTGAATATAGACTCATTGTATTTTTATTTCATGCCTGTTTCGTCCTGGGGGCCTCCCGACGAATGTAAGTACACACATGTATCCACATTACACACACGATATCCTTAATATGCCAGTGTAGAATTCCTACTGATCTATCTTTTTGTAAGTCGGTAAAAAATTTCTATTCTCATTAATACAGTATTTGGGGACGTTTTTACGCAGTCTCTCTTGCGTCTTCTGAATAGTTATTGCAAAGTCCAAATTAGCGAGTAGCCATTATTTTCGTTGCGTTGACGGGACTTGCAGTCAGATCAAATAAATTATATCTACAAGTATTAGATTTTTCAGGTCTTTTAGCTTCAGCAATTGCTTGTAAGCTTATGCCGCACATGGTGGTATATGTATGAAGATTTATTGAACAAACCTAAATGATTCCACTTATTATCCGAGTTTTGGTCCACTCAGAACTGTCAACGTGTATACAAATAATAAGTGCCACGGACTTCTATGACAATAATTATTATTATCCTGTGAGTTTTTCAACATTTTAATTGAAGCATATCGCTAGATAGTGTTACAAATCTGGTTGCGCGCTTCTGCACGCTTTCCAGTTCTTCCTGACTACACCTTGGGGTCCAAACTAACTGTCTTACTCCAGGACTGGACGCGCCAATCCATTGTAATGTCCTTTAATGTCTTGGTGAATTCTCATAATTGTGGCAGCATAATTTTGTTTGAGGGGGCAATCGGTTTGGAAGCGAACGATCTCGTTAATTGTATACCCGAAAGAGGCCATAATTAGATAATAAAAACACTTTATTCTATTCTGTTCTATTCGTTATCAGATGCACGCCTACTATGTCAACAGTCTTGGTAGTTACTTCCGCTTAAACTGGGTTCGGTATATTTCGTTTGTTTGTGTTGAGGTTTTACGGCCAGTCAACCCAATGGGGTCATGTCGGTCCGTTTACCAAACTAACCACACTTTTACTGGGCAGGCTTAGTTCTCTAAGTATTGTGCACATTCTTTCGCCAGAAACTGACAACTGGTTCGGTATAACTCCTGTATTTGATATGTGGTTAGCACAACTCCAAAATTTGACCCGCAATAGTTACAAGTTTAAGCTTTTCAAAAATACTTGTCATCTTTCCAGCCCTTTTTTCAATGTAGATTTTTTTTTTGGTAGGAACACTCTTAGCTGTCAAGACCCAGTCCCACCCAGCAAATTTAGTGAAATGGTATCTGACCTTTAGTCCCGTCTCTGTTAAGGGGATTTGCGGCTCAATGATACCAGTCAAGAATTTTAGAGTGTAATTTTGTCCATACCGTCTAATCATGAGTCATTCTTTCTATGCAGTTGGTGCTAAATGGAAAATAAATTGAAGATGGATATTATCAAGTAAATGAAATTTATCAATAAACTATTAAAAACAAACAAAAATAAAGTACCAAACTAACAAACTTATTAAAATAGCACATTTTCGTTTTACGTCATGGCTAACGTCAGGGAAATGGACACTCATGTCATCAAATGTTAAAATGGAGTCAGACAGCGTTGTAGGGCGACGCTTCCACCCTGTGACTTTGATGCAATTTAGTTCATGATTTTCCTCCATTGCTTATATAGGATTGCTGTGTTAGAAGTATCTGGTAAAATGCCCTTTCAATCCTGATTTTATGCCCCGCCACAAAAAGTAGCGAGGGCATGTTATGCGATACGAAATTATGAGTGTCCGTCCGTCCGTACGCAAAAATGAGTATTTAGGTGGCTGTATTTGACGGATAGTTTCAATGTATTTGAATGGGATTTATTCCGTAGACATACAAACCTTGCATTGTGTGGCTAAAATCGACTTGTTGGGCTATAAAATAGTCTCATAAGTATCAAAATTACTCTGGATAACCAAACAAGTACCCAATCGTTATAATGTCCTTCCGTCGTCCGCCTGATCGTTTCAATGTATTTAAATGGGATTTATTCTGTATATACATAAAAATCTTGAAATGTGTGGCTAACAATTGACATTCGGGTTATAAAATAATCACTTCCGTCCGTCCGTCAGCGCTTCCATCATTCGTGTCCGCTCTATAACTCTGATACCGTTTGAGATATTTTCACGAAGCTTCATACAAATATAAATCACTATGAGACGATTGCAGAACACATGAACCGTAACTCTGTCTAGTTTTGGAGTTACTGCCCTTTGAACATTGAATATAATCATTTCTACTATGTACTCGTGTCCGCTCTGTAAGTTGAAAATCGTTAGAGATATTATGAAATTTCTCACAAATGTAAAGCACCATGAGACAACGTGCAGAACACAAAACCCGTAACTCTGGTTAACCTACTTTTGGAGTTGCAGCCCTTTGAACATAGTAGATATTGAAAATAGCCATTTTTTACATGCCTGAAAAAAAGGAAACAATCACGTTGAACATTTTAATCAAAATTAATACAGGCTGATAAGTTTTAGGGAAAGATTAATGCACCTTCCCTTTGATTTTATTTTTGACAGGGTTATGCCACTTGCTTGATGTAAGTGCAGTGGCGATGCATGGTGCAGCGCTTTAATTCCTTTTGATAGATTATTGCCAGATATGTTGACTGAGTTACCGGTGTACCTAACAGTATGGATGTTGTATAAGCGTCTCAGTTTCTCACTGTCACCATGTTTGAATTTTATAGTTTAGCACCCATTTGCTGTTAAAAGGGGCATTAAAGATATTTAATTACTCGGTCTCTTCATGTTCGTATCCATCTTTTTATGACCTACCCCTAATATGAATTTCCATTTTCTAGTATAAGTATGGCCGGAGTATCAAATACTTCAATGATTGTCTTCTGTTAATTCAAATTCATTTAGAAGTTTTGGAGCTTACCATAAACATTGTCGTGTACATGATAGCAAAACATCCTAAGCTTAAGTGCTTGAAAGATCTTACCAAGTCCATACAGCTCACCCTCCCGTCTTAAGCATCCATGGTCGAATTCTATCGGTAGTTTAAAGCATTGGCCGAAAAGATCGACCAAATAAAGCCCCATTCTATGAATTCCTACCCTAAATCGGTCGATTGTTTATAATATTTGGCCAAAACGATCAACTATAACAGGCCTAATCAAACTAGCGCCAAACCGACGTTGGCCGTTTTGACATAGGTCCGAAACGACAAAGAACCCGCAGGTAACAGCTTTTACCCAATGTACAGACAGTGCAAAGTATTTTTCGGCCCTGACGGTGCTTACGTAAAGAAATCAAAAGCTATCAATTGTATGGTGCCATCTTTCATGAAAAACTAATTTTATATGGTATCAAATGAATAAAAGCAAGGCAGAAAATATTTTCGTGTTTTTTTTTTTTTGTTTTTTTTTTTTTTTTTTTTGCTACAAGTAAGCATACATAAGGTTGCCATTTTTGTTTGCACCAAAAGACAATTTATAGGTATAGTTCGCAGACACTCGCTCTCGTCCGCCGAAAACGGAAAGCTTGCAAACATTCGCGAATGTCCACGAACACCATTCACAAACGTTTTGTTTTACTAAATTAGGCCAAGGATTGTGTCCAATAAAGCAGAACACTCACGGACATTTGCAAACTTTCCGTTCACTTGTGACGGTTGTCGGCTGGCGTAGCGACTGTCCACAAACCATACCATCACGAAAACATACCCTATATAATTTTGACCCCCTTAAACCCACTTTTATATAATAAAACTGGGGTTTACAGGGGTATACATTTTTTATTATTTCTGCTCAAAAACATAGTTTGTGGGTACTCGTTAGAACCGCCTCATCGAAGCGGTTCTAACGAGTACCCACATACTATGTTTTGAGCAGAAATATGAAAAATATCCGATTTTTTTATCTGAAAATTTTTATATTTTGATGGTAAGATTTTCAGTATATTTGAATATGCGTGTTTTCGTAATGAATGAGCTGTCATTTTGGTGCAACCAAACTGGCGGCCTGTTTGAATAAAAGTTATGTATGCTTGTTTTGTGGCAAAATTATTAACAGTTCACTGTATTGATATTATTTATTCCAGCCGATGTAAATTTATAAATATTGATATGATTTCTTTGGTCTAGCATAAAGTCTCGTGAACGATAATTTGAACGACTACTCTCTAATTTTAGGTCACATGAGAGTTAACAATCAAATGCTCAGAATGTGAAAAATAGATTGTGAAACACCTTCCCGATCTGACTGATTTTGGGTTTAACTCTGAGCGCATGCGTACTATAATGAATAAACGTTTTTTTCATGACACGATTCTATTATAGATACATCTGGGATTTCTTTCCCAAAAACATTATTGCAGATGACAGATCAGACAAACATCTAAACGTATCAGTTCTGATAAGAAGTGATGGTGTAATAAAAGGGCATGCTCTTTGCCAGCACCAATGTCTAGACGTAAACTCAAGAGCATTATACAATTTTTTTTTTGATTTGGGTTTTACGGCCCTTTCAAGAATATTTCACTTATATCGAGCCGATCGTTCATCGAAGGTGGGCGAAAACCGGAGTACCCGGAGAAAAACCACCTGACCATCCGTAAGCAGAATTTGGCTTTCCCACATATGACCCGAGCTAGGCTCGAACCACAGCGGTGAGAAACCTAATGGATTAAGAGTCAACTCTCTTATCCACTAGGCTACGGGGGCCCGCCATTATACAATTTTAGTCTGGAGACTACCAAAAGGGTGATTGGCAGACAGTGTAGACCCAGATCAGATGCCGCAAACTGTCTGACCAGACTCTTCACTGTTTGCAAATATTTAGCCATTTTTCTCTGGGAATAACTAAGTCACAAATCCTGACATACCTAAAATTGAAATTCGACTCCTTCAATATATATGTGGGAATGTAAGAAGGAAGGAGGGGAGGGGTGGGGTGTGTAGTGTGTGTGTGTGGGGGGGGGGGGGGGTGGGGGGCAGGGTTCGGTCTAAAATGGGTTTGTCGAATCGCAACGTCATAAAACTAAAGAGGATTAAGTCGAACCGCAACGTCATAAAACTTAAGAGTATAAAGTCGAACCGCAATGTCATAAAACTGAAGAGCATTTAGTCGAACCGCTGCGTCATAAACCTGTAGAGCATTTAGTCGAATCGCAACTTCATGAAACTAAAGAGCATATAGTCGACTGATTGACTGATTGATTGAGTTGAGGTTTTACGGCCCAATCAACCCATGTCGAGCGCGGTCAGTTTACCTAACCACATTCGAAGGCGCACCATCCGACTGAGTCACCAAGGCCGTCAGCATATAGTCGGACCGCAACGTCATTAAACTGAAGAGCATTAAGTCGAACCGCAATGTCATAAAATTGAAGAGAATTAAATCGAATCGCAACGTCATAAAACTGAAGAGTATAAAGCCGAACCGTAGCGTCTTAAACTGAGGAGCATTAAGACGAATAGCAACGTCTTAAAACTGAAGAGCATTCAGTCCAACCGCATTGTCATAAAACTGAAGAGCGTATAGTTGATTGACTGATTGACTGATTTAGTTGAGGTTTTACGGCCCAATCAACCTCTAGGGGTCATGTCGAGCACGGTCAGTTTACCTAACCACACTTTTCCTGGACAGGTTTAGTTCTCTGAGCGGTTAAACAGTACTTTTGCACATTCTTTTGCCAGAAACTGACAACAGCCCTTGTTGAATAAACAGAAGGGAGAGAATGACCGTGGAAAATATTTTATGATCAATCCCCACGAAAAAATATTTCCGGACCCGGCGGAAATCGAACCCGCGACCTCCTGATCAGCAGTCGGACGCGAATCCGACTGAGCCACCGTATCCGGCAACATATAGTCGAACCGCAACGTCATATAACTGTAGAGCATAAAGTCGAACCACAACATCATAAAACTGAAGAGCATAAAGTCGAACCGCAGCGTCATAAAACTGAAGAGCATAAAGTCGAACTGCAACGTCATAAAACTGAAGAGCATTACGTCGAACCGTAACATCATAAAACTAAAGAGCATAAAGTCGAACCGCAACGTCATAAATCTGAAGAGCATAAAGTCGAACTGCAGCGTCATAAAACTGAAGAGCATAAAGTCGAACCGCAACGTCATAAAACTGAAGAGCATAAAGTCGAACTGCAGCGTCATAAAAAGTTTTTGTCGTAACTACCTATGTCTAAATATTTCACTTTATTCAGTGCTTTAAAAAAAATCCATAATATTGATTTTCCCTTTAGAAAAATTGGATGCAAATTATGGAAAATTGATAGGGTAGGTTGTTTGTATGCAGGTTTTAATAAATTCCACTTGTTCTATATTTCTAGTGAAATTTTCACAAAATCGTTAAGGAACGTCAATAATCTAAAGATCAGTAAAAGCAAGATATATTTTATAATAATAAAAAATACAAAACATAAAATACAAAATACAGTTTACTATAGAAATTGCATAAGTCAGTCCCATTTTTGGCTGCAGAATCAATTTTAGGGTCAATGTTTGAAAACAGTAAAGAATCGAAGCATTGACAGCACTGGTGGGTCTTTTTTCTTTTAAGTAAGTCCCCGTTTTCCCAGCCTACATTCAGAGACAATAGACCCACCAGTGCTGTCAGTGCTTCGATTCTTTAAAAGACTGTCTGTTGTTTCATTTAACTCTTAACTTTCTGTAATTTAAAACAGTGCTGACCCTGATAAGACGCCGCGTTCTGTGGTCCGGAGTCTGATTTGTGTCTGCACTATTTGCCTATGTCCCATCCAGGTTTTACAGATAACCCTGTATACATGTACATGGCACTTTGACGTCACAGCGACAATAGCGCGGCTAAAAATAACCGTTACATGGATTTTGTACAAACGCGCGCTTTGATTTCATTGGTCAATGATAATCATGTGGACAACAACCTTGAGAAATTTTTGTGTATGTATACGTTGGCTAGATTGTAAACAGTCGGCCCAACAATCATTCCTGATAAGGATTTTTCCACTCATAAATTAAATTCTTCCCTTTAGAATTAAACGCCAAGCCAAAATCGTCTGTCCAAAGGATGTCGAAAGCACAGTAGATGCAATCAAAAGCAGAGACATAAGTCGCTAGGTAAAAATAATACTTGCATCTCCCCTCGTTACTGTCGTTACCATCAGAATCAGAATCAGAATATTGTACTGGTGATACAAGGGCCAACGATTGCAAAGACTAGTCTCTAGATCTCACAAGTGATGTGAATCTAGCGACAGGGTCCTCAGAACTTTCAGCAGAGGAGATTGTAGATGCAGGGGAGTGCATTCCAATCCCTAATGGTGTCTGGGAAGAACTGCACTTATAAATGTCAGTTCTAGCATATGGCACTTGAAATGCCATTGGATGCTGATTCCTGCTGTGCCTATTTTGGGGTTGAAGGTCGTCACAAGGTATACCGTCTTCGTATTGTGATGGAGTTACGATATTATGACGTCATTAAATACTAAAAAAGACTTCAAATCTCAAAAAAATATTTTTCAGTCATTTTTACCAGACTTGAACGAAACGCTCATACTTAAAATAAATTTTAGGCACATTATTTACAAAGCTTTACTTTTTTCAATTAATTCACAGTCATCTGCTTTTCTCGTTCTGGTAGAATGAAATCTTGAAATTCATGGATGGTATTCTGTCATTTTACTAACTTTAATCTTTACCATTGTCTGGGCAAATTCAGCAGACGACAATGAGGCCCTCCCAGGAGGTGTGGGGGTATCTGTTCCCTTGTTTCCCTGAAATATTTTAGCATTTTCCCTTGTTCCCCCAAATCAAATTCTTAAATTTTTATGTTCCCTGCTCCCCCACATTACTTTTGTTCCCTTCATTTTTAGACTTGCGTCCCCCTGATCCCCTGAAATAAATGACATTATTGCCCCTGTTCGCCGTGGGAGGGCCTCACAAATTGAGAATAGTTTTGTTTTATCCTATTTTTCCCAGAAAAAAGGCTTTAAATGTCATGCAAATGTTCTCCTTGGGAAACAATTTGAATGAAATGTCAAATCCTGCTTTCTGGAAAAAATACGAAATACATTTCAAAATGTCGTCTGCTGAATTTTACCCAACAACTTAACCGTTAATCTGGGAGACAAGTTGCATGAATTACAAACCCCGTTTTCTGGTAAAAAATCCGACAAATATTTCAAAATGTCGTCTGCTGAAAAATTAACCCAGCATCCTACGCATTAATTTTCTGCCAGCTGGTGACCATCCGATCACAGACTGGGTCAAATTCGGAGTCAGTCAGTTTTTGTCCTTAGAGGGTCACAAACTTTGATCACCTTTCGTCTCTCCTGATCCTATTAATCAACCATTAATAAACAATTGATGTGTTGACAATGATCTAAAAGGACTATCAACACTTCAGGTGTCAGTCGGCATGTGAAATGGCATATTAACTCCTCGAAATGATGTCTTCATCCGTAATAAATTGGACCGAAATGACAAAATTCACCCATTTTACCATCAAAGCGCTTGCATTGTAGCAGACGATAGTCTTATTTCTTTTCTTTAATATATTTCAGAGAAAATAAGACTTGGAATTTCATGTGAATCGTCTGCTTGGCAGACAATTCACATGAAATGTCAAGCCTTTTATTTAATGAATATAAAATAGAAAATAAAACTTATTTCAGTGACGAGTACGAGTATAATTCAACGGATAAAGTAATTGATCACTTTGACTTGATGACTGAAATATTGTTGACAGGGCCGTTAAAGCTCAAAACAACAATTGTCGGGACACCGCAATAAACCAGACTGTACAAATGTTGCGTGCAGTATCTTGCACAGTATTAATTATAATACAAATAGCAACAGAATAAAAATAATCAAAGCACAGAGTACTGACGGGGCTGTTGCCTGAAATTCTATAGGCCTCTAGAACGGATTGAAATTTACGCTGAAATTTAAAAAAAAAAAAAACAAAAAATAAAATAATAAAAAAAATAAACTTATAGCGACAGCCCCTTTTCGGTGGAAAATATCCATTTTTGTGTTTAGTAGGACCGCGGCTGTGGTTACACTTTTTACCGAACGCAGTAGGTTTGGCGCGACTTACTAGATTTATCATTTTCGCCAATATTGTTCTCAATATGATTAAAAATCTTATTTCTTCAAAAGTTTGAAGTTTTTTTTTTTTTTTTTTTTTTTTTTTTTTGTATTCGCTTATCATAACCATCAGAGTATATAAGGCTAATATGTTTGAATGCAGAGCTTAGCGTTATCAGCATTAGCAGGGAACTATCTGTTAGGTAGTTATTAGATTGGTAATTACAGGAAAACGGATTGATGAAATGTGGTATGTTAAAACTTGTGATGGTTTGGCAACCACCCCAAAAATGTACAATGTATAACAATACCCCGTCACTATCGCCAACGGGGTATATAAAAAAAAAACAATCAGGGGACATAGCTCTAACGAAAATTTATAATTATAATCCAAACCTAGGCCTAATCAATGTGAAAAAGTGCATTTATTACTGATTTCAGATGTGTAATATGAAATTTGAAAAAAAAAAAAAAAAAAAAAAAATCCTCAATTTGTTCACAAGGTATGAAGCAAAATCACATTTCTGACGTCAACCAAGGGCCAAAACTCTATTGAAAAATAACAAAATTGGGCCCAGATCTGCTAGTTATCCAAATCAATGCGTATAATTATACACTTTGGTCAAAATCCACTCATTTGTTCCCAAGACATTAAACAGAAAGGAAATTTTGACATCAAACAAGGGCCATAACTTTGCTTGGAATTTTTCAGAATTTTCCCAATTTACAATCTCAAACCAATCCGCATTAATATCAATGCCTATGCAAACTTTCAAGAAAAGCCAACAACAAAAAAAAAAAAAAAAACTGCCCAAGTTACGTGTAGAGGGCAGAAATGAAGCCCGGCTCTGGCGGACTAACGGACACTCGAACGGAGTAACATAATACCCCTCCACAGTCGAGTGGAGGGGTATAAAAATGAAAATTACACCAGGAAAACATGCCTTTATAATTTTAATCGCCTTAAACCCCACTTTTATAAAGTAAAACTGGGGTTTACAGGAGTATACATTATTTTTCTTATTTACGCTAAAACTACTAGTTAGAACCGCCTCGGCGAGGTGGTTCTAACGAGTACCCACAATCTATGTTGTGAGCAGAAGTATGAAAATATCAGTTTTTTTTTTTTTTTATCTGAAAACTTTCAGTTTTGTGTGGTGAAATTTTCAATATATTTGAACAGCCATGTTTTCGTAATGTCAAAACTGACATTAGGTCAGCTTATAATAGATGTATTACGACAACTGTGTATCAATAACATAATATTAAGACAAAACTTGCCATATTGCCCCCAGCACTTTGATCACTTGTTCATTCATCATTACGAAAACATGCCTATTCAAATATACAGAAAATTTTACCACCAAAAAATGAAAATTTTCAGATAAAAAAATCTGATATTTTTTATGTTTCTGCACAAAACATAGATTATGTATACTCGTTAGAACCGCCTCGACGAGTACCCACAATCTATGTTTTGAGCAGAAATAAGAAACGTTATGTATACCCCTGTAAACGCCAGTTTTATTAGATAAAAGTTGGATTTAAGGGGATCAAAATTATATAGGCATGTTTTCATGATGTTATACACCCTCGCCTTTCACTTATTTACATATTAACACGATTAATCTACTGTATATCAGGGCGGAGCCAGACGGGGTTCGAGGGAGGTGGGGGCTGGGGTTTGAGGATCAGTCATATCCTTCTTTGACTTAAAACTTCTTTTCGTGGGACATATTAGAACCGTACATTTGTACGAGTCCACACTGTTTGCTTACTAGGTTAATAAGTACAGCAATTTGAACAAATCGACATCCCTAAGAAATTTGAACCCGCTATGAAAGAATCTGATCCAGCATTGTATGTACCCTAGATATTGGGACTGACAGACAGACAGACAGACCTGAGCAAACAGTATAGACGAAGATCAAACGCTCTACACATCATTACGAAAACACGCCTATTCAACTATATTGAAAATTTTACCACCCAAAAATGAAAATTTTTGAGATAAAAAATTTTGATATTTTTTCTTATTTCTGCACAAAACATAGATTGTGGTACTCGTTAGAACCGCCTCGGCGAGGCGGTTCTAACGAGTACCCACAATCTATGTTTTGAGCAGAAATAAGAAAAATAATATATACCCCTGTAAACCCCAGTTTTACTATATAAAAGTGGGGTTTAAGGGGGTCAAAATTATATAGGCATGTTTTCGTGATGTCTTATCGTTTCATCGCCACATTTACACATCCGAGGGTATTCAACTTTACATTTTTCAACACATTATAACTTTGGTCTTTTAGCAATATGGAACCAAACAGCAGATTTTTTTTCGAGTAGTGTAGATGCAGAGGAGACGGTTTATCGGGACCAAGACAGTTTACCGTTTTGATTTTGATTTTTTTACCAAGACCGCTATTCGGAACAATCGTTATGTCCAGCTTCAAAGATGGACGAGTCCTTTTCAGAAACTCAGGGGCGAGCAGGTAAGCTGTCTGAAAAATTAGGGTAATCACGGTACCGAATTACCCTAGGTATCAGAACACACAGGCCCGGGCAAAAAGTGCAGATCCAGATCAGACGCCGCTTTACGCGGCGTCTGATCAGGGTCTACACTGTTTGCCACTCATCCAGCAGTTTTAGACCCATCAACAGGAGTTCAGCTTGTAACTATAGCACAAATTAGATTACAAGTTTAGGATAATCACGGTAATATGATAATGTACAGACGTATCGTCCGAATTCCTATACCCATCGTTCTGCCTCATATAAACAGGAGTTTCGACATTTCAAATATATTTTCTTATTTTTCCACAGAAAATAAGGCTTCGCATTTCATCCAAACTCTCCTTACTACAAACGATGTATGCAGCATCTTGCACAGCAGTCGTGGTAATTATTATATAAGAAAAGAAAGCAACACAATGAAAGACAATTTGTATAGAAAGTCTTGCTTTACTGATGTAATAAATATTAAAAGTGTTAATAATACTAATTTTCACCTACAGCGTGCTAAAGTTTAAATGTATGTGTGATGGAATATTAAATGTGATAACCCTGGCTGGACTGCTAGAGTACGGATTAGTTGCGTAGCCAGACCGAAATTATTTTTTACTCACACCCAGGAAAAATCTTGAAAAACTATGCCTAGAATCGCCTCTAAAATAGGGGCTACTCTTAAAGGAAAGAATTTGCTCCCAGAGGGAGCAAATTCTTTCCTTTAAGAGCAGCCCCCTTGGTCAAAAAGTAAACTATTTATGTTAATGTCACTTTATTGTAAATATTTTTCTTACGCATGCTACGTACATGCGTATTGTGCGTTATGTGCGTTACGCTAATGCGTATGGTGATCGGGAGCTTCGAGTTCTGAATATACAATGAGTGCTTTTGGTTACAGTCCGCAAGTTTATTTGTTTGTTTGTTTGTTTTATTCGGGCTTTACGTCGCTTTCAACAATCTTTCAGTCATATCGCGACGGTGTCTGGATGTGGCAAGGAGCTCAATGCTCTCTTTTAGAGTGCTGCCTCACTGAAATATCACGCCCCTGACACTTGACATGATATTCCACCCAGTCACATTATACGGACACTGAGTTGACCAGTTCTGATTCCTAGCTCTACTTTCTTAATGCTGAGCGTCAAGCGAAAGAGCGCTAGTACCATTTTTGAAGTCTTTGGTATGACTCGGCCAGCATCGAACCTGCAAAATCCCGGTCACAAAGCGGGTGCTGTACCAACTGAGGCACTGTGCCGGTTTTTGGCAAGTTAAAGTTAAAGTTTTCAACTTTGGAATCTCTCTAATGTGTTCGACACCGTCCCATTTCAGTGGGCGGTTTGATAAATAGAAAGTTTCCTAAACTTCTTCTTAAATAATAGAGACAACCATAAGGAAAAATGATTCATTTAATCAGAGGTTCTTTTTCTTATTTTCTTTCTATCTTTCTTTCTTTCCTTTCTCGCTCTCTCTCTCTTTCTCTGTGCGTGCGTGCGCGCGCACGTGTGCGTACATGCGTGCTTGTGTGTGTATGTGTGTGTTTAAAACATTGCTTTTAATTTAGTTATCTCGTAGCAGAAACTTGAAAGTAGTCATTTTCTGTTTGAGCTTTACCTTGTCTTTTTTATTTATTTAATTGAAGGGTAAATTTTAAAACAAACGCATATCAATATTATTCTTGCCAGAAACCACAAACGTATTCACCTTTACCACTCTCTGAGCAAATTCAGCAGACGAAAAATTCATTACATTTGTCTTATTTTCTCAGAAAATAGGCTTTGACATTTCATGTAAATTGTCTCCGAGACAATTTGCTTGAAGTATCAAAGGCTATTTTCTACAAAATAAGAAGAAAATCAAAATGTCATCTGCTGATTTTATTTTACCCAAAGGGCTAAGCGGTAACATCCAGCGGAAATAAAGTCGTATTTTTTTTTCATTCATAAAAAAAGTCAAAGGTAGATAATGAAAGGTTGTGCAAGGTATTCAAAGGACGCAAAAAACACTAAATAATTACCAAATATTATCAGAGAATAAGATCTTTAAAATTCAGAATGTTTCATTAAGCATAACACTTTGATCATTTGCTGAAGGTGGGTTTAAATCATCAGCCGTCTGTAGATAAAAGAAGAAAAAATCATTTAAAACAAGTGGAAACTTTCTAATTGCAGTATCAACTAAACGCAAAGAAACGAAATACCAGAAACCCTGAGTTCTTTTTTAATTAACACATAGCATGCTGGGTAAAAAAACTAGCAGACGACATTTTGAAATATTTTTTCTTATTTTTCCAAGAAAAAAGGATTTGACATTTCATGCAAATTGTGCATAAAGTGTCAGATCCTATTTTCTAAAAAAAAAAAAAAAAAAATAATAATAAAAATATCATTAGTTTGTCGTCTGCTGAATTAGCCCAGAGACTAGTAAAGTTAAGTCACTTCTTGAAAAAAAGGAGTGAAAATAAGAAAGCAAGCGGCAAGAAGACTCGTAATTGGGACTTAGAATACGTAAAAATACCGATTTTATCAAAGGCGAAGTAATCACTCCAGTGTGAGAGTCGGTACACTCCATTAGTCAAATCACAGGTAGGATGGACGCTTTACTATCATAAAAGCACGAATACCTGGATGATGATGCGAGCTTCCTTAGATGAAAGTTTCGGACAACCTGTGACGAACATAACAGAGTGACCAGTCCACGATATCTGTGTTCTTATTCACTGGACGTATTATTTTGGAGTGTTACATGTAAATGATATTCGCACTTTTAATTTAAAATCATAAAAAAATGTGATAATTAACTATAAAGCCACGTGTGAACAAAAGACATTGATATTATACTATGTAATATTTAATAATAAAAAAATAAACATTTAATACCAGTGAGATATAAAAAATAACTATACATTTCGTGGATTGTATTACAGAAAAAAATCAAGGAAAAATAAGATATACATAATACTGTTTATCCCAAATTTATTTTTATCAATATTATGATATGTGAAAAACACAGTAATGTGGAAATGAAGATGTGTATTCATTCACGAGTGCAACATGAAATTACATAAAAACACTGTAATTAGAACCGTCTATTTAGTTCTTTTATTCACAGACGCTGTTGCTGGATACTTTGGGTAAGTATTATGAGTTTTTTTCATTTGTCATGATGAATTTAATATTATCGTGATATAGCAACATTTTAACCCGTTGTTTTTATGCCGGGTGGACTATTTGATCTCAGCTACTTGGATATGTCCGTTTCCAGTAGCAGGGATGTCTGGTTACTTTTAATTTTTTAAGTATTATCATGTTATATATATATATATATATATATATATATATATATATATATATATATATATATATACTTAGTGCAAGCAGTGTAGACACTGATCAGACGCCGCATTCTGCGGCGTCTGATCTGGGTCTACACTATTTGCCAGTACCCGTTATTGGACGCTAGACATGCAGGGGTTATGCTGAGCCCCGCAAGCTTCGGGGCCTATGCGAACAGTAAAGACCCAGACAAACCAGCGACACCACACAATCTGACACATAATGATGATTTGGTGTTTTACGTCCCATTTAACATTATTTAAGTCATACTGAGACAATGGGAGGATGATAATGAAAGGCCGTACCGTCATGAACTGGATTTTGCCTACAGGGGGATTCCAACCCCGGACATCATGATCCGGAGTTGGGAGCGCGAGCCACTTGGTCACCCGGCCACCCACACGCTGTAATCTGATACATTACGTAACCCATAAAGTGCCAAGCAAATTTGCAGCAGATGACATTATCATTTTTTTTTAGTATTTTCAGAGAAAATAAGACGACGTTTCATGTGAATCGTCTGCTACGTCAAATCTTGTTTTACTCTGAAATATATATACAAAAATAATACTAATAAAATAAAAAATCACAATGTCGCCTGTAGCAATTGTGATTGGCGCTATAACCCATTTATGCCTAGTGTCCCATAAAAGGGACATTGGCAAACAGCGTAGACCCAGATCAAACACCGCAGAACCCGGCGTCCGATCTTTGTCTACACTGTTTGCATGAATTCACAAATTCATTACGAAAACATGCCCATTCAAATATACTGAAAATTTCACCACCAAGAACTGAAAGTTTTCAGATAAAAATTCTGATATTTTTCTTGGTCTACACTGTTTGCATGAATTCACAAATTCATTACGAAAACACGCCCATTCAAATATACTGAAAATTTCACCACCAAAAACTGAAAGTTTTCAGATAAAAATTCTGATATTTTTCTTGGTCTACACTGTTTGCATGAATTCACAAATTCATTACGAAAACACGCCCATTCAAATATACTGAAAATTTCACCACCAAAAACTGAAAGTTTTCAGACAAAAATTCTGATATTTTTCATATTTCTGCTCAAAACATAGATTGTGGATACTCGTTAGAACCGCCTTGCCAAGGAAGTTCTAACGAGTACCACCAATCTATGTTTTTGAGCAGAAATAAGAAGACTGGACTTTAATGTCAAACCAATAAAAGATAAAATGAACTGGGACACAGTTTGGTCTACACTGTTTGCATGAATTCATAAATTCATTACGAAAACACGCCCATTCAAATATACTGAAAATTTCACCACCAAAAACTGAAAGTTTTCAGATAAAAAGACTGGACTTTAATGTCAAACCAATAAAAGATAAATTGAGCTGGGACACAGCAATTCCTACAAGATCTTCCGATTCTTAACTTTCATTCCTGTTCCTCTTTCTTCTCTGTCTCTCTCTTTCATCTCCTGTACTATCTTTTCTATCTCTTTTCTCCCTCTCACTTGGAGACGAGACAAAATGACCCGCAAGGGTTGACGTGTCGTTAAACCCCAACACAATCAAATCCTACAAATTCCCATGTCAGCCAGCAATGATTGATGAGCATGCGCAGTTGCACAGGCTGATCAGAGTCATTGCTTTGCGCTCTATGGGTAGCTAAACATCCACACTTTCTTTAGACGGACGACAGAGGTTGTGCTTGAACTGTGTGGATGCTCAGACAGACCCGAGTCTTCGCTGGGCGCACAGGCAATCTTGTAGGAAATATTGTGCCCCGGCTCAAATCATTACGAAAACACGCCTATTCAAATATACTGAAAATTTTATCACAAAAAAAAAAAAAAAAAAAAAAAAAAAAATGAAAAGTTTCAGATGAAAAACTCTGATATTTTTCACATTTCTGCTCAAAACATAGATTGTGGGTACTCGTTAGAACCGCCTCGGCGAGGCGGTTCTAACGAGTACCAACAATCTATGTTTCGAGCAAAAATAAGAAAAATAATATATACCCCTGTAAACCCCAGTTTTACTATATAAAAGTGGGGTTTAAGGGGGTCAACATTATATAGGCATGTTTTTCGTGATGGTCACTATATGATTTTCGCTTTTAGAGAGAAAAACAGTTACTTGAATTTTTTTTATATTAAATTTTATGTTTTTTTTTTATTTATTTAAACTAAAACGTTTCTGTACCTCAATAATAAAATTTTAATATTACTATCCAAATAATAGTCGTAATCGTCACACTATATAAGAGTACTAACGAGATAAACAGTCAACATTCTTAATACCGACACTCGATACAACGACAGAAGTCGTTATATGATCCTTTGCTCAGTGGGTGACAGTTGATCGGAAATTATGCAATAACATTGTTTTTAATGCTTCAGGAAACACATATTTTTGACTATGTTAGAATCACCTCACTAAGGCGATTGTAAGAAATACCCAAAACATATGTTCTATGAGGAAATAAGAATAAACAAGGCTTTTCCTACATACCATTTTACTTTATAATAGCAAATTCGTTTTAATGGCAATGTCATTGGGAACAAATACTGTTGTTGTAATGAGGATTCACTTATTTTCTTATTTCTGCAGGGTATCATGCATTGTGGGAATTCATAACAATAGCCTCGGTAAGGCTAACAATAGCCTTTGTAATGCGATTCTAATAAAATAAGTTTTCAAACAGAAAAAAAAGAAAACAAAAGAAAACAAAAAAACAACAACAACAACAAAAAAACATCAGTTCTTTTTGATTGATAAAAAATGCTGCGTATCAATTCACAGAGGCGGTTCTAACGAGTACCCACAATCTATGTTTTGAGCAGAAATATGAAAAACATTAGAATTTTCAACTGAAAATGTTCCTTTTTTGGTTGTAAAATTTTCAATATTATTTCAATAGGCGTGTTTTCGTAATGGTTTTCAATTATTATTTTTTTTGCACATTTCCTCCATTTTTAGGTGGAAGACAACGTTTTGGTCCCTTTCTTCTTCCCAATACAATAAACCCATTATGAAAAGGAATCGAACTAAAACCAAGGGGGAGTACATTCATCCCTTTTAGAGCAGATCCCCGTGGGATCATTTTTTCTCCTTATAGAGAAGACTCCCTTTCAGAAGGTAGTAAAACAATTTGCAGTGGGCCTGGATAGCGCAGAGGTATGTCTCTCGCTTTTCACCGCTGCGGCCCGGGTTCGATTCCCGGCGATGCATGTTGCAGGTTAGTGGTCATCCATCCATGATCGATGGTTTTCCTCGGGTTCTCCGGTCTATAAGTTCACTGAGCTTTCTTAGTCATTGTAGTTTATATTTTTTAACGCTTAGCTTTCTAGGTAATTTCAGCAGACAAAATTTTGAAATATTTTTCTTATTTTTCCCCAGAAAACAGGTTTTGTCATTTCATGCAAATTGTCTCCAATGGAGACAATTTGCATGAAATGTCAAATCCTGTTTTATGGGGGAAAAATAAGAACAATGTCATCAACTTTTCGTCTGCTGAATTAGCCCAGAGAGTGATAAGGGTTAAAACAATTTTCGCAGAGTTGTCTACCCTGAAAGATTTTATCAAGATGTTACTATATGTACATCAACAACACAGTAACAGCTGACGTTCAGCTTAAAAACCGGCCTCAGTTAGATGCGCGTCCGACTGATGATCAGGGGGTTACGGGTTCGAACCCCGCCGGGTCAGCACATTCTTTCGTGGAGATTTGATCATGAAATATTTTCTACGATCATTCTCTGTCTGCCGCTGATTCAACAGCATTTAAATGGCAACGATATTCGGAACAAATGCTGTCGTTATAACGAGGGTTCAATGTAATCTCGTAAGGAGAAAATTTTGCTATATTTCGACCGATAGTATGGATATTTATGTTCGCTTACCGGGGTAATTTTTTTCATAATTCTGCAAAACTACATATATCATATGCATTTTATACACAAAGGTTTAGTGAAGAAGAAGAAGAAGAAGAAAAAACAAAAAAAAAACAACAACAAAAAAAAAACAAACAAAAAAACAAAAACAAACAACAACAACAAAAAACAACTGCAAACACAAATACGCAGCGAAACGAAATTGGGATGACTGTATTTTTCTTATAAAAGTCATTTTATTAATAGGAACAAAATGTCTATGGCTGTGCTCCTTAATTGTAACCACGGGAGCCTGGGCACAAGAAAATGAAAAAAAAAAAAAACAACAACAAAAAAAAAAACAAAAAAAAACAAACAACAAAACAACAACAACAAAAAAAAAAAAAAAAAAATCAGTGTGCAATTCACAAAGAGAGAAATCAAACCCAAACATGAACATAAATGCAAACTGCAGCAGCCTCATCGCAGTTCACAATTGCAGGATGACTCAAATACTGACTGTGCGAAAAACCGCGTAAATCCAAATTTCGCGGAAATGATATCAAATTTGTTTTCTGCGGGAATCAAAATTTCGCGGTAATGCTGTTAAGTTGTTTTTTTATGTACCTTATCCGCAGATCTTTTGCTCATTATGTTTTTCACTGATCCGGGATAGTTCAGCTAAGATGATTTTAATGATTGTAAAAATATTAAGTACTTTTTTTCTGCACTGTTTCCGATTTTTCACCAGACCATATCTTCAAACAAAACTCTTTAAAAAATATTGAACCGGAACGCAAGAAAAAAGATTCATTTGTCATATCACCACGAAAACATGCCTATATAATTTTGACCCCCTTAAACCCCATTTTTATATAGTAAAACTGGGGTTTACAGGGGTATACATTATTTTTCTTATTTTTGCTCAAAAACATAGATTGTGGGTACTCGTTAGAACCGCCTCGCCGAGGCGGTTCTAACGAGTACTCACAATCTATGTTTTGAGCAGAAATATGAAAATATCAGAGTTTTTTTTTTATACGAAAATTTTCAGTTTTTAGAGGTGAAATTTGCAATATATTTGAATAGGCGTGTTTTCGTAATGTGTGGGAATATTTCTTAATTTATTTAATATAGTGATTACCTGGCGTCATTGCCCTTATATGGTACAAGGGCTCTTTCCTTTTCAAACTATATACAAATTTGGAACCGAAATTTTGGGCAGGTCTTCGAGTCATACCGCTGACTCATGCTATGATGACGTTACACGCATTAATTTGGGACATGTACGAAAAAAAGGACACAGTAGCTTGTTTGAACAGAGCAGAAGTGACTATAATAGTCTGTGCATTTTCAATTTGATAAGCATCTTCGCTGACCTCACGAAAAAAAATGGACTGAATAATCTAAGCAGCTAAATGACCCTGAACAGGTTAATGGGCAGGTTAATGGCATTGAACAGACTGCACAGACTGGTCAGGGCCTCAATATTCGCATGTGGTAACCAATATAATTTGGTTCGCAACTTGAGAAAACGTACCTTCTGGTATATGCGCCAGACGAAGACTAAAATCAGCCTGCGCATCCGCGCAGTCTGATCAGTCTTCGTTTGTTCGCTTGAAATTACTTTGCACCCTTGGGTATTCAAAATGCGCACAGTGAAGATTCTGATCAGACTGCGCGAATGCGCAGGCTGATCTGAATCTTCGCTGAGCGCACGTCCCGAAAGTACGTTTTCTTGACGCTACGGCTCATCGCGGACCCGTTTATTTAGAGTTCGCACCTCATTCCCGTATTTAATCAACAGAAATCAACAGTATAAGAATAAATTCTGTCAATCATTCAGTTTACATTTGATAGCATGCAAAATTTTGAATAATTTCTGCGACACCTTAAAAGTCCTGTAATCTTGTTCTCAGATAAGTATTCTTTTAATCTTTTTGAAACGTTTCTTGAGACTGAAGTGTGAAATCTGTACCATTGCGTACACCGGGATTAACAAATCTAAAAATCGCTGCTGCGCAGTATTTAAATTTCAAGATTTAGTAAGATTTACTGTCGGAATAAGTTAAGCGCAAGTTATGGAACCTGTTTACTTTGTGATAAATTTACCAAAAGTAAAAGGACCAAAGTTATTTATGTGACGGGCATTAACTGAGCTCAAATGTTCTAATTGTTGCATAGGAGCATTGTGATTTTATTTATTTAAACGGAAGCTATACGGTGAATGTACATCTACGAAATTTACAAAGTTCTGTGTTATTTTTTGTCAAAAAGTGAATTTCAAGTTGTTATCCATGGGTATATTTTATAAAAAAAATGTAGATTCGCTTGTCGACGTTTATAAGGACAACCATAGCCCTTTCACCCCTGAGCTACTAAAGTGGTCTCTTCCATCTTTGATTTAGGACGCATCCGCTTTTGCAAATAGGGATGTCAGTCAAAATAAAAAAAACATAATGGCAAATAGTGAAGATCCTAATGAGAAGGCTCATTATGAGCCGTCTCACCTGGATCTACAATGTTTGCAAAAGGGCTTGCGTTGGTCTACTGGGCCGTAAGGGTTATAATACATCCAGTCGCTCAAAATAGATTCATAATCTAGTCGCTGAAAATAGATCCAGCTGCTTAAAATAGATCCATAATCAAGTCGCTTAAAATAGATCTAGTTGCTTAAAATAGATCCAGACGCTTTGCGGTCTCTTTTGGCGCATAAACCCGACCTTAAATTCATGGAAAACTCGAATAAACAAATAAATAAATAAATATATATATAAAGATAAATAAAATCGTTCTGTTAATTAAAAACAAATCTGTATAGACCAGAATACAGATTTGTTATGGTGAGCTACAATTTCAGAATTAACAGTCTTCTCTTAATTTCAAACTGCTATATTAACTATTGGGACGTTTTCTTTTTTCTTTTTAAATATTTGCTCATCCAGCTAACTGAGGTAAAATACCTGCTTATAACTTGGTTTCAGTCTTCTAATTTCAGCAATAGACTATTTAATGGGCTGGGTACACTAAATAGATTTCCTGTATTTTTTACGAGGGAGATGACTTCTGATTTCCTGTTTACTTTCCTGCTTTCTAAGCCCCTTTTGAAAAAGGTTCTACTCTAACAGGACATGTTTATCCCCTTTGGAACACATCACGAAAACATGCCTGTATAATTCTGACCCCCTAAACCCCACTTTTATACAGTAAAACTGGGGTTTACAAGGGTATACATTAATTTTCTTATTTCTGCTAAAAACATAGATTGTGGGTACTCGTTAGAACCGCCTCGCCGAGGCGGTTCTAACGAGTACCCACAAACCATGTTTTGAGCAGATATATGGAAAATATCAGAGTCTTTTTATCTGAAAATTTCAGTTTTTGGAGGTGATTTTTTCTATATATTTGAATAAGCGTGTTTTCGTAATGAAAATCTGTCCAATTAGATTAGGCCCCCTTTTCAGAAGGGAGCACTTTTGAAACAGTTTTTAAGATTTACTTTTCTTCAAAGTGACCCCAGTAGCATTATAATAACAGCACTGTCAATAGTACTAAAAGCTGTATATTATTCAAATTAAAGTCGTACATGATGTCATAGAATAGTGCATTATACATAAAAATCTATGTAGTTTTTCACATGACAAAATTCTTAGACCATTAAAAAATCCACTAAAATTGCCACTATGTATGCTTTTTCGAATCGGTTTTCGAAGTTGTGTTCAGCACAGTGCACACTTTCATGTAATAACTATTTTATTTATCAATCTTTAGTATTATAAAAATCTGAAAATTCTGAGAAATTCAGTCATCGCATGCACAAATAGCTATTCATGTATTGCTAAAAACACGTTTATCTTATACATGTATGCGGATAACATATGTGCAGATCAGCCTCCCATTACGAAAACGTGCCTATTCAAATATCCTGAAAATTTTACCACCAAAATATGAAAATTTTCAGATAAAAAAATCTGATATTTTTCTTATTTCTGCTCAAAACATGGATTGTGGGCGAGGCGGTTCTAACGAGTACTACAATCTTTGCTTTTGAGTAGAAATAAGAAAAATACTGTATACCCCTGTCAACCCCAGTTTTACTATATAAAAGTGGAGTTTAAGGGGGTCGATATTATATAGGCGTGTTTTCGTGATGGTATTTCAGATGTCCACTCAGGATATTCGTATCGGTTTACAAAATCAGTGCATCTCGCATTTACCCTAGGTATTATGACAGACAAACCTAAGCTAACAGTGCAGCCTCTAATCACTGACAGCTGGTCAGGAGGTCGCGGGTTTGATCCCCGCCGGGTCCGGCAACATTCTTTCGTGGAGATTGATCATGAAATTTTTTTCTAGGGTCATTCTGTCCCTGCCACTGGCTCAAGAAGGGTGGTTGTTAGTTTCTGGCGAAAGAATGTGCACAAATACTGGTTAAACCCGTAGAGGACTAAGCCTGCGTACGAAAAGTGTGGTTAGGTATACTGACATGTTCTAAATGACCCTAATGGGTTGACTAGTCCGTAAAACCTCAACGCAAAAGAAAAGAACCCTCTCAGAAATCATCCTGGATCCGCCCCTGATGACTAGAATAAGAATTAGACAGAATATGTTCCATGTTACAATGTTGGAATCTTCATGTATACTTGTACAGGGAACAAGAGTTTCTGGCATTGATTCTGTAAGCAGTGTCACAATTAATTAACTCGTTTTTGATAGCAACAATATGGTTGTACATACCTGTACCAGCTAACATGTATAAACACAAAGAAAAACATTGACTATTCTAATTACTGAGTATACTAATTATAGTCTCTCTCTCTTCCTCTCTCTTTCTCTCTCTCTCTCTTTCTCTCTGTCTCCAACACTGACAAAGCCCAGTGTGAAAGCGATAAGTCGAACAATAATCTTTACCGCCGTCTCTGCAAAATCAGCAATGACAGTTTGATGATATTTTTCTTATTTTTCCAGGGAAAAATAAGAAAAATATTTAAAACTGTCGTCTGTTGATTGTTTTCCCAACACGCTAAGTTTAACTTCCCTAAAACTGCGGGACGCATGTGTTACTGTATCTAATATTTCACAAGTATTAGCTTTCACAAAAAGCTTGATCTACGCTCAGCGTAGACCAAACTTTTTGTGAAAGCTAATACTTGGCTATAATAACGTTGACGTCCATGGAAAATAGCACTGGGCCAGTCCATGACCTTTCATAGAGTGCTTCCGGAGCAGTGGCAAATTCTAAGATTGTCTACGCCCATGGATGTGGACAATAAGGCGATAGAAAGCGTATAGGCACCAAAATAAGCCTTAAGCTACATGTAAAAGTGCGGATCCAGATCTGACACCACGTTTTGAGAAGTGGACTTCCACATGGAAGACCTCCGCACGGAGAAAACCTCCACATGGACCGAATAAATACATAATTATGTTTTTACCACTATGGAATCTGAGGGCGACGGTTGGGATCCCGTAAGGCCCCCTCCCCAATAATTCGTTACTGACCGTTCCAAGGTGGCACTTTCATTGTGGTACTTTTTGTTAATTGTTATGTAGTTTTCATCTTCTAATGTTTTTTTTTTCTTTTAATAATTATGTTAGTTTAAGATATATTCAGTAAGTTTGGGTAACAAAGTTGTCACCTTTTAAGAAAAGAGTCGCGATCTGTTCACTTTGTAGATACTATATTGTAATTGTCTGTCTTTCCCTTTGATGTTTGGGGCTTGGTGTGGGTCTGATTGTACCAGTTCCTGAGTTCTCTTATTTACAATAGGAATTAAGGTGTCCGAATATTAACCCATAGTAGACTAATTAGACTCTCCCTACCTATATATTGGAAGAGTTCAATTTCAATGTTAGGTACGCCCGGCTATGAAATTTAGATATTCTTAGAAAAAAATGGCTAAATCATTTGCAAAACGGCGTAGACCCTAATCAGACGGCGCGTTCTGTGGCGTCTGATCTGGGTCTGCACTGGTTGCCAATTACAGGGTCTCAAACCAAAATGGGTAAACGGTAAATCTGGCAGTTCAGTCATTTTCTCCAAATTTAAAGTTACTTCAGCCAACGAATACTGACAACGACAACAAAAACAACAACAATAAATAAGTTAATAAATGAATAAATAAATAAATAAAGTGAAATAAAAATAATGATACTAAAAAATCCAAACACACCCTCTTTTTAACCCTTGTCATGCTGAATAAATTAAGATGTCACGTCACGTCCACTTCTCATTGTCAGCCAATCAGATTATTTGATCCAATTTGTTAATATAAATTCAACTACTGAATGACAAACAGTGCAGATTCTACACTGTTTGCAAATACAGGGCATATCCGGTTTCAGTAGGACAAGGGTTAAAGCGTTGACTTCATCAATACATGTTCAAGAGTACAATTAATGATTGGTCTTTCCGCAGTCTTGCTAAGAACATTCAAATCAGATTTGGAAAACATTTTTTTTTTTTGTGCAGAGGTTAAAAAAATGTAAGTAACAACATCGTGGCACAAATTCGTTTAACCTTATAACAAGAGTTTGTTTGACTTCATATTTCATTAAACATATACAGTTTTTTTTTAATCTGATCACTTACATCTCAGATATTTTAGAGTTTGGGAATCTGTCTGATGAAAATTTATCACCTTATACCACTCTTTGGGCTAAATCAGCAGACGACAAATTTATGATATTTTTCTTTTTCCCAGAAAACAAGATATGAGATTTCATGCAAATTGTCTCCATTGGAGACAAATTGCATGAAGTGTCAGATCCTGTTTTTCTGGGAAAAATAAGAAAAAAAAATCAAGATGTCGTCTTTGAAAATATTACCCAGAGTGCTAAGGTCAAAACGTGGAACCATATTAACATATTCTAAATTTTAACCATAACCCTTAAAGTGCTAATCATAGCTACAGCAGACGACTTTTTATTTTTATTTTGTGTATTTTTCAGAGAAATAAGACTTTGCATTCCATGCAAATCGTCTGCCTACGATTCACATGAAATGCCAAGTCTTATTTTCTCTCATTACGAAAACATGCCTATTCAAATATACTGAAAATTTCACCACCAAAAAATGAAAATTTTCACAAAAAACAAAAACAAAAAAAAACTGATATTTTTAATATTTCTGCTCAAAACATAGATTGTGGGTACTCCTTAGAACCGCCTCGGCGAGGCGATTCTAACGAGTACCCACAATCTATGTTTTTGAGCAGAAATAAGAAAAATATTGTATACCCCTGTAAACCCCAGTTTTACTATATAATAGTAGGGTTTAAGGGGGTCAAAATTATATAGGTATGTTCTCGTGATGGAATAATAATAATAATAGAAAAGAACAATAGACGTCGTCTGCTTCAAGTTTGCTAAGCGCTTTAAGGGTAAATAAATTATATCAAAACAAGAGCTGTCAGCAGACAGTATAGCTCGCCTGGAATTGGGGTGATATTGGAATGTCAGGGTGCTCTTTAGGACCAGTCTGATCTGGGTCTGCACTGTTTGCTTAGGCCTATCTGTCTCAATACTTAGAATCATTATGGTAAGAGGAAATGTTATGGGATTTTAGCTCTTGATAGGATTTCTTGTGCTATGGTTTGGTCATTTGTTGTCATGAATTTGACATTATCAGGGATGAGTTATAAAATTTCTAAGTCTGTGACCTTGACCTTGAGGTCATAGGTATGGGTGGGGGTGATGATGAATAAAACTTTGGACCTGTATCTGTTATCATTCCAGATATAAACCAAAATCTATCATGGTTTGGAAAATATGAGCTTTCAAAACACTTTAATATAAAATTTCAAAGTTCTTAACTTTGACCTTGAGGCTATGGGCAAGGGCAGTGAGTATTGCTGAATAAAACTTTGGACCTGTATCTATCATCATGTCAAATATGAACAAAATCCATCATATGGTTTGGAAAATATGAGCTCTTAAAAATCTTTAACATAAAAAAAAAAAATCTAAGTCCATGACCTTGACCTTGTGGTAATGGACTGGGATATTGCTGAATAAAACTTTGGAACTACATGTATATCTATCATCATACCAAATATGAACCAAATCTATCGAACAGTCTGGAAAATATAAGCTCTTAAAAAACTTTAACGTAAATGTGGACGCCGACGCCGACGGCAACGCCGGAGCCGACGCCAACGCCAACACCGACGCCGTGGGTAGTGCAATAGCTCTTCCTAGACTTCATCCAGGCGAGCTAAAAAGGAATTTTAACTCCGTATCTGGGTCAGAATGAGAGTATTTTTTCACTGGAATCGCCTGAGTTATAACACCTGGTTATGTGCATTCCAACAGAACATCGTTGAATCAAATTTTAAGAATCACTAGAATAAAATAAGAAAAAGTCTCTAGAATATCCCCAAATGTTTGTTTCTTGAGAATTTCCTAGGCAGTCAAAAAACGAGTTTGAATCCGCCATCGGTTTTCGAGTCATTGAAGTTTTAGCGTAAATCTTACTATATCATTTTCATTATCATTATTATCATCAACAACAACATAAAAACAACAACAGTTGTAGTAATAGTCGCCTGCACATTATCCTCGCGATGGGGTGCAGTATATCTATATACAAAGTATTGAGCCGGAATTTGAGAAAACGTACCTGTCTGACATGTACCAACAACGAAGACTCAAATCACATTACGAAAACATGCCTATTGAAATGTATTGAAAATTTTAGAACCAAAAAAGGACAATTTTCAGATAAAAAAATTTGATATTTTTTCATATTTCTGCTCAAAACATAGATTGTGGGTACTCATTAGAATCGCCTCGCCGAAGCGGTTCTAACAAGTACCCCAAATCCATATTTTTGAGCAGAAATAAGAAACATAATGTATACCCATGTAAACCCCAGTTTTAAAAATGGGCTTTAAGGGGGGTCAAAATTATATAGGTGGTATGTTTTCGTGATGAGGAGCTATGACATTAACATGCAAACTCTTACTTTTTATTGTATCTCTGTCTGTCCCAGATTCCTGTCTATGTCACAGTGTTTAGATTCCTTTATAACACGCTAGAAATGTCTTCATATCGGCCACACCACTCATCGATTCACTTGATGAGCACAGCAAACACTGCACGAGGTGCACGGACTGTGTCTTGATAGAATGACAATGCGACCGGTTTGTAATTGAGTGGGTGTTCAGTAATGAACGTTTGTATTGAACAGAGTGCTGTATTTATGAAAGCGGTTATTTTATTGTTGATTTTAAACACACATTTGTTTTGTTGTTGTTGCTGAATTCTAGATTTAGCAACACACCCCAATGGCAAAATGCTGAAATTTGATCGTAAATAGATAGATAGATAGATAGATAGATAGATAGATAGATAGATAGATAGATATCGATTGATTTTAACTGTTAGTGGAGTATTCATGAATGCATCATCATCATCATCATCATCACGAGGAGGAGGAGGAGGAGGAGGAAAACATTCTTTAAGAGTAAGGCCTTCCTTTTGATACCAGGGAAGCAAACTTTTTTCTGATGCACTGTCCTCTTTGAAAAACTTTAATTTTAGAGAAAATAATTCTTACCATTTCATGTGAATCGTCTGCTTGGCAGACGATTCACATGAAATGTCAATACTTATTTTCTCTAAAAATATATAAAAAATCAAAATGTCTTCTCCTGCAGTTCTTATTGTTGCTTTAAGGGTTAAGAAAATCAAAGCAGGTTATTTCGGACAAAGAGGTTATAGTCTTGCTTACAGTGAAAGGACACAAATCAGTTTAACTGCTTATTTAATCAAGGCGGACAATCACCTGATTCACAATTGGTAGATCTACAATCTCACGTATTTTGTTGTTGCTTTATCTCCGATTCGGGGTGAGTGTTGCAGGGTTTTTAATACTTTTTCAATGGTTAACGGAGATTACACCTAGTGTAGAGTAGCTGGCTTTTTAACCCTTTCTCTCTGCCATATCCACATTAACCCATTTATGCCGAATAGACTCTTCTACCTTAGTTCTTTGAACAGGTACTTACTTTTAGAAAAAAAAAAAGATCGGTTAATATAAGCCTCTTAATGGCAACCTGTTTATGTTTTCTACTGTTAACAAAAGTACAAATCAACTTGGCAAACTAAACGACTTTTATTAGTAGTTGATGCATATTTACGACGAATCACTCGAATCACCGCATACATGACATTTTCATTATTTCCGGAAAAACCCGAGCTCTACCCTATATTTTTACCGGTAAAATAGCTTTAGAATTTAAACCACCAAGAAGTCATATGATGGACATCCAGTTTTCCAGAAATAACTGTCTCGTTTCAATTGGCACTTGATTAATCATCCATTGCGAAAACCGGTAGTCCATCCCGTCACGAAAACATGCCTATATAATTTTGACCCCCTTAAACCCCAAATTTTATATGGTAAAACTGGGGTTTACAGGGGTATACATTATTTTCCTTAATTTTGCTCAAAAATATAGATTGTGGGTACTCGTTAGAACCACCTCGCTGAGGCGGTTCTAACGAGTACCAACAATCTATGTTTTGAGCAGAAATATGAAAAATATCAGTTTTTTTTTATCTGAATATTTTCAGTTTTTGGAGGTGAAACTTTCTATATATTTAAATAGGCGTGTTTTCGTAATGCCAAAATTTTACGTGGTAAAAACTTTTTCAGAAATGCAGTCATCCGGATTTTAAATTTTATTCCAATAAGTTAGCTGATAAAAATTTCCCATATGGTCTAATATTAAATTGCCGTTGCCTTTTTGTATTGTTAAATGCAGTGAAATCAGACAAAAAAAAAAAAAAAAAAAAAAAATAACATTGGACCATATTTGGAATATTTTTATTATTTAACTCACCAAGATAGAATTGAAAATCTGGAGGATTATAGTTTTGAAAAGTATTATACCATTACAACATTTTTAGATTGGACATCCGGTTTTCCAAGAACAACGGAAACATCAAGTGCGCATTGAGACGAGATGAACTATAGTGTCCGTTGTTTATTGATTCGACATAAACTATGAATGAACATAACAAAACCAATGTCGTCTGTCTGTCTGTCTGTATCTCCCCCACCATCTCTCTCTCTCTCTCTCTCTCTCTCTCTCTCTCTCTCTCTCTCTCTCTCTCTGTCTGTCTCTCTTAAGTCGGACCAGTCTCTACTCTACTATTCTTTGCTCTATAATTTCAGCACGGTCTATGAAAGTCGGAATAAAGAAAACTAACAGATTTGTTTTCGATTTGAATTCACAGCCAAATAACTAAGATATTAATGATGATTTAGGCAAGAAAAAAATATCTTTGATGATCTTAGAAATAAATGTTGAAAGACACAAGAGGAAAAAAGAGAGAAAGACTCGATGGGTTCTGTGTAATCTTCGCATCAGTGGTTAATATAGCATAATTATTTCCAATCTTTTGCTTCATCTGTGTGATTTATTGATAACAAACTGTCTGGATGAATATACCAAAATCTGAACCCTAGTCCTGCTGAACCCGGATATACCCTGCCTTTGCAAACAGTATAGATCCAGATCAGTTGGCTTCTGAAGAAGCCAACTGATCTGGATCTGCACTGTTTGCCATTAAGTATGTGAATTTAAAGCAATAATTCGGATCAAGTAATCTGATTGGCTGACGATTAGAAGTGGGCGTGGCATATTAATTTATTCAGCAGGACAAGGGTTAAAAAAATCTGCGAAACTGTTGTACAAAAGAAACCTCAGTAAATCTTCGATGACTCGAACACGGATGGCTCGTTTACCGCGGCTAATTCGAACTTATTTTTTAGCCCTTGGAAATTGTTCCGATAGCTCAAGAAAACAATTATTTAGGCTTCTCTATAGGAAATTTTTCTTATATTATCATGAAAAAGTATGTTGTGTGAACCAATTCAATTCGCCATATCGAAGCGATTCTAATGCCTCATCGAGGCGATTCTAATGAGTACACTCAACATAATATTACTATAGAAGATCGAGAAAAAGTCCCTAAATTATCCCCATTTGCCCCTGTCCTGGTGCTATGATTAACCCTCGAACTGCTCATGTTTGGAATAAATTTCCATGGCACCAAAGATGATTGAGCCATTGAAGTTCGATTGTAAGCGTTGTCCGAAACACCGATGTACAAATGTACAACGAAAACGCTTCAGTGCAACACCTGTAATTTAGGGGAGGATTCAGAGCGGGTTTGGGGATGGGTGGGTGTTAGGGGGTGGTTCAGTCGAGCCCCTTTGACACAAAAAATCATTTTCATGAGAAATTTTAGATAAATCCGATAAATTTGTGATAACCAATTTACCCTAAATATTCACACACCTTACTCTTTTCCTTATACTTCCTCTTCAACAAGTCCATTTTACTACCTGTGAATGTGTGTAAAGTTGCTGAATGAGTGGCAAACAGTGTAGACCCTGATCAGACGCCGCGTTCTGCGGCGTCTGATCTGGGTCTACGCTGTTTGCTGAGGCGTGTATTCCCGAACACATAGAGTAAGTAGGTAATTCGATCAAATCGAACTTCTCATAAATCATCCTGGATCCGCCCTGCATAATTAATCGATGAACATCTTATTAAAAAATCGAGCTGTGTACATGCATGTTCGATTGAATAATTAAAGTGTTATTTTGATTTTATTTCATGAAAAGGACAAAGAAAAAAAAAACACTTCTTGCATTTAAAAAAAACTCCTTTTGCTGTTTTTTGAGCAGTTTTAAGAACTTATGACGTGTGTCCATGAAAGACTCGGATCAGCCTGCGCATTTCACACAGCCTGAACAGGGTTCTTTATTTATCAATATAGTCTGCCTTATCCGATGGTTCTGTAACCGGAAAACGAAGGTCTTGATCAGACCTCGCGAAAGCGCTGGCTGATTTGGCCCTTTTTTCTTCAGCATCGAGACTTTTTTTTTTTTCTCGGCTTGCTGCGAATATATCGAAGATAGACGATTATTTCTTGTCAATGAATTTGTAGAGGAAAAATCTCAATTAATGTTGCAATTTTCATTCATCAAAATATCTAAGATAAATTGCGTATATATACATGCTCAACTTTTTAGACTGAATTTAAGGAATATGGGTACACTTGGTTAGATTTATCGCCTTTTTCGCCAAGGCAGCCAACTTTTCGTGACTCTCTGTTTGTTTTAACTGCACGCCAGTCCGTTCTGAAAGTGGGTCTACTGTAAAAGGAAAGAATTTGCACCCTCTGGGAGCAAATTCTTTCCTTATAGAGTAGATCCCTTTTGAGAGGGGTGGGGGGGGGGGGGGGGGGGGGTAAAAATAATTTCGACAGAGTTGTCTTTTCCCTGAAAGTGTGACAATTCCACTTAAACCAAACCGCATGCATTCTTAGCCATCTGTACGTTTAATTGCAATTTTCATTTTATTTTTAAACTTGAAGACAACATTTTTTTTCTGTACCGGTAATTTATGACGAGGCATTTAAGACATTTTGTTGAGCAACACAAAAACGTGTCAATTTATATGTTGTTTTATTACCTACATAAAAGCGCATTTATGATTACATGGTGATAGACAAGGGGATGCTTGTCAGAATAAAATGCCATCACGAGCAAAAAAGTACATCTAATTACATGGAAGAATTACTCAAATTGAATATCAGATAATCAAGGGATTATAATACGTTTTTTTTCCAGGAACTATCTTATATAGTGATAACAGAGGATTCTAGACAAACAAAACATTGAAATGAATATTTTCTTAAGATAAAATATATATTCAAGGATGTAATTTGAATCGTATCACAGAGACTGTTTTGATAAGATAATAGAAACTTCGCGCGATTTCGTGGAAAAATATTGATCTAAAATGCCATGTTTATTCTAAGTAATCGGACAGATAGGTCTAAGCAAACGGTGTAGATCCAGATCAGACGCCGCGTTCTGCGGCGTCTGATCAGGGTCAACATTGTTTGCCACTCATCGAACAGTTTTTAGACGTCTGCAGGTAGATAAAAGGACTTGTCCACAATTTAGAATAAGTATGGTAAGGAGTTTAGATGTCCGAATATTTAGGGTAAATATTGTATTACACTGGCTTTAAAATTTAGAGTCCAACTGATATATGCCGCTTCACTGAAAAGAAGACTTTAACGGATATAGAATATACCTATATCAACATGCGCATCGACGCAATCTAATCAGGATCATCTCTTTTCTCCCAAGGAAGCTTGTATAATGTAGAATCTGACAGGAAAAAAAACCCCAAAAAACACGAAGACCAAATCAGACAGCGCACATGCGTACGCGAATCTCGGCGTTCTTTCTTCGCATATACGCATGCTCACGCGAATCAAGGTGTTCTTTGTTCGAATATACGTTAAGACGCATTAATAACTAGAGCTGCTCTAATAAAAAGTATTTTTTTTTTCGAGTTAGGGTATAATGATTATAACAATGGAACATTTCCAGAAACTTAACAGAATGTATCTTGGAACCGGAAAGACATGATGTTCCGTAGACAAAAAATGAGAACGCTGAAGAAAACCTAAACCTTTGCTGCATAAATTCTCGGACAAAATAAGACTTATTACTGTATTTAACCTAACTATTCGGACATACTGACATGGACAAACAGTGCAGACCAAGATCAGACGCCATAGAACGCGGCATCTGATCAGGATCTACACTGTCACTCATCTACCAATATTTAGACACCGTTTACCAGGTAGGAAACTAGACTGGTTCAAATTTTAGGACAAGTATGGTAAACACTTAATGTGTCCGAATACTTAAGGTAAAAACAATAGACTATTCGTGTTTTTAAGGAAAATGCAGAACAGTCATATGACAGTATGGATTAATGACTTAAGGGTTATTGTGTAAGGGTTGTATTTTACGTTACTGGACAATGCCATGAATTAATAACTTAGTTAGATATGCGATTGCTGTAATTTACGTCACTGGACAGTAGCCGTAAAGGGCAATATCTATATTTGCAGGGGAGACCACTTTTTCATAACTGTTTTGTCTCCCTTCTGAAAGGTCTACTCTAAAGGAAAGAAATTGCTCCCCTCGGGAGCAAATTCTTTCCTTTTAGAGTAGACCTCGTTTCAGAAGGGATTGGTGAGCAGAACAGCAAACAGGTAGTGACAAAAGTTATCTACCTGGTAAACCAAATCGCAGAAAATATACAAAGTGTATTCAGTGCCCTAGAAATTTAGTGTCATTGCTGTAATTTACGTTACTTGAAATGATCTTTTAATACTAGGCAGTTTTCTTGGACTTCGTAAAATATACCCAGGATAATGGCTAATCTACTTATTACATTGTGAATAAAGAAATAGCTGAGTGACTTTGGTGGAGAAACAAGAAAAACAGTAATATTTCTATTTATTTATCTAGAGACCAGGTACTAATTACTCTTCTACAGGACGAAAAAGTAACTGAAAAAAGGTTATTCGACACATTGACAGTGATACCTGTACTAAGGAGAATGGTGTAGATTTCCAAGAAACTTGGAATGGTAGAAAAGAAATCCACGAGTAAAGAGTGACATAACTTAGAACGATCGAAACGAAATGCACGATTAAAGCGTAATTGGTAAAAAAACAAAACAAAAAAAAACAAAAAAAAAAAAAACAAAAAAAAAAACAACAAAAAACAAAAACAAAAACAAAAAAAACAACAAAAAAAACAACAACAAAAAACAACAACAACAACAACAACAAAAAAAACAAATGATTCCTTGTAAGTTGTCTTCCGACTACGGATTTTAGGATATAAAGAGGATTTTATTGTGAATAAAATTTCAGAAACGTAGTATGATTTAGAATGAAAGTCTTTTAAGCATAATGAGGGTTATCTCCCTTCTACTGTGTAACGCTTCACTGATTTTTTACGCTTCACTGATTATTTTCCCTAGGCTGGCAGCGAGGAAACACATTTTAACAGACGGTATTGGGTATAACCCTCATCTGATGGAGGACAGACGAGAATTGTCGGCTGCCAAGTTGTGTGATTTGATGATGTTGCAGCGGAAGCAGAGGAAGATATGTCGGCGGGACAAGGGTGTGGCACACACTCTCTATGAGTCGACAGAGCTAGCCAAATTTGAATGCGATCGTCAGTTTCGTAGGGAAAGATGGAATTGCTCTTTGGCAGAGAAATATAGACTAAATATCCTCAAGAAAGGTAAGTCTTTTGTGGAAGTCATTGGCCATATTTATACCTCATTAATCCTAGTTATTCTACTGGCTCCAATCTCTAGTGACAAAATAATTTTTCTCATAATCTGTTCAATAATTTAATCCACTAAAATAAAACCAAAGTAATAGCATGACTATAAAGGCTGGTCACTAGTGACCAGCCTTTATAGTCATGATATTAGTTTTGGTTTTATTTTAGTGGATTATCAAACAGGATTATGAGAGAAATATTTAGTCACTGGAGACTGGAGCCAGTCTATAGTTATTCGGACACCTTATCTCCTTACCATAACGGGCCCCCGTAGCCTAGTGGATAAGAGAGTTGATTCTTGATTCATTAGGTTTCTCACCGCTGTGGTTCGAGCCTGGCTCGGGTCATATGTGGGAAAGCCAAGTTCTGCTTACGGATGGTCAGGTGGTTTTTCTCCGGGTTCTCCGGTTTTCGCCCACCTTCGATGAACGATCGGCTCGATATAAGTGAAATATTCTTGAAAGGGCCGTAAAACCCAAATAAAAAAAAAAAAAAAAAAAAAAAAAAAATCAAAAAAAAAAAAAAAAAAATCTCCTTACCATACTTGTCCTTAACTTGACCAAGTCCATTTGACTACCTATTGATATGACTAAAACGTACTGATTAAAGGTTAACAGCATAGCACTAGTTAAGGCGCTTTTTTCAATCCAAAAGTATTGATATTTTTCTTATTTCTCCACGAAAACATATGTTGTGGGTACTCATTAGAAGCGCCTCGTAAAACATGTGTTGTGGGTACTCATTAGAAGCGCCTCGACGATGCGCTTCTAATGAGTACCAACAACATATGTTTTCATGGAGAAATAAGAAATATATTTACTGGATACCCTCCCTTATCTAGACCTACGTTAACAGTGTAGACCCTGATAAGATGCCGTAAATAAGTAAGTCAGAGTTACTGTATTTACCCTAAGTATTCAGACACCTCATCTCCCTACCATACTTGTTCTAAAATTTTAACAAATACTACTATATAATGCTCGGCTATGAATACACGTTACCTTGATTTCGTCTAACGCGCGGTTTGAGCATATTTGTTAAAGATAATCCGGTGGATAACTATCTTAAGGAAATTTGGCGTTTGTATACTATGGTTCGATTGTAAACAATCGACCCAAAAAGTGCAAAAACAAATACTGTTTATGCTGTGCTTATGGGGACTGGTTTCACTTGACAGTGTCCCCAAATGTTTTTAATAAGGGGGATAACTTGTATGACTTCTTATTTGCCATTACGAAAACATGCCTATTCAAATGTACTGAAAATTTTATCACCATGAAAATGAAAATTTTCAGATAAAACATTCCGATATTTTTCATAGTTCTGCTCAAAACACAGATTGTGGGTACTCGTTAGAACCGCCTCGGCGAGGTGGTTCTAACGAGTACCCAAAATCTATGTTTCAGAGCAAAACTATGAAAATTATGTATACCCCTGTAAACCCCAGTTTTACTATATAAAAGTGGGGTTTAAGGGGGTCAGAATTATATAGGTATGTTTTCGTGATGTTAAATGATTTTTTAACAGAAGATTAGGATTCCCTTTTAAGTGAAGTTCATTTATACCGAACCAAATACGCAAAACACTTGAAACACGAGTAAAATCTCTATGACTCGAACACCGATGGCCCGTTTAACATGGCTAATTGGAACTCGTTTTTGAATCCCTACGAAATTCTTCCGATTCTCAAGAAAATAAATATTTAGGGAAATTTATTTACTTTATCACGAAATTGTATGTTGTATGTACTCATTATAATCGCCTCATCGAGGCGATTCTCATGAGACACTCAACATATCATAATTGTCTAGAAGATCCCTAAATTATCGCCATTAGCTTATTGATCTGGTGTTATCATTAACCCTGAGTTGCTCGAACTCCCCATATCTCGAACAAATTGCCATGGTCCCAAAGATGTTCGAGCCACTGAAGTTCGATTGTATTTTCTAACAGAAGTTTGATGTAGTGAATATTATGTTTGTGGAAAAGCACAATGGAACACAGTAATCGTTTGGCAATGTGACGTATCTTTTTCATGATACATAGGGACGATTATAAAAGCAAATGACTGAGAGAAAAAAATCAGAATAGCTCTGTCAGTTTATATACTTTGACCATGGTGTCATTTAAATCATTATTTCATTGGAGTCCGCTTCAGTACAGCTGAAAACCTTGCTCTAGCATACGCTGAACAAAACAGACCCAACAGAAACATTTCAGACGTGATTAACGAGGCCCTCCCAGGGGATACCTGTTCCCTTGTTCCCCTGAAATATTTTCTAATTTTCCCTTGTTCCCGAAAATCAAAATCTTAATTTTCTATGTTCTCTGCTGCCCGAAATTGCCTTTGTTCTCCTGTTCCCTTCATTTTAGACTTGTGTTCTCCTGTTCCCCTGAAATAAATGATATTATTCCCCTATTCCCCAGAACCCCTGGGAGGGCCTCACTGACAAACCAATTCTGTTTTTTTTTTTTTTTTTAATGTTTTCGATATGTTCTGCGGTTCCAAAGGATTCCTATTTCAGAATGTTTTGCAACTGCAGCAGTTGTTGTTATAATGCTTGTGTATAGGATATAAAAGGTCGCCCCATACTGCGATATAGGGCCAATATAATTTAAACTTCTGGTCCTTTGGGGCGATTTAGGTTGAAACATTATTGTTATGTGAAAACAGAGTACCGTGCAAAACAGCCAGGGACTGTTGCATTTTCCATCACGAAAACATACCTATATAATGTTGACCCCCTTAAACCCCATTTTTGTATAGTAAAACGGGGGTTTACAGGGGTATACATTATTTTTTTTATTTCTGCTCAAAAACATAGATTGTGGCGCTCGTTAGAACCGCCTCGCCGAGGCGGTTCTAACGAGTACCCACAATCTATAGTTTGAGCAGACGTATGAAAAATATCAGTTTTTTGTCTGATTTTTTTTTTTCATTTTGTGGTGGTAAAATTTTCAGTATTATTGAATAGGCATGTTTTCGTAATGTTTATTATTTTTTTTTTTTGAGTAGACTCGTGTCTCTTATTTTCTGTTTATGACCTATTCTGTATTTCAAGAGGATCTCTATTTCGGAAGATAGTGTGTCTTTTCGCATATCAGTCACATATCGCATATCAGTCACACACCACATATCAGTCACATATCGCATATCAGTCACATACCACATATCAGTCACATATCGCATATCAGTCACGATCTTATTTTCTGCATTTTGAGGAACACTCATGCACATTTGGCAAAAAAGAATGGCTTCCATCAAAATCCCTCGATCAAATTCGTTAACGTTTCTGTTTATAAACTGTTGATAATGAAAAGCATTTTACAACTGCTGAACTGCCAAATGAACTAGAAAAGTGCATACGTACTTTATCTTTCCATTAACCAATTTTAGTCTGGAGGCCCCAAAAAAGAGAAATTTGGCAAACAGTGCAGACCAAGATCAGACGCCGCAGAATGCGTCATCTGAGCAGGGTCTCCACTGTTTGCAAATATTCCAGTCCATTTTCTCTTTTTTATCTTAATCTTATAGTCTGGCATACCTAAAATTGAAATTCGACTCTTCCAATATATATTTGGAGAAAGACATAATACCCAACAAAATCTTTTTGATAGCACTGGATCCAGAATGGATGCTGAAATGATAAGGAGTAAACTACATTTTGAGAGTTAATCATTAACATTGCAAATGATTTGTTTACCTGAGGCTTAAAGAATGAAATAGTAAAACTTACAAAAACAAATTATACGAGCTGAAATAGTTGCAGAACAGATTATGCCCTTTTCGGGCCCATGTTATCTAGCCCGCTGCGATTTGATAACTTAGGGTATTTAGGAATATGTGAAATGCATACATAGTGCGATAAACACAGTGTACAAAAGAAAAAAAACAACATCTTTCTTATCAACACCAACATAAACACAGCGTACAAAAAAGGAAAAATGCTTAACTTCTTATCAACACCACTGTGTCTTTATACGGAATGTATACAATGCGCCATAAACATTACACCGAGAAGGATATACGCCGAACTGAGCGTTTCTCACCAATACTTAGGACAAATAGGCCCAACTTACGCTGTGATTCCGGAAAATAACATGAACTCTAAATAAACATAAACTCTGTTCTACATAAACTCTCGCATGCCCTGACTAAGAACGGTGATTCCCTCTACTGGTCGTCTTTGTTGATATCATATAGCCATAGAGTGTTCAGACGTCGGATCCAGTAGCTCTCTTGGGCTTTCCTGGTTCGAGCTGTCACCCCGGGGTATGATCTTAGCAACAATGCGAGGCGTGGTTAAAGAAATCATGTTCTGGTGAACAAAAGTGTTCTGCGACAGGAGATTTCTCGAACCGCTTGTGTTTCCAATCCTCCCAGTGACCATTCTTCCGTTAGTTCACATGATCACCGGTTTCACCAACATAGTGTTTTCCACACTTGGTACATGTTATGAGGTAAACAACATTGGTCGTCTTACAACTTGTGGTGCACTTAAGCTTGATGATTGCCCCAGAAGCTGACTTCGCGATCTGTGTGGGGGTTATCATTTTGCAAGTTTTGCATCTTCATCACGAAAACAAGCCTATATAATTTTGACCCCCTTAAACCCCACTTTTATATAGTTAAACTGGGGTTTACAGGGGTATACATTATTTTTCTTATTTCTGCTCAAAACATAGATTATGGGTACTCGTTAGAACCGCCTCACCGAGCAGAAATATGAAAAAAATATCAGAATTTTTTATCTGAAATTTTTTCTTTTTTTGGTGGTAAAATTTTCAATATGTTTGAAAAGGCGTGTTTTCGTAATGTGTCAGTGAAACCAGTGAGGAAAATATCAACTTTGCACTTGAAAATGTACTAGCAATAGAACTGTAATATCATTGCGTTAAGAAAACGTGTGCAACGAACACCCCTATGATCGCCTATGGTGAAACCCGGGATATGTTGGGGTCTCCAGTAGTATTTCGCAATTTGGACATGATTGGATCGATTGTTTTTTTACAATCGAGCCACAGTATACAAATGCCAAAATTTCCTTAAGGTAGTTGTCCACGTGATTATCATTGACCAGTGCAATCAAACCGCGCATTAGACGAAATCTCGGTAACGGTTATTTATATCCGCACTATTCTTATTGCTGTGACGTGAGAGTGTTATCCGTAAAACCGGGACTGGGACATATGGGACATTGTCAAACATTGCAGACCCAGATCAGACGCCGCATACGCGGCGTCTGATCAGGGGCTGCACTGTTTGCTTAAAGTACAGGAAGTTAAGGGTAAAATGAAACTGTCTTAGGTTCTCAAGACCATTTTCCCAACCTACACTCAGAGACAATCAACCCACCAGTGCTGTCAGTGCTTTGATTGTGTATCTCTGTAATCACTGGTCAGACTTAATTCATATTAGGGGTAAAGGACTACAGTGATGTGTTTTAACATCATGATAGTGTCGTCAGGAGTGATCCATTTGTTTGGGAGTTATTGTCATTGACAAAGAAAATTACAGCAGCGCCAAAGCTGTTTTGTTGTTGTTGTTGTTTTTTGTTCGACCTGAGCCAATACTTTGTAACCATTGGTCAGGTGTGATTCATACTTCGGATAAATGACTACTGTATAGTTTCTCAATATTCTGAACGTAAAAAGGATTTCAGTCTTCCCCTCGGAAATTAACCCATTCCCTTAATCTTAACATATAAGCATAAAATCATATTACTCGCTGTCCCATTGCTTTTCAACGGGTACAATTATGTTTACAAGTTGATTGTGTGAATTAAATGTACTTAAGCCGTGTATTTCCCTAACTCTTTCATGTTTAACATTGTTTGGCACTTGTTTGTCCCCAAGAATGAGATTTATCAGTGGTTAAGCCTAGATAAACGAAGATCAGAAGACTGTCGGACAAAATACACAACATTGGCTACCGTGTTTTGACGAATTCCTACAGGTAAATCAGTGGGCGGGTCAGACTGAGTAAACAAAAAAGAGAAAGCCAGTCTAGGTTAGATTCGCATTACACGTCAGATATTGTCACTGTGCAACACGAACTGGGACATCAGTTCTATAAATAATACTTGCAGTACCGTTCCTGACGTAAGACGCAGACGTGCAGATAAGTGCCAACAAACAGAAGGTCATGTCGGTATTGCTTCACGTTACCATTTGGTTCCTCAAAGTACGCTTACTAAAAATTCCGAAACTTCACTTAACCCTTGTCCTGCTGAACCCGGATATACCATGCCTTTGCAAACAGTGTACATCCAGATCAGTTGGCTTGCCAACTGATCTGGATCTGCACTGTTTGCAAATAAGTATGTGAATTTATAGCAACAATCCAGATCAAGTAATCTGATTGGCTGAAAATTAGAAGTGGGCGTGGCAGTTATTCAGCAGGACAAGGGTTAATTGGAATAGTACGGATTTCCCCCTTCTTAATGAAGTCTACTTTTAAAATGGAAGAATTTAGCAAATTATTTCCTTTTAGAAAATGTGCCTTTTCGGAAGGGGAGTTGATGTATAAGAAAGAAAACAGGAAATCGCAAGTTATGTGAGTAACATGCGTAACTCGAATAAGAAAAAAAAACTTGCAATAAAAGGACACCAACTAACATGAAATAGTTTGCTTCTTTACCAAGAGAGCTGCTTTTAATGGAAAGAATTCATCGCTTCCGAAATAGGGGCAACTCGTAAATGAAAGAATTTGCTACCATGCAAATTCTTTTTAGCGTAGCCCTTATTTTAGCAACACTAGGGGAATTTTCGGTTTGCGTAAAAATAATTCCGTTATGGCTACGTCGCTGCATATCTAATACAAACAAGACATTAGGTCCCGATCAGTCTGCGAAACCACACTGTAATCGCTTGACCAGTTTTCACCAGATATTACATGGGGCCACCCCCATCCCCCGGACATTATCTGACCTTATCTTTTGGCTACGTACATGTATAATATTGTGTAATCTTAAAACGTCTTCTCGGAAACCGCTCGCCCATTTTTCACCAGATTTCACTGGGGGCCTTCTGTCAACAGTCTTGAGACAATTTGTTAAAACAGTTCTGCGCCATTCAACAAGATGGCTGCCATGCCCATATATGGTAAAACACCTAAAAATCTTCTTCTCCAGAACGAAGAGAGCTTTGAGGCTGAATATTGGTATATAGCATCAGAAACTGTAGATCTACCATCTTTATTCAAATGGTGATCATAGGATGACCTTTGACCTTTTTATGACAAGTTCAAATTTATGTACTAGTTGCCGTGGCAATACTTGAAGAATGTTGCATTGCATCTGCAGATATGCAATGGCTATTTTACTCAGGTTAGCGGATCGCGCCCCATGGACCTCTTGTTTTGTTTTGTTATGTGCATGTGCACGGTTGATTCCCTTTTCGAAGCCCAATTATAATGGTATGAAACCTCATTCTGCGAAATTAAAAAGATACACATCTCATAAATTCTTCATGAAGTTCACTCTTCAGGGGAATGATACGGTTTCAAGGGAGGCAACTCTGGAAAGTTGTTTTTTCTTCCTTCTGAAAGGGGTCTACTTTAAAAGGAAAGAATTTGCTCCCAAATGGAGCAAATTCTTTCCTTTTAATGTAGACCCCTTTTCAGAAGGGGATTGGCGTGGAGGAAAACAAACTGGGTGTTACAAAAATTGTCGCCCTTGTAAAATGGCGGAAACATTACCAAGTGTAATCATCTTAAAAAGCACGTTATGGTGTTTAGATGAAATTAAAATTGAAAGCATAAAAATATTTGGCAAGCAACAGGCATCAATTAACAGGTGAAAAGTTGAACTATATTTTCCAGAATATAAGATTTGATATTCACTATTATAGAATAAGTGCCAACACTTGTTGTCTCTCTTGTTTTTTTTTTTTTTTGTTTTTTTTTTTGTTTTTTTTTTATCATTATGAGTACAGTAAAAGTACAATGTAAAATGCGAAGAACTTCAGAGGGAAAACAAAATTGTTCCATTTTCGGATTCATTACGAAAATATGCCTATATAGTTTTGACCCTATTAAACCCTACTTTTATAAAGTACAACTGGGGTTTACAGGGGTATACATTATTTTTCTTATTTCTGCTCAAAAACATAGATTGTGGTACTCGTTAGAACCGCCTCGCCGAGTACCCACAATCTATGTTTGAGCAGAAATATAAAAAAAAAATACTAGAATTGTTTATCTGAAAATTTTCATTTTTTGGAGGTAAAATGTTCAGTATATTTGAATAGGCATGTTTTCGTAATGTGTACCTATTATCAGGGATGATTATTTTATATAGAAAACGGCTCAGCTACCCACTGAATGCACAGCGAAGACTCTGATCAGACCGGGCGGATATCCAGGCCGATCTGAGTATTCGCTGGGCGCACATGCCACTGTCATGCGTTGACTCGTATCGGACCGTTATCAGCCCCACATATTTGGAAATGATGAACCAGTTAAGGTGAGAGGTTTGGTAAAAATGTTTGGAAACTGGACAAAAAATAAGAAAATTATTAGGCTGAAGATCTAGAACATGTTGCCATGGAAGCTGCACTTTTTTGTAAGTGACATCATAACCACCTCATTGAATATGCAAAAATTAAGCGAATCACACTTGAAACAATATCGTTTTCTTTGTCTATATACCTGGTAATATGTTCATTTCCATAAATACTCATCACTGTTAGCTAACATCACGAAAACATACCTATATAATTTTGACCCCCTTAAACCCCACTTTTATATAGTAAAACTGGGGTTTACAGGGGTAAACATTATTTTTGTTATTTCTGCTCAAAAACATAGATTGTGGTACTCGTTAGAACCGCCTCGACGAGGCGGTTCTAACGAGTACCTACAATCTATGTTTTAAGCAGAAATATGAAAAATATCAGAATTTTTTATCTGAAAAATTGCCATTTTTTGGTGGTAAAATTTTCAGTGTATTTGAATAGGCGTGTTTTCGTAATGACCTGCATAAGCAGCATAGTCTTGCTATTTGTGTCTTAAAAAAGTAAATATGTATTTAAATGTTCAAAATGGCTGCGTCCATGCTATTAGTTATAAAAATTACAAACTACAATCTCTTTATTCTTGACCGAATTTAATAATTTGCGCAGACATGCTTAGCTCTAACATTCATTGAATTTAGTGAGCATATCCCATCAGACATCATTGTGTATGTCAGACGGCGCATTCAGAAAGCATCTGAACTGTCTTTCAAAAGTATCGAAAGATGAAGGGAAATCCAGTCAAACCCTAGCAAGAGCCTTTACGGCTTTAGTAGTTGATTTAGTATCAAATATTCTCAAATCAAATTGCCTACACACTAAATAAAAACCCAGTTTATCAATACCTTACTGAAAGCGATATGACACCTTATTTGCCAATCCATGGCTATATCGGCAGGTACTTAAGATGAACCTGAGACACAATCGCGGCATAAACGTATTTTATCGCCTTTCAATTCCATGGTTGCCGGGAATGTGCTTGTTGAGATCATACGGGCCGTGTCAAGCGAAAAAGTGCATTCGGACATGCGCAAAACGGCATTCAGATCAACCTGCGCATGCGCAAAGTATCATCCGGGCTTTTGATCTCCATTCATAAATTCTGTAGCACCCAACGATTCTGTAAGCGGACAGTGAAGACCTTGATCAGACTGCGCGAATGCGCAGTCTGATCAAGGCCTTCGCCGACCGCGCATGCCCGAAGACACGTTTTCGCATGGCATGGGCCGTTTGTCTTGTAGAGCAGTGGGTTGATAGACCACCGGCACTTAATTTATTTAATTTGTATGATTATACTATAGGCCAAGAGTATGTAAACAAGTTTTTAGATGTATCTGTTTGATCCTCGATCATAAGCACTTCGGACAAGAAACATACGGAAGTGTTTTGGGAAACAACATTTGAGTTAAGTCGGGCGAAAATGTGTTTGCAATGTATATATGCGGTCAGCGAAGGACCAGGGAACATGTTTCTACAATGCATTTGCGCAGATCTATAATATAAGCCCGACATATTTGGAAACGAAGAAAAAATTAAGCTGAGAGGTTTGGTAAAAGTGTTTGGAAATCGGACGAAAAATAAGAAAATTATTACGCTGAAGATTTAGAATATGTTGCCATGGAAGCTGCACTTTTTTTTGTAAATGATATCATAGCTACCTAATTGAATATGCAAAATTGAGTGAAACGCGCTTTCAACAATTTTTTTTTTTTTTTTCTTCAATATACGAGCGTACCTGTAGATGTGTTAATTTCCATATATACTCATTATTGTCAGCCAACTTACTTTAGAACTTAAGCAGCATTTTCCTGTCAACAAGCAGTTGTTGTTTGTGTCTTAAAAAAAGGTAAATATGTTGTTAAATATTTAAAATGGCGGCGTCCATGCTATTAGTTATAAAAAATTATAAACTACAATCTCTTTCTTATTTCTTGGCATTGGCACCGCAAAAATGTGTCCGCAAGGATATGTGGATAGCGGAGACCCAAAGAAGTCTGCTCATCCGCGAAAAAAAAAAATGTCCAGAAGGCATATTCGGACATCGAAGGCCTAGATGAACCTGCGCATGCCCGAAAATCTGTCCGCAAGGCATATGTGGACAGCGAAGACCTGGATGAATCAGCGCATCCGCGAAAATGTGTCCGCAAGGCATATGTTAACAGCAAAGGCCTAGATGAACCTGCGCATCCGCGAAAAATTATCCGTATGGCATTTTGGGACAGCGAAGTCCCAGACCAACCTGCTCATCCACGAAAAGGTGTCCGCAAAGTATGTATGATGGCCCAGACAGACTGCGCATCCGCGAAAATGTGTTCACAAGGCATATGCATCCTAGAAAATTTGTCCACAAGGCATACATGTACATTTGTCACTAGATACAGGACAAAATTTAAATGGTTACAAGAATTATGTTATTAAATGCAACCTTGATTTGTTTGGAATGTCATCACGAAAACATATCTATATAATTCTGACCCCCTTAAACCCCACTTTTATATAGTAAAATAGGGGTTTACAGGGATATACATTATTTTTCTTATTTCTGTTCAAGTGTTCAAAAACATAGATTGTGGGTACTCGTTAGAACGGCCTCGCCGAGGCGGTTCTAACGAGTACCACAATCTATGTTTTGAGCAGAAATATGAAAAAATATAAGGTTTTAATCTGAAAATGTTCAGGTTTTTTGGAGGTGAAATTTTCTATATATTTGAATAGGCGTGTTTTCGTAATGTTCGTTTCGTTTGCATAACACATTTAATTTTGGAACATTTATTTTATGTTGCACGAAAGGTCAAAATGTCAAGGCCGTAAATTACAGTGAGAAAACTTCGAATTCAGCAGACACAGTTTCAAACTTGGATATGCAAATCTGTGTCCAGGCGTTGACCCCTTAATTAACTGTACAATAATTCTGTGTTCGGTTGCACCTCGTTTACAAGTCTAGAGAAATAAAAATGCAATTAAAAACATGTTTAGCTATGTTCCACATAAATCTGCTTGTACCTGAGTCTTTACCGGCTCACGTTTCTTTGGCCAATAAAACAAACACTTTCTGAAACAGGCTGGACGTGGCAGAAATATTGTAATGGTTTGAGGCATGTTAGCTGTTTTTTTTTTTTGCTAAGTAATATAAAAGAACCAGGAATTTTATTACTTTTCTATAGTCTTCCATTATAGCATTCGGCTGAATTTTGACCCTCAATATTCCTGGACTTCAAAATTTGGTTTCAGATTAAAGATTAGCCTTTGGCTGACAAATACATCACAAAAACGAGGGTTTTAGCACTTTTCTGTCCATGAACTCATGTACAGTACCCTCATTTTGGTGAATAAATAAACAAAAGAAAAATAGAGATTTGCCAGGTCTGACGTCTTTAACAATAGCACACTAAAATACCGTTGACAACTTTAACTTTGGTAGTATATTTTAGTGTAAAAGTGATTTAATGAAGTATATTTTTGTGTAAAACTGACATAAATTCAAACAGTCTAGGCTATTATTGTCCAAGCAGAGTCAAGCTTTTTATGAATTAAAGCCCTTGACATCCGTATACTTTTTTCTGGTTCCAGTCCTTACCACCCTTATTGGTACCCTGTTCCCTAAATATTCAAACTAGCTTACAAACATCTTTATTCAGATTTCTTTCTTTTTCTTTTAATTAGTCGGTTAAATGTTCTTCAGCTCTCTGGCTATCCGAAATATATTCAATGTTTATTTTCTCGCTGATATTTCATTTTAAGACTTGTTTTATGTTATCGTTTCAAGTAACGAACCGCAACGTCAGGTAACGTACTTTCGGACACGTGCACCCAGTGAAGATTCAGATCAGCCTGCGCGTTCGCGCATCTGATCAGAGTCTTCACTTGGTTCATTTTGGATAGCCAAGGATGCAAAGCTTCTTCATGCAGACAACGACGACTCTGATCAGACTGCACGGATGCGCAGGCTGATTTGAGTCTTCGTTTGGCGCACATGTCAGAAGGAACGTTTTCGCCCGTTTCGGCTCAATAATGATTTCAATTTCATATCTAATATATGCAACCTTCATGAAAGGGCTTAATTGCAATAAGTAAATTTCCTATTCACGCACTGTTTTAATTCCTTCTAAGCCAGGGAGTGATATATAACGAATTAAATTCTCTGTTTTTTGTGCTTAGAAAAATATCAGGTATCTGGCAGAGTATTCAGTTATTACTTCACTTGTTAAACTATTGCAGATCGCTGTTGCATGTACAATGCACTTTAGAAGCAAACAGGATTTGACGCATAGGTGTGAGCGCAGGGTGTGTGAGCAGCGATAACAGTATAACAAACTGACAGATTTTTTTTTTGTCATTTGTTTACAATTGAGACATAGTATATAAGCGCCAAAATTTCTTTTAGGAAGTTGTCAACGTGATTTTCATTGACCAATGTAATCAAACCACGCGTTAGTAACGGTTATTTATAGCCGCGCTATTCTTGTCGCTGTGACGTAAGATTGCTGTTGATAGAGGGTTATCTGTAAAACTTGGACTGGGACATTTGGAACTTTGGCAAACAGTGCAGACCCAGATCAGACGCCGCAGAACGCGGCGTCTGATCAGGGTCTGCACTGTTTGCTTAAATTACAGGAAATAAAGGGTTAAATCAAACAGTCAGGATCATTTTCCCAGCCTTCATTCAGAGACAAACGACCTGTCAGTGCTGTCAGTGCTTTGATTTTAATTAATCTGATCATTCAAGCAAATTTTAGACATCAACAGGTAGTCGAATGGAATTGTTCAAATGTTAAGGACGAATGAGAAAAGAAATTAAGGAGTCACAATACTGTAAAACTTCAATGACTAAAAAACAACAGGGCCCAGTTGTTCAAAGCGTTGTTAGCTTAACGAGCTCTTTAGTGGTCAAAATGTTAACTGTTCTAGCAAATGCAATATCTAATTCACAGGTATTTTTTGATGAAAAAATGTGAGTAGCTTGCAAAAGCTACTCACATTTTTTCAGCAAAAAATATTAGCGTATATGCCATATTTAATGATTAAAGTTTTAACGATGCGTTAACTAACGACATCGTTAGTTTTGAACAACTGGGCCCAGCTCTTTTATCGTGGCTGATTCGAACTCGTTTTCGTGTCCATAGGATCTTCTGATGGCTCAAGAAAACAAGTATTTAGGTATATTTTTGGAAATTTTCTTATTTAATTATGGAGCGTTATGCTGTGTGTATTCATTAGAATTGCCTCACTGAGACGATACTAATGAGCACATTCAACATACATTATAAATATTTTATAGATCATCGAAAAGAAATTACTAAATTATCCCCATTTGCCTCCTCACCTGGCACTATGATTAACCCTCACTGACTCGAACTACCCATGTCTAGAAGAAATTTATATGGTCGCAAAGATGTTCGAGCCATTGAAGTTCGACTGTATTAAAGGGGAACGCAATATAAATTAAAAGTATACATTGGAGTAAAGTGCTTAACAAGCCATTTATTTTGATGCAAGCATTTTCAAAATCGGCGCAGAAATAATGAAGTTATGGTGGTTAGAATATATCTAAAATGGATGTCATGGATGCCGCCATATTTTAGGGTTTGTGACGTCACACAGCCCAAATTAAATATGCAAAACCAAATTATAAAGGGGTTCTAAGAATAATTTTGCTACAGATTTTCTGTAATCTTTTAATCTAGTGACAAGCAATCGTTTCCCCCAAAATAAATCAACTTTATGATAATAACTATCTTTATGAAATGAATTTTAATTTTTATGAAACCTCATTAAATATTCAAAATGGCGGCGCCCATTCCACCAATGTTGAAATATTCAATTGTCTATAACTTGCTTAATTTTCCACCGACTTTGATCAAATGTATCAAAACTCATTGTTTGTTAAGTTCTTTACTTTAAAGCACAAAACATTTTAAGGTTGCGTTCCCCTTTAAGAATGAGTACGGTGACCTCAGCCTTGACCTGCTTTGATGAAGAAGACGCGAAATGCGCAACCATAATATTTGGTGATAGGTCGGTTGAGAGACAGGTGGCTTGAGAGACGTATACAAATATAGAACATGTTCTGTCTGAGTTCTCGTAAATACATACACTATCAACGTGAAAAAGGATATTTAGGGCATATGCAGACGAGAAGCACAGATCGACCTTCGCTTCTGCACAGTCTAGTCAGTATCAGCAGTTTTCGCCTGTAGAATCTAAATTGTATCTAAGTGTCTGGAGCTTAACAACAAAGGCTCTGATCCGCCTGCACATTTAATTTTTGCGCATGCGTTAACCTTAACCACTCTTTGGGTCAAATTTAGCAGAACACAAATTGATGAAATTTTCTTTATGTTTTTCAGAAAACAGGTTTTGACAACTCATGCAAATTGTCTCCGATGGAGACAATTTGCATGAAATGTCAAAATCTGTTTTCTGGGGGAAAAAAAGAAAAATATTTTAAAATGTAGGCCGCTGAAATTTTTACCAAGGGTGCTAAACGTTAAGGCCTTTTTTGCGTCGCACGGATCAAGTAAGTGTTAACTGATCGGGACGGTATGGCAGTGCTTTGTAATGAAAGATATATCTTTATAAACACTAACATCTTGAAGATACTCGATAGATTGTTTGTAAGCAAAGATATGTAGGCTTTGGAATACTATTTATAAATATGCTTTTTTTCGCTTCTAAGCTTTTGGTTGCGTGACTATCAATGTCTGTGGTCGTCCCATCGTGGTCCTGTTCGTGGTTTTCTTGTGTCCTGGCTTCAGATCGCCATTGAAGCCTTTGCTTTGTTTCATCACGGTGTTTCGATTATACGTGTTTCACTATGCTGTATTACAAATGAGTTCGAAGACCCCTGTGGGAACCGAACAAAAATTTGTAATTTGGAGCTGCATCAGAATTAAGGTAGACTGGCTCTAGTCCCCTTTGACTATTTCTTTTCTTATAATCCTGTTTGATAAACCACTAAAATAAAACCAAAATAATATCAAGACTATAAAGGCTGGTCACTAGTGACCAGCCTTTATAGTCTTGATTTTATTTTGGTTTTATTTTTAAATTAGTGGATTATCAAACAGGAATATAAGGAAAAAATATTTAGCCACTAGAGACTGGAGCCAGTCTATAATTAAGGGTTAGGTTTCGCGCGACATCACGAAAACATAACTATATAATTTTGACCCCCTTAAACCCCACTTCTATACAGTAAAACTGGGGTTTACAGTATACATTATTTTTTTTTATTTCTGCCCAAAACATAGATTGTGAGTACTCGTTTGAACCGCCTCGACGAGGCGGTTGTAACGAGTACCCTCAATCTATGTTTTGAGCAGAAATACGAAAAAGATATCCGAATTTTATCTGAAAATTTTCATTTTTTGGTGGTAAAATTTTCAGTATATTTGAATAGGCTTGTTTTCATAATGAGTATTAAGGGTGAGGTTTACTTGTTTAAATCTCCAGTAATTTTCCTACTGACCGTTTCAAGGCTTTGTTACAGTTCTTCTTTCTTTGTGCGTCTGTGGTTTCATATGTAGTGTTTGTCTTAATTTGTTTCTCATCTCTCTTTCTTTTGGTGCTTCGGGATGGCTGTGCTTCGTGATTGTGGCATTTCCTGGGTATCTTCACTGGGCTTTGCATGTAATTTGGTGTCTATTATATACTCGCCACTATGCTCCCCTTGGAAAACAAAGTAAAGGGCATGGATCCAGATAAGAGGGTATCCACATAATATCAGGGGCGGATTCAGAGGTGGTTCGTGGGGTTCGGTCGACATCCCCGCCCCTTTTGACTCAAAATTTCATTTTCATGGGAAATTTTGGATTTATTTGATACATTTGGAATACCGTATTTACCCTAAATATTCACACCCTTGCTCTTTACCGTATACTTCTCTTCAACAAGTCAAGTTTACTGCCTGCGCGTGTGTGTAAAAAATGCTGAATGAGTGGTAGTGTAGACCCTGATCAGACGTCGCGTTCTGCGTGTCTGATTTGAGTCTACACTGTTTGCTGAGGTGTGTCTGTTCGAATACATAGAAAAAGTACTGTAATTTTATCAAATCGAACCCTCTAGAAAACATCCTGGATCCGCCCTGTATTCCACGAAAACCCTATGTTGAGGGTACTCATTAGAAGCGCCTCTCCAATGCGCTTCTAATGAGTACCCACAACATATGTTTTCATAAGGTAAATAGTAAAATATCAAAACATTTCGGCCTAAAAAAGTGCGTTATATAGCGATATGTAGAAAAACTACTAGGATAAAAAAGATGCGTTATCTGGCACTATGAGGAAAAAAAAAAAAAAAAAAAAGATTATTACCATAGGATGTCCTGTAATCATAGGGTTGAGTCTTAATCTGCAGTATTACTTTCCTCAACATTAAACTTGGAATGTCACAACTCGGCGAACGTTAATTAAACCATTGTCACAGAAGATTTAAAGTATCTTGTCGCATAAATTTCCGTTGACCAGTGACAGATTTAAACATCGCTCGAAAAGAATTAGTTTCAAACCTATTTTGGGGTTTCCAGATGAATCAGCGTTAAAAGATTCGGTGGGCAGGTAGAATTGTTTGGTATTAGAAAGCAAATTAGTTAAATTGCTCGTTTTACACCCACAAATTTCACACCTTTTCTAAGGTCGAGCATTCTGTAGAGGTCGCGACATTTAGTATCAATCTGTATCACTTAGGAGAATTGTCAACGTCAATGAGATGCTTGATTAACTGCAAAGGATACAAAGACATTAGCATCTGGTACCCAATTGATCGGAGTAAATCGAACGTAAAAGAAAGCACCATGTCGTCAGTCGTACGCGAAAGAAAGCATTGTTAAATTGACAAACAGTATTCATTTCACCAGCTCGCGCGAGTGTTTAACCCTACCCTGGTATGCCTTTAAGGACAGATTTTCTCTGTCAGTTACACTGTAGAATTATCTCTGTGTGTGCAATTGTCCGCACCGGGACTGGACATAATACGATTTATCTCATTAATGCAAAGTACAAAATAATGAGCCAATCAAAATCGATTTCAGTAGGACCACCGAAGGAGTATAGACGGAGCCGGTTATTTGCACAGTCAAGTGAGAGAGCCCTTGAGGACTAGAGAAGTGATTTTGATCTTGTTTAAGGTTATTATAACCAAGTATTAGCTTTCACAAAAAAGCTTGGTCCAAGCTTTTTATGAAAGCTTATACTCCTTTAGCTAATTTAAGATGAATGGACACATCTTCAAGGGAGCAAAATCGGAAGAGAACATACTTGCTTTTCTTCTTGAAGGGGGCTGCTCTTAAAGAGTTGGCTCTACGAGAGCAAATAAGGTCATTAGTGCTAAATCTCATCACGAAAACATGCTTATATAATTTTGACCCCCTATAACCCCACTTTTATATAGTAAAACTGGGATTTAGAGAGGTATACATTATTTTTCTTATTTCTGCTCAAAAACATAGATTGTGGGTACTCGTTAGAACCGCCTCGCCGAGGCTCAATCTATATTTTGAGCAGAAATCTGAAAAAATATCGAGAGTTTTTTTTATCTGATTTTTGTTTTGTCTTTTTAGGTGAAATTTTCTGTATATTTGAATAGGCGTGTTTTCGTAATGATTTCATCATAAATAATGGGAAATAAGGAAGAGTTTGTTTATTGAGTACATTACGACATATACATGCAGACGTTTGTTTGTTTGTTTTATTCAGGCTTTACGTCGCTTTCGACCCTTTCAGTCATATAGCGACGGTGTCTGGATGTGGCAGAGAGCTCAATGCTCATTTTTAGAGTGCTGCCTTACTGAATTATCACGCCCTATGATATGCCATCCTGTCACAGTATATTGACACTGAGCTGACCAGTTCTGATTCCTAGCTCTACTTTCTTAATGCTGAGCGCCAAGCAAAAGAGCAGCTAGTATCATTCTTAGTCTTTGGTAAGGCTCGGCCGGGGATCGAACCGCAAGCTCTCGATCACAAAGCGGACGCTCTACCAACTGAGCCACTATGTCGGTATACATGCAGACGTAACGAACAAGTTTAAAAACTGCAAAATTCCGAAACTCTGCCTAACAAGGTAGAACCCTATTTACTCCTGTTTTCATTTTATATTATATATGGGGCATAACAACAGATATATATGCGTTTGTGCCTCGGACACACAGACAACGTGGACTGAGCATTACCTCTGCCAGAGGAGTATTTGTTGATAATTCTGGCATACTTTTGTTTGCAATTGCCCCATAAAAAACAACATGGTTTGTGAATATAGGGATCAAACATGGTTTTTCATGCCTTAACATTCGCCAAGTCCCGTGGGAGGTGGTGAAAACCGAGGCCGAAGGCCGCGGTTTTCAACACCTCCCAAAGGACCTGGCGAATATTAATGCATTGAAAAAAACATGTTCGATCGCTATTATTGCATAAAAACTGAAAATATTTGCTACATTTCGCGTTATTTCTTGCACTATTTTGTTTCGCCTTTTCACCGATGTCTCGCGAACGTAATTTCCACTGACAATGCTCGTTCTAGGGCCGAGCAGTACACATCTCGTAACGGCAGCAAGTCCGTGGCCCTGGTACGATCATATTAGGAGTTGCGTTGCCGTGCATTGACAGCGCGTGAATTGCCTTGTTAATACACGGCTTCTCGCCGGTTAATGCACGGCTGTTAATAACGTGCGGCACTGCTTTTTATGCAATAATACTCATTAGAAGAGCCTCTCTGATGATTTTGCTTTGAATTCCATCAAAAATATGTTTTTGATACCCATTTGATGCGCCATGCGAAGTGATTCTATTGAATACCCACAACATAAGTTTTAAGAAGGAAATTATCTCAGAATCATAACCAAATACTCCTCCTTAACAAGTTTGCTCTGCGAATAAAAAAGTACATAAATTGGTGTTTCTCTTCACTACGAAAACAAATGCCTACAATAAAACTTACCTACAGACGCAATAAGTTTGCCAAGTTTGAGACTTTATCAGAAAATAGATCTGTGTTTTGTGTAATTAGTTCTGATAGGAGTTACTCCGTCTGATGTCTTATTAATTTACAAACTGGAAACCAAGTTGTTGAAGTTAAAAAATCCCCCAAACATTATACGTTTTATTGCTATTAATTTGGAACAAATTTAGCTCGGTCGATCTTTTCCAGGGCCCAGTTGTTCAAAACTAACGATGTCGTTAGTTAACGTATCGTTAAAACTTTAATCATTAAATATGGCATAAACAATTATATTTTTGCTGAAAAAAATGTGAGTAGCTTTTGCATTTGCAAACGCTACTCACATTTTTCTTTAGCAAAATACCTGTGAATTAGATATTGTACTGACATTTTGACCACTAACTAGCTCGTTAAGCTAACGATGTTTTGAACAACTGGGCCCAGTACTTTTATACGGTGCCATTTGATAAGCTGGGATGGCTTGCTAATGGGCGAAGTCCGTTTACATAAATAGAACTTATATTTTTTCTTTGGTACTTAGTCAGTGTGGAAAACAATACCATTTTCTAGGCACAAAGCATTTATCTGTGCTGACACTTCTTAACCACTCCAAAACCGCTATCTCAAATAAGAATTATTTGTAACAATGCTGTAAACCTCACAAACATCTGGTTATGATAGTCTTGTTAAAATTAACAATTCAGACTTTTTTACATCATCCATCTGTAATTAATAGGAACGGAGATCGTCTCAACGATGAGTATATTATGATAACTTTTTTCTGAGCGCCTCAGTGACTTAGGTCGGAGCGTTTCCGCCTATGTGATTTAGATGAGGTGACACGGAATGTCCAAAGTATGGTACTTCATTCAGATTATTCCCGATAAACAGAGAAGTATAACAGGAGGTGCAGGTTTGTTTTAGCTCTTTAAAAGCTGACATCATGCCACTACATTATTTATTAGCTTCAAAAGATGTATTATAAAGCTTTTTGAAAAGCTAATCTTGGTCAGAATTTGGTTTATTCAGAAACATTTGATGTCCAGTAGACAGTTATTCCACTATTGCAATAATGCAATATATATTTATTACCTAATAATAAAAATAATATCGATCTGCTTTAACCCTTATCATGCTGAATAAATTAAGTTGCCACACCCACTTCTAATTTTCAGCTAATCAGATTACTTGATCCAGGTTGTTGATATCAATTCACATACTTAATGGCAAACAGTGCAGATCCAGATCAGTTGGCTTCTGATCTGGATCTACAATGTTTGCAAAAACTTGGTATATCCGGGTTCAGCAGGACAAGGGTTAATGGGTGGACTTCTTGCTTCGCTGTCAGATTTTCTTGCGTCGCTGTCTGGTTTCGCCTCTCTCTCTCTCTCTCTCTCTCTCTCTCTCTTTCTCTCTCTCTCTGAGTCTTTCTTGGTAGTAAAATGGACCTGACTAAATTATAGGACAAGTACATTGAAGGGAAAAGCAAGAGCGTGCAACCCATGCAAATTTAATCGAAATCGAACGAAAAGATAATGGCATATAAACATTTAAAATTTTTTGTCAAGGGTACCGCCATTTTGAATATTTAATGAGATTCTAAACATTTCGAAATATTAAAAATATCTGCTTTCTGGAGAAAAAAAAAGTGCGTTTTTTTTTTTCAAACAAAACCAATATATGGCTAAAGAAGAAACTACATACAGACTCAAATAAAGAAATAAAACATTGTTGCATGAATATTAACGTAGGGTTTGCATATATAATTAAATTTTACGGTGTCATAAAGCCTCAATAAATGTTCAAAATGTCGGCGCTCATAAAAGCAACTTAGATTTTTTCTTATTTTCCATCAAAGTTTGATCCAACTTTACATCAAAACGCATCATTTGTCAAGTTCTTTCATTTCACTTAGATTCTTCACCAGCCTTGCTTTTCCCTTTAAGGAGTTGAGGAAACCCAATTATTTGGGTAAATACGAAATTCTATAATAATTGTATTTAGTATATACACATTACGAAAACCCGCCTATTCAAATATACTGAAGATTTAACACCAACAATTGAAAATTTTCAGATAAAAATTCTGATATTATTCACATTTCTGCTCAAAACATAGATTGTGGGTACTCGTTAGAACCGCCTCGGTGAGGCGGTTCTAACGAGTACCCCCATAATCTATGTTTCTGAGTAGAAATAGGAAAAAAAAAATACCCCTGTAAACCCCAGTTTTACTATTAAAAGTGGGGTTTAAGGGGGTCAAAATTACATAGGAATGTTTTTTCATGATGAACTGAAATGTACTGTTTTTATTTTCAGGTTTTAAAGAAACTTCATTCCTTTACGCAATAAGTTCAGCCAGTCTCGTACACACATTTGCACGTGCATGCAGTCGAGGAATAATAGACAGATGCACGTGCGACGAATCAAAGAACTTAAAAAATAAAGAGGCGTGGTTATGGGGTGGATGTGGTGATAATGTTAAATTTGGACTAAAATTTTCACGAAGATTTTTAAGAGCGGGAAAAAGAAGAGGAAAAGATATAAGAGCAAAGTTGGATCAGCATAATATCAGATTAGGCAGAAAGGTAGGTATTAGTTTCTGTGTCTGTTTTTCTGTCTCTTCCCTCTCTCTCTCTTTCTCTCTCTCTCTCTCTCTCTCTCTCTCTCTCTCTCTCTCTATCTCTCTCTCTCTCTGTTTGTATCAGAACCGCTTATGTCGAATCTCGTTATCTCTATTTCTCATATACTGAATCTCGAAGAGAAAATCTGGTCCCTGTTTTAACATAGAAATCTAACAACAGATAACAAAATATTGTGGAAAAGAGGAGAAAGTTTTCCTAAGGAGCAATTTTTCAAGAGGAGAAAGTGCTCCTAAGGAGCAATTTCTCCTTTTTTTCCACAATATTTTCAATATGTCTCTACTTTCAGGAGTCAAATTTTATATTCATTTGTGAAACGTTGATGTTCGATTTATTTTTCCTCAATTCTGCAAATCTGATATGTCGAGGTACGGATATCTCGAAGGATTTCAGAGCCTTCGACTTCGAGATAACGAGAGGACTATGTAATGACTAAATCATTTCTTTCTATAGTTCATCAGTTAATTGTTGTGCACAGGCCTGGTCTGCGTTGAGAAGTACAAAATGATAGCGAATGTTTTGCCCTGGATCCCTGTACCTAATGACAAGCGCCAACAGGAGCAGGGGTCCAGGGCAAAACCAGCTGCAAGTAAGTGGCATTTCTGAACGCAGCCGCGGTTGACATGTAACGCATTCGCTTTGCTTTGTTGAAAATAAGTGGGCCGCGTCAAGTGAAAAAGTGCCAGCATCAAGCACAAAAAAGAGGTAAGATAGAAGCAGAGGAGGGTGAGGAAAATAGTGAGTGAAAGTCCAGAAAGAGAAGAAGCACTAATATGTCCCCTTGCCCCACCCCACTTTTACATTTTACCATCACCCTTCAACCCAACATGTGCATTTACGTAGTATGGCAAGGATAAAGGAAGCGAATGAGAAGATCATACACAGAGTATTAGCATAAAGGATACAAGAGCATTTTCGCTGCATCTCACTACAGATAATTTGGACCCACGCACGCAAAAACGGGGCTTTTGCGCATGCGTGACCACATGTAGCGATTGTTCAGCTCTGTGAAAATTATTAGGCGCTGTGCTATTGAGAGTAAATTCGACACTATCCAACAATTCCGTAAGCGTACATCGAGGGCCCAGACCAGACTGCGCCTGCGCAGGCTGATCTGGGCCTTCGATATCCGCATTTGCCCAGCAGTCCGTCATTTCACATGGAGCAGGGAATTTTTAGTCAGCACCATGTCATTGTTGATGTTCCGATGACAAACACGGATCTTGTACAAAATTTAACAATTTGAACAAATGTTTGAGGTAAGCCTGTCCCTATTTTAAGCTACAAACATTGCTTTCACCTCAAAGCTGCCCATCATCGTGTTAGTTTCCTAGGCGTTTTATGTCCTGCGAAGCCGCCGTACAAGGACAGAGGTTAATTCTGTCAATTTTACATGTTTTTGACTGATTTATGAGTAATATCTAATAAATCCGCACTGGATTCCGCCTTGTTGAACATGAGAAAACAATGTGTCAAAATTGTATCTTATCCTGTTTCTTTATTTCATTCATGTCAATGTTATTATTATTTTTTGTCGAAGATGTATTAAGTATTGTTTATGCAATGGAATATGGAATCCAATTTATACCATACAATTCATTTTTTAACATTGTGATAACCATTTCTAAATGTGGTAATGATCCCAATTTTTAAAGCAGAGCTCAGAATTTATCGAACACCAAAGGGGTGGTTGGGTGAGGCAAAGGTATCTTGTATCTTAAGTCACCGGGGCGTCCAGCTGAGATTGGCTTACAGTTAGGCAAGACCAGCTATCCTTGCAGCAGGTAAGGGTAGAGGGGGGGGATGTTTTTATTTCTTCTGTTTCTTCACTTTCATTCATTTTGCTCTTTCTACCCTGTCCCTCTCTTTCATCTCCTCTACTATCTCTTATATCTCTCTTTTCCCTCTCTCTGGGAGACGACATAAGATTATCCACAAGGGTTAACACGTCGTTAAACCCCAACACAATCAATCAATATATACACCAATTTTTTTAACCTTCAACAATTATCTTTTCTTAAGATAAATCTTGTTTGCTTTAATTCATAATGCTTTATGAACTGTAAAGCTTCACAGTTTCTTTCTGTTCAAGTTCTCCCTTTCAGCCATGAGTTTCTGAAATGAGCTCATATATCTCTGAATTTGGACACATCCATTATTACAAATAGGGGTTAAGTCACAAATCAATAACAGAATGGAAAGCAGAGTAGATCCTAATGAGACAGTTCGTTACGTAACGAGCCGTCTCATCTAGATCTACACTGTTTGCATAGGTATCCGTGTTGGTCTGCAGGGATGAAAGGGTTGATATAGGAATAAATAATTGTTTTGTGGATATTATCCACGCGTAACCCCCGGCGAATCCATTACGAAAACACGCCTATTCAAATATATAGAAAATTTTACAACCAAAAAAGGAAAAATTTCAGATAAAAATTCTGATATTTTTCATATTTTTCATATTCCTACTAAAAACATAGATTGTGGTTACTCGTTAGAACCGCCTCAGTGAGTTTGACTATATAAAAGTGGGGTTTAAGGGGGTCAAAATTATATAGGCGTGTTTTCGTGATGCACTCACAAACTAAATAAAAGCCATAAGAGGTTTTGTTTTGTTTGTGAGTGATTTAAAGGTGTTTACACATCGATAAAATCCACATAAAAACAAAAATCTAATAATTTCAGCTTGACATTTGCTTGATATTGCCAAAAATTAGTTTCCTCTGCGATAGGCTTCTAATGAGTAATGTGGAGAAAGCAAAAAAAAAGAAGTTTGTTCTTGCTCCTCTTATCTAGAGCCATAAAACACACTGTATAACACTTTTATGACGAAAATGCAATGTCTTACATGGCCCTGGATTACCTTCAATACAATCTTTACAGTAAAACCTCAGTGTAAGACATTGCAGTGAAATCTCAATGTAACACATATCAATGAAACCTCAATGTAAGACATTGCAGTGAAACCTCAATGTAAGACATTGCAGTGAAACCTCACTGTAAGACATTGCAGTGAAACCTCAGTGTAAGACATTGCAGTGAAACCTCAATGTAAGACATTGCAGTGAAACCTCAATGTAAGACATTGCAGTGAATCCTCAATATAAGACATTGCAGTGAATCCTCAATATAAGACATTGCAGTGAAACGTCAGTGTAAGACATTGCAGGGAAACCTCAATGTAAGACATTGCAGTGAAACCTCAATGTAAGACATTGCAGTAAAACCTCAATGTAAGACATTAGAGTGAAACCTCAATATAAGACATTACAGTGAAACCTCAATGTAAGACATTGCAGTGAAACCTCAATGTAAGACATTACAGTGAAACCTCAATATAAGACATTGCAGTGAAACCTCAATGTAAGTCATTGCAGTGAAACCTCAGTGTAAGACATTGCAGTGAAACCTCAATGTAAGACATTGCAGTGAAACCTCAGTGTAAGACATTGCAGTGAAACCTCAATGTAAGACATTGCATTTCGCATATACAGTATTACTCAATAGCTCGAACTTCTTTAGGACCATGAAAATTTTTTCAAGACATGGGTAGTTTTAGCCAATGAAGATAAATCATGGCACCAAGTCAGAAAGCAAATGGTGATAATTTAGTGAAGTTATTTTGATTTTCTATACAATAATGGGTTGTGGAGTGTACTCTAATGAGTACAAACTACATACAATTTCATGATAAAATAAGAAAATTTCCTTAAATATTTGTTTTCTTGAGTTATCGGATGAATTTTGTACTCAAACACTAGTTGAATCATCCAAGGTAAACGAGCCATCGGTGTTCGAAATATCGAGGTTGTAGTATAATACTATAATACAGGAAACGAATGTTTTGGTTATGAGGCAAATTAACACAGAATTATGCAGTAAAAGGGTTGCCAGAAGTAAAAAAAAAAAAAAAAAAAAACAACAACAAAAAAACAACAACAACAAAACAAAACAAAAAAACAAAACAAAACAAAAAAAAAAAAAAAAAAAAAAAACAAACAAAAAAAAAACAAACAAACAAAAAAACAAACAAAAAAAAAAAACAACAAAAAAAAAACAAAACAAAACAAAAAAAACAACAAAAAAAACAAAACAAAACAAAACATACACACATAAAAAACCCGGATTTGAAAACTGCAAAATCCCGAAATCCTTCCCCATAATAGTGAATAATAAAGACTGTGATATACCCATGTTGTCACTATACAGTCGACTCTCATGATCTATACTTCGCTTATCTCGAATAGGGGGTGGTTGGGTGTGGCAAAGGTGTCGTGTATCTTATGTCACAGGGGCGTCCAACTGATATTGGCTTACAGTTAGGCAAGGCCTTCTATCCTTGTAGCAGGTAAGGGTAGAGGGGGGAATGTTTCTATTTCTTCTCTTTCTTTACTTTCATTCCTGCTCCTCTTTCTTCCCTGTTCCTCTCTTTCTCCTCTACTCTCTCTTCTATATCTTTTCTCCCTTTCTCAGGGAGACGACACAAAATGACCCACAGGGGTTGACGTGTCGTTAAACCCCAACACAATCAATCAGTTATCTCGACATATCTCGAAATACCGCTTATATCGAAGTGAAAATCTGGTAACTGTTTTAACATGGAAATCTAACAAGAAGTAACAAAATGCGAAAACAGGACAAATTGCTCCTAAGGAGCATTTTCAATATAGCCCAAACTTCAGGAATCAAATAACAGATTCATTTGTGAAATGTGATTGTTCGATTTATTTTTTCCTCAATGATTTGTCGAGGTACGGATGTCTCGAAGTACTGCAGAGAGTCCCTTGGACTTCGAGATAACGAGAGTCGACTATATATGATAGGGGAACATGGGGGTACACATTCCACAGACTTGTTAACGCAATAACTTTCGCTTAACATTGCCAAAATAAGTACACTTATTGACAGATTTCTTTATGTCTGACACATTTTCTTCATACGTTTTTTGGTGTCTGCAACAATAAATTTGGTGTAAAATCGAAATAAAATCGACAAATGATATCTTGCCGCGAGCAAACGAGCAGTAAACGATACAAACTTTATAATGCCTTATGCCCATTAACCGTTACCGCTCTCTTGGCTTATTCAGCAGACGACAAATTGATGATATTTTTTTCTTATTTTTCCCAGAAAACAGGATTAAACATTTCGTACAGACAATTTGTATGAAATCCCGTTTTCTGAAAAAAAAAAAAAAAAAAAAAAAAAAAAAGAAAACGAAAGAAAAATATATTTCAAAATGTCTGCTAGAGGGCTAAGCGTTAAATAGAAGGGTTACTTGTTATGTCCATGTTTTCCGGAAAGATTTCGCGGGCATTACGAAAATACGCCTATTCAAATATATAGAAAATTTCACCTCCAACAACTGAAACTTTTCAGATAAAAAAAAACTCTGATAGTTTCATATTGCTGCTCAAAACATAGATTGTGGGTACTCGTTAGAACCGCCTCGGCGAGGCGGTTCTAACGAGTGCCCACAATCTATGTTTTCGAACTAAAATAAAAAAATAATGTATATCCCTGTACACCCCAGTTTTACTATATAAAAGTGGGGTTTAAGGGTGTCAAAATTATATAGCCTCATGTAGGTGTGTTTTCGTGATGTTCCAGATCGCATGTAAAAAATTTACAGAAGGCAGATTTTCTTGTGAATGCGTGTATTATTATTTATTTTATAAGCAGTGCAAACTATTGAATTTGCAGAGAAAGGGATAGACTGGCTCCAGTCTCCAGTGACTTATTTTTTCCCCTTATCTTCCTGTTTGATGCTCCACTAAAATAAATCCAAAATAATATCATGACTATCAAGGCTGGTCACTCTGTGACCAGCCTTTTAAGTTATGATATTATTTTAGCTTTAATTTAGTGGATTATTAAACAGGATTATATATAAAAAAAATTAGTCACTGGAGACTGGAGCAAGTCTAAGAAAGGGAAACTATACATTAGTGTAAGGAAATCTGCGAATAGGCGGCAATAAGAAAGAACGAAAAAATATTTCAGGAACATGTAGAGATAACGGTGTTCTTGCGCATTAATTTGGTTAAACACGTCCAGAGAAAAGGTGGGTCTAGATTTTATGTTTGACTCTATTAAGCTTCTTGTGTAAAAAAAAAAAAAAAAAAAAAGAAAAAATCACAACAAAGAAGAACGACGCCGCATTACGTCAACATGCCTATGTCTATCCATTGCCTTTCCGCTGTATAAAATTTGAATAAAGTCTAGAATATTTGATTATTAACCCCGCATAAATGATTTGTGGAATACGAAACACAAATCGAAAAAACAAAACTTAAAACTAATACAAGAATGTCCAAATCGCAAAGTATTGTGCAATACATACACACTGACGCTGTGCTTAATCAGGGTCTACAGTGTTTACCACTCATCCAGCTTTTTTAGACACATTAACAGGTAGCAAAATACAGTCGACTCTCGTTATCTCAAATTCCAAGGGACTCTCTGAAATACTTCGAGAAATATACGTACCTCGACATATCAAAATTGCAGAACTGAGGAAAAATTAAATCGAACAACCACATTTAACAAATGTATATGTAATTGGACTCTTGAAATTCGAGATATATTGAAAATATTGTGGAAAAGAGGAGAAATTGCTCCAAAGGAGCAATTTCTCCTCTTTTCCACAATATTTTGTTACATGTTGTTAGATTTCCATGTTAAAACAGGGACCAGATTTTCACTTCGAGATAAACGTTTATTCGAGATAAGCGAGGTCGAGATAACGAGAGTCAACTGTACAATGTATATACTTGCTCAGATTTTAGAAGTATGGAAAGGAATTTAACTGTTCCATTATTTAGGGTAACTACAGTAGACATTTTTCATTGTTTCTTGTCCTGATAGATAGCTTTTCAATTTGACTGATCGAACCTCCGCTTCAAATGAAAACAAGTATCGGCGACTCTAGTGACATATAGAAAACAGCACAGATCCAGATATGTCCGTACGTCCGCGCAAGCTGACCAGCGTCTGCACTACCTGCTACAAATGTATTTACAGCCGTGGACATGGAACGTCTATGGGCGAACACTGATGACATGGATCTGTATGCTGTTGCGAGTCTGCGCTGTTAGCTCGCCCACATTAATTGTCATTATGTTGTACATATCAGTATTTGACGGTGATCTTTATTGCAATATTGTTACCGTAATAACTCTAAATATTGGACAGATAGGCCAGAACGCGGCTTCTGTTCAGAGTCTTCACTGTTTGTTGCTCTGTCAGGAGTTTTAAATATCTCAACAGGCAGTGGTGTGAACTTGTTCAAATTTGAGGACACGTATGCTAAAAAGAGTTAGGCTATACAAATATAATATTAGAGTTAATAGGGTATTTTCGTTTTCCCGCAACAGGTGTTTGTTATCTGTCATCGTTTTCTTATGTAATCTTTCCAGTTTTTAACGATTGTAAGGTCATTCTTGAAAATAAGTAAGTTTTAAAGCAACGTATATCCCAGGTAGCATTCTTTATAAATCTACAGCGGGCCGTTATCGGCCCGTCAGCTATCCTGACGGGCCGATAACGGCCCTCTATAGATTTATATAGAGTGCTGACTGGGTACATTTCCAAAGATACCTTAAAAACTTGCTGTATAAAGTCAAAGTTTTTGTTAACGGGAACACACAGAACGTCTAAAATCTGCGTATGTCAGTACACCACACGCCCAACTAACCTTTTTTACTATGAAAGTGGTGAAAATGTGGCTTTAAATTGATTCTTATAAATGGAGCATTTCTTCTCTTTCTAAGATTCTTATTGCGTTTAAAACCCCAACATTTGTTTAGGAAACTTATTCTTATTTATTAAACCGCCCATTGAAAAGGATCTGACCTTGTACAAGCACATTAGAGAGGTTGCAAAGTTGGTAGCTTAAAGATTGACTTGCTGATTATAAATAAAAGCAGATAACATTTAACATTTGAAAATAGTTCTTATTGTTCACAGAAAATAGGGCTTGACAATTCATTCATACATGTATGCTTCCCATAGCCCCCCCACCCCCCACCCCCCTCTCACTTACAGTGCAATAGCAGAACTTTAAGTTTTCCCAACTATACTCTTATTATAAAAGAAAATACAACAAATGTGAGTACCAGGTCCCTAACGAATATGCAGCCAATGTAAGCCTAGACCAGCCGGACATCCGTGCAGTCTGACCAGGTCTTAATTGTCATCTTACCGATTTGGTTGATACTGTATTTTATTTTGACGAGCAGAGATGGACCTGATCAGACTGCGCGGATGCGCAGTCTGATCTTGGCCTTCTCTGTTCGCATGTGACACAATGGTCGTTTCCTCGAGTGACACAATAGTCGTTTCCTCAAGTGACATAATGACCGTTTTCCCAATTGACACAATAGTCGTTCCATCTAGTGACATAATGGTCGTTTCGTCTAGTGACATAATGGACGTTTCCACAAGTGACACAATGACCGTTTCTTAAAATGACACAATGGTCGTTTACTCAAGTTGAGCCTTGTATAATTTGTAATTTTCTAAACAAATTCTCAACATAAAAGAAAACGCTGTACTGTTAAGAGAAGCCACCGTTTCCAGTACAGAAGAAATAAGATGAGATTTATTAATTAACTCGAGTGCAATACTTTCAGTTTTTGTTCATTTAATGTTAAACTCAAGTGTAGCGTAGGCTTTTGGTAGAAACAATCCAAATTACAAATTGCCCATAACGTGGAGAAAAAGGGCTTTTATGTCTTATGTGAACAGTGAAGGCCTACACCAGCTGTCTCAGTTTTTGTTCATTTAGTTTAACAGAAGTGCTGTTAGAGTTTATGGTAGCAAACAATCCAAAATACAAATCTCGTGCAAGTGGAGAAAAGGGCTTTTCTGTCACATGCGAACGGCGACAGCCTTCATCATCAGCCTCTCCAGTTTTTTGTTCATTAAATGCTAAATTGAAGTATTGGAACCATATCTACCGTATTTTCCATAAGTATTGGGACAGACATGTCCTAGCAAACAGTGAAGACGCAGATCAGTGAGACGCCGCAGAGTGCCATTCTTAATTGAAAAAAAAAAACAACAACAACAAAACGAAACAAAAAACAACAACAACAAACAACAAACAACAACAACAACAACAACAACAAAAATAAAATAAAAACAAAACAAAACAAAAAACAAAAAACAAAAAAAAAAAAAAAACAACAAAAAACAAAAAAAAAAAAACAAAAAAAAAAAAACAAAAAAAAAAAAAAAAAAACTAACAAAAAAAAAAAAAACACGAAAAAAAAACAAACAAAACAAATCAACGTTTAACCTAAGTTATGATAGGAACAGACAGGCCTTAGCAAACAGTGTAGACCCCAGATCAGACGCCGCATAACGCGGCATCTGATCAGGGTCTACATTGTTTATCACTCATACAGCAGTTTTGAGACATATCAAGAGGTTTGTTTGTGTTGAGGTTTTACGGCCCAGTCAACCCAATGGGGTCATGTCAAGCACGGTCAGTTTACCTAACCACACATTTACTGGGCAGGCTTAGTCCTCTAAGCGGTTAACCAGTATTGTGCACATTCTTTCGCCAGAAACTGACAACTGCCCTTCTTGAATCAGCGGAAGGGAAAGAATGACCGTAGAAAATATTTCATGATCAATCTCCACGAAAGAATATTGTCGAACTCGGCGGGGGTTGAACCCGCGACCTCCTGGTCTCCAGTCGGACGGCGCATCCAACTGAGCCACCGAGGAAAGAGGTAGCACAATAGATATGTCAAAGGTTGCGGAAAAATAAGTTAAGGAGTTAATATGTCCCAATATCTGGACTCATTACGAAATATCCATTATTCTTTAACGCTCACCGCTCTGATTAAAATTTCAGCATACGAGATTTTGAAATCTTTTTCTTATTTTTTTCCAGAAAATAGGAGACAATTTGCATGACATCACGAAAACATGCCTATATAATATTGACCCTCTTAAACCCCACTTTTATATAGTAAAACTGGGTTTATAGGGGTATACATTATTTTTCTTATTTCTACTCAAAAACATAGATCGTGGGTACTCGTTAGAACCGCCTCGCTGAGGCGGTTCTAACGAGTACCCACAATCTATGTTTTAAGCAGAAATAAGAAAAATATCAGAGTTTTTTATCTGAAAATTTTCAGTTTTTTTAGGTGAAATTTTCTATATATTTGAATAGGCATGTTTTCGTAATGAAATGACAACGCCTATTTTCTGGAGTATGATAATGGTTAAGAATGCAGTGACGGTATTCGGACGGTTTGATCAAGCGTTTTCATTTGGAGGTTTTCACCTACAAAAAAATGAAAATTTTCAGATAAAAAATTCTGATATTTTTCATATTTCTGCTAAAAACATATGTTGTGGGTACTCCTAAGAAGCGCCGCAGTAGGCGGTTCTAACGAGTACCCACAATCTATGTTTTTGAGCAGAAATAAGAAAAATAATGTATACCCCTGTGAACCCCAGTTTTACTACATAAAAGTGGGGTTTAAGGGGGTCAAAATTATATTGGTTTGATCTCGTGACGTGTTGCTTGCATGCGCGAACAGGGGCGTTTTCTCACATTTCGCCTCAAATAACAGAATATAATTGCGATTCATTGGTTCATTTTATGTCTTAATTGAGCATCTGCGTCATAAAACGTACCTTCGAACGTGTGCGCCCAGCGAAGATTCAGATTAGCCTGCGCATTCGCGCAGCCTGATCAGAATCTTCACTGGCCGCATTTTGGATAGCCAAGGATACAATGTTTCTTCATGCGGACAACGAAGACTCTGATCAGACTGCGCGGATGCGCAGGCTGATCTGAGTCTTCGTTGGGCGTACATGTCACAAGGTACATTCTCTCACGTTGCGACTCTTATGTCTTAATTGTTTACCGTCAGGAATTCTTGTTGAAGTGTGTGGTTAGAACTTCTAACGTATCTTTATGGCAACTCGATTGAAGGGTGTTTTTAACCCAACCTATCCCTGCAACTGGAATGCTCAAACACTCGTACAGACCAGATGATCAATCAAACTAAAATGGATTGTGGGAATTCCGATAGAATAAAATCACATCTAAGGCCCTTTTCTAAAAAAAAAAAGCCTGCTAAAAAGGCGTCTGTCGCCTGTTTACCGCCGCTACCCACAACTGTAAAAGTCTTTATTTGTCCCGCTGTCCTTCTTCCCAACGGCGGCCTTCAGCTCCAATCAATATTTTATTCCTTACAGCAAGTAGCAAATGTATTTCCATGCAGTTTTCTGTTGTAAAATGACAGCCGTTCAAAAACTAAATAAATGATTAAATGTTCCCAACGAGTGAGTCGTAACAAAGAAGACAAAAACGTCGAGCAAGATAAATCTAAGAGCCACCTCTTTCTGTTATTTATTTTATTTTATTTTATTTATTTTGAAAAAAAAAATATTTGTCAGTTTATTTATTTATTTTGAAAACTCAATAAACCGAACTCTGTTTGAGATAATCTAACTTGACTTGACTTGACTTGACTATGCATCACGAAAACATACCTATATAATTTTGACCCCATTAAACCCCACTTTTATATAGTAAAACTGGGGTTTACAGGGGTATACATTTTTTCTTATTTTTGCTCAAATGCATAGATCGTGGGTATTCGTTAGAACCGCCTCGCCGAGGCGGTTCTAATCTATGTTTTGAGCAGAAATATGAAAAAAATATCCGAGTTTTTCTATCTAAAATTTTTCAGTTTTTGGAGGTGAAATTTTCTATATACATTTTATTTGAATAGGCGAGTTTTCGTAATGTTCCTTTTGATGGATAGCGAAGACTTACCTGAATCTTCGCTGGGCGCGCTTGTCCGAGAATAACATCTTCTCAAGTCCAAGCTCAGCCAAGTACTTTCAAAAAGTTAGTTGATCATTAACAAAACACATTAAGATTTTGACACCTCATTTAGAAAACATTCCTTGCTTCAGAAACTTTGGTACTTTGCTAAATTAACCCTGAAAAGTAAGTTAGTGCTTATAAAGTTGGGCGGCGCCGTGCGAAAACGTGTTTTTGGGGTATATGCGGACAGCGAAGGCCCAGATCAGCCTGCACACCCACGCAGTTTGATCAGGGTCTTTATTGTCTGCTAACAATCATTGGATACTACAGAATGTATGAATGAAGAGCAAAGGCCCGGATGATACTTTGCGCAGGATGATATGAATGCGATTTGCGCGTTCAAAGGCACTTTTTCGCTTAACGCGGCCCACATGGTATTTTTCTTCTTGTCGTCGGAAAACAGTGGTACAAATTGGATATGGCTGGCCTACAGTGTTTGCAGCAAACGAAAAAAAAAAATAAATAAACGAAGAGGACAGCAGAATAAATAAATAAATAAATAAATAAATATATGAAATAAAAAAATCAGTGAAATCGAAAAAATAATGAGAAAACTAAAAAAAAAAAGCAACATAAATATATACATGTAAATAGATCAATACAATAAAAAAAAGAATAAAAAAAAAAAAAAAAAAAACAGAAAAAACTGTAACAAAATTTGTTAAAATACGAAATCATAAATAAGATCAGGTAGCTGAGGAAAACAGGGCTTGTAAGGTAGAATAAACGCACGTAGCTCGACTTATAGGCCCTTCTCTACCATGTGTTTACCCCGGGACCATTTTTCAATATTACATTTTATTATTTTTGATGATATCATCGAGGGGCCAGTGATCGTCATAACATGATAATAAATCAGGAAAATATAAATCACAAAAATGAAAGTGATAGATGGGCATGTAAACAAGTAACTGATACGAGACCCAAATCTTTGACACAATTCATATGGAGAAATAAGAAACATTTTGCCTCATTCTCTCTTTTATCTAGAGCTATGTCACAAAAAGAAATGGTTCATTCCTCCAGAATTGAGGCTAGTACAGGGGCTCTAAATATGTGATGTGATCAGAATATCTTTACACTGGTTTACAAAAAAAAAAAAAAAAAAAAAAAACAAAAAAGAAAAACAGCAACAACAAAAAGATCAACTTTTCTTTTGATATCATGAATATCCTCGTGATTTTTTGCGTTTGTTTAAAAAAAAAAAATCATCTTTTTATATTAGTTTTTTTTTTTTGTGATAACTTTTATGAATATTTTCCGGGATATTAGTTGTAAAGGAAGACAGGCGCAGACGTCCGCAAAAATGCCCCAAAAATAACATTGAGTAGTTTTGCTGTATTTTTGTGGAGTTTTGGAGAATAACCGGTTCAACCCTGAGTTTCTGAAATAAACGCTCTCTGTACTTGGACTTATCCATTGCTGCCTAAAGAATGACAGTTGTAAGTCAAGAACAGAATGGCAAACAGTGCAGATCCTGTTGAATGAGACGGCTCACAACGAGCCGTTTCATCTAACTCTACACTGTGTGCAAAGCATCTGTCTTGGTCTGCACGGCTGAAAGGATTAAAAATCCGCTGCTCATCACGAAAACATAACTATATAATTTTGACCCCCTTAAAACCCACTTATACATTATTTTTCTTATTTCTGCTCAAAAACATAGATTGTGAGTACTCGTTAGAACCGCCTCGCCGAGGCGGTTCTAACGAGTACCCACAATCAATGTTTTGAGCAGAAATATGAAAACTATCATTTTTTTTGTCTGAAAATTTCCAGTTTTTGGAGGTAAATTTTTCTGTATATTTGAATAGGAGTGTTTACGTATTGTTTTCTGTTACATGTCCTATTTGGACTAGAATAGATTTTATTACATAAACGTTAAGTAAGGATGCAATGTAACTTGCAGAGGTTTTGCCTTATTTGATATTATATTATAATTATTTTTACCGCTATCCGATTGAAAATATTGTTTAGCAAGAACATGCCTGTCAAAGAGTTACATGAATAGGAAAATTATCATACGTGTGTTTCTAACAGGAACCATCTTGTCAGCCATCAGATAGCTATGTAACCTTTGCGATTGAAGCTTCTTATGCAAGAATACAGCTGTAACTTACAATAAATTGGGTTCAGTAACATGATAAAAGGGATTTTTCGCATGTGCGAAAGCCCAGATCAGACTGCGCATGCGCAGTCTTATTTGGACCTTCGTTGTCCGCTCACAATAGCATTGAATACTGTGAAATAAATGTATGTGAATGGATAATGAAAACCTTGATTACACTGCGCGGGATGCACAGTCTCGTCTGAGTCATCGCTTAGCGTGTGTGTATAGGGTACATTTTCTCAAGTTGCGGCTTAACGCTCTGAAAGCTGGGTAAAATATTCAGCAGACGATTTCTAAAAAAATATTTTCCAACAAAATAGACTTTTACATTTCATACAAATTGTCTCCCAAGGAGACAGTTTGCATGAAATGTCAAAGCATATTTTACGGAAAAAAAAAAGAAAAAAAAAATATTGTCAATACGTCGTCTGCTGAATTAGCTTAAAGACTGCTAATGTTAATTAGGCATGACAAGCGAAAGAGTACCTGATCGTAATACAGCATTGGCGAAGGTCTGCGCATTTTTTAATCTAAATATTCGGACGGCCGGGCCAAAGCTAACAGTGTAGACCCAGATCAGACGCCGCAGAACGCGGCGTCTGATCAAGGTCTACACTGTTTGTCATTCATCGAACAGATTTAGACATATCAACAGTTAATAAAATGGACATGATCCATTTTCAGGACAAGAAGGATACTTGGTTCGGATATGCTAATATTTCGGACATTCTGTAGATTTGTGCTAAACTAACTCCAAATACTGTGTGTATAAAATGTACAGGGTCTGATCAGACTGCGGCTGCGCAGCCTTACCAGATGTGTGCATTTTACGTAGGCGAAAAGGGGTCGTTATGCATGTCGTATATATAATACGAAATTCCAAGGAACTGGTGGCTGGTATGCATACTTCTGGGATATGCCATAATAAAATGAGTGAGCAAGAAGAAGCGGAATCTTTTTATGTGTTTTCCTATAGAGACTATTAAAACTTTCGTATTGCCTCCATTGAAATGGTCTGTATTTAATTTTATCCCTCTCCTACTCACCCTACCTACCTGAGTCGAACATCAATATCTCAAACACCGATGGCTCGTTTACCATAGCTAATTCGAACTCGGTTTGGGTCCCTACGAAACTCTTCCGAAAGCTCCAGAAAACAAATATTTCAGAAAACAAATATTCTCATTTTACATTGAAATTGTATGTTTTCTGTACTCATTAGAATCGCGTCCTCGAGGCGATTCAAATGAGTACACTCAACATACCATTATTATATAGAAGGTCTTACCCATATCTAGAGCAATAGAGGATACCTGTCGGGCCGATAACGATCCGATTTCGATTTAAGTATCCTGTCGGGCCGACAGCGGTCCGATTTCGATTTAAGCAGAATGCCTACTGGGAATTTTTTCGAGTTTGTTTGCACTATTATGAATTATTTGTTTGTTATTTTCAGGTTGTCAAGTCAAAAGTGAAGACGACATGTAAGTGTCATGGTATATCCGGGTCCTGTACAACACGCACGTGCTGGCGGGAACTTTCACCATTCCATATCATTGGTCGAAATTTAAAAGACAAATACGAGAATTCTTTTAAGGTTGTGACTTATGCAAATCAAGCGACAGGAAAATCCCAGTTAGTGAAAGGTTTATTAACTGCTGGTGAAGGAAGCACGGACAGTATTCCACCGAAAAGAAACGTCATGGTTCATTTGGAGGATTCCCCAACTTTCTGCGGACCAACTTTGTATTCTCCAGGAACTTCCGGTCGCGTCTGTGAACAGGACAACTGTGATGTAATGTGCTGTGGGCGTGGTTATAATGTGAAATCGACAAAAGTAAAACGCGCATGTCAGTGTCACGTTCATTGGTGCTGTTACGTGGAATGCCAGCAATGTATAAACGAAGAGGAAATATACATGTGCAAATAAATTTCATATCGCCTGTTGAATTTCATGCTTAGCAGATGACATTTTGTGACTATAGTCAAACTGCAATGGCTCGAACATCTGTGGGACAATGGAAATTTGTTCAAGACATGAGTTGTTCGAACCACTGAGTGTAAATCATAGTGCCAGGTCAGGATGTCTTTTACGTATTGTAAAATAATGGTATATTGAGAGTACTCATTAGAATGGCATCGATGAGAAGATTCTAATATGTACACACAACATACATTTTCATATTAAATTTTCCCGAAATATCCCTAAATATTTGTTTTCTTGAGCTATCTGAAGAATTTCCTAGGGACTAAAAAAGCAAAAAGTCGAATCAACCACGGTAAACGAGCCATCGGTCCCAGCAGGCACATAACGTTGAAATAATGTCGATTCAACGTTGATCAACGTCTTGACGTTGAATCAAAGTTGCATCGACGTTGTTTCTACGTTGTGTGCCGGCTGGGGGTGTTCGAATGTTTGAAGTTTTATTGTAGTTTTACTCCCTGAAAAAAAGGGCATGACGTTTACAAGATACATCCTATTTTCTAGAAAAAAATGTCAAACGTAGCATTCGTTTTATTATCTGCTAAATTCGTCATCGACATACTAAGGAAAATCGTCCCTTGAAAGTATGTCTTAAATCGTTCAAGCGGGCAGGCAACGTTGAGACAACGTCAATGCAATGTCATGTTATATAAAAGTCATGTGGCCGCTGGGGTGTCATTTCATTGTTATTTTATTTCAAACAGAGTTCTGACTGCTTTTAAAGCCGGCGTTTCAGTTCAGTATGTACACAATCTAATACAACGAAAACGAGCTTCGTGTTAATAGTCTGACTATTGAAGCCTTCTTGCCCAACTGGATGTTCAGTTCCAGTCTTTATCGCATGTCGGACGATTTAACAATGGATTTTACAATAGAATGTTTGAAGTTTTTGATGCTTAAGGGTTTCTTAATTTTAATTAATTCTGATGGCATATGTACTTCTACAGCGTCCAAGCGCATGCGCAATAATTTGCTCTACTAACCCTGGAACGGACCAGAGTTCGTGAAGCTATGCTTATAAACTGATTAGCTAATCAGGCTACTTGTAGATTCGGTGAATAAATATATATTGATATTGAAGAGAAAAATGCTGTTCCATCATTGTGATTTCATCCATACAAGTCAACACTACCGCAATAAACCTAGATGTGGGGACATACGGGCCTGAGCAGAATGCGGCGTCTGATCAGGGCCCACACTGTTTGCAACTCATCCAACAAATTTTAGACGTATCTTAAATATGTAAGTTCCATAGGTGTAGATAAGAGTGGGTATCAGGTAAATAGTTTTCTTGTTTCTCGACGAATACGTATGTTTTGGGTACTCATTAGAAGCGCCTCGCCAAGGCGCTTCTAATGAGTACCCACACCATATGTTTTGTTGAGAAATAAGAAAAATATAGATACTTTTTGGTTGAAAAAAAGCGCTTTAACAAGATCTATGGATAACTTTTTTGACTTATTTAAATTTTAGAACCAGTTTGATAAGAAGTTAATGTGTCCCAATATTTAGGGAAAATACGGTAGACTTCTTACTCGCTGAATGGCTGGTATATGTGACAAACGACACTGAAGCTTAACCCTAGTTCTGCTGAATCCGGATATACCCTGCCCTTGCAAACAGTGGAGATCCAGATCAGTTGGCTTCTGAAGAAGCCAACTGACCTGGATCTGCACTGTTTGCCAATAAGTATGTGAATTTATATCAACAATCTGGATCAAGTAATCTGATTGGCTGAAAATTAGAAGTGGGCATGGCATCAGGACAAGGGTAAAGGGAAATGTATACACTTTTCAGGGGAAGACAATTCTATCTAGGTGTTATGTCCCCTTCTGAAAAGGGTTCTATTTACTATATAAGGGAAGTAATAGACCATTTCCTGGGAAGTAATAGACCATTTCCTGGAAGGGAATTCTTTATAGAGTAGATAGATCCTGTTCAGAAGAGTAGATAGACTCGTTTTCAGAAGGGGTTTGACGTGCAGTAAAGCAAACAAGAAGTCACTAAAAGTGATCTCCCTTGGCGTAATGTCGAAAAATGTACCAAGTATATTCAATGTTTTCACACATAGGAATTGTCTCATTTAGTTTATTAAGATTTTATCGAAACTCAGACTATTTGAGTATGAACTGTGTTTCATATGTGATCAGTGAAGGCCTGGTTTAGCCTGCGTGGAGATCAGTCTGGCGCATCTGAGCAATCTTATCCGGGTCTTCGCTGTCCGATTACAATTTTTTTTTTATACTTTAGACTACATGTATATTCACGCGCAGATGAGACTGATTTAACTGTCCGGATGTACAGAATGGTCTGGTTCAGTGTCGGTCACGTGATATAATGTCGTTTTTCTTGTGTTCATTTTTGTTAAAATTAATGTTGCCGTATTTATCCTAAGTATTCGGACAGATTGGTCAGAGCAAAAAGTGTAGACCCAGATCAGATGCCGCAGCATTACGAAAACATGCCTATTCAAATATACTGAAAATTTTACGACCAAAAATTATAATTTTCAGATAAAAAATTCTGATACTTTTCATATTTCTGCTAGAAACGTAGATTGTGTGCACTCGTTAGAACCGCCTCGGCGAGGCGGTTCTAACGAGTGCCCACAATCTATGTTTTTGAACAGAAATAAGAAAAATAATGTATACCCTGTAAACCCAAGTTTTACTATATAAAAGTGGGGTTTTAGGGGGTCAAAATTATAGGCATGTTTTCGTGATGGAACACATCAAGTCTACACTGTTTACCAGTCATCCAAGGGCAGTTTTGACATATCGACAGGTAATAAAATTGACTTGTTAAAAGTTTTAGACAAATATGCTGAGGAGATATGGTATCCGAATACGTAGGGCAAGCACGGTATTTTTGAGGCCAGTAACGTGTATCGTCCAATCAGAAGCTCTTGTTCTCTGTTATGCTTATCCCATTTACGTCGAGTAGACTCTTCTATCACAACTCTTTGGACCGGTCTATTTCCAATAGCAGGGTGTCTGGTTAGTTTCCAGTGCTACTATGTTTTATAGAAATTCCTGTATTTAATGCAAACAGTGTAGACTCTGATCAGACGCCGCGTTCTGCGGCGTCTGATCTGGGTCTGCACTGTTTGCCATATACCCTTCCAATTACTACTACGAGGGATGATAAAAAAGTTCTCGGCCCTTGTACTTTGGGAATTAGCAAGAGCAGAGCCGGCCTCGGTGGCTCAGTTGGATGCGCCGTCCGACTGCAGACCAGGAGATCGGTGGTTCAACCCCCACAGAGGTCGGCAACATTCTTTCGCGGAGATTGATCATGAAATATTTTCTACGGTCATTCTCTCCCTTCCGCTGATTCAGGAAGGGCAGTTGTCAGTTTCTGGCGAAAGAATGTGCACAATACTGGTTAACCGCTTTGAGGACTAAGCCTGCCCAGTAAACGTGTGGTTAGGTAAACTGAGCGCGCTCGACATGACCCCATTGGGTTGACTGGGCCGTAAAATCTCAACACAAACAAAACCAAGAGCAGAAATTGTGTCATTATTTCTCAATATAATCTCCCTTTGCCTTAATGCACTTCCTCCAACGCTGTTCCACTTTGCTTATCTCTTCAAAATAGAAGCCTTCTTCCTGGTCCCCCAAGTGCTCGTCAACAGCATCTATGACGCCTTCATTGTTTCTATAATTCCAACCACGAAGGTTAGTTTTTCAGATTTGGAAACAGATAGAGGTCCGAATGGGCTAAATCTGGAGAATAAGGGGTATGTAGAAGGACCTCGAAGCTGCCTTTAGTCGCAGTAGCCATAGCACTTGAGATGTGTGGGATGGTGCATTATCTTGCAAGAGCAGAAAACCTCGAGTCAGCTTTCCTCTTCTTTTCTTCACAATCTCCTGACGCAGCCGCATTTGTTCTTCTGCATAATATGCACCATTTATTGTGCGACCTTCTTCAAGATCATTCGCCATGATATCGCACTGACTATCCCAAAAGACAGAGGCCATCACCTTCGAATTCCCTGCTGAAGAAACTCACTTAAATTTCTTAGGAGGGGTGAGCCAGGGTGCTTCCATTGCTTGCTCTGCTTTTTGGCCTCAGGCTTAAAGTGAAGGACTCAAGTCTTATCTTGGGTCAGAACTCAACACAAAACTTCCTCAGGGTCAGCTTCATAGAGAGACAGGAGATACTTAGAAATATCAAGCCAACACTTCTTCTTATCTTTGGTCAACATTCTGGGGACCCATCTAGCTGAGACCTTGGACATCTGTCAACGTTTCAATTTATTTCTTCTAAGTATATCGGGCGAGAACTTCTTGATCGTACTCGCATGTTTTATAGAAATTACTGCATCTAATGAAAAACAGTGTAGACCCTGATCAGACGCCGCGTTCTGCGGCGTCTGATCTGGGTCTGCTCTGTTTGTCAATATCCATTTGGGGAATTGCCGGCTAAATGGGTAACTGTATATACCATATTTACCTTAAATATTGAGACTCTTTAGTTTCTTACCACGTATGTCCTAACAATAGAACATGCATGTTGATGGGTCAACACTGCTGATTGAGTAGCAAACAATGTGGACCCATATTAGATGCCGCGATGTGCGGCGTCTGATCTGGGTCTCCATTGTTTGCTCAGGTCTATCTGTCCCATTACTTAGTGTAAATATGATATCTCAGACACGTAAAAATAATTATAAAAAATGTTTTAGTATGGTGGCTGAAAAACGTATATGCTGCTAAATAAATTCATTTTCCTAAGGTGAAATGGATACACATCGAAGGGAGATCACCCTGACCTGAAGCATTTGCCTCCCTTCTCAAAGAGGGCGACAATTGAAGGAGGAAGGAAATTGCTTATCACATGGGACGAATTCCTTTTCTTTAACTGCAGCCCCCTTTAATGAGGGATTCATTTACTATAGAAGCAAATAGCAAACTCTTTTTCTGCCTGGGTGGGGCTCTCTTTTGAAAAGGGTGGCAAAAATCTTTCATCATAGAATGCTATTTATTCACCTTTCAGCTAATAGTTTTCTATAGGAATAAAGTTTATTTTTGTGAATTTTATCGATGTGTAAACTCCGGCGAATCATTCACAAACTGAACAAAACTCAAAGGACTTTACGTTAAGCTTTATAATGACTTGCCGGCGTTTACACATCGATAAAAGCCACAAAAATAATAATTCATTCCTCATAATTCCAACTGTGTCATCAAAATGTTACGCTGAAATGTTTCCAAAAAATGTTAATCTTTTGAGATGGGGGAAGAAAAGTAGATCCAACAGATTCCTGCACTGGACTTTATTTAAATGTACTACTTTTCCTTCAACCAATCAAAATGCCTGAAATGTGTATAAAGACGAGAAGTTGGAATTATATGTAATTATTGTTCATGTACCGTAAATTATACATCATGCAGTTACTAGTAAATGTGCCTTGTGAAATTAAATATTATAAGAAAAGTTGTTGCAGATGAGTTTCATTACCTTTTAGTATCCTAGTCAACATAAATACCGCGGTTGTCTTAATATTCGGCCACCTTATCTCCTTGCAATACTCCCAGTGAGCATTCTACATAAATCTACAGCGGGCAGTTATCGGCCCGTCAGGGTAGCTGATGGGCCGATAACGGCCCGCTGTAGATTTACAAAGAATGCTAGCTTGGCTAGTCCTACAATTTAAACAAGTTGATGTTTCTAAAATACTGCTGGACAGATGACAACTAGTCTAGAACCTGGCCAAACGCCGTGTTCTCTGGCATCAGGTATGTGTTTACACGGTTTATACAGACTGTTATTACAGTATTCATTCTATATATTCGAACGCCTTATCTCCGTACCATTTTTAGCCCTGAAATTTGAACAAATCCATTTTGCTATCTGTTGATGTGCTAAAAGCCACCCGATGCGTGGCAAATAGTTAAATCCCAGATCGGAAGCCGCATTATCCGGCCAGGAAGAATCCGCTTCAGAAACTCACGTATAAAAGCGTTAAGATAAAGGAGTGTTCCTTGGAAACAAAAAACACATCGAATAAACGAAAATTGCAGATTCAGTTTTATTACATCTGTTCATGAAAAGTAATGTACTTATAACATGCAACACTGATCATACCTTCTAGCTCATCGTTGAGAGCGATATTCTTTTTTTTTAAAGTTAACCCTTACATCCCTGAATTACTGAAGTGGACTCTTCTATCTCCGAATCTGGTCAGAACCATTGTTCAAAATAGGGGTCTCAGTTGAAATTCAAAGCAGAATGGCAAACAGTGTAGATCCTGATGAGCCGAATCATTACGAGCGGTCTCATCAGGATCTACACTGTTTGCAAGAGACAATGTTTTGGTCTGCAAAGTTGAAATGGTTAAATCCAAAGAATCTGAAAATCAGACAAAGCAAGACGCAGCACACACCCAGACACTGTTGGCTCAGACATACCTGTTCGAATATTTAGAATAAATATGGTTCTATTTCATTGGATGTCTAGAGCTCTGTCAAAGCATTGCTGGAAGTGCCTTTGGTTCCTTTCCACATTTACATAATATTTTCACCTACGAGAAAAAATACATTAGCCCATTCATCCCTGAGTTTCTAAAGTAGACTATTCCATCTCCGAATCTGGTCAGACCCATTGTTCCAAATAGGAGTCAAAAAACAAAACAGAATGGCAAACAGTGTAGATCCTGATGCGACGGCTCATTATGAGCCGTCCCATCTGGATCTACACTGTTTGCAAAAGAAAATGTTTTGGTCTGCAAAGCTGAAATTGTTAAATCCCAAGTACCTGAAAATGAGACAGAAAGCGAAACGCAGCACACAACACTATTGGCGCCGGCATGCCTGTTCGAATATTTAGAGAAAATAAGGTTCTATTTCATCGGATATCTAGAAATCTATGAAAGTAGTGCTGAAAGTGCATTTGGTTCTTTTCCACATTTAAGTAATATGTTCACCTATACAGGAGAAAAATACATTAAGATGCATGCTCAACCGATTCTTGTATCAGCAACATACCTACAGGTATACATAATACCCACGAAAAACATATTTCTTATAAAATACCACTTTACAGATCAAAGAAATATATAAAAAACAAGATGCAATAATTCCTGTTTTGTTGGATATCAGCATATCTATCACACGTGCAGATGACATGACCAATCAGATGTTTCGTTACAAATTCTTAGACAGGGACTCAACATACGTCAGTTCTCATTAGTTGATAAGATCTTAATTGCCACAACGAGGCTATTTAGTTATGTTAGACAAGATATTTTGTAGAAGAGCTGAAACGAGTTATTGCAAACATGTAACTGGCGTTATGATTGCTCTTCAGTGTTTGTTCTGTAAATACTGAATGTTGTTTCCATTGGTTTCCCGCTTTCTGTTTTAAGGAAAATCAGTATAGAAGATGTCCAGGTATAGCAACAATCACAGAACATAGCCTACCAATGGCATCAAAAGCAAACCAAGGCAGAGAGACCCATCACGAAAACATACCTATATAATTTTGACCCCCTTAAACCCCACTTTTATATAGTAAAACTGGGGTTTACATGGGTATACATTATTTTTCTAATTTCTGCTAAAAAACATAGATTGTGGGTACTCGTTAGAACCGCCTCGGCGAGGCGGTTCTAACGTGCGCCCACAATCTATGTTTTTAGCAGAAATGTGATAAATATGAGAATTTTTATCTGAAAACTTTCAGTTTTTGGTGGTGAAATTTTCAACATATTTGAATAGGCGTGCTTTTGTAATGAAAGAAATCAAAGCAACTAGCTCCCTCTTCTCCAACAAGGTTATGATAATGTTAGACAAGATCCACTAAACACAACAATATGACAATTAACAGAACAAAACATGAAAAAAAAGTCCCGCAGCAAGTAGCCACAAAGTCACGCAAAGAATAATCAACACGAGGACCACCAGCAGGGGTCATTACGAAAACAAGCCTATGCTAATATACTGAAAATTTTACCACCAATAAATGAAAATTTTCAATTAAATATTATGATATTTTACATATTTCTGCTCAAAACATAGATTGTAGGTACTCGTTAGAACCGCCTCGTCGAGGCGGTTCTAACGGACACCCAGAATCTATGTTTTTGAGCAGAAATAAGAACAATAATGGTTACCCCTGTAACCCAGAGTTTTACTATATAAAAGTGGGGTTTAAAGGGGTCAACATTATATAGGCGTGTTTTCGTGATGACTACAGCCAGTAGTAAAAACTATTGGGGTTTTTATTCACATATTTCCTGAAAGAAAACTCTACTGTTATCATATGGGCTGCATACTCTAAATCGTCGTCATTTGATTTCAGAGTATAGTTCACGTCACGTGACGTTCCAGTTAGCATTTTGCTTCAATCTATATCGGACCGTAATAGGATTCCTGTCGAGCAGATAACGGTCCAGTATAGATTTAAGCAGAATGCTAGCTGGGGAGGCGTTAACAACAAGCAACAGATAAAATTCACCAAGTTTTCATTTGATCAAGTTCATTAGAAAGAAAGAAACAATTCTTGGGAACTTTAAGCAAAGCTGTTGCACAGTCCATCATATTGCTGAAAACCTTGATGCGATGCTGACAATAACAATTACATGTATCTGATGCTGTCCGTTTCGGTACACAGTGGGAATTGCGGCGCAATATCATCTCGCACCACGTGTGACCAGGGAAAACGCTCTCTTTCTACAGCGACATATGGAATAACCAACTAGTTTCTGGAACTTATAAGGAATACCCCTGCCCCTGTGATGTGATGCAAACGAAGGGATTGTTTATCAGTTACAGATAGACTATACAACAGAGGTACACCCCAGTCAGCATTCTACGTAAATCTATATCGGGCCGTCATCGGCCCGTCAGGGTAGCTGACGGGCCGATGACGGTCCGATGTAGATTTACGTAGAATGCTAGCTGGGACATAGCTTCAGATAAGACACTTTTTTCAATTAAAAGTGCTGATAATTTACGTATTTCTTCACAAAAAGTATATGTTACGGTACTCATTAGAAGCGCCTTCTAATTAGAATTAATTTTAGCAACATTAATTCAGAGATACGATAAAAAGCATTTCAGTTTTAAACCAAGTCAAAAACGAGAGACAAACTGAATTTTTTAGGCTGCCAGATGCCACATTTTATGATCCTATTGATACCATATATCAATTTATTAAACCTTTCTTCGCTACAAAGAAGTCTATTTTTGAGGAATATGGAGCCTTTAAGGTGTCCGGATACTTAGGTATACTTGTGGTACTTGAAGCCATTTTAGTCTGGAGACCCCTAAAAGGTAAGTGGCAAACATTGCAGACCCAGATCAGTCGCCGTCTAATCAGGGTATCCAATGTTTGTAACTAGTTTGGCCATTTTTCTCTAGAAATATCTGAATCACGTTGTCTGACATACCTAAAATTGAAATTGGATTCTTCAAATATATACTGTGAGCGTAGTTTATTCAGTCTAAAATGGGTTGAAAGTCTTCAATTCTGTAGTACTGGGACGCAGACTGTCATTGTAGTAAGTTCTCTATTCCTTCGAACATGACTAAATCCAAGACCGGATCCAGGATTATTTAATAGGGTATTCAAAATTTCTGAAGGGTTCGAAATGATCCAGTTACCCTAAGTATTCGATCAGAACGACCGAGCAAACATATAGACCCAGATCAGACGCCTCAGAACGTAGCGTCTTATCAAGGTTTATACTATTTGCTACTCATTTTAGACAGGCAATTTTGGACACGTTCTTGTTGAAATTTTAGAAGTATATGGTAAACAGTAAGGCGTGCGAACACTTTATAGTAAATACGGTAACCAAACTGACCATTTGAGTCAAAGTGGTAGGGGGTCGACTGAACCCTTCGAACCCTTTCTAGATCCGCACTTGCAATCAATGCTGTCAGTGCCGCAACATCATCATAAAATGTACCGTATGATGTGTGCTCTCAGCTAAGACCTAGAGCGACCAGCTCATCCGCAGCGTCTGATCAGCTGGGTGCCAAGGACCAATGCCTCTTCAAGCAGACAGCAAAGCATCACGAAAACATACCTATATAATTTTGACCCCCTTAAACCCCACTTTTATGTAGTAAAACTGGAGTTTACACGGGTACACATTATTTGTCTTATTTTTGCTCAAAACATAGATTGTGGATACTCGTTAGAACTGCCTCGCCGAGGCGGTTCTAACGAGTACCACAATTTATCTTTTGAGCAGAAATATGAACAATGTCAGAGTTTTTTTTATCTGAAAATTTTCAGTTTTTGGCGGTGAAATTTTCTAGATATTTGAATATATTCGTAATGGACTTGGATTAGACTGTGAATGTGCTCAGGCTGACTTGTGTCTGCGATGATCGCACATGTGATAAGGTATATTTTTCTCGCGTTGAGGCTAAAACCTTTCTTTTGCATTTTTTTGTTGTGACGTCAGAGGGCTTTTGATAGAGGGGTATCTGTAAAACCTGGTCTGGGACATTTGGGACATTGGCTAACAGTGTAGACCATGATCAGACGCCGCAGAACGCGGCGTCTGATCAGGGTATGCACAGTTTGCTTAAATTACAGGAGGTTAAGGGCTGAATGAAACAGTCTTATGTCCCCATACAGGACCTTTTTGCCAGCCTACACTCAGAGACAATCGACCCACGAGTGCTATCAGCGCTTTGATTCATATTCGTGTTTGACAATTGAGGGTAAGTAAAGTAACTCTATATTCCTTATTCCTGGTGCAGTAATTCTTCGCGTGGCCTAGTGGATAGGAAAGTTGACTCTTAATCCATTAGGTTTCTCACCGCTGTGGTTCGAGTCTCGCTCGGGTCACATGTGGGAAAGCCAAGTTCTGCTTATTGAAGGTCAGATGGTTTTTACTCGGGTTCTCCGATTTTCGACCACCTTTGATGAACGAATCACGAAAAACATACTTATATAAATTTGACCCCTTTAAACCCCACTTTTATATAGTAAAACTGGGGTTTACAGAGGTATACATTACTTTTCTTATTTCTGCTCAAAAACATAGATTGTGGATACTCGTTAGAACCGCCTCGGTGAGGCGGTTCTAACGAATACCCACAATCTATGTTTTTGAGCAGAAATATGAAAAATATCAGAATTTTTTATGTGAAAATTTTCAGTTTTTGGTGGTGAAATTTTCAATATATTTGAATAGGCGTGGTTTCGAAATGGATCGCCTCGATATAAGTGAAATATTCTTGAAAGGGCCGTAAAACCCAAATCAAAGAAAGAAAGAAAGCATTTCTTTGAGAAGGGAGGCAAATGCTTCTAGGTCATAGTAAATTGGCTGGGTGAGTGGCAAACTTATATGCCGCATAATACGATTAGAATATCATGGGTGCGTACCCTGTTCTGGTCGTGGGCAGTTTTCCGACAATGCCAGTACAATGTGTTTGCAATGGTAGCGGACAGCAGCCACAATGCTGTACTAACACGTACAAACACATAGTGCCAGCTCTTTATACCTTAAATTCTGTTGGTTGAGTCCATGAATTTTTGCCTTGCCCGTATTTACCCGAATTTGACCGATATTTCACGGATTATGTAAATTATTCAGTGCCCGTACTTTCTCAACGGCTGTTTTATAATGCTGTCCATATTTTCCCTCTCTCCTAACTTTCCCCATCTCGTCCGTATTTCTCCGGGTCACTCGCACTTTATCTTTATTCTAAAGTTTGTGTGCCCTAAAAACATAGGCGCGTACAGCAAAGTCAGGAGAAGATACAGAACCGGTATAATAACCGGTAACCAGTCCCGTGGGTCTTGCACACTGGCAGCACTGGAATGCACTTGAAATCTGACGAATAATTTTCGTCCCTATTTACCCGGGTGCACCCTACTTTTTTACGTTGAGGCTCATTTTATTTATTTATTTGTTTTTCCTGTTGCGAAAAAATGTACATTTTAAAAGATAATTAAGTTATATTCTAATGCACTCGCGTATGTAACGCGACGTCTGATTGGATAACGTCAAAAATTTGCGACGGTATATTCTGCGATATACTGTCGCAAATCCGACGTCATCACGTAACGTCGCTTCTCATTGGCTGGCATTTGGTTTTACGCAGCTCACAGCTCTTGTTTTGTGCAAATAGTACATTATTTCAATAGAAAAAATGAATAAATGCATTAGAATGGGGATAACTGCATCAAATTTGTCTTTTGGGGAGGTAAATCGGCGGTTTTACGGTCGCAAATTACGTTTTACGGCTCCGCTGACGCGTCGCCGTAAAACGTAATTTTCGACCGTAAAACCGCCGATTTACCTCCCCAAATGACAAATTTTGAACGCAGTTTTCCCCTAAATGATAAAAATACCTGAAATAATAGTGAGGTTATAAAATATAAAAGTTTTGGAAAGAGAAAATGAAAGGTAAGAAAAAAAAAAAAGTTAACCTCCGGCGGGACTCGAACCCGCAATCCCCGGCTTAGGAGGCCGGTGCCTTATCCATTGGGCCACGGAGGCTGTACGACAACGAGGGAGAAAAATAACATATATAAAGACTTTATAATGTGTCTCTAATATTGTTACATATTTAAACATCATTATTTCAGGTCTGGTTTGGATTTAATTTGATTCTACTTTTTTTTTTTAATTTATCAAGAAATTTCGGGGAAACATAGTATTTTTCGATCAAGTTCTCTACGCGTCTTTGTTTTTAGGCAACAAGTGTCAGCTTTCTAAAATTTGCATCAAGTTGAAACATAAGGTTTTTTTTTTTTTATATATATAGATCTATATAGCCTATATATTTGGCGATTAACTATGGTCGTTTGAGTGTTGAAGGTTAAATCTATTTTATATTTTCAATAATGTTAATAATACCTAACGCCAACAAAGTATAATAGAAAAGACTGTCAAACTGAAATGTACCCATTCACACGACTTAGTGTTTGGCCTATTTGAGTTACCTCCCTTAGACCATTGTACTTACTATGTTTTTCTTTCTTCGCTAGATCTACTTTTTTCCAGATTCACTTATTTTATTTTATTTATTTATTTACTTTTTATTTTTAATTTTTATTTTTTTTGAAAATCAGAGCTACTTTTTCCTGAAATATTTATATAATGATCTTTCGAAGAATTCGAAAATTTTGTTTCATTTCATTCGCAGGTGAGATAGCTTTTTTTTTTTAAAAAAAAGATTTTTTTTTTTGTCAATTGTTATTTATTTATTTCCAGTGGGAGTGGGAAATACACAGAAGGTAGGCTTCTTTGCTTAGCACCCACTTACTTTTCAATTGTCCTTCGCCAGAACGGCTGTAGGCCTATATTGAAATCCAGCGTCTTCTGATCTACATACAAATAGAGCGAATTGGAATGCACTCTAGCTTCCACGGTGTTTTCAGCTTATTTTCTGAGGATAGATGTCCGTAAATTCTCCCCCAACTCTTCCATATATTTCTGGGTCTCACTCATTGTATCTTTATTCTAAGATTTGTGTGCCCTTAAAAACATATGCGCATGCAGCAAAGTCAGGAGAAGATAATGAACTAGTATCAGAACCGTAACCAGTCACGTGGGTCTTGCCCACTGGCAGCATTGGCACTTGAAACATTGAGGTGTAAATTTCGTCCGGGCAGGATTTTGTTAGTTCTAGTGATTAATCTTCCTGCTGCACACCTTTAATCGATGAATAGAAATGTCATTCAGCGTGTCAATCGTCACCAATTCAGATTCAGGATATATCTGGTGAGAATTCAACAAGCTCACAGGGCTGGGTGAGGGACCACCGATACATAGCTACTACATGTACGTATTCATTCCATTGTCACATCAGAGGCAAGACGATTTCAGCTCTAAAACCAAAACGCTGAAATTTCTCACAGATCAGGAAAATACCAATCAACATTTTGAATCTCCCAAAATACAAAGCGTACTTTGACCCCCTTCCCCACACCAGTAATATTGGTCAAAATTTGTTTTGAAACCCAAAATATATCTATATTTAAAAAGAATAGAGCACATGTATTTGTTCCTCCAACAATTAATCAACAAAACAACAACAACAAACAAAGAAAAAACAAACAAAACAGATCACTTAAAAATATGAAAATATAAATGAGAAATGAAATTCATTTTTTTAATCATATTCCAGCTAGCATTTTTTATAAATCTACAGCGTTATAGATTTATGTACAATGCTAACTGGGATGTCAGCTTTAATAAAATGAAATGTATATATAATACGCTGTGACATACAAGATTTTGTAAAACCCCTACCAGTATCAGCTAGCTGAATAAAGTATATGGAACGGCACGTCAGAAAAGAGTCTGGTCAGTATCTTGACTGGGCAGATTTTGGGTAGTAAGGGTGCAAAGTTTCATCATACGGACTGATTTGAATTTTCGTTGGGCACACATGTCAGAAGGTACGTTTCTCACGTTGCGGCACACATATTCTAAGAAAACATATGCAGGCCCAGGTAAGACTTCACAGACCACTACCACCACCACCACCACCAACAACAACAACACCACCATCAACAACAACAACAAACAGTACCAAACAAAAACAAAAACAAACAAACAAACAACAAGGCTACCTAGATTCTTTTTTTTTTTTTTTTTACAAAATGACCCCTGATATGCCACAACCACGAAGCACAGCTTCCCAAGCTACCGAAAGAAAAGAAGAAGAGAGGAGGAGCAAACAATGACAAACAAACACCACATATGAAACTATCGACACAAGAACAAAGAACTACAACAGAGAAACCCAAGGGTGGATTCAGAGGGGATCCGGGGGTTCAGTCGAACCTCCCTTTGACTCAAAATTTTATTTCAATGGGAAATGTTGGATACAGTTGATAAATCTGTGACACTTTTCCTTATACTTTTCTTCAACAAGTTTATTTTACTACCCGTGAATATGTGTAAAATTACTAGATCAGTGGCAAACAGTGTAGACCCTAATCAGACGCCGCGTTCTGCGGCGTCTGATCTGGGTCTAAACTGTTTGCTCAAAGCTATATATCCGAATACGTAAAGTATGGAAATATGATTAAATCGACTCCCGCCCCCTCTCAGAAATCCTCCTGGATCCGCATCTGAAACAATATTTTCTTTCCTTTTGATATTTCCTTCGTTGTTCAGGAGTGATAATATTGGTTGCAGATATGAAACTAAATAATAACATGCATATCACACTGCTTTCCACACACGTGCTTCTGAACATTCATTTGTAAAACAGAAATATGTTTTTCTTCATGTTCTTCAAGGGAGACAACCTTAGTAACTTCCTGTTAGGTTCCCTATATTCCAAGTCACTTCTGAAAAGGGGCCTACTCTAAAAGGAAATAAATTGCTCCAATGAGAAGCAACATCTTTCATCATAGAGCAGACCATTTTTCAGAAGGCGGAGGCAAACAGTTTTTACAGTTATCTCCCCTCAAAAGGTATCATTTGATGTGCAACATGGCAAAAATGCCCGTATGCCATATGCGAACAGCGTAGGTCCAGATGGGCCTTCGCATCAGTGCAGTCTGATCTGGACATCCTCTGTTCGTCGACATATACTACAGTGTCCATTTATTCTGTACGCGGACAACGAAGGCCCAGATCAGCCTGCGCGAACGCACAGGCTGATCAGGGCCTCCGTTGTCCGCAAATTGCTTAAGGACCCTTTTCGTGCGTTGCGCATAATATCCCTTCTAATTGTGGTGTTCAATGATTCTTAGACAAAATGTTAATAAAACTCTTGGTAAAACTGTTAGCAAACAATGAAAGAGGAGCATCAAACAAAATCTAACAATAGACTATTTAGATATAGAATGTCACGAAATTAGCCAAGACTCATTAAAACTTGGATCATCTTAACTGAATTAAAGCAACTTAAAGTAAAACAAAACTAGACAAAGTGATAACATATAGGAAAACAAAGACTTTGTGATCACAAAATTTCTTCCCATCTTTCTACACCAGTATTTGGTATATTATATGTATGTAAACGTCCCAAATACCATTATTCTGTGTATGGCCTGGGAAGAACATTTAACTTCTGTTCTGCTCTGTTCAGCAGTCTAAAAATTTCCATGCATACATGAATTTTGCTGTATAAATACATGTAGATTCTAAAAGGAATGGCCCTTGAGAACAATGGACACCATCACGAAAACATGCCCATATAATATTGACCCCCTTAAACCCCACTTTTATATAGTAAAACTGGGGTTTACAGGGGTATACATTATTTTTCTTATTTCTGCTCAAAACATAGAATGTTGGTACTCGTTAGAACCCTCTCGCCAAGGCGGTTCTAACGAGTACCCACGATCTATGTTTTGAGCAGAACTACGAAAAATATCAGAGTTTTTTTTTATCTGAATATTTTCAGTTTTTAGAGATGAAATTTTCTATACATTTGAATAGATGTGTTTACGTAATGTACACATGAAAATGGCAACAAATAAGGTGTCAACTTTTCTGAGATAGACTTACTAGTTTTCGGTCAATTACGTCTAATCTGTGACCCTCATATAAAATTTCAAACATTCCGGAATTGGCTCAATAACCGAAAAGGACAAGAAAATATAAACTACGAAATCGGGCAGTACGAGGAGACGTTTTACGACCGCCAAACGACACTAACATTAATTCCTAATGCCTAGTTTACATTTGGACTGCGATGTGCTTACGGCGCCCGTAAGGTGCCCGTATCTCCCTTTCCGTGCGGCCTCCATACGGAGGCAGCCGGCGGCCATACGATCAGCGTACGGATTCTACGATTTTGTTTAACTCCGCACTATGAAAAAATTAAAAAAAGTCACAAGCCCGTAGCCCGTTGACACGTCGTAGGTGGCATCAAACAAACCCCGCACAGAGGCCGCGCGCTGATCGCGCGGACAACGCAAGATTTTAGATGGTCATTTGGGCAAAAAAAAAAAATCGTACGATAATTGTAAGCTCTTGGGATAATCGTACGGCTCCCGCGCAGCTATCGCAAGGTTGCCGCACAGTGCCCGTGCAGTGCCCATAAAATCGCACGGATATAAAGCAGTTATGTTGCGGCAATCCTCGGCGACCCCGCACTGACCGTGATACCGCCTTGCGATGGGTCAACATTTTCCAGATGGGTATATATTGGTCATCTCCAGCTGTTCCTTTTATTTCAACAGTTGTTTTCAGACGCGTGAAAAGACGAAAATGGCACTGATACCACCACTCAGGCTCAGAGTGGCACACTTGCGATTATAATTAAGGCAGAACAGGAGACGGGAGCAGCCCAGTCAGCATTTTACGTAAATCTATATCGGGCCGTCATCGGCCCGTCAGGGTAGCTGACGGGCCGATGACGGCCCGATGTAGATTTACGTAGAATGCTAGCTGGGCAGGTGATCATTGCAGCCCTGACCGCCCAAAACTACTCGACGATCGTATAGTCACCATACGATCTCCGCGCGCCCCCGCATGGAAGCCGCGCGATTTCCGTGCGGAGGCTGGGGAGACTGCACGATGATTGCACGATTTCCGTACGATCTCCACACGGTCTTCGTACGGTTTTGCATCGGTCCGTCGCCGAAAGCCTGTACAAGAAATCGCACTTTGCTCGTATACAATGTAAACATATACGCCGTAGCCCGTAGCCCAAGGCCACCTACGATGCCTGAAAAATCGTACGGAAAATGGTAGACAAATGTATCGTAATTCGTCCGGAGCAAATGTAACCCAGGCATAAGTGATCGGACACCTTATTAGGTTTGTCCAAACTTTGAATAAGTCCATTTTCCTATCTGTTGATATGTCTAAATATTGCTTGGATGAGTTGCAAACAGTGTAAGACTTGATCAGTGATCAGATACCGAGTTCTGCGGCGTCAGATATAGGTCTACACTGTTTGATCAGGCCTATCTGTCCGAATACTTTGGATAAAGTACAGTACATATTGGCCATTGATTGCAGCAAAACAAATAAAAAAAATCCCATATATGAACAGTGTAGACTCAGATCAGCGTACATATTCGCACAGATCTAACCAGTCTTTCCTATCCCCACTATAGGGAGATGGCTCTGAGACATTCAGTCGAGGGACATATACCGTAATTCTAAATAGAGGATCATTCAATAGAAAAAAAGATGATTTAATAACTGGGAATAACATATATTTTTATATCGCCTAGGTGACAGAAAACTTAGAAAAAAGAAATGTCATATGTCAGGCGTTCTAGGTGCAGCTGAGACAAGAGAATATTATATGTATGTTAACAAGTATGAAGGAACAACAACAACAACAGCAGCAGCAGCAACAGCAACAAAAACAACAAATAAAAAAGCTAGATACTGTTGTGTCTAAATAATCGATTTGTCTAAATAATGGATTTGTGCATTTAATGCCTGTGTTTTTTTTTGACAAATGATTGAAGCAAGTTTAGGACATTCGGATCAAATTAAGTTTTCCTTATTTGAAGGATTATCAACAAGAAGAAGAAGAACAACAACAGGTAAGACAAATTTCGATTATAGATGATAAAATGTTTACGTCATTGAAAATAGTTTAGGGGGCCGTTTAACATTCATGATTTCAATTATATCATTAATATGAAATATGATACTGATTTTGCATTTGATATTTGTCTTATATTGCAAGATGGTTAGTTTTGACAAATGACTAAAGCAAATTGTAGGACATTGGATCAAATTAAGTTTTCCCTGTTTGGTAATTTCGACAATACATTTGTTACAAACTATGTCATTCAGATATCAGTTTAAAGATATTTTAATAATTGCTATATATCACGTCTTTACAAAAAAATTGATAACCGATCAATAGATTTAAACTAACTTGTCAGTAGTAGTGCTGCTACTACTACTTGTTTTATAAGAAAAAAATGATGTTACAAAATGTCAGTACAGACTACAGCTGTCAACTGTAAAACAGTAAACATTCGATCCGATGCATGTAATATTGTAATCAAAGCACCAAGAGCACTTGTGTGTCGATTGTATCTGAGTGTAGGATGGGAAAATGGTCCATAACGGAGACGTAAGAGTGTCATTTAACCCTTAACTTCCTGTTATTTAAGCAAACAGTGCAGACCCTGATCAGACGCCGCATTCTGAGGCGTCTGATCTGGTTCTGCACTGTTTGCCAGTGTCCAAAATATGCCAGTTCAGGTTTTACAGATAACTCTCTATCAACAGCACTCTGACGGTAAAGCGACAACAACAGCGAGGGTATAAAGAACCGTTACCTGGATTTCGTCTAACGGGCGGTTTGATTACATTGGTCAATGATTATCACGTGGACAACTACCTTAAGGAAAATTTGACATTTCTATACTATTGCTCGACTGTAAACAATCGATCCGAAAACGTAGTTATTTTACATATTCACAACCTACGCCATAACAATAATGACGATACCTATTTTCGTCAGTAACTAGTTTTACGTAATCTTGCTGAACTTACTAGGGTTTTATGAAATTCAGAATACTCACCTAATGCACTGTCATATAGACTGTCTGTCTTTCGAAAAATCGGGCCTCTGAAACGCAGTGGATAGTCAGACACGTCGACCACCCATGCTGATATCCAATGGCACTAAAAATTTTAGCATAATTGGTCAACGTATCTACAATAACTAGAATACGATGGAGTTTATATTTTTGGTAAAAAGCAGTACTAAAATGGACATGTTTTGTGCACTCGGTTATTTTTCGCTTTTGCAGTTTTCGTGATTTTATCATATAATCCGAGCAAAGGTGACAGTCGATTCTGTGTGCATATCACCGTGTCGATGACGTACGTTGTTGCCCCCTGTAATCAGATACCACTCATCTACGGTCTGGCTCACCGTGGTTCTACTAGTGATTTTCTTTCACTCTGCCTTTCTGTTTGTAGTCGAACCCCCATGTTTGTTTCATTACAGTATTAAGCCAGCGCATGACAAAACAAACAAAATGGCATGTGCGCCCAGCAAAGATTGATATCAGCCTGGGCATCCTCCCAGTCTGATCAGAATGCTCTACGCTCAGTGGGTAGCTAAGGAGCCAAGGTGCCATGCGGACAGTGAAGACCCTGGTCCGACTGGGCATGTCACATGTTATTTTGTAGGTTTTGTCGTGCGCTGGTTTAATTATTTTTTGGTGTTAATTCACTGATGAGTCAGGAAAGTATTCATTTTCAGAAAGCAGGAAAAAAACAAAAAAAAAAAAAAACAAAAAACAAAAAAAAACAAAAAAAAAAAAAAAAAACAAAAAAAAAAACCCACAACAAACAAACAAACAACCTTTATGGAATTGCCTATATTGAAAATGTATTCATCATGAGCTTACGGACGCCACTAACTAAAATGTCTGTGTGTGGAATCACTTGAACCTTCGGGTATCGGTCATTTTACCAATCCAGCCAACATCTAGTCAAAAAGTCAACGGAATTGTTGAATTTCGGAATAAGTACTCTAACTGCAAGGTAAGGCAAACAACCGTCAAGAAAATGCTTAGCACTGAGTCGTCAATGAGTGTGTGGCCCAAACCACAGATGAAACCAAAACAAACTATAACTTGATGTCGTTACACCATCGCTTAAACAACCGTATATATGTAAAACAAAGTTCTATTCATTTATGAATTCGTGGGTCTAAGGAAATGTGAACAAACAGGAATTGAAATCTGTATCTGCACTTTGAATATATTTTTCATCACAAAAAGTAAACATAATTGTATAACCCCCCCCCCCCCCCCCCACCAGCAAACGGCGTTTGTGGAGGTATACTCTTTTCACGTTGTCTCCGTCCGTATATCCGTCCGTCCGTTACGTTTTGGTTTCTGAGCGGGAGGGAGAGGGGGGAGGGGGACGTAACTTATTAGCACATCGTATTGACATTTCTTGATTTATGAGCATTTGAAACAATGACATCAAGATAAATTAAAGTTCAAAAATATATTTTGTACACAATGCTACAAATGCAACTTTTACATAGTGCGTTCAATGTTGACTTATTGAAGTAAACATTATTTTGAAGTAAAAAAACAATCGTAGAAGTGCTATATACATGTACAGTGGGCGAGTTGAATGTCCATTATCAGAGTAGGTGGCTTGGGACTGACATGTACGTAAATGGGGAACGCAAACAGTGCAGACCCTGATCAGACGCCGCGTTCTGCGGCGTCTGATCTGGGTCGGCACTGTTTGCCATTGGGAATAAGCAAACTGGAAGTAGGCGAAATGAGAAGCTGTATATGTACATGTATTTACATTTATTTATGGGAGACATTGTCAATGATAAGAACATGGTGTCGTCAAAAGGCAGTGAAAAAACTAGTATAGAAGATTTCCAGGAAGGACCACAGTCACAGAGCACAGAGCATACCAATGACACGGATAAAAAGAGAGCAAATAAACACATCACGAAAACATACCTATATAATTTTGACACCCTTAAACCCCACTTTTATATAGTAAAACTGGGGTTTACAGGGGTATACATTATTTTTCTTATTTCTGCTCAAAAACATAGATTGTGGGTACTCGTTAGAACCGCCTCGGCGAGGCGGTTCTAACGAGTACCCACAATCTATGTTTTGAGTAGAAATATGAAAAATATCAGAGTTTTTATCTGAATTTTTTTTCAGTTTTTGGAGGTGAAATGTTCTATATATTTGAATAGGCGTGTTTTCGTAATGAATGACAGACAGTGCACGAGCCATAAACCAAAGAAATCAATCTATAACCAGCTCCCTCTTCTCCAACGAGGTAATCAGAGAGCAGGATTGGATCCACTAAACACATCAATAGGACAGGACATCACATTAAAATAAAGGAAAAAGGAAAAAGAATTGCAGCAAGGAGCCACAAGGCCGCCAGAATCGCATTAGAACGCCCAGTAGCAAAAACTATCGCAGGGTTTAAGTCGATTTTACGGGTTCCAAACCTTCACCCTAGATTTAAGTGTTAGTGTAAAAATGATTGCTCGATTCGCACAGACTCCCTAATGCAATCAACGAAAGTACTTAAAAGCTAAACAGATTGGAAATGAAGAAACAATATTATTTAACGTGAATACATGTACATACTTTTAAGCTTTCATGAAACAACCAGTATGATTATCATTAAAGAAACAACAACAACAAAACACACACACACACACACACACACACACACACACACACACACACACACACACACACACACACAGAATTTTTGAAAAGCTGCCCATTTCAAGGTTTTTGGACAGATTTTAGAAATCATATACCTATATCATCACAGTGTGAACACGATGACATGCAAATTTCAACGCAGGACCAGCCATGCTCTGAGGTCATAACATAAGCCGTCTCAAGCAAAAGGGGGCCTACAACACATATTCATACGCCTCCTAGCATAGAGAGAGAGAGAACAGAGCTGTCGTTTTTCGCATACCAAAATACTGTATACTACATAATTTACTCTCAACGATATTTTGGCCGCGATAAGAAGTAATTGGGGTTACCTCGTAAGACCGTGATCAGCATGCATGTATGTGCAATCTGGACAGGGTCTTCGAAGTTATTAAATGGGTTATAGCTTTAATCTTGTTGACACAGATCGAATATGGACCGCGTCATGCGAAAACATGCCCTCGAGCATGCGCAAAATGTCATTCAAGTCATGCTGAACGTGGACAAAGTCTCATCCGGGCATTTACTCTCCTTTGACACATTCTATAATATCCAATGATTCTGTTTGCGGACAGCAAAGGCCCTGATCAGACTGCGCGGATGCGCAGTCTGATCTGGGCCGTCGCTGTCCGCATAAGCCCGAAGACACTCTTTCACATTGCGCGGCCTTAATATTGCGTTTGGCCTAATGACTCTATTATAATTAGGAAACCAAGTGATGAACTAATTTACGTTTGATTAAACAATTACATAAACAATGATCAAATCTGAATTATAATGTGGCTAAATTATTAAGCATCTGTTTTGTTTGTAGTAGTAATTACTTTTTGCACGATTGATCAAAGACTTTAACACCAGAGACACTATCATTCAGTGTTACAAACATACATATGAACCGAAACGACCAAAAACGTACCTTCTGATGCACGCGCCCAACGAACACTGATCAGACTGCCCGGTTGTTGTCTTCATTGTCCTCATTTAAGAAACTTTTCATCCTTGGCTATTCAAAAAAGCGCCAACTAAAGATTCTGATAAGACTGTGAGAAGGCGCAGGCTGATCTGAAACTTCGCTGGGCGCATATGTTCGAAGGTACGTTGCCTGACGTTTCGGCTCATATAATGCGCAACACAAATGGGGTTATTCCGTAATGAACAGGGCCTAGTTGTACAAAACAAACGATGTCGTTACTTAACTTATCGTTAAAACTTTTATCATTAAATATGGTATAAATGCTAATATTTTTGCTGAAAAAATGTGAGTAGCTTTTGCATTTGCAAAAGCTACTCGCATTTTTTTCAGCAAAAATACCCGTGAATTTGGTATTGTACTTACTAGAACAATTAACATTTTGACCACTACCGAGCTCGTTAAGCTAACGATGGTTTGGACAGCTGGGCCTATATTAAAAAATGAATGACCGTTGAGAGAGAGCAGTGAACACACTTACAAAACCTAAAACAGTTGAAGATCAAATTTTCTGATCCAGATTACCTTGTTTCGGCCAATTAGGCTTCATCAGCGGCCCTCTTATAAACTTTAAAGAATCCCTAAATGTGATCAGTGATCACATAGGACTAGAAAATACGAAAGTACTGGAAAACAACTTTTACGACCACCAAACGGCACCAGCAGAGCTGGTGTAAAATAAATAGATTGTAAAAGGAATGATCCTTGAGAGCAAAGTACTCACAAAACTGAAAACAGCTGAAGTGATAAGTTTTCAGGTTCAGACTAGCTAGTCTCGGTCAATTAGGCCTCGTCAGTGACCCTCATGTAAAATTTGCCAAAAGTCCCGGATTGGAAAACAATCCCAGTATACTTGGGTTAGACGGACCTGTGCAAACAGTTTAACCTAGATCAGACGCCACGGAATGCGGTGTCTGATCAGGTAAACACTGTTTGTAACTCATCCAACAATATTTTTGACTCATCAAGAGGTAGCCGACTGGAATGTTTTCAAATTTATGATAAGTATGGTAGGTGGATGAGGTGTCCCAAAACTTAGGGTCTGTATGGCATGCCATAAGTGAACAGGGAAGGTCTAGACCAGCCTTTACATTGGCACAGACCGGTCAGTGACTTCTTTTTTCGTCGAGATATTCTAAGCTCATCACGAAAACATACCTATATAAGTTTTACCCCTTTAAATCTCACTTTTATAAAGGAAAACTGGGGTTTACAGGGGTATACATTATTTTTCTTTTTTTCTGCTCAAAAACATAGATTGTAGGTACTCGTTGGAACCGCCTCGGCGAGGCTGTTCTAACGAGTACCCACAATCTATGTTTTTGAGCAGAAATAAGAAAAATATCAGAATTTTTATATGAAATTTTTCAGTTTTTGGTGGTGAAAATTTCAATATATATATTTGAATAGGCGTGTTTTCAAAATGTCCGTATATGCCCGAAGACACGGTTTCGCATGGTACGGCCACTGTGGTCCATGCGGCTGGCTTACTCCCAAAGTCCCACATTCCAAAGACTAAGACAGAAGGGTCTGGAGAAACAATGTAGACTCAGATCACTGCATCTGAGGAGCAGTTTGGTCAGCGTTTACACAGTTTGCAATTCCATCAGTACTTTTTTGACACCTTATCAGATATAAACGTTCAGATTTCAAGGTAAGTGTGGTGAAGAGTTAACCCATTTATGCTTAAAAGGGACATTGGCAAACAGTGTACGAAGTCACGAAGCACAGCCTTTCCGAAGCACCAAAAGAAGGCGACATGAGGAAAAATAATCACTACGAAAACACGCCTATTCTAATATACGGAAAATTTTACCACCAAAAATGATTTTCAGACAAAAGTTCTGATATTTTTCATTCTTCTGCTTAAAACACAGATTGTGGTTACTCGTTAGAACCACCTCGACGAGGCGGTTCTAACGAGTACCCACAATCTATGTTTTTGAGGAGAATAAGAAAAATAATGTATACCCCTGTAAATCACAGTTTAACTATATAAAAGTGCGGTTTAAGGGCATCAAAATTATATAGGCATGTTTTCGTGATGGCCAAAACATAGCCACATAGGAAACCACCGACGCACAAACATAGAACTGCAACAGAGCAACCGCCTTGCTAATATATTTCTTGTTTCTCCACAAAAACATATGTTGTGATACTCATTAGACTATCTCCAGTGCGCGTCTAATGGGTACTCACAACATATGTTTTCATTGGGAAATAAAAAATGGACCTATGTTAGTTCAAGACGATGTTGGGAACTACATGTATCGATTATCGGTTTGTAATAATTATATCCGTAAAATACTCGAAAATAAGCCCACGGTGTTAGATTACCTGATCGCATCGGTAAATCTTTATTGACAGGCGACAATGTTGACACCTCAGTCTCAGCAACGGAACCCCAGCAATATTTACTTTCAATCCTTGACTTAAAGCAAACATGCAAACATATTTTTTAGACAGGATACCTGAAGTTATGACAAAATTAAATAATGGAGTATGTCTCAGCCTTACCAACTATCCATTACCGGTTCGCACATATAATAACCAATTTCACTGTTGCTACGGATATCGCAATAAAACAAAAACAAAAAAAAAAAAAAAAAAAAAAAAAAAAACAACAACAAAAAACAAAAACAAAAACAAACATACAAACAAACAAAAACGATTTGCTCTCGGTTTTTGAGTCAAAGGAAACATTTTTATCAGCGAAGATACTTGAAATCATGACAAAAGTAAGCAATGGCGACTGTCTCAGCTTAAGCAACGGAACACCAACATTATTCATCTTCATTTCTTGAATCGGAAGTAATCTATTTATCAGTCAAGATACCTGAAGTCCAGACACAATCAACTGGTACCTTTCCCATATAGTTCCTGAAAAAACAAAAGGGCCACGATGGCCCTATATCGCTCACCTGAATCATGTTATACATAGCATTGCTATTAGAGATGCGGTTCTATAGGTCATGGTGACCTTGATCATGACCTTTGCCCTCAGGGTCATCTTCTGGTCAGAAGAAACATCCCTACGACATTTGAGAGTCCTAGCCCCAAGAATTGCAGAGTTATAAGTTTGTTTAGTACTAGAGGTCACTGTGACCTTGACCTTTGCCATTAGAGTCATCTACTGATCAAGACCAACATCCCGTATAAGTTCAAGTGTTCTAACCTCAAGCACTGCCGAATTATAAGCTTTTATTACTAAAGGTCATGTTGACCTTGACCATGACCTTTGCCCTCGGTGTCATCTACTGGTGAGGACCAACATCCAATCTAAGTTTGAGGGTCCTATCCCCAAGCTTTGCCAAGTTATCAATCTTTTTACTAATAAAGGTCCTGGTGACCTTGACATTTGCCCTCAGGATCATCTACTGGTGAGGACTAACATCTCTTCTAAGTTTTAGGGTCCTAACAATAAGCATAGCAGAATTATATGACCCTTGACCTTTGACTAAAAGGTCATCTACTCTTCAGGTCTATCCTTCCTATTAGTTTGATAGTCCTAGGCCTAATCATTGCCAAATGTTTTTTTTTTCTCTATGTAAAACAAGTGACCACACCCCACACACTGTGAGTGGGGCCTCTTTTCACCAGAGGGGCATAAGTTTAACACGCATGTCAAAGGACCTCTAGGCAATGTTACATGTACATACCAAATATCAAAGGCTTAGGCCTTGCACTTTCAGACAAGAAGATATTTAAAGTTTTGTCCTGTATACATGTATGTAAAACATGTCGGCCCCGGGGCGGGGCCCTTTTTGGCATCGGCAATCTTGGCATCGGTTCACTAGGTGAAGCTATGTACCAAATATCAAAGACCCGGGCCTTCTGGTTTCAGATAAGATTTTTAAAGGTTTTCTTTATAGAAGTCTATGTAAAATATGTCATCCCCAGGGCGGGGCCGTTTTTGGCCCCAGGGCAATAACTTGAACAATCTTGGTAGAGTTCCACTAGGTGAAGCTATGTATCAAATATCAAAGGCCTGGGTTAAAGTTTGTGCAATTTTGGTAGAGGGTCACCAAAGGAACATTTCTGTGAATTAAATCTGTCCAGCAGTTTTGGAAATGTTATTTAAAGAAAAAGTTGACGACGGACGGACGGACGATGGAGAGAGGCCTGTCACAACAGCACCACTTTGTGCCCAGGTGAGCTACAAATCAAATTAAAGCCATAAGGGTGAATAATTGCCATAAATAAATAAATAAATAAATACGCATTTGAAAAGTAAAATCAAGCACCGAAAAACACAAAAACAAGTGTCCCTGAATTTGTATGATATTAATTGATATAATGTTTTACATTCAGCACATAAGAACTCAGTCATTGTTATACAAATTAGGCAGATTTTTCGGCGCCTTTCTCTTCCGGGCTTTTCTTTTCAAGACGTTTACTTTTAAGGCGACTCGGAATTACCCGACAGTGATTAATCACATTTCCAAATCAGTTAGCTTGTACCGCCATAACATATTTAAATAGTTAATCCACATACGTACAGAAAAAACAAAAGGGTCAACACTGCACTGACCCAAATCTTTCAAAGATAATCTTTTCTTACCTTTACAGATAAATGAGTTGATAAAAATGTCTTATGTTTTATTTAGAATGCCTGTCATTTCTTTGCATGGGTGTCATTTAGTGCACGTGATCATTTTGATTTTGACACCTTATAATTAATAAATTTACCCATTCGTAAGGTTAAAACAATATTTCATATGATTTGCATACATTTGCGATGTTTTGGAACAAAATGTGTGTATATAATTGTAGAAGCAAAGAATATTTTCTGTTGTTGGAATAAAAACTAAAGACAAAGTGCCAAATTCAATAAAAGAATTCAGAAAATTGAAAAACTATTTTATGTCATCATGATCATAATTATATGATAATATACGTGGAAAAAGGGGACATCGCAATTACAGGCAGCAAAGGCGCACATCAGCTTGGTCATCTGATCAGAGCCTTAGAGAAAATGATTTAAGAAAAATGGCTACACTTTCAGAGAGGCAAACTGTCAAACCTTTTTGACCCTTCTGAAAAGGGGTCTACTATAAAAGCAAAGAATTTGCTCCCAGAAGGAGCAAATTCTTTCCTTTTATAGTAGACCCTTCTTCAAAAGTGGATTGTTGTGCAGGAAAGCAAACGGGGAGCCACAAAAGTTATCTCCCTTATAAAATGGCCGAAAGCCTACTAGGTGTATTTGGTTCTCTTGATAACGGATACTTTGCGATTTATGGATGAACAGAGAAAGTCCTGATCAGACTACGCAGATGAATAAGGCGATCTGGGTCTATGCTGCTTGCATATGGCATAGGTCCTTTCTACTATATTGTGTGACGTACCTGTATTCTGTGTAGAAGAAAATTACAAATTGAAGAATTGAATCGAGATGGACTTTTAAAATTACGCAGTTTCGCCATAGTGTTACGCAAGGAACATACCTGGAATAATTTCTGTGGTTGTGGTTACAAACTCCTTTGAACTGTAAAAAAGGTTTTGGAAAGAAATTACTAGAAGAAGGAAGGATATTAGTAATCATTCTTCATCACAGTATTATGTAAAACCATGGAAGCAGTACTAAAAGGTAGAACTTCCATTTAAAAGTAAGTTCATAAACAACCATTATTGCATGAAAAGCAGTGCCGCACATTATTAACAGCCATGCAATAATCGGCGAAAAGCCGTGTATTAACAAGGCAATTCACGGGCTGTTAATGCACGGCTACGCAACTTTCAATACGATCGTACCAGGGCCACAGATTTGCTGCTGTTACGAGTTGTGTACTGCCCGGCCCTAGAACGAGCATAGACAGTGGAAATTAGGTTCGCGAGACATCGGTGAAACGGCAAAACAAAATAGTGCAGGAAATAACGCGAAATGCAGCAAATGTTTTCAGTTTTTATGCAATAATAGCGATCGAACATGGTTTTTCAATGCACTAACAATCGCCAGGTCTCTTGGGAGGTGTTGAAAACCGCGGCCTTCGGCCTCGGTTTTCAACACCTCCCACGGGACCTGGCGAATGTTAATGCATGAAAAACCATGTTTGATCCCTATAATGACAGTTATAGTTTACTTGAGCCCTAACCCTTTTAAATGTTTTAAAGACATTTTATCTTTGAGAGCAATATGTTTTAATTCGGTGCAGTAAAGTATGTTTAGTTCGAACAATGTCAAAAGCGTCAATGTTTGGTATATTGATTTGCTTTTAAAGGCAACTATACCAATAAATAAATTGATAAATAATCATAAGTTGAGTAAATGCATCTGAAAATGTTACCGCAGTTTTGAGAAACACATTTTTCATATAAGAGATTGCATCCTTAGTACCTGAAGTTTGGTGCCTTTGGAAAATTCTTAAAATTTGGGCTTTTTTTGACCCTGGTTAATATATTTTCATGCTTTGTTAGAAACAGATGCATATTTCCTCTTGGTTGAAATAATAAACCGGCAGGAAACAAATCTAATACTGTTCCTGATATCACATGTTTTGATAATAATGGTAAAGTGAATTTCCTTATGCAACTGAATTCATTTATTAATAAATTCATTTTTGATTTCATTAATAAATTCGTTTTTGTTTGCTTTGGCTTTTCCGTAAAACACCAACTTAATGCCACCAAACCATAATAAATTAAAAAAAAATCAAAACAAACAAAGTAATGATAAAATTAATATTATAAAACAAAACAAAATAAAGTGATACAACATCAATATTTTCCTCAATGCCTCAGACATAGCGCATTGCGTTATAAGTAAATACACTTTCATTGCATTTTCGTGTTTTGTTTTAGTGTAAATGATAAAATGATACTTAAAGATAATGACTACTGAGTTCTTTCGCTTGTAGTGTTTAATTTCAAACCACATTTTGTATTGCAGATAACACACACACGCACACACACACACACACACACAGACACACACACATCGGAAGAGCGTCTGCTGCAATACAGGATGTAGAGACAGACCAAATAAATAAGTAATAGCTTTTAATTACATTATTTATTTTCAACACAATTCACTACTAAAACAGATCATTAGGAAATAAAAAGAGTAGCGTTAACGTTTCCACCAAGATTTCATCTAGGCAAGGAAACACTACCAGAATAACCGCCAAAACATGAAGCTTTCCAGGAGCAGACATCGCTAGTGGTACTTTTTTGTTAATGATGACTGTCAGGCTAAAGACAACCAGCAGAGGAATTAAAATGCAGCTCAGATCTTACTTAGAGAAACTAAAAGACCCAGCTGTGGTAGATGGTTTCCTGGCAGGTATATATGGAAGATTTTAACCACTCATAATGGTTGATGACAAAAGCACGGACGTCGATTCTTAAATGGCAGCCTTCATTTCAGCTGTGATTAACACAGCCAGGGAGGTCCTTGGTAAACAGCATCACAAAAATAAACCATGGGTATCAGAATTAAGGGCGATCTTTGGGTCCACTATTACTGGGTCTAAACCACCTCCGTCTTCAGTATAGGTTCAGTTGACCTTTTCGAGGCAGTATTATTGTTGCAGTTTCTTTTCTCTCGTTCGTTCTTGTTTTTGGCGAAGAACATTAAAAAAAAGCCAAGAGAAAAGTCCAGGGAGTGCCACAACCACAAACCACAAACCGCAGCCCTTCCCAGACCCCAAGAGGAAGAGGAAACCGACGAATCCAAACAAGTACAAACCGAACAATCGTTATCCATTGTCTGTATTCAATGGGGTTTGCGGTGGGTGGGTGGGGGTGGGGGCAGTAGCTAAGGAAGTACTAAACAAATTGAGCTTGATGACGCACTAATTAAGCATATTCAGTCTCTCAAACTTCTGGGCAAGAAACAGCTTGAACATCAGCAAGCTCTCTATCATGCCTACGAAGACTTTAAGAAAGCCTTCGCAAGGATTTGGCATGAAGCCTTGTAGAGAAATGTAACTTCAATGCCAATCTGGTCCGTATTTGACTGATTGTACGATAAAGCCACTAGTGCAGTCCTGTTCAATGGCAGCAGAGGCAAGTGGTTCCGGACCACTGTTTAAGAGAAGGCGGGGATGTATTTTTATCAATAATTTTGTCAAAAAGATAATGGCAGATGCCTTAGCAAGGGAAGGTCAGCATTAGAGACAGAGAAGTGGCAACATCCGATTCGTAGAGGAACTTACTGGAATCGCTTGAGAGGAGCTAAAAGAACTGGGTGATTGCCTTGACAAAAGCACGAAGGTCTACAAAGGATAATCAAAGACAAAAGGAACAAAGAACAACTCAGATAAATCTGAGCTTCATACAGAGATTGCTCAGAATCTCTCTAGCAAAAAAATAAAATGATTTGTAAAGACAAGAACATCCGGCTCCTTTCAAATATCAAACTGTTATGGTAACTGGTCACTTTCACCTTCCTATACGCATGTTAGACTTAGACTTTGACTGTTAAACTCGAGAAATTAATCCAGACTTTGGCAATGAGATGCTATCACAACATACATCTCGTTCTAGACAATTGAGAATGCAAGCAGTTCCGAGATACCCTTGGTTCTCATGATCTCATCACCATGAAACAATCGCATCTTACACACATCTTACAAGCATTTTTCAAGCAAACGCTGAAAAGTGTCAGAAGAAGTGGCAGACAGAAGAAAAGAAGGTAAGATATCATCAAGGACTGAACAGATCTTAGCTTCGTAAGCTCACAAAGAGCCGTTGAAGACAAATCAAAATAGAGGCGGAAAGTCTTAAAGTTATAAGTGATGTGCCAATCACCGGCAAGATAAAGGGACTATAGAGAAACGAAGTGAATTTTACCATTTTAATAAAGTTGACTAATGTATTAATCAAGAAACGGTCCCTTTTTACAAAGGCGGGAAAAAGGGCCTAAAGCATCCTAGTATGTTGTTCGAGCAAGTTGATAGGAAACTTCGTTGTCAGTTTCCACTCACAGAATAAATGGATGCTCTAGATTATATGGGCGAACAGAAAAGGCCCTGTGATCACTGCCTTTTTTGTTAGCCCATATATTCTAGAATATCCGTTGATGCATTAGGAAAACACGCCTATTAAAATATACTGAAAATTTTACTATCCAAAAATGAAAATTTTCAAATAAAAAATTCTGATATTTTTCATATTTCTGCTCGAAACATAGATTGTGGGTACTCGTTAGAACCGCCTCGACGAGGCGGTTCTAACGAGTACCACAATCTATGTTTTTGAGCAGAAATAAGGAAAATAATGTATACCCCTGTAAACCCCATTTTTACTATATAAAAGTGGGGTTTAAGGGGGTCAGAATTATATAGGCATGTTTTCGTGATGGGCATAATGTTTGTTTTCTTGTGTTGAACCTAAAAATGAAAGCAAGGTAAAGTTAATTGGATGTAACCTCTACACCTGCTAAAGACGAAGCCGCCTAATAGATGAACGCATGAAATACCATATATACGCTTAATCATGTGAATAATCCAATTTCTGTATCAAAAGGAATGGAGCATACTTTGAAGAATGACGAAAAAAGTCACATCAATGAAATTAAGCATCTGTTGCTTTTTGCACTTCAAATATAAGCATTTAAACTTCACTTAAGTGGGGGCTAGACACACTTCGTAGATTTTTGCGCCATCTTTGCCAAGGGACGAAGAAAAAGTCACATACACCCCGCAAACTTCTGTGCTTTTGCTAATCGTCGTTAATGTCTACAGAACGTTAATTTCAAGTGTTTTCTACGTATAATCTCTGATTACACGGTAAACAGCAAGAGGTTCTACATAATATACATATAAGTAAGCATTTGCCTTAAAACAAGTGTTGAAGCACAGTATAATCTGAGTCTCATTGCTCGCATATGGTACAAAAATAGTATAGCATATTTCAAGGAAGAGCCACAATGACAGTGCATAGACTGCCAATGACACAAAGAGGAAGAGTAAACAAACCAGGACAGACAATAGACACGCCAACAACCAAACAAAAGCAAACAAGAAACTCCCTCTTCCCCAACAAACGTGTTCCTTCTGTATTGACGCATTTAATGGCTGTACGGGTAAACTGAAACATGGGATAAGGGCAACTATCCCATATGCAAACAGCGGCGTCCCAGAACAGCCTGTGCAGTCTGACAAAAAGCCTTCTTTCACGCAAATAAAATATATGGTATCCTAAAATTCCTTGGTATCCAACAATTCTGAAAGCGAAGTGTTTAGGCTATGATAAGACTATGCGAATAAGACTATGCGAATGTGCAGTTTGAGCTAGTATTTCACTGTTCGCACATGACAGAACAACACTTTTATTATGCTCCGCTAAAATAAAGATTAAAGATAGATTTCTTGCGTCTTTTTTTTTTATCAAATCAGTCATTTTCATCACTATCGATATTTTACCTAAATTGAACTTAAGCAATTTTCTTAATTGACTTCTTTATCATGGCAATATTTGTATTTAATGTTTAAATCAAGACATATTGTACCGTAACTAAATACAGTGAAACGACTTTATTGCTAATATGGTAGATATGTGGGGCGCAACACAGAAAAAGGGCTCATATGCAATTTGCGAACAACGCAGGCCCTGATCAGCCTGCGCAAACGCGCAGGCTGATCTGGGCCTTCGTTGTCCGCTTACATAATCATTGGATACTATAGTATATGTCGACGAATGTAGAATGCTCAGATCAGACTACATGGATGCGCATGCTAATCTGTACCTACTTTGCCTGCCAATTGCATAAAGGCCCTTTTCATACGTTGTACCTCATGTGTAACACTCATTTAAAGAGCCTGTTACAGTCTTTCCACATCTATGTAAAATGTATTCTTCTTAACAGTCGTTCTAAATTTGTATCCGAAAATATTATTTTTTTTCTTTTTTTTTTGCCACAAAGAAACATCCATTGTGGTAATAATTTTAAAAACTTCAGCTACAAAAACATACTATGTAGGTTTTAATTAAAAGCATCTCGCACAGTCTTTTCCATTCCAGTAACAAATATTGTAAGTTTAAAGACTAAATGGCCAGTTCCCAGGTGTAAACGTTTTAACACATGAATTGCTAGTGTCCCCATAAAAAAGATATATTGGCAGCCCGTCTAGACCAAGATCAGATAATGCATAACATAGTCGGCACTGTTTGCATCTCGTATATATGAATTTCTGTAAAGGAAATTATAAATCTAATGCAATAAGTTTTGTTTAAGAAATTATAAAAGTATTATAAGAATGTCTGTAAAAGAATTTACAAAAATAAGATAAGAATTTCTAGAAAATAAATTATAAAAAGAAACGATATACTCGTATATGTTATAAAAATAAACAGCCTCTACCAAACCTGTGCAAAGAGTGAAGAAGAATTGTCCTTTAGGTAATAAACGGTTATACATATAGGAGCACCAGCAATGGCAAAATCGCTTTTTCCTGTCGTCACGACAACAGATTAGTTTCATTAGACATGTCTTTTCTTGTAGAGTTTTAATCATGTTAGCTTGTTAGCATATTATCGTTGTCCAGAATGACTTAATCGTAAACATATGGATTACAAAATACGACCAAACATGCAAATTGTTAAACGACCATCTACGGCTGACCGCAATCTATGATTCCGTATTGTTTGTTGGTAACTGCCCATGTATTGTATAGATTATGTGCTTACATGCCTCGTACGTCTTTGTTTCTACTTTTGGTACTTTGGGAAGGCTGTGTTTCCTGAATGGTGTGGTCTGTCCTGGGTGAATTCATATCTGTTTTCTTGGGCACAATCAGTCAGTCAACATGATAAACCTGGTGAGCTCTAATTTAAATACAGTATAACCTCAATGTCTCGAACACGGATGGCTCATTTACCGTGGATGATTTGAACTATTTTTTCTGTCCCTACAAAATTCTTCCAATAGCTCAAGAAAACAAATATTTAGAGATTTTTTTCTTATTTTATCATGAAATTGTATGTTGTGTGTACTCATTAGAATCGCCTATTCTAATGAGTACACTCAACATACAATCATACAATCATTGTATAGAAAATAGAAAAGATTTCCCAAAATTATCGCTATTTGCTTCCTGAACTGGTGCCATGATTAACCCTCAGTGGCTCGAACTACCCATGTCTTGAACGAATTTCCATGTCCCAAAGATGTTCGAGCCATTGAGGTTCGAATGGATGACGCTTGTCTTAGCTAATAGTCGTGATCAAAAGCTTTTAATGACTTCATATTGTGAGGTGGACCTATATATTTATACAGTTGTTTCCGAAGTTCTGACATAAATTTCATAGGACCGAATGCGCTATAGAGGCTGAGGGCAATGATTAGGATCCCGTAAATATAGCTGAAGCCCCGTTCCAAGACGACGGTACTTTGATTGTGGTAATTTTTTGTTAAATGTTCTGTAGTCTTTCATTTACCAATGTTTTTTTAAACAAATATGTAAGTTTAAAGTATATTCATTTAAGTTTGAGTGACAGAGTTGCCACCTTTTTGGAAAGGGTTGCCAACTCAGCTTGCCGTCTGTTCTTTTTGTGGATATTTAATTGTATTTGTCTATCCTATCCTTTGATGTTGAGAACTTGATGTAGATCTGATTGTACCAGTTCCTGAGTTCACTTATTTATTTTGCAGCACACAGAGATTAAATATATACATACATGCATGTGGAGCAACTGTTGCACTAAAAAACAATTTAGATGTCGGTTTCGTTTAAGTACACGAACAACCACTTTCTTAGACCTTTCTTTAAAGCTAAACTATCAGCGCGGTTTGATTCCAGGAAGTGCCCAGATTTGTTTGGTCAACTAACAATTCTCACCAGCTCATGGCATTAAATTCACCCAAATTCATAGATAGTATAGGAAGATTCGTTGATCACTAACCAGTTTCTCTTTTTAGATTTTGGGCTTTAGAGCCACATATGAAGATAAATTAAAAACAAAAAAAACCAAAAAAAACAAAAAAAACAAAAAAAAAAACAAAAAAAAACAACAAAAAAAAACAAAAAACAAAAAACAAAAAAAAAACAACAAAAACACCAAACAAACAAAAAACAAAAACGCACATCTGAAACACTAAATTTGGTATGATTACGTTTATTTGCGGCCGCTCCTAATAGACAGTTACCCACCATCCCCGGTTAATATTCGCTAGTAACAGATGCATCGGTACGTGTTGACGGCAGTACTTCAACACTGATACTAGTCCTGTGGGACTTATACGAAAGTAACCATATACTAGTTTTTAAATGATTTTTCTAAAATGTTACAACACTAAGACACTAAGATGACCTTCTCACGGGAGGACGGGAGGAGTTATTCTTAATGGCTTAAGCTTCCCTTCTTTAGGCGTATTATATGACTCCATTCATGGGTGTTCTCTACGGTGAACATTATCCTACTTGATGTTTTCGGAAGTCTTGCTTCGCGAATAAGGTCAGTAGAGGTCATCATGAAAACATGCCTATATAATTTTGACCCCCTTAAACCCCACTTTAATATAGTAAAACTGGGGTTTACAGACGTATACATTATTTTTTTCTTATTTCTGCTCAAAAACATAGATTGTGGGTACTCGTTAGAACCGCCTCGCCAATGAAAAATATCAGAATTTTTATCTGAAATTTTTCATATTTTGTTGGTAAAATTTTCAGTATATTTGAATAGGCTTGTTTTCGTAATGGCTTGGTAGGGGCTACTTGTGTTATCATCTCTTGCAGCGGTAACTCCTGCTGCATTGCTTACCTACAGCTGAACTTGAACAGTTTACTTTTAACTTTTGGGGGTTTGTATTTGAACCTAGAGTGACGGTTTGCTACCCAGTAAAATCGACTAAACCCCTCGATTGGGGTTTACTAATGTTCTAAAGCGGAGGTTCTTGTGTTGTTTGTGGTTTACAGGATTTGTAGACCCTCGTCCTTGCTCTGGGGTGGTCAGATGGTGCGAAAGCGTCGTGTATCTTACGTCACCGGGGTGTCCAACTGATATTGGCCTACAGTTGGACAAGGCCTGCTATCCTTGTAGCAGGTAGGGGTACAGGCGGGAATGTTTTTATTTCTTCTGTTTCTTCACTTTCATTCCTGGTTCTTCCCTGTCCATCTCTTTCATCTCTTCTACTATCTCTTATATCTATTTTCTCCCTTTCTCTGGGAGACGACACAAAATGACCCAAACGGGTTGACGTGCCGTTAAACCCCAACACAATCAATCAATCAATCGTCTACGGCTTTCTTTTTCCAATTCTGGCATTTGTGTCTGGCACTGAGATCACCTCGTTGAGAATAATCACCTCGTTGAGGAAGAGGTAACTGATTGCTTTGTTTTAGTTTGTTTGGAAAATGTGTGATCTCCGTCCTAGTTAGTTTTCTCTTCCTCCTAGTGTTATTAGGAGGCTGTGTTATATTACTGAGGGCTTCCTGGACATTCTATACTGTTTTGTTTGTTTTTTCATCTCTGTCAGCGGCTTGCAGAATACAAATCCATTTCACCGGGTTAATAAAAAAAGACTCAGATCAGAATGTACATTGTACATCTACCCAGTAATGCAAAGGTCTCATTTATTCCTCTTCGGATAGCCTAGAGGTTGTGGAAGGCACATGCGTCAGCAAAGACTGATCAGACTGCGCGGATCCGCAGACTGATATGTCTTCGCTGGACGCACAAGTCTTATTGTAGGTTTTGTCGTGCGCTGGCTCAGTTATATTTATTAATGTAATGGTTAGGGTTAACCAGGCCAAAATATTTCGTATAATAATTATGTAATTAGTTGTCTCTGTAGTTAAGACTCGCATACTACTCGATGACGAAAGTTTACTTAATTGCAAGTGAACTGTTTTGTTTTGCTGTCTCAATAATATACCCTATTGTGTCACGTGACAATATTAAGCTCATGGTAAGGGCTGAAGTTGATAGACAAGTTCGCGACCCGATATCGATTAAAAGTGTCAAGTTGTTTTGATATAGCTTAATTCCATTTGGAATGTAGTACCTGTGGGATCTGTAGGAACCAGGGGACAACCAAATTTTGACACAATCAGCTAGCATGGATTTTCACCCACGCAGCCAAACAATATGACGGGAGCTTTATACAGTTTTTGCAAGACAAATTGTTTCGATATTTGCTTGGTGTACAGGTATATCTAAGGTTGTCAATCAAGTGTACTTTTGATAAACTTAAAGTAACGATTCTAGAAAAAGTATATCATGAAATGTGAGTTTATTTTGATTATAAAATCCCATGTCTCGGTAACAAGGTATCTTAATTGTCTTGTTCAAAATGGAAATGAAATATACAACAGAATAGCAATCAGTTAAACACAATAATATCAGCAAAATTATTTATAAGTGCTTTTGCACCAAGCATAATATTATTTTGTCTCAAAACGGTGTATTTATTTTGCCATTGGTCATGTGTTTGGAAGATTTCAACCGACATACCTTTAGGAAGATCACTGATCTGATAGTATTTGTCTCCCGTCTCAAAACATGCTACATAATCCACGGCTTTCTCCATTTGCATCTCCATAACTATATAAATTCGACCAAAGCTCCAAGTATCATTATCCCATTTATGCCTAGCGTCCCATCACGAAAACATGCCTATATAATTTTACCCCCTTAAACCCCACTTTTATATAGTCAAACTGGGGTTTACAGGGGTATACATTATTTTTCATATTTCTGCTCAAAAACATAGATTGTGGGTACTCGTTAGAACTGCCTCATCGAGGCAGTTCTAATGAGTACCCACAATCTGTGTTTGAGCAGAAATATGAAAAAATATCAGAATTTTTTATCTGAAAATTTTCATTTTTTGGTGGTAAAATTGTCAGTATATTTGAATAGGCATGTTTTCGTAATGCCATGGAAGGGATATTGGCAAACAGTGTCTGATCAGGGTCTACACTGTTTGCATTTAATTCAGAAATTTCTATAAAACGTGGTTATAATAAAAACTAACCAGACACCCCGTATATTAGAAATGGACCGGTCCGCAAAGTGTAAGTAGAAGAGTCCATTCGGCATAAATGGGTTTTGGCTACGGGTACATTCCTTTATATTGTACAGTGTTAAGCTTTTTATAGATGGCGCTAGTCGCAACGATGTAATGGCTCTGTCTGACTTTCATTCTGGTGCAATGTGAAATGTTTCAGGCCATGAGATATTTCAGAAAGCATGTAGGGTATAGAGTGGGGACAGATCTCATTGTCTGGCATATCTCGCGTTACAGCGGAAAGCTGACCATAAAAGCTGAAACCAGCTTTTGCTTAGCTTGCATCGTGGCTTTATAAAATCTCTGAGAAGCCGTTCTGTAACTTCCTTCTGCAAATAATGTTATCATCTGATGACTACATTAGATAAATAAGTTAAAACGGGAAGCCGTCATGCGAACCGACCAGTTGAATGTAATTTAAAACAAAATATCAGCACCTAGGATGAAGGTTATGATCCTATAAAACTGGCTTCACCATAGTGCAGATTATATATTTCATTTCCTTTGGGATCATTGGGCCTATTGTTGTACCTTTGAAAATGGAGTTCTGCTCATGTATACGAGCGTCCTGCAAAACGTTTTGTCACTGGATTCGGATAACTTCAGTGCTATGTTTTATCAAACATATTATTATTACAAACCTTCAAAGTATTCCCCCTTAACTGAAACACATTTTTGTAACCTTCTTACCCAGTCGCGAAAAGCAGATAAATAGTCTTCTTTTGGTATCTGTTGGAGACACAGATAAATAGCGCTGCCAAGAGAACTTCTAGACGTATACTTATTTCCAGAAAGCATTTTCTTAAGCATTGGAAACAAAACAGGAACTGAGGTCAGGTGAATAAGGTGGATGGTTAAAAACTTTCACCTTTTTAGAAGCCAAAAAAGACTTAACAATCTCACACTTATGAGAGGAGGCGTTGTCATGTAAAAGGCAGACTCCTGACCATCCTTTGCTTGGTCGTTTCTTATTGTAAAACTCTTTCACTTTCTTCAGTGCAGAATTCTTGTAGAATCGGCCAGTGACTGTATGACCAGATGGACAAGGCACTTGAACGACTGGCCCACTTGAATTAAAGAAAATTGCGTACAACATCTTTTTCGAACTTATGGTTCTCTTGGCAATACATGGGCGTTTTTTATCTTTTCGCTTCCATTGCTTATTATCAGTCCTTCTTTGTGGCTCAAACATGTGCACCCAGGTTTCATCACCTGTTAGCAAATTAGAAATAACCCGACTATTACAGCCTTTGTATGTTTACAAAAGTTCCCGGGCACATTTAAGGCGTTGTGTCTTTTGCTCCTCAGTGAGCAAATGAGGTGCCCACCTAGCGCAAACCTTTCTCAGGTCCAAACGCTTTTTCAGAATTGTTTGCACACTGCCTTCTGATATGCCAGTACAACTAGCTATATCTTTGACAGACAATCGCGCATCCTGTTCGACCACAATCTTTACAGCAGCGATGTTAGCCTTGGTAACAGAGGTTTTAGGCCTTCCAGGACGGGTGTCATCTTCAACAGAAAATTTCCCAGCTTTAAAAGCTTTAACCCACCTAAGCTGTGCGCATTGAAATGGTCTGAGGTCCATATATACCACACAATTCATGAAATATCTCCTTTGAATATATATTACGCCTAATCCGGCATTTAATATAGCTATGAATTTCAGTCCTCTGGTCCATGTTCCAATGTAACAAGTAAATTGGTCAGTGTATATGACTGCATCTATTTCAATTTGAAATAACTCGGTCAGTTGGAAAGCAATTTGCACGAAATAAACGGGTATCGTTAGCTATTCAACACACCATTCAAGTGCAGTGAAGCATTTTAAAATATACCCGGGATAAAACTAAGGAAGCCTATTAGTGACAGAACGTTTTGCACGACCCTCGTACGCTAGAGGGCGTAAGCAGTGTGCAAACTTCAATACCGCTTATGAAAAATCTCAATAAACCGAGACACCCATTTTCTATCAGTAATATATTCTTTGTTTCCAAAGGCAACCTTTTAGAGTTTTATTTTAACACTCAACCCTGATGTTTGTTCAAACCATTGACCGTTCTAAGGCGGGCATTAATGCTTATATTGTTCTTTGTATTATTTTATGGCCTCTGGATGCGTAGATAGGTTCTTTTTATCTTGTTTAACGCATTATTCTTGTACAGTCGACTCTCGTTATCTCAACTTCGCTTATCTCGAAGTGAAAATCTAGTTCCTGCTTTCAACATGGAAATCTAACAACATGTTACGAATTTGTGGAAATGAGGAGAAATTGCTCCAAATTTCTCCTCTTTTCCACAATATTTTCAATACATCTCTAACTTAAGGAGTCAATCTATATATTCATTTGTGAAATGTGGTTGTTTGATTCATTTTCCGCAATTCTGAAAAGCTGATATGTTGAGGTATGGATATCTCGAAGTATTTCAGAGAATCCCTTGGACGGAGTTAACGATAGTCAACTGTATCTGTTATGACTTATCTAGCTTTTTGATTACCTCGCTTGTGGAAGAGGGAGCTAGTCGCTTGACTCTTTATTTAGTCTTACCAGCTTGTCCATGGCGCCGCCTCTCTGCCCTTTTAAAGCTGTCCGCTGCCTTATTTCAACTTTAGACATCAAACCCTTCATCTTGGTGAAAATGTCATGAAAATCAGACCAAAATAAAAAAAAAAAAAAAAAAAAAAAAAAAAAGAAAAAAGATATCAATATTTAACCTTTACCCCTCTCTGGGCTAAGATGTCTGCTGAAAATCTAACCCAGAGTGCTGAGCGTTAGAAGTCATTTTTTTGTGTATTCTACGTGTAGTTTGAGGCATTTATTATAAAGTGGGATTATTTTTTGTAACATGACTTGATACTAAGCACAATACATGGCACATTCTCAGTCTTGCATGACCGCACCCCTTTGCTCTGAAAAACTATGTTGTGGCCCTTGATTTTCCTGTTCGTTCATTCCTTCTCTCAGTATCGAAGATAGACAGCAATCTGTAATTGTGGCTTTCCTGATTTTTTTTTAAATTAATTATTGGCACCACTTAGACTTCCATAGATGAGAAGTCTTTTTTGTTGCTGACCATATACTGTAAATCCTCAATGGCTCGAACACGGATAGTTCGTTTATCATGGGTAATTCAAACTCATGTTTGATTTCCTAGGATTTTTTCCGATAGCTAAAGAAAACAAACATTTAGGATTTTTTTTTATTTTATTATGAAGTTATATGCTGTGCCTTTTCTTTCTTTAGCTCATGAAAACAAATATTTAGGTATATTTTAGAAAAAAAAATCTAATTTCATCATGAAATGCACGTTGTGTGTACTCATTAGAATCGCCTTGATGAGGCGATTCTAATGTTCATTACGAAAACACGCCTATTCAAATATATTTAAAATTTTATAACCAAAAACTGGCAAATTTTCAGATAAAAAATTCTAATATTTTTCATATTTCTGCTCAAAACATAGATTGTGGTACTCGTTAGAACCGCCTCGGCGAGGCGGTTCTAACGAGTACACAAAATCTATGTTTTGAGCAGAAATAAGAAAAATAATGTATACCCCTGTAAACCCCAGTTTTACTATATAAAAATGGGGTTTAAGGGGGTAAAAATTATATAGGCGTGTTTTCGTGATGTACACTCATAACATCATTTAACAGATAATCGAAAAGGCATCCCTAAATTATCTCCATTTGCCATCTGAACTGGCGCTATTTTACCCTCAGTGGCTTGAACTACCCATGTCTAGAACACATTTCTATGGTCCCAAAGATGATCGAGCCTCTGAAAACGCGCCTATATAATATTGACCCCTTTAAACCCCACTTTTATATAGTAGAACTGGGGTCTACGGGGTATACATTATTTTTCTTATTTCTGCTCAGAAACATAGATTGTGGGTACTCGTTAGAACCGCCTCGCCGAGGCGGTTCCTACGAGTACCCACAATCTATGTTCTAAGTAGAAATATAAAACATATCATCGTTTTTATCTGAAAATTTTCAGTTTTGAGGGGAAATTTTCTATAAATTTGAATAGGCGTGTTTTCGTAATGCATACTCCCAGGTGTACTGTTAGTATTGAAGAGAACCGAGATAGACTTCTCAATATTGAAGCATTAAATTCAACGTCTCGGTACTTGGATGTCTTACTAAATATTGATAAAAATTATTTTGAATAAATGCTTGATAGAACATGTCTAAAAGAAATACCGAAGCACCGTTTCTTGAGTTACATTAATCAAAATGTAATGACCTAATTTCTACTAAAAATGTTACAAACAGAACGACTTTGATTTTGATGTTGTAAATGTTTTTGATAGTGATGCCCCTCGTTCTATGTACTAATGTGTATATATATTTCTCAGTTAATTCGTTTTGTTAGAGCATCTAGTCAAGTCAGTAACTTAAATCATCGAAATAGAATTTTAGCTGCTAAGCTTCTTAATCATTTCAAAGTTTTATCGTCGTCATTCTGAATAATCTATCTTTTCCGAATACAAAGTTGGTTCTGCGAGAGGGTCTGTCTGAACCTGAATTTTATGGCGACTTAGTCTATAAATTAGGAAAAAAAAGTTAGCAAATCTGATTTTTCGTAACAATGTAAAGAGATTGTCACTCGCTAGGATAAGGTAGGTTATTATAGACATGGATATTCTGCGGCAAACTGCATGCATGATTGTCCAACCTATTATGGTTGATATCTTTGCTTCTCTCTTTAACTGCATGACGGCGGGTGGTCCTCAGACTAAATGACGGCTTTCTTCTTCTCAATATGTTTCAGATGGTTTGCGCCTGAAAATCTCTCTATGAGGCCGGGCCCATCGTGGCCCTGTCTGGGGTTTTCTTGCGCTCTAGCTTCAGATCGCTATTGAACCCTTTACTTTGTTTAGTATTATATGTGTTTCACTGCGTTCACTGTGTTTCACAGATGAGGTAGACATCACGAAAACATGCCTATAATTTTGACCCCCTTAAACCCCACTTTTATGTAGTAAAACTGGGGTTTACAGGGGTGTACATGATTTTTCTTATTTTGCTCAAAAACATAGATTGTGGGTACTCGTTAGAACCGCCTCGCCGAGGCGGTTCTAACGAGTACCCACAATCTATATTTTGAGCAGAAATATGAAAAAAAATATTAGAATTTTTTATCTGAACATTTTCATTTTTTGGTGGTGAAATTTTCAATATCTTTGTATAGGTGTGTTTTCGTAATGGGACCCTATGCGGACCGAACATTTATATTACGAAAACATGCCTATTCAATTATATTAAAAATTTCACCGCCAAAAACTGAAAATTTTCAGATAAAAATTCTTACATTTTTTCATATTTCTGCTCAAAACATGGATTGTTGGTACTGTTATACTGAAAATTTTACTATCCAAAAATGAAAATTTTCAAATAAAAACTTTTGATATTGTTCATATTTCTGCTCGAAACATAGATTGTGGGTACTCGTTAGAACCGAAACATAGATTATGGGTACTCGTTAGAACCGCCTCGACGAGGCGGTTCTAACGAGTACCACAATCTATGTTTTTGAGCAGAAATAAGAAAAATAATGTATACCCATGTAAACCCCAGTTTTACTATATAAAAGTGGAGTTTAAGAGGGTCAAAATGATATAGGTATGTTTTCCTGATGTTTGAGCCAGCGCACGACAAATCCTACAATAAGACCAGTGTTATCAGCAAAGACTCAGATCACCCTGTACATCCACCCAGTGTAGCAAGGGTCCTCGTTTATCCCTCTTTAGATAGCCTGAAGGCTGTAGAAAGCACATGTGATCAGCGAAGACTCTGATCAGACTGCGCGGATGTGCAGGCTAATCTGAGTCTTCGCTAGTCGTACAAGTCTTATTGTAGGTTTGGTCGTGCGCTGGCTCATTTATAATTTTGAGCTACACCAGAATTAAGGATGAGGTTACGAGCGATTAAAACTAGTTTATGTCCCCACCCCACCCCCACCCCAAAGTAGTTTTCCTACTGAATGTTTCAGGGCGGTTCTTCTGTTGTAGTTCTTCTTTGTTTGTGTGTCCAAGGTTTCAAATGTGTTTTTTTGTTCTGTCCTTATTTGTTCCCCGTCTCCCTTTCTTTGGGTGCCTCGGGTGGGTTGAGCTTCGTGATTGTTTTTTTGGTATTTCCTTGTTATCTCAATTGATAGTTTCACTTCCGTACAAATAAGAAGAGAACTAAAGTTACCAACCATATTTGGTTCAACAGCCGTGCATGCAGTTTGCCATATAACATATAACATATAATAATCGTTATATTATGACTGACAGTCTTTTTCAATTTTAGAGTTCCAGTAGATTCTCCTGCATGAGCCATGTGGTTAATTACTGTGAAAAGTAATGAAACATTGAACAAAATCAATTATGGTCAATTTAATACACCGAGGTTCTGAATAAGCTTAGATCTAGATATTTTCGTGCGTCCAATTTGTCTATGTATATTTTTTCCGCATTAACACCGCCTTACTTTAACTCAGCATCTAGGCATTTTGATAGCATACTGATATTTTGAATCAGTGGTAGATAAATCATTTTAAAGAACTTCGGCGAAATTTAATAAGTTCTACAGACACCGAAATTTTAAAATCTATCCTAGGATTTAAATTGATCAATATATGGCGGTATACTTCCATAAAAGGATATGACAGCTGAGCTGATTTTGATTTTTTGTATATTTCATGCATTTAGATAAAGATGCCCTTGAGCTTCGTAGAACAGGGAATATGTACCGTATTCGATCTAATTACCGCACGGTGCGCTTGAATTTTTCAAAATTACTAGAAAACATTTTATAAAATGACCACATAATAAGGCACGTGTTAAAGAAAAGAAAAATCAGCTAAATAGTTCAATATTTCATGAGAGAATTATTCTAAAATGCTTATGCGGTATTTTTTCTGATTAATATCTAAAACCATGTTGTTGGTATTCATTTGAATTGCCTTGACAAGTCGAGGCAATTCAATTTAGTGCCTACAGCACACATGGGCTGTAATGTGAAGACTAAAAAATGGCTTGACTGTGCACTTATAGGGGTATGTGCGGTAATTAGATCGAATACGGTATTACATTTATCTTTTTTTTTTTTTTTTAATTTTATTTTTGTTGTCCAAAGCATCTATGCTGACAATGCAAAAGGATCATCAATCGATACGAATAAGAGGTACGTCTTAAATAAATGTGTAAAAACTTAGCATCACAAAAACATACCTATATAAGTATTACCCCCTCAAACCCCACTTTCATATAGTAAAACTGGGGTTTATAGGGGTATACATTATTTTCTTATTCCTGCTCAAAAACATAGATTGTGGGTACTCGTTAGAACCGCCTCGCCGAGGCGGTTCTAACGAGTACCCACAATCTATGTTTTGAGCAGAAATAAGAAAAATATTAGTGTTTTTTATCTGAAATTTTTCAATTTTTGGAGTTAATTTTTGCTATATATTTGAATAGGCATGTTCTCATAATGGTAAGTCACATCTGCAACGCATATAAATCATTATTGCTATATACCTGTAGATGTTTCACTTGCATATACATGTATACTGTAAAAAACGGTGCATGTAGACCTCTACATTATTAGGAGAATTTTCAGATTTTTTTGTCATCTTAAAACATAAACAGGCTTTTAGTATGTTTGTTACTTCTAAGTTCTTTTTTTTTTCTTTTTTTTTTCTGCTACATACATATAATGCCATAGGTAAAGACCGTATATACTTATGCTAAAGAAATTACCAGTCCGACCACTTCCTGTTTACTGCATATGTTTCTAGCCGGCCGAAAGAGCCTTTGTAACGCCATAACGAAAGCGCAAATCCATAGATTTCATTTCGGAAGCCAGTCCTACGACAAAAATTAGTTATTTGTTTTCTAAGATCCATAGACTAAGAGTTTTTTTAGGCGCGGAAAATGCCTGCCAAACCGATAACACTGCAAGGAACATCGATAGAAAGCCTAAAAAAAATGCAGCAATAAACAAGTATTTATTATAGCAGACTAAGTTTACTAAGCGACATAAGAATAGCAACATTTTAAAAAGACTTTTTATGTTGTTCTGTATTAAGAGTTACATCGGTATCCAGGGTGAAGTTGGCTGGCTGTAAAAGTGTTTTAAACCCTACGGTGGTTTATTCTATTAGCTGTCCGTTCTAAGGCGGTGGTCCCGGTGTTAGCCTTACTCTTTGTTGGTTTGTGGTTTATTCTAAGAGGGAATGTTTTATGTCTTGCCTTGTGTTATTGTGTTATTGTGTTTTTCAGTCCTTTTAGCATTGCGATTACCTCGCTTGGGGAAGTGAGAGCTAGTCTTGGTGCTTTTCGTACGTTTGTTTGAGCTTGTTTGGTTTTGTCTGTTTCCTCTTCCTCTTGATGTCTGGGATGGGCTGCGGTTTGTGATTATGGCACTCCCTGGACTTTTCTCTTACCCCTTTTTGGATCGTTTATGTCATGTTTTCAACGACGTCACCATTGACATCAATAGAAAGTTATTTTCTGAAAAAAAAAAAAAAAAAAAAAAAGAAAACACTACTACTACTACTACTACTAACTTAGTTCAATTTAATATTTTATTTCCTCTTAATGTGGAGATTTGACTAACATTATTACATTAGTACAAAACACAAAATACAATATTTTAAGCAATATGTGGAGATTTGACTAACAATTACGAATAGAACAAAACACAAATTTTACAATATTTTAAGCGATATGTATAAACACTGATAAGTGCGGTTGAGTCAAACACAATAATAATAATAATAATAATAATAATAATAATAATAATAGTAATAAAATGTCGACGTCTTTGATGTGTTATTTTCTTAAGTGTAGACTCTGCAATGTTGAATGTTTTGTTTGAGTATTGTATTATTTTATTTCCTTCCTAAAAGCACACATTTTATTATAATGGACACAGCGGAAATAACGCAATTAGTTTTCTACAAAGTCTGAGATTCCGTGTAAGTCAGTGGAATGTTTGAAAAGTTAACAAATTGATTACTCATTCATTTAAAACATACGAAAACATATACAGTGAACCCTCGTTACAACGACAGCATGTTCCCAAAGATGTTGCAATTAAAATGAATTTGCTGTTTTAAATAATCCTTAATGGACAGAATGATATGCAAGAAAGACCTTGTTTTATTTTTATTTCCTCATAGAACAATATGTTTTTGATATTTGTTAGAATCGCCTTACTGAGGCGATTCTGATAATTATCCAAAACAAATGTTGTTTGAAGTTTTAATGCAATAGTCTTGCATAATTTCTCATTGACTGTCACCTCTTGAGCCATCACGAAAACAGACCTGTATAAATTTGACCCCCTTAAACCCCTTTTATATAGTAAAACTGGGGTTTACAGGGGTGTACATTATTTTATCTTATTTCTGCTCAAAAACATAGATTGTGGGTACTCGTTAGAACCGCCTCTGCGAGGCGGTTCTAACGAATACCCACAATCTATGTTTTGAGCAGAAATATGAAAAATATTTGAATTTTTTTTCTGAAAATTTTCGGTTTTTCGGTGATTAACTTTTCAGTATATTTGAATAGGCATGTTTTCGTAATGGAAGGTTTCGTGGTATTCAAATTGTCATTATAACGAATTTTGTCGTTGTATCGGGTGTCGGTATAAAGAGGGTTGTCTGTAGTTTGTTTGTTTGAGCTGGAGTTGAACATTTTAACAGCCCAGACAAAACCGTTAAGGTCATGTCGAGCCGGTCATTTATCTACGCATATTTTTCAATGTATAGCATGCTTAGTCCTTTACTTTGCCAGAGACTGACAACTGTCCCTCTTGAATTAGCGGAAGGGAAAGAATAAGCGAGGGCAATTGTTTAGTGATCATTCTCCCCGAGCTCCGATCGAACTTGCGACCCGTAGATCTGAAGTCTGAGAGAGAGAGAGAGAGAGAGAGAGACACACACACACATACACACACACACACACACACACACGCACACACAAAGAGAGACAGGGAGACAGAGAGAGACTAACAAAGATCAGCTTGACTAGGCTAGTTTAAGCTATAAAATATTTATGGTACGAATCTAATCGCCGCGAGTGTTAATGGATTTAAATTATTGTCCAGGACAATAATGATAGTGTTTGCCCTGGGCAGAATTGAAAGTTAATTTGTCCAGCTATGAGGCGAACATTGGTCACGTGGCCTGTGTGAAGAAATCATGGCATTCTTCGTCACCCATAAACTGTCATAAAATTGGCCGTAACATCAGAAAAATGTCCCTATCGTTATGCGGACAACGAAGACCCAGATCAGCCTGCGTATCGCGCAGGCTGACCGGGGCCTTCGTTGTCCACTGCAGAATCGATGGATATGATACATAGGGTATGTCAATGAACAGAGAAGGTTTCGATCAGACTGTGCAGAATCTGTCTTAACTGGACTCACATGTCAAACGGTAGATTTTCTCATGGTGTGGCTCAAATGTGCCGTTTAAAGAGGTTGTAGGATGTGCAATTATACATGTACATGTTGACAGACATTGCACGGGGAAAGAGTGCAATTTGGCATATGCGCGAATGGCTTAGTCAAAATCCGGATTAAGAAAAGTTCCAAACTGAGCCTGGACACAGCATTTCCTGTAATTTTACGTGTGCGCAGTCTCATAAGAGTCTTCGCTGGCCGCATAAAGATGTTTTTGGCCCTGAGCTATCCATAGAAGACAAGCGCAGAAGACTCTGATCACACTGCGCGGATGCACAGACTGTTCGGAGACTTAGACTGGCGCACATGTAAAATGTAGGAATAGCTGTGTCCCGGAAGTTAGTCAGGAAAGGCCATTGCCAACAAGCACTGCCTTCTCAAAGTACTGAAAGAAGGAAAAGAGATGAAGCAACAAAATACAGTCGAAATTATATGGCCCGAACGTCTTTATGGCCACAAAAATTCGTTCTAGACATGGGCAGTTCAAGCCACAGAGGATTAATCAAAACGCAGACTCAGGAGGCATATGGGGGTGATTTTGGGATGTCTTTTCGATCTTCTGTAAAATAATGGTATGCTTAGTGTATTCATTAGATGGGGCGATTTTAATGAGTACACAAAACATACATTTTCATGATGAAATAAGAAATTTTCCCTTAAATATCCCAAATAATTGTTTTCTTGAGCTATCAGAAGAACTTCTTAGTAAATTAAAAACTAGTTCGAATCAGCCATGGTAAACAAGCATTCGGTGTTCGAGTTATTGAGGTTTTACTGTAGCAACAATCGCTATGACCAGCTTTTAAAGAGAAGAACTGAAGCAGAGAAATCCCCCTTGGGACGGTATCGGTATCATAAACCTCGAAAAATAATAATAATAAAAAAAAGTTAAGAGAAAAATGATGAAGAAGATTTACTGTAAGTTTTATTATATAAAAACTAAACAAAACTATCCAGTTTGTAATAATTATAAGGAGATAATATCATTCATCAGGAAAACATGCCTATATAATGTTGACCCCCTTAAACCCCACTTTTATATAGTAAAACTGGGTTTTACAGGGGTATACATTATTTTTCTATTTCTGCTCAAAAACATAGATTGTGGGTATTCGTTAGAACCGCCTCGCCGAGGCGGTTCTAACGAGTACCCATAATCTATGTTTTGAGCAGAAATATGAAAAATATCAGATTTTTTTTATCTGAAAATTTTCATTTTTTGGTGGTAAAATTTTCAGTATATTTGAATAGGCGTGTTTTCGTAATGAGAGAGTGATAAATTTTGATCTTAAGGCATCCGTATCATAAACTACATGTACGCACCACCACCACCACCAACAACAACAATAATCAAAAAATAATTAGGAAGGAAAAAAATTACTATATGAAAAAAACAAACAAACAAAAAAACAAAAACAAAAACAAAAAAAAACAACAAAAAAACAAAACAAAACAAAACAAAAAAACAAAAAAACAAAACAAAAACAACAAAAAAACAAACAAACAAAAAAAGAAAACAAATTTATTTAAAAAAAAACAAACAAAAAAACCCCCCAAAAAAACAAACAACAAAAACAAACAAAAAACAAACAATTAAAAAACCCCAAAAAACAAACAAACCAAAAAACAACAAAAGAACAAAAAAGCAAAACAAAAAAACAAACAAACAGAAAAAACAACAACAAAAAAACAAACAAAAACAAACAAACAAAAAAAAACAAACAAACAAAAAACAACAACAACACACACACACACACAAATAAAAAAAAAGAAAAACAATAAAAAGAAACAAAACACAAAATATCCAGATTGTTATAAATTCTAAATGCTAGACAGATATTATATCATTAAATATTGATAAATTTTAAATTTGAAAAATTCTGGATAAGTTCACGTGATGCAGCAGTACCTTTTCTCTTGTCCCGACACATGTCTGAACAATGAACCGATACGGTCCCTTTAAAACCAAAGTTATTCCTTTGCTCATTTGGGTGAAAAGTCAAAATTTACACTTGATGTATATTATTGGGTAGATAGTAACTTAAATAATAGCCCACATTAAAGTCAAAGACATCAGCTTAAACTTTGTTTTCGAAGTTTCTGAATAGGAAGACAATACTGTGAGTTAGCTGGATTTTTGTGTTTCTATAGCATTTGGATTCATTTATTTTTCGCGGAATTCTTTGTGATTATTTGTACAGAGGTGCCGACTTTTTTTCTCATAAAGATTTTTTTTCTTTTTTTTTCCGAGAAACTAGGCTAGGAAACAACGTATAAAATGTTGATAAAATGCTGAACATAATTAAGTACCTATGTATATTGTATTAAAATTTTATAATAAAATATAAATGAGCCTTGACGTCAGAAAGCGTACTTCCGGACGTATGCGCCCAGCGATGATTCTGATCAGACTGCGCACTCGCGCAGTCAGATCAGAATCTTCACTGGGCGCATTTTCGATAGCATTTTTTTTTTTCGTAAGGATAACGAAGACTCTGAAATTCAGTTAACATTTAACACAAGCTGGACTAATTCAGAAGACGACAACTTTTCAATATATTTCTTATTTTTTTTTCCCCACAGAAAATAGGTTTTGGCATTTCATGCAAATTTCTCCCAAGGAGATAACTTGCATGTAATGTATAAGCCTATTTTCTGGGAAAAACAAAGTATTTCAAAATGTCGTCTGGTGAATTATTTACCCAGCATGCAGAGCGTTAAATAAAACATTCTTATTATGCTTTTAGACAGTAATAAATACCTCAGTAAACACACAGAGACATACACACACGCACACAAACACGTAAGCAGTGATCTAAACCTAAGGGTTGATATTTTGGCGCATCACTAACACTTAGCACTCTGGGTACAAGTTTCAGCAGACGACAAATTGAAAGATTTTTCTTATTTTCCCAGAAAACAATATTTGACATTTCATGCAAATTGTCTCCAATGGAGATAATTTACATGAAATGTCAAATCATGTATTCTGCAAAAAATAAGTACAATATCACCAATTTGTGGTACAGATTAAAAAGCGAGTGAGATAATCCTTTGCATTCGTGCAGTCTTTTAGCATTATACATTTACGGTATGCAGGTTTCCGGTAAGCAAACAACCAAGACCCTGATCAAACTGCGCTAGAACCAGGCCTTCGCTTTGGTCATTGTCAGAAGTGTTTGCTGCAGGACGCAAAATGACTACAGGCAGTTTAGCGGTCCAATAAATACGCAAAAATTGCTAATCAATCAATCAATCAATCAATCAATCAATCAATCAATCAATCAATCAATCAATCAATTTGTACATTAACTGATTAAGTCGAGTGGACTCTTCAACTAAATCTCTTTAGACCGGTCTATTTTCAGTAGCAGGGTGTCGGGTAAGTTTTTATTATTTCTATATTTTAAAAAAAATCCTGTATTTAATGCAAACCGCGGTGTCTGATCTGGATCTGCACTGTTTGCCAATCTCCCCATTGGGGTTTCTAGACTGAAATTGGTTAAAACAAACTGTGAAAAACATAAAAGTTCAATGAAAAAAGCAACATGTCCTCAAGAAAAAAGATCAATGTAACAAGTAAATATCAATTACACATTTCGCACGCAGAAATTTCAATTAATATAATTAGCATAAACTCAAACAGATCATTCATTCAGGTGCTTATTTAAAGGAATACAAATCTATATTATTGTTTAAAAGGTAGAAAAATTCTAATTGGATTTCAATTATTTTTTATCGGAAATATAATCTTTCGCCTTTCAACAGGCCTTCCTTTCCCATATGTGGGCGGGGCTAATATAAAATTTGGAAAATTTGAATGATAATACTGGTACAGTTTGCCGCTAATTTTTGATGGTATCTTTTTATGTCTGACTTGTCGGTGCGGGAAGTCACATAAAGTGAGAAATTTCGATCCTATTAATATTATAACTTACTTTTGACGCCAGTTTAGCTGTAATAAATGCGTGAGACTGTTTTCAAGGAAGATTTCTGTCTATTTATTTGTAATGTTTTTGGCTATATGCAAATGAGCTGATGACTCGTTTTGGACTCATCAAATTTACAGTCACATGTGCGTTTCAGGTGGTTTGACTTTTTGTATTGAATTATACAATTCATTTAGGATTGTTTATTAGTAAGATTTTGTTCTTTTCATGCAGCGAAGTAATAGTTTTCCTGGTGAGAAGGAGCCAATATTCAACCCTGATGCTAGTGATAATCAACAAATAAGTAAATTAGTCATGATTTGTCTATTTTACCTAGAAACTGTGCTTACCATATTTATATTATTTTCTGAGAAAAGTCATGAAAAAAATCTATTTTCAAAGAAAATAAACTAATTTTTTTAAAAGATCTGTTCATTATTTTCTCCTGAACCAAGTAAAAAGCTATACAACGCACGCCGTATTTACCCTAAATACAGGAACAGACCTGACCGAGCAAACAGTATAGACCCAGATTTTATGCGGCCTCTGGTCCGAGTCTACACTATTTGCCAACCATCCAGCAGCTTGGGCGCATCAATAAATATCCCAGTTAACATTCCTGTCTGTCCGAAAATGGTCCGATATATATTTAGATAGAATGCAAGCTGGGTATAGAACATGAGTTGTTAAACTTTTAGAAAAGTAAGGAGGTAATGTGCCTTAATATCATTACGAAAACACGCCTATTCAAATACACTGAAAATTTTACCTTCAAAAAAAATGGCAATTTTTCGGATAAAAAATTCTGATATTTTTCATATTTCTGCTCAAAACATAGATTGTGGGTACTCGTTAGAACCGCCTCGGCGAGGCGGTTCTAACGAGTACCCACAATCTATGTTTTTGAGCAGAAATAAAGAAAATAATGTATACCCCTGTAAACCCCAGTTTTACTATATAAAAGTGGGGTTTAAGGGGGTCAAAATTATATAGGCATGTTTTCGTGATGATATGGTAAATACGGTTTTATAAAAAAAAAAAAAAAAAAAAAAAAAACGAAATAAAAAATATGTGGTTTAGATAAGCAAGACATATTTTTTTTCATTACAATATATGTAAAGGAGTATACGTATATAGAAATTAGGCAAAATTAAAGAAAATGCAAATTGGTTAAACGAATATCAAATAACAGCGCTTCCATGTAAGCCATAAATAACAGGAATGAAAAGAAACGCAGCAGACGACATTTTGGAATAAATTTCTTATTTTTTCGAGAAAACAGACTTTGACATTTCATGCAATTTGTCTCATCGGAGTGCGTGAAACATCAAAGCCTAATTTTTGGGAAAAATAAAAATGAAATGAAAAAAAAAAAAAAAAAAAAATCAAAATGTCGTCTGCTGACTTTTGTAAAGGTTAATTAGTGCATTACGCTTATATATGACAGTGTCTAGTTCAAGTTTCGTATTATCCAGTGAATGAGGAATACAGTACAATTTTTACTTGATATATTTGAATAAATTTAAAGAAAGTATTTTGGAAATTTTTAGACATTCATGAAATAAGTACCGTCCATAATTGGACCAAAAGTTGTTCACGCCTTCCTTGGCGCAGGTGCCAAGTACTATTGGCACAAGTACAATCATAGAAGTACACTCGATGGAAAAGCCACAAACCACTGACGGTACTTGACACTGTGAATATTTAAATGTGCTCGCGTGCTTTAGGTGTTTGACCAATTGACTCTGTCATTCAAATCTATTGGATTACTTTAAAAGTTGTCTTTTTCAAGGTTGTGCGAGGTTTTGGTGTGAATACATTTTCACACATAGATTTAATTGGAAAATTGGCAATTTGCAGTCTGTATAAAAAGAGAACACTTATGTTTTTTTACTGCTGGAAAAATGTAACCATTCGAGTAAATGAAGTCAAAACGGGCATAAAGTGATATATTGGCGATAATTGGACCAATTTGAAACATAAATCGAAGAATTTAAAGGTATACATGATACAATTAGATTAATGAAATAGAGAAATAATGTTCTTTTGAAACTGTTGTTGGTGCCGACACTGAAGTGAATCAACGTTCTTAAATTTGGATAACAATGGTTTATTATCACATAGTTTGATGTATTAATAAAGTTCAGAATGTGAAGCATATTCATACGGATTTTGATTTTATTTCAAGTTAGAGTGATAGCCATTGAAAAGAATTTTAGGAGTAGAAAACAAAAAAAGTCCCCCAATGTCAATCATCAAACTGATTAAGAAAAAAGACAGTGATTTACGGATTGAAAGATGAAGATACTTCATTGGTGCTTAGTATTACTTATATTCTTCCAAATAACCTGTGGTAAGAAACGACGACATAAAGCCATCCAGTGGTGGTAAGTGTACAATTATTTATTCTCTCTCTCTCTCTCTCTCTCTCTCTCTCTGCTAAAACCACCCAGTTGCGTCCACTCATTTATACTCGATCTATCTCTGCTTAAACGACGGTATAAAGCCATTCAGTAGCATGCGATCATCAATCATCTGTTCTCTCTCTCTCTCTCTCTCTCTCTCTCTCTCTCTCTCTCTGCTTGAACGATAGTATAAAGCCACCCTGTAGCTTACAATAATCAATCATCAGTGTTCCTCTCTCTCTTTCTCTCTAGTAGAAATGACGATTTATTGATAAGTGTTCAGTCATTGTGACTCTCTCTCTCTCTCTCTCTCTCTCTCTCTCTCTCTCTCTCACACACACACACACACACACACACACACACACACACACACACACACACACACACACACACACATTTCAGTTACTTTATTATGTTATTTAATCTATTACTGCTAAGTGAATTTCTTGTTCCTTACTATTTGGGTAGGTCCTATTAAGATGTATTAGGTTTCTAGTTTCCTTTTGTTTTGATTATCATAGTTTTCTTTATAGCGATTCCAACAAACAGTGCAGACCCATATCAGACGCCACATTCTGCGACGGCTGATATGGGAATACACTGTTTGCCAATGTCCTTTTAAGGGACACTACTTATATACGCTCCCTTCCGCTGATTCAAGAAGGGCAGTTGTCAGTTTCTGGCGAAAGAATGTGCACAATACTGGTTAACCGCTTAGAGTACTAAGCCTGCCCAGTAAACCTGTGGTTAGGTAAACTGACCGCGCTCGACATGACCCCATTAGGTTGACTGGGCCGTAAAACCTCAACACAAACAAACTTATATACGGATGAAAAAAAATATTTTCGCGCCTCATTTATATATGAAAACACATGATAGCATTATATTGAAACTTCTTTCTAAGGAAAAATGCAATGCTATGACACACAACACGTGTTTACGAAAACATCTTGCATGGTACGGTGTCACAGCGTATGTTTGCATCAAAATAAATAAATAAATCCCAAGAAAAGTGTTTCACGGTATACATATGAATGCTGTGGATAAAGTCTCAGATTAGCCTGCGAATTCACTGTCCGCTAACAGAATATCACTAGATGAGAGAGAAAGTCAATATCATGATTGCATTGTGTAGATGTGTAGAGTGATCTGGACATAAGCTGTTCGCATATTTCACAATAGCACTCTTTTCCATATCGGCGCCAACGTCCATCTGCATATTCTTGTTTATCTCTGTCCTCAAGTGCGGATCCCGAGTGGGTTTGTGGGGGTTCAGTCAAATCCTAACCACTTGGACTAAAAAATTCAGCTAGAGTACCGTATTTACTTTGCAATACAAATCTTATTTATTTTATTTTATACTTCTGAAGTTTCAACAAGATCATTTTAATACCTAAGGGCATGTCTAAAATTGCTGGATGAGTGGCAAACAGTATAGACCCTGATCAGACGCCGCGTTCTGCGGCGTCTGATCTGGGTCTATATTGATTGCTTAGACATTTTTGTTCTTAGGATACTTAGGAAATAAATAAATAGATAAATAAATAAATAAATGTATAAAAAACATCTAAAACAATAACACATTCTTTTAGTATGATATTTAACAGACAATACATGCTAATTTCCAAAAATAATACCAACTGTATCTATGAGCCCCGCCATAGAAAAAAAAAAAAAAAAAAAAAAAAAAAAAAAAAAAGGTTTTGGGGCATATGCGGATGTACATATTCACAGTCAATCTGTGCATCAGGGCCTTTGCTATCTGCTGACAGAGCTGTTGGAAATTGTACAAAGTAACGAGAAAACAAAACATTGTATTGCTCGCAGAAAGCAAATAATTAATTACATGTATTCATCCGGCACAGAGTTGGGAAAACCGTGTAGAAATTGATCAGATGCCACAGAATCCCCTTTCTTATTATGAAAACACGCCTATTCAAATATACTGAAAATTTTACCACCAAAAAATGAAAATTTTCAGATAAAAAATTCTGATATTTTTCATATTTCTGCACAAAACATAGATTGTAGGTACTCGTTAGAACCGCCTCGATGAGGCGGTTCTAACGAGTACCCACAATCTATGTTTTGAGCAGAAATAAGAAAAATTATATACACCCCTGTAAACCCCAGTTTTACTGTATAAAAGTGGGGTTTAAGGGGGTCAAAATTATATAGGCATGTTTTCGTGATGTGATCAAGGATTCCACCGTAGGCCATTGCTTAGGCAGCTTAAGAGTCCGAATCAAATAAGGCTATTTAACAAATTTGAAATATACAGAATTCCACAAAAGAGATACAGAAATTAATGAGTTGACATAACATTAAAAAGTTACATAACATTGATTTCTAAGACTGTTCCGTTAAAGGCACAAGGGCAGTTTTATTCTAAAAGTGCAGCCATATCACGTTATATCATATATAAAATGAAAAGAACTTAATTTAAATATTGTTGACTTTAATAGCTAATTATTATTAGATACTAGGAGGAATTACCATTGAGACAACGAACACACGCATAAAATTGGAAACAGTTTAAATTTCTGGGTCAGGCTAGCTGCATTCGGCCAATTAAGCCTCACCAGTATTTTTAAAAAAAATATCAGAATGGGTTCAGTAGTCACAAGGTACCAGTAAATGTAAACTAAGCTACAGCGAAGTACGGGGAGACGTTTTACGGCCGCCACAGACACTAACACCTACTGTAGTGAAGATTAATTGATTCTGAAAAGGAAATATATACAGCCGAATGTCAATAGCTCCAACACCAATGTCTCGTTTACCATGGCTAATTCTTTCGAGAGCTCAAGAAAACAAATATTAAGGGAAAGTTTCTTATTTTATCATGAAACTGTATGTGTGTGTACTCACTAGAATAGCCTCATCGAGGCGATTGTAATTAGTACACTCAACATACAATTATTATGAAGAAAATAGAGAAAAAATCCCTAAATTATCGCTATTTTTTTTTCTTGACCTGGCACCATAATTAAACCTCAGTGGCTCGAACTACCCATGCTTCGAACAATTTCTGTAGTCCCAAGGATGTTCGAGTTATTGAGGATCGACCGTTTATATAATTTTGCAGAGAAATTAAGGCCTGAGATTTTATAAGTTATTATAAGTTAGGCACACGATTTTCATTTATTGACAAGTCTTATTTTCTCTGAAAAATAATAAAATAAATTTTAGAATGTTTTTTTTTTTTACTACGAAATTGCTGAGCCTTTGAAGGGTTAAATAGATTTTAGACAATTCCAGCATTGATCATAGTTGAGTCCACTGAATCCACTGAAGATATCAAGAAATTAAGGAGTTTACTGTAATAAAGTCACATGGCATTCGTTTCCAAGACTATTCTGTAAAAAAAAAAAATCACAGAGAAACTTTATTCCAAATATGTTCCGCCGTATTTATTCGATATAGCTTGTATAAAATATAAAGAACTTTATAAAATATATTTGATTGTACAAGCTGATCATAATATGTATCCCTTAACCTATTTACGTCAAATAGACTCTTCTAACAACTCTTTGGATCATGTATTCGCAATAGCAGGGTGTCGGGTTTTTATTTTAAAAATGTTTTACAGAAATTCCTGTATTTAATGCAACCATTGCAGACTCTGATCAGACGCCTCGTTCTTTGGCGTTGGACCTGGGTCTGCACTATTTTTAATCACCCTAATTAAAGCGCTATCACATTAACAGCAGACGACACTTTGATTGGTTTCTCAGAGAAAATGAGGCTTGATTTGCTTGTGGATTGAGATGAAATGTCGAGTCTTATTTTCACTTACAATATTTTAGAATATCGTCTGCTTCAAATTTTCTTAGCGCTTAACGCTTAGCACTCCGAGTAACATTTTCAGCAGACGACATATTGAAATCTTTTTCTTATTTTTTTCAGAAAACAGGTTTTGATTCTCCATTGGAGACAATTTGCATGAAATGTCAAAACCTGAGAAAAATATCACCAATTTTCGTCTGCTGAATAAGCCAAGAGAGAAGTAATGGTTAAGGGTCAGATAGATTCTGGACACTTCCACAATTGATGAAGACAGAGCCCCATAAGGTGTCCATATTATAGTCACAAAACACTGATTCACGAACCTTTTGTGTTAGTCACAGAGAAAATATTATTCCAAATGTGCCCCAATCTCGCCTTTAATGTGTCTTGTATAAAACAGAAAGAACTCCATAAGAATATAATTGATGACAAAAAAACTGATTATTGACTATTAAAGCATTTTTATTTTTCAGAGAAAACAAGACGACTTTTCATATGAATGGTATACTAGCAGACAATTCACATAGAAATGTCAAATCGCATTTTCTCTTACATGTATAAAGAACAAAATCAATTTCAGAATGTGCTTGGAATTTTCTACGCGTTTACAGGGTTAATGCTTAGCACTCTGGGTAATATTTGCAACAGACGGCATATTGAAATATTTTCATTATTTTCCCAGACTCCAATGGAGACAACTTGCATGAAATGTCGAATCCTGTTTTCTGAGAAAAGTAAGAAAAATATAATCAAATTGTCGTCTGCTGAATTTGACCAGGTCAAATTTGCTTATCGTTCACAGAATTTAGAAAGACGTCACAACGATTCAAATCATAACATCTAAAACATTGTACTAATGCAAACAACGACAATGCTCTCCGGACTGTCTCAGATTATTGGAAGAATCAGGAATATTCGCAGCGACTAGTTAGATGAATTAATCAATAAATATATACTTATGAACATATTTAGAACATACAAAAAATTTTTTGCTTTCCTCATTTAGACTAAATTTTGTACGAATCCACCGTCACCACAACCACCTCCATCATCAACAACAACAAAAGTGAGCAAAACAACAACAACAACAACATTTTTACATTTCGCTTCGGTTTTTATAATTGTTCCATATTATATTTAAACGAATCTGCATTACGAAATTATGCCTGTTCAAATATACTGAAAATTTTACCACCGAAAAATGAAGCTTATTTAATATACAAGATTTGTTTTCAGGTCCGAAATATCTTTCACAGCCATAATCATCATTGTTATTGATACATGTATCAATATTCATTTATAATTGCAATTATCAGAAGACAATGCATATATATTTTTGAACATTTCAGGCATTTTCAAAATGTTGTCAGATGTATTCATTATTACAGTTATTATAACTGTTCAAGAAAGAGAAGAGGCGAAGAAACTATAATGCAATAAAGCGTCGTTGACGTCATAAAGTCGCCATTGACCAATCATATTCGAGAGAACCATGATTTATTTTGACATCACTTAATGATCATGTGACGTCGCGTGAATCAATGTATTCATCGAAGTATGAACATTACGTCGCAATAGTTAACTAATTTTTTTTTTTATAAATGCACTGAGCATGTAAATTATACTGGTTATCATCTGTTACATGCATCATGATGATTTTCGTCTTTAGAAGACCTCCAAACGAACCGAACAAATATATGTTTATACCAATATGGAAGCTGAGGGCGAGGGCTATGATCCCGTAAAACTAGCTTTAGCCACCCCCACCCCGCCCCTTCCCATAGTAATTCATGACTGACCGTTCCAAGGCGGTACTTTCATTGTAGACCTTTTTGTCGATTGTTGTGTAGTGTTTCATTTTCTAATATTTTTTCTTTTAACCAGTATATAAGTTTAAGATATATTCAGTTTAACGTTAGTTTGGGAAAGAGTTGCCAGCTCTGCTTGCCATCTGTTTATTTTGTGGCTGCTTGATTGTATCTGTCTTCTTCCTTTGGTGTTGGGGCTTGATGTGGATCTGATTGCATCAGTTCCTGAGTTCACTTATTTGCATTTACAACTATCATCTAAGTACAAGTACACAGGAACCTCTTTATAAGACGGTTTATTATAAGACGATTCCGATATAAGACGGTCTAAAGGTGTACCCAAAAAGAATTTTTATCGAAACAAGCTGATTTGAGTCTTCGTCGGGCGCACATGTACGTTTTCTGAGATTGGGGTTCGAATGATACATGTATACGGGAATCAACGTAATATACGAGTATGTAGGAGAATGTGAAAATCATAAAATAGACAAGTTCAAAATCATTAAAGGCGCGTTGCGTGACGATTTCATGTGAAAATATGTCGGTGAAATATATACGTTTAATTAAAAAGGTGCAATACACAAATCATTCAGAAATATTTGTGAACTAAAACACAAATATGTCAGTTGATGAGAACAGGGTGTTGAAATATACACTGTGTCAGTAACTGATAGGTACATGTACTGAAATAACTGGTTAACATGTTAATTAAGAAACTGTATATTGGTAGATTTTCGCCACTGTACAAGTGGAGTATCTGTAGTCGCTTCCTGTTTGTTTTCTGCACCCCTTCTGAAAAGCAGTCTATTCTAAAATGAAAGAATGTGCTCACAAGGCGGGGGGGGGGGGGGGGGTGGGGGGTGGGGGGAGGGGGGAGGGGGCGGGGCGGGGGGGTGGTGGCAGTTTTCCTTCTAGAGTACTACTACACGTCTTTTTTTTGTAAAAGTAGCAAACGGTTGACAGAATTGCATACACTTAAAAGCGTTTATATTCATCAATTTCGTTTAAATATGATTATGAAGAATACGCATATCTCTATACATATGCTTACAATGAAACAAAGTGCTGTAAGACAAAGCTACACGGACTACTATGGTGGGTAAAATGCTCTACCGTATCTGAAATATATATAAATTTCAGATGTAACTTCTGCAATTCACCAAACTACTTGATTTAGATATACTCAATACTAAAGGGGAGCACGTTATACTAATTCATAAATATAAGGATTACTGCTGACTGATTTTCCTAAAATTAAACTAAGTTCAGAACCTAGATGCAAATAATTGTTGTAATCACAAAGGCACACGTGTCCGTTATCTGTCAATAAATGAGTAATACCAAATTTAAAATCATTACGAAAACATACCTATTCAAATATATTGAACATTTTACAACCAAAAAAGGAAAATTTTCAGATAAAAAAAAATCTGATATTTTTCATATTTCTGCTCAAAACATAGATTGTAGGTACTCGTTGGAACCGCCTCGCTGAGGCGGTTCTAACGAGTACCCACAATCTATGTTTTTGGGCAGAAACAAGAAAAATAATCTATACCCCTGTAAACCCTAGTTTTACTATATATAAGCGGGGTTTAAGGGGGTCAAAATTATATAGGCATGATTTTGTGATGGTAAACCAGATACGGATCCTACAAAATTCTAAAGAATGTTTCTTAAAATAAGCTGTTCTTGTTTGCTCAGAAGTCAGACTCATAGGTTATAAAATTTTTTTCATACCCAACTCAGCTGAGCATGAAATTTGTCCTGCTAATAAATCTCAATTTACTAAAAACTTTCTAATTATTTCTTGCTAAACATTTAATAGCTGAGCATGAACGTTTCTTTGCTAATCAATATGAAAATGCCAACTATTGTTGGCATTTTCATATTCATTAGCAGAGAAAATTTCATGCTCAGCTGAAGTGAGTATGAACAAGTTTTGTAACCTCGGGGTCAGCTTCCTGAAGGATCACTCTCACTCTGATACACCAAACACGTATTCTGAAACAGATCATTACGAAAACACGCCTATTCAAATACACTGAAAATTTTGCCACCTAAAAATGGCAATTTTTCAGATAAAAAATTCTGAAATTTTTCACATTTCTGCTCAAAACATTGATTGTGGGTACTCGTTAGAACCGTCTCAACGTACTCGTTAGAACCGCCTCGCTGAGGCGGTTCTAACGAGTACCCATAATCTATGTTTTTGAGCAGAAATAAGAAAAATATTGTATACCCCTGTAAACCCCAGTTTTACTATATAAAAGTGGGGTTTAATAAGGGGGTCAAAATTATATAGGTATGTTTTCGTGATGAGCATAAGATACCGACAACATATTTGCAGGAAAATAGATAGGTGGATAATATAAACATGGAATACATGTAGCTAGGAAAGGCCATCTCAAAGCACCGAAGAAGGCTAGATAGATAGGAAACGACGTTAAACGAGCAGCAGACCGATCAAAACGAAGAGGCACTGCCAGCTGATTATTATAATTTGCAATTAATGGGCATTGAAATTAGATACCCATTGAAAAGGCTACAATCATGAAACACATTCATCGCAATGTACTGGTTAAGACTTGAAATACATGAAACGACTTCGTATAATAATACTGTGTCTCTTAATAAACGAAGAGAAACTACAACAGAAACATGACCTTGGGATGGTTAAAAGTAAAACTGTTGAGGGCTAAAAAAATTTCTGATCTGTAGTGGGTTCTTTGTTTCCAAAGGCAATCTTTTAAACGTTTATTTTACTACACTGCAGCTGGTATTAGTGCCGGTTGGCGGCGGTATAGAACGTCTCCCCGTACTTTAGCATAGTGCAGATTATATTTCATTTCCTTTGGGATCATTGGGCCCATTGTGGAGTATTTGAAAATGGAGTTCTGCTTATGTATACGCTAGAGGGCGTAAGCAGTGTTGCAATCTTCATTACTGCTTATGAAGAGTCTCAAAAAACCGAGACTCCCATTTACTGATCTGTAGTGTGTTCTTTGTTTCCAAAGGCAATCTTTTTGACGTTTATTAAACCTTGGTTTACGGACACTTAGTCCTCGTTGTTAGCTGATGGCGAGGGTTTGGATACTGTAAAGCTAGCTAAAGCTTCCCCAACTGTAATGAATTACTGACCGTTCCAAGACGATACTTTCATTGTGGTACTTCTTGTTAGTTGTTATGTAGTATTTCACTTTCTAATGTTTTTCTTTTAACAAATAATGTAAGTTGATTATATATTCAGTTAGGTTTGGGTAACAGAGTTCCCACCTTCTTGGGGAAAGCGTTGCCAACTCTGCTAGCCATCAGTTCATTTTGTGACTGCTTTATTGTATTTGTCTTTCCCTTTTGTATCAGTTCCTTAGTTTTTTTTCACTTACTTTACTACTTGTCCAGAAAGTTTAATACCTGTTGATGTGTCTAGAAACTGCTAGAGAAATGGTACTGTACCATTAGAAAGCATGCCTATTCAAATATACTGAAAATTTTACCACCAAAAAAATGAAAATTTTCAGATAAAAAAATCTGATATTTTTCTTATTTCTGCTCAAAACATAGATTGTTGGTAATCGTTAGAACCGCCCCGACGAGGCTGTTCTAACGAGTACCCACAATCTATGCTTTTGAGCAGAAATAAGAAAAATAAAGTATACCCCTGTAAACCCCAGTTTTACTATATAAAATTATGATGACCTCATAATCAGACTCCGCCTTCTGCCGCGTCTGATATTTGTCTACACTGCTTGCCCAGACATGTCTGTCCGAAATATTTAGGAAAAACATCATATACACAGTATGAATAATAAATGAAATCTTGGGTTTGTTACCAAATATTGGTGAAATCGGACACTTCAAGCGTGTAAAGCAAACAGATGATACATGATGATTTGTGTTATATCTTTAGAGCATTTTCATCCATGTATATTGGTATAATGCAAAGTTAATGGGTAACGTTTTATTGAATGCATTAAAAAGATATAAAGTTTTAAATTCAGGATTTATAGTTAAAAAGTTTGCATAGTTGTTCGGTTAAATGCACAATATTTGCATTAACGAACAATTTCTCTGATTGACATTGATACTGCATTCTTTTATATATCAAAATAGAAAATAAATTAAAACTTACAGATTTTAGGAAATTACTCCTTTATAAAATGTCTACATTATTTTAACAAAACATATTCCACAAAGCGATCACATCATGATTTTAAGTAATATAAGTATTCGAACAGACAGATCTGAACTATTAGTGAAGACACAGATCTAATCAGGGTCTACACTATTGCCACTCGTCTAGCAGTATTTAGATACATCAGTATGTAGCAAAATATACTTGTCAAGATTTAGGACGTACGGCAAGTTAAGGTGTTTAAATAGGAAAAATATGTTAAGCTAAGTATAGTAACAACTGGTCAACGTTTTACCATCAGATATGCCTGTATATCCAAAATCAACACCGAATTTCTTGTAAATGTGGCCAAAGTTTTTTAAAAGTTTCGAACATATATACAACTGCCAACAAATTAACTCATAGCAGGTAAACAATGTTCTTTCTTTCTTTCTTTCTTTCTTTCTTTTCTCTAGATACTGCCACATACCCCTACGTATATTCTAGGCGGGTGCTCTAGCCTGAGCTACAAGAAAATTAATATAAAAAGATAAAAGCAAAACTGATACTTTAGACTTAAGAATGATAGCTGTAATAGCCAAAAGGGTAAATCAAATTTTATAATTTTTTTTCAACAAGATTCTTCCTGTCTGTTAAAATATTTCTAAAGCTAGACAGATATAATATCTGTAAGTTTCAGCAACGTCTTTATGTGGAACAGTCGAACCTCAATGGCTCAAACATCTTTGGGACCAAGGAATGTTTTTCGAGATATAGGTAGTTTTAGCCACTGAGGGTTAATCATACGCCAGGCTAGGAGACAATTTGGAAACAATATATTGATGTCTTTTCGATCTTCTATAAAATAATGGTATGTTGAGTGTACTCATGAGAATCGCCTCTTCGAGGCGATTCTCATGGGTACACACAGCATACATTTTCATTATAAAATATTGAAGTTTCTTAAAATACCCATAAATATTTGTTTTCTTGAGCTGTTGGAAGAGTTTCCTAGGGACTCATAAACGAGTTCGAATGCGTCATGGTAAACGAGCCATCGGGGTTCGAGCTATTGAGGTTCGACTATATATACATGTAATTTTTAAGGCATACAGATATCTATAGTCATGAGAATGGGAAGATCGGATACACTTTCAATAAATTGCCTTTACTCCCTCATGAAAAGAGATCTACTCTAAAAGGAATGATATTGATCTCACAGGGGAGCAAATTCTGTCTTGTTAGACATCACGAAAACATATCTATATAATTTTGATCCCCTCAAATCCCAAGTTCATATAGTAAAACTGGGGTTTACAGGGGTATAAATTATTTTTCTTATTTTTGCTAAAAACATAGATTGTGGGTACTCGTTAGAACCGCCTCGCGGAGGCGGTCCTAACGAGTACCCACAATTTATGCTTTAGCAGAAATATGAAAAATATCAGAATTTTTATCTGAAAACTTTCAGTTTTTGTTGGTGAAATTTTAAATATATTTGAATAGGCGTGTTTTCGTAATGGTAGACTCCATTTCAGAAGAGGCGTTTGCCGTAAAGCAAATAGAAGTCACAAAAATATTGTCTCCATTGTTAAAATGGCGGAAAATCTAATAAGTGTATCTAGTCCGCTTAGATCGTTATTAACTAAAATATATCAATAACCATCGCAACCATCTACAGTAAAACCTCAGTGACCCCAACACCGATGACATTTTTTACCGTGGCTAATTCGAACTCGTTTTTGAGACCCTAAAAAATTCTTCCAACAGCTCAAGAAAATAAATATTTAGAGATATTTTAGAAATTTTTTCCTATCTAATCATGAATACTTATTAGAATCGCCTAATCGAGGCGGTGCTAATGAGTACATTCAACATACCATTAGTTTAAAGAAGATCGAAAAGACATCCTTTTATTATTCCCAGGTGTCTCCTGAACTTCAACTTTTATTAACCCTCAGTGGCTCGAACTACCCATATCTAGATGAAAATAATGGACATGGTCCCAAAGAGGTTCGAGCCATTGAAGTTTGACTAAAAGTCAAATTGTTATTAATGAAGGGTCCAGGGTACCTGATCTGATATTAAGGTACTTGCAGGCCTTCACGTAAGCCGACCATTAAAAACATTGAACTAATTATGTTTCATCATTGATGATTATCTTAAAAGCTAAATGTCCTAATTAATTCATCATCAATTTAAGAAAACAATAATATGTGGGGATTATCTGTCTTAAAATATGACAGTTGGCATTTTGAATTAAAATTGTATCAAACTTGTATCTCCAGTCCGTCAAAGTATGCAAAATGCCCTAAACAATTGGCGGGAATATGGTGTGGTTACACGCACAATCAAATGGAAACGAGGACAGATCGTTTAGAGCAACAAAACTTCAGCCAAAATGTCTTTGCTCTCTATGATTTATATGTTCTTAAATAAAATAGTATAGATCGAATATGGTTTAAACAGTTATATGACAACTACACGTCTCCAGAAATAGGAGAAATCTGCTGCAAGATGAGTTTGAGGTCAACATACATACCAAAATTGTATTTTGAAAAGTCATAAAGTCGATATACACAAAAACAAATTGGGAACGTCAAGATAGACAAACATGGACCCAAAATAAATGGGATGTAATCAGGTGTCCATTGTAAGAAAGCATTACTTGATAAGCATGCTTAGCCCACCATGCCTAACAGCCTCAACAGAGATTTAGAGAAATACAGATACAGGAATAGTAATGTCCGTGGTTTAGGAAGTCTGCTTACGGCTTGGTTGTGGCAAAAACATAAAGGCATAAGTCTGGAAATAGGCATATTGCAAAGATTGACAAGGCCATTATGCCTACCATAGAACTTCTGAAGAGTTGACATCAGTTTAGTTCTTTGATATCCCTAAGTTAACAGTCGTTGATTGAGCAGTCTTCCTCATTCGATGAAATCTTCATATTCAGGGCAGGCTTTAGCATAACGGATCAACCATTACGAAAACATGCCTATTCAAATATACTGAAATTTTTACCATCAAAAAATGAAAATTTACAGATGAAAAATTCTGATAATTTTCATATTTCTGCTCAAAAACATAGATTGTGGGTACTCGTTAGAACCGCCTCAGCGAGGCGGTTCTAACGAAAACCCACAATCTATGTTTGAGCAGAAATAAGAAAAATAATGTACACCCCTGTAAACCCCAGTTTTACTATATAAAAGTGGGGTTTAAGGGGGTCAAAATTATATAGGCATGTTTTCGTGATGACTGTGAAACGTTAACACCGTATGCTGGTGCTGAAGGAATATAGTTGCTCAGAAACGGAAAAGTAACTATGAGAAATTTGCAATGATCCCGTTTATCGTAAAGCCCAGTAGTAAGCTTTCCATTGTCGAGGAGATGTCAGTCGGAACTCTTGTATGGGAGATGTTCAGTAAAACACTCGTGAAGACTCGCTGACGTTTGCTAACTTACCGTCCAGTTGTGAGAGTTTATATATATTTGTTTACAATGATCAAGTCTCGCCAGTGAGAAAAAGGATTAGCTTCTTTTTCGAGGTCACATTACACGGGTTCACTACTACCTTTCTAAAGATGTTTCCTATCTCAGTATCTGAACCCATTAGCAGTAAAGATTTTCATAATTTTGTTACAAGCGCCAAAAGACAAACATGTGTATAGTTCACAGACAGAGCAGAACTGAACTTTACCTTAATAGCAGTAACTTTCAATGAAGACAGAATTTTGTTCTTAGTAGGCCATATTAACTCGGTACTGCATGTCGTCGAAACTTTTTTTTTTTTTTTTTTTTGATTTGGGTTTTACGGCCCTTTCAAGAATATTTCACTTATATCGAGCCGATCGTTCATCGAAGGTGGGCGAAAACCGGAGAACCCGGAGAAAAACCACCTGACCATCCGTAAGCAGAACTTGGCTTTCCCACATATGACCCGAGCGAGGCTCGAACCACAGCGAAGAGAAACCTAATGGATTAAGAGTCAGCTCTCTTATCCACTAGGCTACGTTGGCTCAACTATATAAAAGACAAAAAATAGATAATTACATGCATGTATTAGTGAAGTACGAGGTGACGTTTTACGCCATTCAGCCCTAACACTAGCTGAGTGAAGATAAATGAATTCTTTAAGGGCACTGGAAACAATGGGTTTAGTTAACCCCATTTTGTACAATTTAGACAACTTTTGCGAATACATGTTAGCTTTCAAGCACACTATAACATTTTTTATGAAAAGGAGTCTACTCTTAAAGAACTTACTCCCATGGAGAGTAAATGCTTTCCTTTTAGAGTAGAGTCACTCAGAACAAGTCCTTTCCTTTTAGAGTAGATCCATTCTCTAAAAGGATCCAAAACATCTTTTACAGAGTTACTTTCCTTGAAAGTGTATCTATTCCCTAAGGAATGATCTTTGTCATTACAAAAAAATGCCTATTCAAATATATTGAGAATTTTACCACCGAAAAAAATGAAAACCTTCAGATAAAAATTTCTGATATTTTTTCATATTTCTGCTCAAAACATAGATTGTGGGTACTCGTTAGAACCGCCTCGATGAGGCGGTTCTAACGAGTACCCACAATCCATGTTTCGAGCAGAAATAAGAAAAATAAAATGTACCCCTGTAAACCCCAGTTTTACTATATAAAAGTGGGGTTTAAGGGGGTCAAAATTATATAGGCATGTTCTCGTGATGTGAGGTGTAGCTACACTTCACAAAGATCATTCCTTAGGAAATAGATACACTGTCAAATCTGATACCGACTTTACATTATAAATTGAATTTACCTTAAATACTGTCAATATTTGAACTCTTCAACTGCTTAGTCGTCTTGTCCTAAATTGTAAGTAAGCAGACCATTTTTGTCTATCTGGTGAAATATCTAAAGGTTTAGTGGCTGAATGACAAATGTTGAAGACTCTTATTGTTCCTGTTTCTATTACATTCACATTGGTTCATTTTGCGAGGATGTCAACCTGTAACATAGAAGCATTTTGCCCGTCATGTACTGTTTACACCTATGGAAACATGGCTGATATTCGTGCAAGAAAAGCAGAAAAAGTTTACTTTCTGCGACGCAGAAAAACTACCTTCTACGCAGACTCCTGACTTTACTTTCGATTACTTAAGAGTAGACTTTCTCATTTGTTGACTTACCCATTGTTACCACACCTTATTGTATTACTCGTTTTATCTTTTTTCGTCAGCTGATAACCTTAGCAAACAGTTTGGACCCAGATCAGGCCCGACAAAACGCCGGGCCTGATCTGGATCCAAACTGTTTGACACTCTTATAGTACTCCTGAAAGAACTTTTTGAAAAACAAATATTTAAAAAAAAAGTCCACAGACGACAAAAAGCATGTACAATTACCCAGCATTCAAAAAGTTAAATATACAGACAATTTAACGTCTTACCATACATAGGAGTCTAAAATTTAAGCAAATATATAAGTGAAGATATCAAGAAAATCCGCAATCACGAAACACAGCCTTCCCGAAGCACCAAAAAGAAACCCAGCTAGCATTCTACATAATCTATAGCCGGCCGTTATCGGCCCGTCAGCTACCCTGACGGGCCGATAACGGCCCGCTATAGATTTATGTAGAATGCTTACTGGGGGAGAGATGGGAAACAAATAATGACTAAACAAAAGCCACATTTGAAACCATCGCATAAACAAAGAAGAACTGCACCAGAGGAACCGCCTTTGAACGATCCATATTTATACCTATCAATGCATCTTAAACCGCTGGATGTGTGTCGAACGGTGTACACCCTGATCAGAAGCCGCGTTCTGTGGTGTCTCATAGGTGTATACACTGTTAGTCCTGTCTGTCCGCACTTTTAGCGTCTACACAACTCAGAAAAACTACATATAGTACATAGTTTTACGTTACTGTCTGATTCAATCTGATTGCCTCTTATAAGAACTTAAAAGATCGCAAACTGCGTGGGTACCAGTTATGATTCGTTTGTATGCGTTTACCGGGCTTGTTTTGTTAGAAGCGTGATGACAATACGAGACAAGAATCAAAAGATACTAATCTGTTTTAAGAATAGACATGATGACTCGAAGATGATACCCCGATTCGTTAATCAAACAAATAAGCAATTAGTCCTATTATGAAAAACAGCTTGCGGGGTTGTGGAGAAAATGTAATAGAAAAATATAAATCTAGGTAACTTGCTTCCACAATCAACAACACTTATTACTAGTGTTTTTCTTTTCATAATTAGTCATGCATTCTTACAGATTTCAAGCCAAAACACATGACGTAAATGAACCCCACGAGACAAAAAGGAGGGCTGGGTGTAAAGGGAGGTCAAACAGCAAAAATCGAAACCAGCTGGTAAGCATCACGAAAACATGTCTATATAATTTTGACCCCCTTAAACCCCACTTTTATATAGTAAAACTGGGGTTTATAGGGGTATACATTATTTTTCTTATTTCTGCTCGAAAACATAGATTGTGGGTACTCGTTAGAACCGCCTCGCCGAGGCGGTTCTAACGAGTACCAACAACCTATGTTTTGAGCAGAAATATGAAAACTATCAGAGTTTTTTATCCGAAAATTTTCAGTTTTTGGAGGTGAAATTTTCAGTATATTTGAATAGGCGTGTTTTCGTAATGAGTTTGAACCCTAGCTGCTTGCACATGGCATATTGCAAGTTTGATATTGCCCCAACTTATTTCATTTTTGAAACGTTGTGAATGACATAGTTTGACTACAGGTACAATATATATGTATCTAGTTACATTAACCGAGTTTCCACTATAGTACAGGTTTTAGTTTCATTTCCTTAAGATCTCTGATTCTTGCACACCAGGTAAGGAAGTCCTTGATTTCACCCTGGGATAGAAGTTCTTATCCTACCTAGGTTATCCTACCAAGGGTTAGAAAAAAAAATCGAGAACTCTCACGTGTTTTATATGTACTGGTTGTAATGGACGTCACGTACGCCATCATTTAGGTTCACGTCACTGCATCATGATGCCAGACAGTGATCCTCAGGGCGGATGTTTCTATCTACCCCTCACACCAATGATAGAATCCATTCTGAAATTGTGGAAATATTGAAGTTCCTCTTAAGCTCAGGTCCGCATGCAAATATATAAATTAACATACTAATGAATTGCCACAATCACGAAGCCTGAAAACTATATTCATTACGAAAACACGCCTATTCAAATATATTGAAAATCTTACCACCAAAACTGAAAGAGAAAGGAAGGCAGTGACCAGGAATCGATACAATTACCTAACACCTTCCGTTCTAAGACACCAAAGGGAAAGAAGGACGCACTTAAAGTAACGGCACCACAATAAAACACTGCAAGCGCAAAGCCAAAAGGACAGTTCCCTCCCTCCACCCCCAAAATTGCCAAACGGCTATCCAGAAATAAAAAAATCACCAAGACATACATGCAGTGACAGATAAAGTAAACAACAGCAGAAGCGCTGCCTTGGAACGGTCAGTAAAATATTACTGTCGGGGAGTGGGGGGAGGGGGTGGGGTGGCGGGGAGAGGGGGCTTTAATCGATTTTACGTGGCCACCTCTTGCTTTGATTCTGCAGTGGTATACACAAGACATTTGTTAAAATTTTCAGATACAAATTCTGATATTTTTCATACTTATGCTCAAAAGATAGATTGTGTATACGCGTTAGAACCACCTCGGCAAAGTGGATCTAACGCGTACCCACAATCTATGGTTTAGAGCAGAAATAAGTAAAAAAAATATGCCCCTGTAAACCCCAGTTTTACTATATAAAAGTGGGGCTTAGAGGGGTCAAATTGTATATGCATGTTTTTGTGATGTACTGCTCACGAATTCCTCATAGGGTATTTCAGGATATTTAGGGTAGACTACATTAAACTTTGATACATCTTTATGACACATTCTTTATTCTGGGTGGGACCGACATATTTTAAGCATGCTTGAAAGAAGTGAATGGCGTACATTTTAAAACGTATGTACTTAGGAATTACCCTTATCTAAAGGTCCGCGAGGTCCCCTTTCAAAGAGGAGGGCCACTTTTATTTAAGGAAGAGGATAACACCGACTGTTACAAAACCCATTTTTAGACATCAAATTAGTCCATATACGCCATTTCCTTATTCACCACATCAAAGGGATAGAGTTGAATACATTAGTAAAAAGGCTAAGGTATCACTTACGGTTTATTTGCGGTAGATAAGATGATACCAATATTTAAACCGATAGACGATTTTCATCTTATAAATTTTGTGCATTTTTTTAAAATTTTAATTTTAACCATTAAAGAGCTAAATTTAACTGCAGCAGGCAACGATTTTGACCTTATAAATTCTGTGCATTTGTTTTTTTTTTTTTTTTTTTTTTTTTAATTTTTGTTTTAACCCTTAATGTGCTAATATTAGCTAAAGCAGACAACGATTTCGACTTTAAAAATTTAGTGCATTTTTTTTTAGATTTTGATTTTAACCCTTAATGCGCTAATCACACAACTGCAGTAGACAGTATTTCGAATTTCTTTTTGTATTTTTCTGAGAAAATAAGACGACTTTTCATTTGAATCGTCTGTTTAGATTTACATGAAATACAAATTCTTTTTTTCTCTGAAAAATAATAATGATAATAATGATAATAAATAACAGAGTCTGTTACAAATTTTGCATAGCCCTTTATCGGAGATTACGATTTCACATCTGAAATGCCGTCTTATTTTCCATATTAGATGTGAGACAGCTTTTTGTTTTGAGCAGAAATATGAAAAATATCAGAGTTTTTTTTTTTATCTGAAAATTTTCAGATTTTTGGAGGCGAAAATTTCTATATATTTGAATAGGCGTGTTTTCGTAATGTAAAGAGGAAAGTAATAAAAAATATAAACAATGACTGGGTCAGTAACTATAGTCTGAGTCATAGCCGTCATTTACACAAAACTTTAAAATAATGTTGCTACAATTAAAATAAAATGAGGTCGATTTTCGTTATCTCGAAGCCCAAGGGATTCTCTTAAACACTTCTAGATATCCGGAAGTGAGCAAAACAATAAATGGAACAACCACATTTAACAAATGAATACGTAATTTGACTCCTGAAGTTAGAGATATATTAAAAATATTGTGGAAAAGAGGAGAAATTGCTTCCAAGGAGCAATTTCTTCTCTTTTCCACACGATTTTGTTACCTGATATTAGATTTCCATGTTAAAACAAGGACCAGATTTTCACTTCGGGATAAGCGGTTATTCGAGATAAGCGAGATCGAGATAACGAGAGTCGACAGTGGTTTTCTATATCTGTTTATGTATCTTTATAATAATCATGACACCAGTATTTACATTAGTGAATCATCTTTTTGAACTTTTCCAAAAGTTTATATTTCCCAAGAAGCTTTCAAATGCTTAAACTAGTTCACCAGAAACCTCTGGTTCTAGTATACTTATTGCCAAAACATTTCAGCAAACACGGTATCATATTGAGCAATCAATTCAGAATGTCATCGATAAACTTTGGAAACGTCTTGTTTTCTGGTCTTCTATTATTTTTAACCCGTTCCGGCATTAAGAAAACAAGCCTATTCAAACGTACTGAAAATTTTACCACCAAAAACTGAAAATTTTCCGATAAAAATTCTTATATTTTTCATATTTCTGCTCAAAACATAGATTGTGGGTACTCGTTAGAACCGCCTCAGCGAGGCGGTTCTAACGAGTACCCACAATCTATGTTTTTGAGCAGAAATAAGAAAAATAATTTATACCCCTGTAAACCCCAGTTTTACTCTATAAAAGTGGGGTTTAAGGTGGTCAAAATTATATAGGTATGTTTTCGTGATGGGATTTTTGAAAATCTTAATGAGGTTCACTGATGAGGCCTAATTGACCGAAACTAGCTAGTCTGGCCCAGGACACCGGACACGTCATGCTTTTTGACAGTTTTGTGAGTGAGTTCATTGCTCTGAAGAGTCATTCCTTTAGACTCTATTTACGGGGTAGCTTATGGTTCCAGAAGCCATGCATAAGCAATTTCGCAGCCGGGACTTTATTCCGACTGTTAAAGTCATTAACACGAGAACAAAGTTTTGCCAAACGAATGTGTTGAGAAGTATAGGCTCCATATGGATGTCATGGGGAGATCTTGCCATCGAGAAACGGAAAACTAACGATGTCAATCAAAATCATCTGTATGTCGTACTTTTTGAAGTAACTGTATCATTAGTTATGAATAAGTCCAAACCCCAAAACTGTTGCTTCGGTATCAGAAGAATAATTTGTATCCGATTGAAGTTCTGTAGGATAAATCTGATTTACTGTGCTTTCGAAAAAAAAAAAAAAAAAAAAAAAAAAAAAAAAAAAAAAATACAGTCAACCCTCTTTATACCGTTACAATGACGATTTGAATGTCACGAACCCTTCGCTCAAGAGGTGACGATTGATGAGAAATTATGCAAGAATATTGCATTAAGCTTCAAGCAACATATGTTTTGAATATTTGCTAGAATCGCCTCACTGAGGCGATTCTAACAAATATCCAAAACATATGTTCTATGAGTAAACAAGAATAAAACAAGGTCTTTTTTACATATCATTGTGTCCATTAAGGATTCTTTACAACAGTAAATTCAGTTTATGGACAATATCTTTGGGAACAAATGCTGTCGTTGTAACGAGGGTTCACTGTATCAATATCTATAAAATTTTATAGATGTCCCGGAATAGCCACAATCACAATTCATAGTCTACCAATCACATCAAGGGGATTAAACAAACCATGATGGACAGAACACAAGCCATAGACCTGCCCCCCCCCCCCCCCCCCCCCCACACACACACACACAAAAGCCAAGCAATCAGCCCCCTGTTCACCAAGACAACGAACAGGACAAAACACGAAAATAGCCCCGCTGCGAGTAGCCTCAAGGACACACAGAAAGCAATCAATTCCAGAACCAATCACTTCCTTAGAAGGGTCACTGGAAAAACTACCGGGTTATAAAATCAATTTTACTGGCACTAAAGTTGTCCAGATATAGTAAAACCTCAATGACTCGTTTACCGTTGCTAATTCCAACCCGTTAGAGTCGCAGGGAAATTCTTCCGATAGCTCAAGAAAACACATATTTAGGGATACTTTAAGTATTTTTCCTATTTCATCATGAAGTGTACATGTTGTGTGTATTAAATAAAATTATCTCATCGAGGTGATTCTGATGAGTACACTTAACACATTATCATTTTATAAAAGATCGAAAAGACCCATATACTAGTCTCATTTGTCTCCTCCATATACTAGTCTCATTTGTCTCCTGACCTCGTGCTATGATTAACCCTAAATGGCTCGAACTACCATAATTAGAACAAACTGCCATGGTCCTAAAGATTTTCGCGACATTTAAGTTCGACTGTAGTTAGTTGAACTGAAAGCATCAGTCACAGCAGATTAATTTTCATCAGAAGGAAATATGAAAATATAAGTTAAGATACTCATGAAATGCCATAATCACGAAGCAGAATAAGACGGAAAGATGAAGAACAAATAATGACAAAACAAATGCAATTATGAAACCACCGTAGCACAAAAAGAGAAGAACCGCAACAGAGGAGCCGCCTTGGAGTCTCTCTCGTAACACATCACCACAACATGCCTATATAATTTTGACCCCCTTAAAGCCCACTTTTATATAGTAAAACTGGGGTTGACAGGGGTATACATTATTTTTCTTATTTTTGCTCAAAAAGATAGATTGTGGGTACTCGTTAGAACCGCCTTGATGAGGCAGTTCTAACGATTACCCACGATCTATGTTTTGAGCAGAAATATGAAAAAAGTATCAGAGTTTCTTATCCGAAAATTTTCAGTTTTTGGAGGTGAAATTTTCTATATATTTGAATAGGCGTGTTTTCGTAATGAAACGAAATCAGAAACGAGAGCACAGTCACTGGAAAGAGGATTTCAAATTTAACATTGATTTCAAAGTGAATCAGACAGACCAAAGCCTATTAGCCTTTCCCAGAAACATGCATTTGTGTTGTTTTGGTAAAACCTCAGATATGAAAACAAACTTATGAGTCACAGCATGGCAACAAAATACATAACTGTCACAGCAAAGATATACACCAGACTGTCCTACACTTTGTCTAACAGCATGCATTCAATAAAAAGTGTCATTCACATAAAAGGTCTTGGTGACATTCAGTCAACAATTCTGCTTCTGAAACACGCTGGTATTATTACATAATGTAAAAATGATCTTTTGGGTCATAATTTTAGATATTTCATATTCTTCACGAAAACATGCCTATATAATTTTGACCCCTATAAACCCCACTTTTATATAGTAAAACTGGGGTTTACAGGGGTATACATTATTTTTCTTATTTCTGCTTAAAAACATAGCTTGTAGGTACTCGTTAGAACCGCCTCATCGAGGCGGTTCTAACGAGTACCTACAATCTATGTTTTGAGCGATTGATAGTTTTCTTAGTTTCCACACATGCAGAAATAACAAAAGTAGAACATTTATCAATATTGGAAAACAAACTTATGCATTACGAAAACATGCCTATTCATATATACTTAAAATTTTACCATCAAAAAATGAAAATTTTCAGATAAAAAATTCTGATATTTTTCATATTTCTACTCAAAACATAGATTGTGGGTACTCGTTAGAACCGCCTCGACGAGGCGTTTCTAACGAGTACACACAATTTATGTTTTTGAGCAAAAATAACAGAAATAATGTATACCCCTGTAAACCCCAGTTTTACCATATAAAAGTGGGGTTTAAGGGGGTCAAAATTATATAGGCGTGTTTTCGTGACGCTTATCTCAAACTCCAAGGGACCACACTTTTGGGGTTTGAGATAACAGTAGTTTGAGATATAAGGCTATATTTTATGCATAACGAAAACACGCCTATTCAAATGTATAGAAAATTTCACCTGCAAAAACTGAAAATTTTTCAGATAAAAACTCTGATATTTTTCCTAATTATGCTCAAAACATAGATTGTTGGTACTCGTTAGAACCGCCTCGTTAAGGCGATTCTAACGAGTACCCACAATTATGTTTTTGAGCAGAAATAAGAACAATAATGTATACCCCTGTAAACCCCAGTTTTACTATATAAAAGTGGGGTTTATGAGGGTCAAAATTATATAGGCATGTTTTCGTGATGAGTCAAAGCATAACAAGAAAATACATAACTGTCTTTGCAAAGACATAGATCAGACTGTCCTACACTTTGTCTTACAGCATGCACATAATAAAAAGTGTCGTTCCCATAAAAGGTCTTAGTGACATTCTAGCTTATTACATAATTTAAAATGAACTTTTGAGTCACAACTCTAGATATTTCATATTATTAGCTAAACTAACGATAGTTTCTCCACACATGCAGAAAAACTCCCCAAAAACATCAAACAAACAAACACAAAACTAAAACAAAATAAAACACCAACACAAAAACAAATCTATAGAACATTTATTAACAGAAGGACTACAGGAACAAAAAAAAAACAAAAAAAAAAAAACAAAAAAAAAAAAAACAAAAAAAAAAAAACAAACAAACAATAAAAAAAAAAAAAAAAGGAGTTCTGGGTACTCATTTAAAAGCCTCTCTGAGGCTTTTTCTAATAGATACCCATTGTGGAAAATCAGATAAATATATTTATTTGATACCTCTCTTATCAAGACCTACCATCACGAAAACATACCTATATAATTTTGATCCCCTTAAACCCCACTTTTATACAGTAAATATGGGGTTTACAGTGGTATACATTATTTTTCTTATTTCTGCTCAAAAACATAGATTATGGGTACGCGTTAGTACCCACAATCTATGTTTTGAGCAGAAATATGAAAAAAATATCAGAATGTTTCTCTGAAAACTTTAAGTTTTTGGAAGTGAAATTTTCAATATATTTGAATAGGCCTGTTTTCGTAATGAGCCAACTGATCTGGATCTACATTGTTTGTCATCAGTATTAGCACTTATATCAACAGCCCGGATCACGCAGTCAGAAGTAGGCATGGTATCTTAATTTATTCAGCATGACAATAGGTTAAGCTATTGGATTATGCTACAAAATAAATGCGACATCAAAATGGTGGTATATTCGTTTCATTTTGAGACACTTCAGCTCCTTATTAAAACTCAGCTCCTGAAATTTAATGAGTCGATTTTACTGCCTGTTGATGTCTGAATGAGTGGCACAGTGTAGACCCTGATCAGTTCTGTGGCGTCTGATCAAGGTATACACCACTTGTTTAGGCCCGTCTGTCCCAATAACGGCTAATATGGTACAAAGAATGCAGAGTGAAATTCACATAGCGGTAGGAGGCGTTGAAAACGATCACCTCAAAAGTATAAAGATCATTGTATTAACATATTTGAAGATCTGTACAATAAGTTGACCTTAGCTTATAAGTTTTGTCCCTAAGCATTTTCAGTTTTCGTGTGACTGATCCAATAAAAGATAAAATGTCTACTGACCAGAAGGCACAAATATCAATAAAATCATTTTAAATTATGAATTCAGTGTTATTATAATAATTGTTGGTGACTTTACACATTTCAAAGTATAAAATGGGACAAAACAGAACGGGCTACTGGTCACTGTCGAGTCCTGGTTTGATTAACAAAACAAACAACATGAAATTGGACGTGTAAAATCAAATGATTGCAAACTGATACCGGTGTTGTTTTTTTGCTGTTGGGATAAACAGGGACGAGGGGTCAGAGGCGAGTTGAATTGGTAGGGTGTAAAGGGGATTGAGTAAATTATTGCCGAGGAACTATTTTTATTTGATTTTATTCTAAAACATTGAGGTCAAATTTATTTCGGAATACAGTAAAACGTATTTTGGATCGCAATGTCACTTCGTTATTTGCGATGATAAATTATTTTAAAACTTGCTACAAAGATAGTTTATTAATTAGATTCATTTTAATGAATGAATAGTTAATTTAAACAAACTTTTTGAAAAAAAAAGTCGATGTTTGATCCAGTTCCAAGACTTTAAGCATAATACATGTACAGATCCATCAATAATCAAGCATTGTTTACATACATACATACATACATACATACATACATACATACATACATGTGTTTGATCCAGTTGCAAGACTTGAATCATAATATATGTACAAAACCATCAATCAGCAAGCATTGTATACATACATACATACATACATACATAAACATACATACATAAACATACATACATACATACATACATACACATGTAGACAGACAGACAGACAAATAGACAGACAGACATACACTTAATGTGTTCCGTAGTTAGTGAGGAAAAAGGCATAGGATATTCAGATTTCATGACAAATATTTGCTTCGTCATTGTGCATGAAAAAGAAACATCTCAAATACTGAAGACTCTGATTAGACTGGGTGGATGCCCAGACTGATCAGAGTCTTCGCTTGGCGCACATGCCATTTTGTTGGTTTTGTCATGAGGTGGCCCATTTTTCTTGTATACATTTTCATGCCATTACGAAAACACGTCTATTCAAATATACTGAAAATTTTACCATAAAAAAATTAAAATTTTCCGGTCAAAAATTCTGATATTTTTTCATATTTCTGCTCAAAACATAGATTGTGGGTACTCGTTAGATCGTCGAGGCGGTTCTAACGAGTACCACAATTTATGTTTTGAGCAGAAATAAGAAAAATAATGTATACCCCTGTAAACCCCAGTTTTACTATATAAAAGTGGGGTTTAAGGGGGTCAAAATTATATAGGCATGTTTTCGTGATGGGCTGATTTGAACTAGTTTGTGGTCCCTAGGAAATTCTTCCGATAGCTCAAGAAAACAAATATTTAGGGATAATATAGAGAAATGTTCTTATTTTATCATGAAAATGTATGTTGAGTGTACTCTCAACATATGTTTATTTTAAATTATCCCCATTGGCTTAATGGTCTGTTGCTCCTATAAGTTCAATGTACCCATGTCTAGAACACATTCACAGGGTCCCAAAGATATTCAAGCCATTGGAGTTCGACTGTATTAAATATATTATCTTCTAATAGTCAATATAAACTTGAAACTTAAAAAGAATGTGGGACTATTTAACGAAAATATTGTTTATTGGTAATAACAACAAAGAAAAATCAGACTCCGCATTCCCAAATTTTGTCATAAAAACAATTTAATCAATGTTATACGGGTTCATTTACACCAATATATAACGTAAATAATTGCACTTATAAACTGTTTATTGAGATGACAAATGATGTGTGACGTAATGACTATGTTGCTGTATAGTGCTTTGGTTGAAATAATCACAGATACGAATGTAATTGCCTTGTTTTCTCGAATGGAACGAAACAGGAGTGTACGATTACGCTAAGCATGCTGGGTAAAAAATTCAGTAGCCGACATTTTGAATAGTTCTCTTATTTTTCCCAGAAAAGAGACTTTGACATTACATGCAAATTGTCTCCTAAGGAGACAATTTGCATGAAATGCCAAAGACTGTTTTCTTGGAAAAATGAGAAAAAAATCATCAGTTTGTCGTTTGTTGAATTTGCCCATACAGTGGTAAATAATAAAGACGAAATGGATGATTTGATACCATATTTACCCCAAGTATTTGGATAAGTAGAAGTGTTTGGACCGATAGAAGTTTTGGACAGGTCTCAAGAATCCAGTAGATCTAGATCAGACGGCACAGAAAGTAGAGTCTGGTTAGGGTCAGTACTGCCATTAGACACATCAACAGTTAGTGAAATGGGCGTGTTCAATTTTTAAGGCAAGTATGGTAAGGAATCTAGATGTCCGAATATATTAAGTAAGTACGGTATACGAGACTGACTACGAATTCACACAGTTACCGGAACCTTTTATTTCTCTCATAGGATTTATACAACTAAAATACTGTTTAAATCAAACATTTACATATAGAGGCGGGCTCTCGTAGAAAGAATAATGTTTTTACGATTACTACTCAGACACCTTAACTCCTTAATGTTGACAAATCACAACCGTCTTGTACTTTATGTAATCGGAATGTTTGGGAGACGAGTTCCATGCGATTTCATCAAAGAAGGTCGAAAACATACTTTACAATGTATTTTCTACATCCTAATAAAATAAAGTTCCAACAACTACTGTCCCTGAAGAATGTTAAATTACTACAGCAGATAAGTAGGTTGATATATTTTGTTCTTAGCAAAGTTTTGTCTATGTAAACTGCGCACGAACCATATGCAACAATCTATAAATGTCTTACTTTCATCAGAGTTTAATTCCTCATGTATTGTATTATACAATTTGAGAGAAATTAATTTATGTTCTGTTCTGTTCTTAAATAGCTAAAAGTACTTGGCCTAAAACTTTAACAAATCCATTTAACAGGCATAACATATTGATATGTCTTAAACGATTGAACGAGTAGCCGAAGTCTGCATTCTGTTCAGGTGCAGCGATGGCATCTGATCTGGATCTACACTCTTTGCTCAGGCATAGCGTTCCGAATACTTATGGTAAATACGGTACAGCGGAGAGCCGGTGACTAAGGGCAAAGCGCACGAATACAGGGGTTAGTCTAATCTGGAATTTCCAATGCATCAATACATGAGAATATGCGAAGTAGCAAGTCTCAATAAATACTGAGTAATTGGGCCGTATCTTAGGAAAAAGTATCTTCTGGGCTTGTTTGAACAGTTAAAATCCAGATCAGCCAGGGAAAACGCAGTCTGGTAAAGGCCTCCGCTATGCATCGATGTATTCTACTGCATCGAACGATTCCGTAAGCGGACAACGAAGGCCCTGATCAGACTGCGCGCATGCGCAGTCTGATCAGGGCCATCGCTGTCCGCATATGCTCCGAAAGTACCCTTTACCACGGTACGACACACTTCTTTGATGAGTTGATGATATTTTGTAACTTTAAATTTTCTTAAGGAAATTACGAAATTAAAAGAAAGAAAAGAAAATATGCATTATAAATCAGACTGTAGGTGCAAGACTTGTTAGCTAGTTGTCTCGTCTGGAACGAAAATGAATGGAAAAAAAAGAAACCATAGTATAAATATAAATATATAGAATAAATCGACCTTGTCAAATATAGGCATCTAGCAGCTTTTAAACACATCAAAAGTTAGCAACCCCGCCCCCCCCCCCCCCCCCCCCCCAAAAAACAACAACAAAAAAACAGTGTCTTCTATCTAAGGACAAACCTGATAAAGAATTAAGCTTCTTACATTTAGTATTAGGGTAAAAACGGCAGGCTTGGGCAGACTGTGAGGACCAAAATCAGGGACTGCAGAACGGGGCGTGTAATCAGGGTATACACTGTTTTCCACTCATCCAGGACATCACAAAAACATACCAATATAATTTTGACACCCTCGAACTAGTAAAACTGGGATTTACAGGGATATACATTATATTTTCTTATTTCTGCGCAAAAACATAGATTGTGGGTACTCATTAGAATCGCCTTGGCGAGGCGGTTCTAACGAGTACCCACAATTTATGTTTTGTGCAGAAATAGGAAAAAATATCAGAATTTTTATTTGAAAACTTTGGTGGTGAAATTTTCTATACATTTGAATAGGCGTATTTTCGTAATGAGATGTTGGACATTTCAGCAGACAGTAAAATTAACTTGTTCCAATTTTAAGATAAATATGGTAAGGAGTTAAGATGTCCCAATATTGTGGGTATATACGGTAGGCCTGGTAAAACAGTGTAAACCCAGATCAGATGCCAAAAAAATCGCTGCTTCTGATCAGGGTCTACACTGATTTCCACTGATCCAACAATTTTGAGACACACCAACACGTAGTAAAAGGAACTTGTCCAGGGAAGACTACAATCGACTCTCGTTATCTCGAAGTCCAAGGGACTCTCTGAAATAATTCGAGATATCCGTACCTCGACATATCAGATTTTTGCATATTTGAGGAAAAAATAACGCGAACAACAACATTTAATAAATGAATATGTTACTTGATTCCTGAAGTTAGAGATACATTGAAAATATTGTGGAAAAAAGAGCAATTTCTCCTCTTTTCCACAATATTTTGTTACCTGTTGTTAGATTTCTATGTTAAAACAGGTACCAGATTTTCACTTCGAGATATGCGGTTATTCGAGACAAGCGAAGTCGGGATAACGGTAGTGGACTGTAGTTTTTTCCGCATTGATTTACAAGAAAGACGACTTCTGTGACTTTTTTTTATAATTAGTTTTTTTTCGGAGAAAGGGTCTGTTCTAAAAGAAAAGAATTTGCTCCGAAGGGGAACAAACTGTGTTCTTTAAGAACTGACCACTTTCCAGAAGGGAGACAACAATTTTGAAAGCGCAACATCCCTTAAAATGTATATATTCCCTATAAGGAATATAGTGGACCCTGTTACGACAATAGAATTTGTCCCCGAAAACGCTGCCATTCATCACGAAAACATGCCTATATAATGATGACCCCCTTAACCTCACTTTTATATAACAAAACTGGGGTTTACAGGGGTATACATTATTTTTTCTTATTTCTGCTCAAAAACAAAGATTGTGGTACTCGTTAGAACCGCCTTGCCGAGGCGGTTCTAACGAGTACCCACAATCTATGTTTCGAGCAGAAATATAAAAAATATTAGAACTTTTATCTGAAAATTTTCAATTTTTGGTGGTACAATTTTCAGTAAATTTGAATAGGCTTGTTTTCGTAATGTACTGTAAGCTGGTTTAAAACAGCAGAAGTCTGAAAATCCGCCTAAAAGTGTACACCTCTGCATATGCTATTTTCACTTATAATATTGAGGAACATAGGGTACACATTACATAGAATTTTAACATAATTTTTCGCGGGTAACTTACTTCATTTCTATTTTGGTTGAAGGAAATAGGTCTGGATTTGTAAATGGTTGTAAATCTTGTTGAAGAAGAATAATCTATAACTGATATCGTTCATAAAATTATTGTTCCGGTACATATGCTTATAAGAATTTTGCTTTTTTCGCGTATTTTCGCATGCACAAATGTTGCAGTTTGGCCATAAATTTCATTGATATGTATAAAGCGTTTTGAATGAAGATTTACGTTAGTATGCTTACTGTGGTTTTTCACTCATCTGAGCATGATGTATTCAGGTCCCAAGTTTACTATCGTTTCTTAGAGTAAAGGTGAAACTCCACTTAAGGTCTGAATTTTCAACACATGAAATGAGGTATTTAAAGTCAACTAAAATGAATGGTTGTGTTTGTAGAAATATAGTTATTTCGTCATTGAAAGCAGCTTTTATATTTTTATTTGACTTCACTGCAGCTGGTGTTAATGCATGCGGCGGTCGTAAAACGTCTCCTCATATCTGTAGTTCAATATAATGCAGTTTATATTGTTATTTCCTTCGAAAACTTAGTCGAACCTCAATAGCTCGAACACCGATGGCTCGTTTACCATGGCTAATTCGAACTCATTTTTGAGTCTTTACGAAATTCTTCCGCTAGCTCAAGAAAACAAATATTTAGGGAAATTTTTTTTATTTTATCATGAAATTGTATGTTGTGTGTACTCATTAGAATCGCCTCATCGAGGCGATTCTAATGAGTACACTCAACATACAATTATTGTGAAGGAAAGAAAAAAAAACCCTAAATTATTGCTATTTGCTTCCTACCCTGGCACCATGATTAACCCTCAGTGGCTCGAGCTACCCATGTCTCGAACAATTTTCTATGGTCCCAATGATGTTCGAGCCATTGAAGTTCGACTGTACAGTGCTGTATATGAAGACACTCCGATTTTCGGTGTTTTATTTGTTCTTTGTTTCCAGAGGCAACCTTCACGATCTTTATTTATATGAAAAGGCTGAATGTGATTTCCAAATGTCAGCCAGACAGCTTTACATAACTACATTTGCTTTTTGTCGATGTAGAACATGCAAACTGATAGCAAAGAACCTGATCAGAAAGTATGGATACACAGACTGGTCCGCGATCTGGATGTACATATAGATGTCGAAATCCCTGTTTTGTTTGATGGCGTGTTATAACCTATTTTAGTTTGGAGGCCCAGCACGCATATTACGGCTATTAATATATTGAATCCCCACTCCCTTCGCATCCCGGGTCTTTCAAGTGCATTATTCTTCATCAAGATAGTTACTCTTAGCTTATGGACCCTTTCAGCTTTGTAGACCAAGACAAATACTTTTGCAAAGAGTGTAGATCCAGATGAAACGGCTCATAATGAGCCGTCTCATCAGGATCTGCATTGTTTGCCATTCTGGTCTTGATTTACAACTGTTTCCTTTTTCGGAGCAGTGGATGTGTCCAAATACAGGGATGGAAGATTCTATTTCAGACTCAGGGTTGAGAGGGTAAAACTATGGGTTGTCTTGGAGTAAATTTTCAGAGGTTTATTTTACGTCGCTTTAAGACACAATGTACATTGCTTCTGCTGCATCACCTAACATTAAAGGAATGCATCACGAAAACATACCTATATAACTTTGACCCCCTTAAACCCCACTTTTATGTAGTAAAACTGGGGTTTACAGGGATATATGTTATTTTTCTTATTTTTCTCAAAACATAGATTGTGGGTACTCGTAAGAACCGCCTCGTCATAGATTGTGGTACTTATTAGAACCTCCTCGACGAGTCGGTTCTAACGAGTACCCACAATCTATGTTTTGAGCAGAAAGATGAAAAATATCAGAACTTTTTATCTGAAAATTTTTATTTTTTGGTGGTAAAATTTTCAGTATATTTGAATAGGCCTGTTTTCGTAATGGACTTTCACTTGTGCATTTTATCCATGTGTAAACTCTGGCGACTTATTGACAAACTTAATATAAAGATTTTATCGTTGTGTAAGCTCCGGCGAATCACTCACAGAATTATATGTTCAGTTTGTGAACGGTTTATCGGAGTTTACACATCAATAAAATCCACAGAATAATAATAATAATAATAATAATAATAATAATAATAATAATAATAATAATAATAATTCGTTCCTTATTATTCGAACTTTGTCATGAAAGTGTTAGAAATGTTTCCAAATATGTCAAAGATTTTAGACGGCGGAAGGAAAATAGATCCGACGGATTCCTACTCTGGACTTTATAGAAGTGTAAAACTATTCTTCAACCAATCAACTTGCATGAAATGTGTATAAAAATGAGGAGTTTGAATATTAAGTAAGAAAACTTAGTTATATAACTGAAGTTCTATACTTACCTGTTATATTGTATATCCAAATGGTAATAGAAAGATACCATCACGAAAACATTCCTATATAATGTTGACCCCCTTAAACCCCATTTTTATATAGTAAAACTGGGGTTTACAGGGGTATACATTATTTTTCTTATTTCTCCTTAAAAACATAGATTGTGGGTACTCGTTAGAACCGCCTTGCCGAGGCGGTTCTAACAAGTACCCACAATCCATGTTTTGAGCAGAAATATGAAAAAATATCAGAATTTTTATCTTTTGGTAGTAAAATTTTCAGTATATTTGAACAGGCTTGTTTTCGTAATTCAAAATCCAATGAAAATTCATACTTGATAATCCAAGTTAAGTATCCAATAGTGGTCATTTCCGAAGAGAAAAACGGCTATTAAAGCATATACGAACAGCAAAAACACATATCTGTACGATCAGCGAAAACATATATCCATACGAAGAGTGAAAACACATATCTATATGTACAGCGAGGTCACTTATCTATACGTACATCGAAGTCACATATCTATACGTACAGCGAAGACACATATCAGTCTGTAACACAAAGAATATATTGAAACAAATAAACACTCTCAGAGAATTTTATAATTCTTATTAAACATTTTTCAATAAGATGAAACTCATTATGACATATTTACAAACATTAGTTGTTGTAATGGAAATATTTCACCGTGCGGCAAACAATATCTTTAACGCAAAAAATTCAGCAGACGCTATTTTGAAATATTTTCTTATTTTCTCAGAAAATAGGAGTTGGCATCTTATGCAAATTGTCTCCATAGGAGACCGTTTTCATGAAATATCAAAGACTATAATGTTGGAAAAAATAAGAAAACAAAATAATCAATTCGTTTTTCGTCTGCTGAATTTTCCCATAGAGTGGTAAGATTAAACTTTAAACCTTCTGGTATAAATAAGAGCAGAGCAATTGTGTACTAGTTTTTTTTTCTTGTTTTTCACGGAAAATGAGACTTGACAATTTATCCTTTTTGTCTTCAGAGAGGAGACACATTTGTCGTCTGGTCAAATATACTGAAAAAATCACCACCAAAAAACTGAAAGTTTTCAGATAAAAATTCTGGTATTTATCATATTTCTGCTCAAAAACATAGATTTGGGGTACTCGTTAGAACCCCCTCGCCGAGGCGGTTCTAACGAGTACCTACAATCTGTTTTTGAGCAGAAATAAGAAAAAAATAATGTATACCCCTGTAAACCCCAGTTTTACTATATAAAAGTGGGGTTTATGGGGGTCAAAATTATATAGGCGTGTTTTCTGATGTTCAAAAATCAAACACCTAGCGTGCTGGGTAGATTTTCAGCAGTCGACATTTTGAAATATTATCTTAGTTTTACCAAAAAAACATTTCATGCGAAATGTAAAACCCTATTTTCTGGGGAAAATAAGAAAAACATATTATCAATTTGTCGTCTCTAAATTTGCCCAGATAACGCTAAAAGTTAAGCGAACCACAAATCCGAACACCTAGACTAAAATCTGGATTTGTTCCGTTTTAGTTACCTTAAATATAGGGGTAAACCAAAAACGTTAGAAACAAAATATGAATTATTATAACAGCTAGTTAGTTTATTTCTTGTCTTCAAAGATGCAAAGATGTTGCTAGATCTTTGAGTGTGCTTTAATGTTAGCAAAATAAACAATTCTTCAAACAAGATAGATTGACATCAAAGGAATTTATTTTGACTGTGTAGAAGATAAAAAAATGGGAACATTGTAGATATAAGGTGTGCTCGTTTGTTGATCATTATTTCTTTCTATTTTCTTATTTTGTTTTTTCGTTTGCGTATTCTTTTGATTCAAGGCGGAGGTTAGCAATTTGCGAAACATCTAAGCAAATGCTAACCTGAAGCTTAGTTCTGTCGATGAGTATGGGGGTTAGAAAGACACTAAAGCTCTTTCAATTAAACCAGGTTCAAAAAGCAACTGATCGTTTGAGTTAAGTTTATGGGTTTAGTCAAAGACATTGAGTTCTTTCGTAATACAATTGCTCCTAGAAATACGTTAGCAACCGGTACTAAATTTTGAAAATAAGATATGGCCGTCTTCAAAAACTAATTGAGAGATAGCAATATGAGCTTATAATATCACATACATCATTTTGGTCGCGTCAAGCGCCAAGGTGTCTTTGGGCATGCGCAGTGTTGATTCACATCAATTTGCGCATGCGCAAGATCTCATCCGGGCCTTTGCTCTAGTTTGATACATTCTATAGTATCCATTGATTCTGCTAGCGGACAGTGAAGGCCCTGATCAGCCTGCGCATCCGCTGTCCGTATATGCCCGAAGACACGTTTTTGCATGGCGCGACCCATATAACCATTATCACTCTCAAAGCCAATTCAGCATATGGCAAATTGATGATATTTTTCTTATTTTTCCTAGGAAACAGAATTTTACATTTCATGCAAATTGTCCCCATATTCTTCCTTGGAGACAATTTGCATGAAATGTGAAAATCCTATTTTCTTGGAAAAATAAGAAAAAATATTTAAAATGTCGTCTAGCGAAAACTTTACCCAGAGTGCTAAGCAATAACAGTCCGCCGCAGACGACAGTAACAGACGATAAATGTAAAATATACCTTTAAATTGTTTCCTAAATACAGCTTGGTATCTATATATCTATCCTACCTACTAACTTACCTATTACCTGCCTATCTATCTATCTATCTATCTATCTATCTGTCTGTCTGTCTGTCTGTCTGTCTGTCTGTCTGTCTATCTGTCTGTCTGTCTGTCTGTCTGTCTGTCTGTCCATCCCATCACGAAAACATACCTATATAATTTTGACCCCCTTAAACCCCACTTTTATATAGTAAAACTGGGATTTACAGGGGTATACATTTTTTTCTTATTTCTGCTCAAAACATAGATTGTGAGTACTCGTTAGAACCGCCTCGACGAGGCGGTTCTAACGTGTACCCACAATCTATGTTTTGTGCAGAAATATGAAAAATATCTGAGTTTTTTTTTATCTGAAAATTTTCAGTTTTTGGAGATAAAATTTTCTATATATTTGAATAGGCATGTTTTCGTAATGCGTCTGTCTGTCTGTCTGTCTGTCTGTCTGTCTGTGTATGTATGTATGTATGTATGTCGCTAGCTAACTGTCCTAATACTTAGAGAAAATACGGTACATACAGGATGAGATAGAATTAGATGTCGAGGACGGTCGAGGGCCCCTAGAAACAGCAACCTTATGCCAAACAAGTTATTAGTAATACCGAAATTACCCTAAGTAATCGGACACATTAACTTCTCACTGCACTTCTCCTAAATTGTGTAAAACCTGTTGATAAGATATTATTTACCTTTACCACTTCCTGGGTTAAGTCAGAAGACGACAAATTGATGATATTTGTCTTATGTTTTTCCAGAAAACAGGATTTGATATTTCATGCAAATTGTCTCCATTGCATGAAATATCAAATCCTGTTTTCTGGGAAAATTATATAATATTTCAAAGTATCTTCTGCTGAAAATTTTACCCAGAGTGCTAAGCGTGTATAAGTTCCTAGAGTATGGCCAGCATTTCAGATCCTGAGGAAAAGTGGAACAAGTCTTTCTTGTTAGTCCAGACTTTTATGGCAATGAAGAGCTTTCAAAGATGAGCTGTGACTTTTTTTCTGTTCCTCATGCAGTGGAAAATAGGTCTCAGCGGGAATAGTAAGGCTTAAAGATAGCTAACTATATTTCGAAACTCTAGGTCGTTAGCAATACAACAATTGAAATTAGTTTTTAAGTCAATTGTTAACAATCGAGCCATAGTATACAAACGCCAAAAATTTCCTTAAGGCAGTTGTCTTCGCGATGATCATTGACCAATGTAATCAAACCGCGCATAAGACGAAATCTAGGTAACGGCTATATATAGCCGTACGCAGCGTCTGATCAAGGCCTGCACTGTTTGCTTTAATTACAGAAAGTTAAAGGTTAAATGAAAAAATGTCTTAAGTTCCCGTTCAGGACCATTTTCCCAGCTTACACTAAATAACAATCGACCCCCCAATGCTGTCAGTGCTTTGATTTTCGCTCTACTTCATTTCAGGTCTTTGGCGAAGACTGGGGAACCATCCAACGATTTGTACTCACCAACAGCACAAGCTCATCTGTATTCATCACCCACATTACTTCCACTCACCAAGAAACAGCGCCGCCTTGTGGCGAAAAACCCAGGGACTATTTTAGCAGTCGCAAAAGGCGCAAGAATGGCGGTGGACGAGTGTCAACATCAGTTTAAAAATAGACGCTGGAACTGCCCTGTTGAAGAAAATGGACACGGTGGTTCTATTTTTGGCAAAATTTTAGAGAAAGGTAAGAATAAAATACTTAATTTGTGATATAAATATATCCGCAATAAGTGGACTTGATCAGACGATCGTACGGTTATTCAGTGTTTGTATATTTATCCTTTGCACACAAAATATCATTCTTCTTCTTCAAAATAAACTGACAACGACAAAAACCCTAACCTTAAACAAAACACAACAACAACAAAACATACATTTATTACCTACATGGTACATGTATTATGGCAGTTACTGCGACACACACACACACGCGCACGCAAATTAGATTCATCACGTAAACAAACCTATATAATTTTGACCCCCTTAAACCCCACTTTTATATAGTAAAACTGGGGTTTACAGGGGTATACATTATTTTTCTTATTTCTGCTCAAAAACATAGATTGTGGGTACTCATTAGAACCGCCTTGGCGAGGCGGTTCTAACGAGTACCCACAATCTATATTTTGAGCAGAAATATGAAAAATATCAGAATTTTTTATCTGAAAAATTGCCATTTTTTGGTGGTAAAATTTTCAGTGTATTTGAATAGGCGTGTTTTCGTAATGATTAATTTTTAATGTGTGATAGAACGCGGCGTCTGATCAAAGTATTCACTGTTTGCTCAGATCTATATGTCAGAATACGGTATTAGCTTCGAAGTAGTAAAGCCAATGGCTAGTTCTTGCGTAATGCTGTAAACTTAATTTTCAAGACTAAGGGAAGCGATTTGACTGAAACATGAAATCATAAATCATTACACATTTGAAACCAATAAAATATCATAATCATATCTACAGAAAGCAGACCGGTCAACATGAGCCGGAACGTGAGAAAACATACCCTCTGACGTGTGCGCCCAGCGATGATTCAGATCAGCCTGCGCATTTGCGCAGTCTGATGAAATTCTTCACGATCAAATTTTGGATAGCCAAGGATGCAATGTTTCTTCATGCGGACAACGAAGACTCTGGTCAGACTGCGCGGATGCGCAGGCTGGCCTGAGTCTTCGTTGGGCCACATGTCCACAGGTACGTTTTTTGACGTCACGAGCCTAATATATTGTGTACCACTCTTACTAATTTAACCGCACTTACAACATTATCGGGCATTCCATCTAGCTGTACTGTCACCATGTATTGGTCACTTACCACTATCTTTATCTTTTAATAGTCTGGTTCTGTCAAGTGCCCGGTAGGTACGTCAATAATGTTCGAGATAGGAACATTATTGCGGTCATCTTGGGTCGCTGCCGTTACCGTATAGTTGACTGCTTGATACTTTTCAAATTTCAAGTGATAAAATTCTTTTAATATGTGATGGACGTTTGACAGTATCAGTATGGGATGCGAGTTTTGATTCATTACGAAAACATGCCTATTCAAATATATAGAAAAATTCACCTCCAAAAGCTGAAAATTTTCAGATAAAAAACCTAATATATTTTTCATATTTCTACTCAAAACATAGACCGTGGGTACTCGTTAGAACCGCCTCGCCGAGGCGGTTCTGACGAGTACCAAAAGCTATGTTTTTGAGCAGAAATAAGAAAAATAATGTACACCCCTGTAAACCCAAGTTTTACTATATAAAAGTGGGGTTTAAAGGGTGGGGGGGGGGGGGGGGGGAAGGTTAAAAACTTATATAGGCATGTCTTCGTGGTGACTTTGCTATTAAGGGGAATTGGTAGACTTGGTAGATTTTGTTGCCATTTTCGTCAAGGGAGACAACGTTTACATGTCTTCCTGTTTGCTTTACTTCACGCATAATCCCTTCTGAAAAGGGGTCTACACTGTAAGGGAAGAATTTGCTTCCTTTGGGAGTAAATTCTATTCTTGTAGAGGTGACCCCTTTTCTGAAAGGGCAAAGCAATTTTGACAGAGTTGTTTCTTCTTAACGAGAAAATAGTACATATGAAAACAAACAGACAGCAAAGTGGACAGCCATTGAAGAGGTTGACATGTATAATAGTATGACAACGAGAAAATATGAAACACATGAACACAGAGCAGAAAGCAAAGTGGGCAGCCGTTGAAAAAGTTGATCATTATGGTAGTATGACAACGAGAATATATGACACAAATAAAAATAAAACAGAAAGCAAAATGGGTAGCTGTTGATATGTTGATCATTACGGTAGTATGACAACGAAAAAATATGACACACATAAAAACAAAACAGAAAGCAAAGTGGGCAGCTGTTGAAAAAGTTGATAAAAATATACCACATATGGATTACGAAAAATATATTCAATTTGAAAATTTTACAATCAAAAATAAGGAAAATTTTCACATAAAAAATTCTGATCTTTTTCATAGTTTTGCTTAAAACATAGATTGTGGGTACTCGTTAGAACCGCCTCGGCGAGGCGGTTCTAAAGAGTACCCACAATCTATGTTTCTTAGCAAAATAAGAAAAATAATATATACCCCCGTTAACCCCAGTTTTACTATATAAAAGTGGGGTTTAAGGGGGTCAAAATTATATAGGCGTGTTTTCGTGATGAAATCAAAACCGAATGCAAAGAGGGCAGCCTTTGAAGAAAATAAACCATTACGATAGTGTGGCAACGAGAAATCATGATACACATGAAAACAAAACCGAATGCAAAGTGGGAAACCGTTGAAGAAGTCAACTATTATGATAGTATGACAATGAGAAAATATCATACATATGAATACAAAGCAGGAAGCAAAGTGGACAGCCGTTGAAGACGTTGACCATGATGATCGTAGGACAACGAGAAAATATGGCACACATGAAAAGAAAACAGAATGCAAAGTGGACAGCCGTTGAAGCAGGTGACCATTATGATAATGTGACAACGAGAAAATATGACACATGAAAAAAGAACCGAATGCAAAGTATGCAGCCGTTGAAGTTGGCCATTATAATAGTATGGCAACAAGAAAATATGACATATGAAGACAAAACCGAATGCAAAGTGGGCAGCCGTTGAAAAAGTTGACAACTATGATAGTATGGCAACAAGAAAATATAACACAGGAATACAAAATCGAATGTAAAGTGGACAGCCGTTGAAGAAGCTGGCCAATAGGAAAGGATGACAACCGAGAAAATATAGTACATGAAAACAAAACCGAATGCGAAGTGGGAAGCAGTTGAAAAAGTTGGCCATTTTAATAGTATGGCAACACGAAAAAATGACTAATGAAAATAAAAAAAAAGTGCAAAGTGGGCAGCCCTGCAGCGGATAAATACAATGCTAGGTTGATTTTTAAACATAACATCTATGTTCATACGTAATGCTTACGTAATGGTGTTTCTTCCTATTTTTTCCAGCTAAACCATATTGGTAGTAGTGGTGGTGACCACGGCTAATACCAATATGATCTAGCTAGACAAAAGGGGAAGAAAAATCACAGTCAGAAATTTTATTCGATGACAAACTAGGAGGTATTCAGTTTTGTTTTTGTAGCGAATACCTGCATGAGTTATGTCTCTTTGGCGATTTTAAGCTTATTATATAAATGCACTGTATTTATCAATTTGGGTAAAATTTTCAGCAGACGGCATATTGAAATATTTATCTTATTTTTCCCAGAAAACAGGATTTGATATTTCATGAAAATTGTCTCCAATGGATCATATTTTCTGGGAAAAATAAGAAAATAATATAAATTTGTCATCTGCTGAATGAGCCCAGAGAGTTGTGAAGGTTAAGAAGCAGTAGCGTGACGTCATGGATATTACAGCATAAATAGCCATCAATATGTATACTGGTACATGTATACTATGTTCAGCCTTTATGTAATATAAATTTATTAATATATTACTTATTTACAAATACATTTGTGACAATATTCTTCTCCTGTTTGCATGACCAGAAAATAACATAATCAAAGCACTGGATCAGGGCCGCGTTCAGAAGTGCAAGTTACCCGAGGTTGTCTTGCCCTGAACCCCTGCTCCTGATGGCGCTTTTCGTAAGGTACATGTACAGGGATCTACTTCAAAACAATCGCTATCACAGCACTTCTGAACGCAGCCCTATTTAACAAATATTTTTGTGGCACATGCAGCAACTATTTCATCGACTATATCCGTTATCATACACATGTGTTTTTGGTACACATTTATTCTACATGGGCGCAGGGAGTTAAAGCATATCGTGTACCATGTAGCCCAATCCCAAAATGCTACCCATTTATTGCTATGTGAACAGAGAGAGGTTTCCAGTAGCTGGCCTGAGCGCTTTTTTTTTTATCTTCTTCATGCTCTTTATTATTTTGCCTACAGGCTCAATCTTACATTACTTGCATTGAAACGTATATGATTTCTTTTAACCCATTGTAGTCAGGAGACCCCAGAAAGGGTAATTGGCAAATAGTGCAGACCCAGATCAGACGCCGCATAACGCGGCGTCTGATCAGGGTCTTCACTGTTTGCAAATAGTTTAGCCATTTTTCTCTAGAAATATCTAAATATCAGAGCCGGACAAACCTAAAATTAAAATTGGACTCTTTCAATATATATATATATATATATATTGTGTGTGTGTGTGTGTATTTGTGGTGAAGGGGTGTCTATTCAGTCTTCAACGGATTAAAGAATCTGCTCAGATCACTCTCATGTTTACATCTGCTCAGATCACTCTTATATTTACATCTGCTCAGATCACTCTTATATTTACATCTGCTAAGATCACTCATATTTATATCTGCTCAGATCCCTCTTATATTTACATCTGCTCAGATCACTCATATTTACATCTGCTAAGATCACTCTTATATTTACATCTGCTAAGATCACTCTTATATTTACATCTGCTCATACAAATTACCTATGAAACATTGTAAACTCAGATTAACACTTAAAGCGCTAATCACAACTCAGCAGAAGACATTTTGACTGTTTTGTATTTATCAGAGAAAAGAAGGCTTATCCAGCAGACGCTTCAGATGAAAATGCCAAGTTTTATTTCCTCTGAAATTAAAATAAACAATACAATGTCGAATGCCGTCTGCTACAATTTAGCTTATCTCTTTATAGGTTAATGGAGTCATCTGGTATTTGAGGACCCGACGACGTGTCTAAAGTGTGCTTTATGGCACACTTTAGACACGCCGTCGGGTCCTCAAATAGACGTTTCAAGATTACAGTTTGGTAGAGGATTGATGAATATCTTTAACGCTTAGCATTCGGGTAAAATTCTCAGCAGATACGAGATATTGATGTATTTTTCTTATTTTTTCTTCTTTTTACATTTTAAGCAAATAGTCTCCGTTAGAGGAATCGCAAACGGCGCAGATCTTTACCAAATGACTCCATTAACCCTTAAAGTGATAAGCAAAATTGTAGAGACGACTTTCCACATTCTATTTTTTTTTCATTGCAGAGAATTTTGTTTGTGTTGAGGTTTTACGGCCCAGTCAACCCAATGGGGTCATGTCGAGCGCGGTCAGTTTACCTAACCACACGTTTACTGGGCAGGCTTAGTCCTCTAGGCGGTTAACCAGTATTGTGCACATTCTTTCGCCAGAAACTGACAACTGCCCTTCTTGAATCAGCGGAAGGGAGAGAATGACCGTAGAAAATATTTCATGATCAATCTCCACGAAAGAATGTTGCCGACCTCGGCGGGGGTTGAACCCGCGACCTCCTGGTCTCCAGTCGGACGGCGCATCCAACTGAGCCACCGAGGCCGGTTCATTGCAGAGAAATAAAACATGGCATGAGGGGTTGGGGTGTGGTGAACGAGGGGGGGAGGGGGCGGCGTAAGCTAGCTTTAAGGATCCCAACCTTCGCCCTCAGCTTCCATAGTGATAAAAATATATCTTTGTTTGGTCCTTGTGAGATCTTCTAACTCATCAATGAATCATTACATACACGAATCCTGTTTTCTGGGAAAACTAAGAAAAATATCATCAGTTTGTCGTCTGCTGAATTTGCCCACAGAGTTGTAAAAATTAAATATTTAGGATAAACCCGGTATTAGCTGCCAATATGAACACCTGATTTTGTTTCCGGCCAATTAATTCAGTGAATATCATTGATTTATATGCACGAGGGATAAATAACATTCATAAATACAGGCAAACACGGATTAAATTTTTTTTAAAAATGATTCTTATCATGGTAAAAGGTTGTATATCTACTAAAATCATCAACCACTGGAATTTGATTAAGAGATTTACTTAACAACATCAAATGATTTTGTAAACCGCAGGATACAGTGGAATATGTATTAAGGGATTTAGTCGTCTCTTATTCAGAAAAAAAATATCTCAAGAATATGAAATAGATATTATTGCAATTCAAAAACGGTATGATACAATTCCTCCTGAATGCATTACATACGATGACACTGTTGTAAGTTGGTAATAAACCCACTTAAAATTGTGTCGTTTTATGTAATGTTTTATAATAAATAATGGAGCAACTGTAATTCAAGAAAAAAATGGGAACCTTTTTATGATATCAACAATCTTTAACACTACATTTACTACAAAGTTAAAGAAAATGTTAATCATTTTCTGTCAATATTAAGATTTAAAAATAATCTAAATGCATGTTTGAGAGTAAGTTTTACTTAATTTGTTGATTTTAATCACTTGTATGTTTCAGTATCGACAAAAAAATATTGAAAACGCATTAAAATGTGAAAGTGTTTTGTGCGAAGCTTGCACTAAAACTATTATTGCAATAGAAACTAACTTTGATAAGTCTGGTTACATTAATTTCATATGCTCAGTAATATGATACTTTTGTCTTTAAAGGCACGTGTTTAAAAAAATACACTAGACTCTCGTTATCTCAAACTCTAAGGGACCATAATCAAAAGTTCAGTTTGACAAGCGGTAGTTTGAGTTATCAATGTTTGAGATAGTGAGAGTCAACTGTATTAAAAATATTGTGGAAAAGAGGTGAAATTGCTCCTTAGGAACAATTTCTCCTCTTTTCCACAATAATTTGTTACCTGTTGTTAGATTTCCATGTTAAAACAGGGACCAGATTTTAACTTCGAGATAAGCGGTTAGTCGAGATAAGCGTAGTCGAGATAACGAGAGTTGACTGTAAATAAATAAACATAAAGCGAGATCTGTGGCAAACTCTGAGAAATTGTTCTTGCCTCACTTCTGAAAAGGGATCTACAAGAAATTGCATCCCCTGAGAGCAAATTAGTTGGTTTCAGTGTAGGCACTTATTCAGAACGGAGTGGTATGGAGCCAAGCAAACAGGAAGTCACAAAACAGTCTCCCTTGTAAAAATGCAGAAAAATACCAACAATATTTAGTCCCCTTAAATGTGTGAGAATCTGCTAGACACACTTTAGCACGTTGACTTTAAATATTTGTGGACGGCATTTGTTGTTTATTTATTCATTTATTTTTTTGATTATTTAGTAAACAAACTTTCTAGTTAATTTAAAGAGTCTGTGAACAAAGACTGTGACAAAATTATTACAACTCATTTCGAGTATATAGTACTACAATATTTGTCAATTAATGAAGCGAGACACATTTGTGACTTTCTGTTTTATTTTTATTTACTTTCCTGCACCCTTTCTAGACGGTTTGTAGCTGACCATGTTCGTCTTCGGTCGTGCTCACCATTGCTATACTATTGGCTTTCTTTAGCTGTGACAGTGCCCTCATCTTTGTTCCAGTGTTGAGAAATTAATTTACAGTGGACTTGCGTTATCTCGGCCTCGCTTATCTCTAATAACTGCTTATTTTGAGTGAAAATCTGATCCCTGTTTTCAACATGGAAATCTAACAACAGGTAACAAAATATTGTAGAAAAGAGGAGAAATTGCTCCTAAGGAGCAATTCTACAGTCGACTTGCTTGATAATTCAAACTACCGCTTATCAAACTAAACTTTTGAGAAATTGCTTCCCTCTTTTCCACAATATTTTCAATATCTCCTACAACTTCAAGAGTCAGATTACATATTTATTTGTTAAATGTGGTTGTTCGATTTATTTTGTCCTCAATACTGAATATCTGATATGTCGAGGTACGGATATTTCAAAATATTTCAGAGAGCTCATTGCTTCGAGAGTCGACTATATATTTGTTTCTGAGTAGATCCATTGATAAGTTAGAGAATACACACGTCCATAAAAACAAGTTTAAGCCCTACAACCATTTTAGTGTTGCCCATTCCCAGGCGATACTTCTCTTGCAGTACTTCTTCGATTGTCTATTCCATTTTCGTTCTGTTTTCGACAGTGCTTTCTTGTGTGGTCATTTCTTCTGATTAAACCCTTATCTTGTGTATTGGGAGGGCTGTGTTCCACGATCGTGGCATTGTTTTCCTACTGACCGTTCCAAAGTGGTTAATCTGTTGCAGTTCTTCATTGTTTGTGTGTTTGGGGTTTCATATGGGGCGTTTGTTTCATCCTTATTTGTTCTTCATCTCCCCTTCTGTTGGTGCCTCGGGAGAGCAGTGGTTCGTGACTGTGGCTTTTCCTGGGTATCTACACTTATATTTTTACTGGTGGCCATTCCAAGGTGGTACTTCTGTTGCTGGTCTTCTTTAATTCTCTGTTCCATCTTCGTTTGGTCGTTCTGTTTTCGACATACCGTGTTCGCACTCATTACCACACTGTGCGCTTCAGTTTTTTTTTACCTCAAAATTCACTAAAAAAACTTATAGTAAAATATCCTCCTAATACTGGTACACTTTAAAGAAAAATCAGCAGAAAACTTCATGAGGGACGTATTTACTGATATTTACGCAATATTTTTTTGACTTTCTTTATAAAAAGCATATGTTATTGGTATTTGAATTGCCCCGACTTGTCCAGAGAGTCGATTGTATATTTGTTTCTGAGTTAATCCATTGACGAGTTAGAGAAGGCAGACGCCTATAAAAGCAAGTTTAAGCTCAACAAGAGTTTTATTCATGCCCATTACAAGGCGGTATATCTGTTACAGTACGTCTTCGATTCTCTATTTCATTTTTGTTCTGCTTTCGACATAGTGCTATCTTGTGTTGTCATTTCTTCTGATTAAACTCTTATTCAGTGCATTTGGAGGGCTGTGTTCCACGATCATGGACTAGTTTTGTTATTGACCGTTCCAAGGTGGTTCCTCTGTTGCAGTTATTGTTTGTTTGGGAGTCTGGTTTCATATGTGGCATCTGTTTTGTCCTTATTTGTTCTTCATAATCTCGTTCTTTTAGTGCTTGGGGAGGGCTCCGCTTCGTGATTATGGCATTTCCTTGGTATCTTCACTTATATTTTTACTGGTGGCCATTCCAAGGCGGTACTTCTGTTGTCTCCTAATACTGGTAACTTTAAAGACAGATCAGCAGAGAACTTCATTACGGGCGTATCTAATGATACTTACGCACTTTTTTTCTTACTTTCTTTATAAAAAACATATTTTATTGGTACTCATTTGATGCTTTTATAATCCATTTAAGTAACAGACTCTGTTTTAAGAAACATTTGAATTATTAAACGGATTTGAGAATCTTAGGTTCTGGGACTAACGAACAAACGCGTCTGAGGTCAACATACCAAAATCCGGAAATGATAAAGTCGATATAAATACACAAAAGCAAAATTAGGAATGTTCAGACAGACAGACATGGACCAAAAATAAATGGGGTGTAAAAAGGCGTCCATGGAAAGTAAGCATTACTTGGTACAATGTACGCACGCTTCGCCAGTTGTGCCTACCGCCTAAGCAGAAATTTAGGAAAATACGGGAATTCATGTCCGGGGATTTAGAAAGTCTGTTTATGGCTTGGCTGTGGCAAAACATCAGCTATAAGTCTGGAAACAATCATACCGAGATAGTAGATATTGTTGGTTATACGACTACTTCATTATCTGTATTTCAGCGTTTAATTAAATGACAAGGACCGCTGGAGAATAGGTATATATCGGGTACTATTCTATCTGAGACATGGTGTGCCTATCTGAACCTTGTTCTCACAGGAAAAGTACTATATTTAGTTAAAACAGCGCAAATAAAACAATTAAGTTGTTAACTTTTCGGCTTATCGATGACACTTCTAATAGATTTAAAGAAAAGATACGCGGCTCAATTTGTATTCTTTCGTTTGAAGTTGTTGTCTGTGTGTGGCTCTGATTCATCAACCGCGGCCCGCCGTATATAGTAAGAAAACCAAGTGTTTTCCAAAGGGGATGCGATAAGCATAAAGGGGTCTTCTAGTATATGTGGACAGCGAAATCCCAGATTAGACTGCGCATTTGCGCCGTCTGGTCAGGGCCTTCGCTACCCGCTTACAAAACGTTGTGCACTGTAGATTGTATCGGAGAGCGTAGGTCCTGATAATTCGCGTATATGCAGTATAATCTACATCTGCGCTCTTCGCATATGCTCAACATATACCTTTTCGCTTGGCAGACCTAAACGATAAGGTCATGAAAAAGAGGGCTCTGAGGCTTATGCGGACAACGTAGTGCAGATCAGCTTGCGCCCCGCACATTCTGATCATCAGGGCATTAACTTTTCTATTATTGAGTTACATTACAGATTATATGAACCAACTGCAACACTTCAAAACAAACTGATGTACAATGTTATATAGGCCTTCGTTATTCTAGTATACACTGAACAACTTTCTCATAGTGTCATTCTAAATCGTACAGGAGAAACAGACTGCACATTAAAGCATTCTAGTCGGCGAGTCCCTCTATGTAAAACCATGTTGGACCCTCTGAATTACAAACAAAATGAACAGTGAAGGCTACGACCATAATGCACAGCTGTGTAGCTGGCCTTTATCGTTGTTTCTAGCATGTGCCAAAAGGTGGATTTTTCCATTGAAAGTCCCAATTACGGTTGTTGTTTCCGTTCCCAATAACCTATTCTAAAGATGTACAAAAGAACGAATTCATTACAGGGGTATTAGTAACAGTGTGATGATCTAGGTGATCACACGACTGGTGATTTATGGGGGTCATTTGTTCAGAAAAGGGTTCGACAGATAACAAACCGTTGGACTATTTTTCACTTCAATTAAAATGTAAAAGACGACGTTAAAGATAACACAAATGAGTCAGTTGTAAGGTCACCATGTTTACTCTAATTATTAGGATACCTTAAGTCCATACCTTACTTGTTCAAATAATTGAACACATCTGCAGGCGTAGGTCGAAAACATAATTAGCAGCAAACTGTTATTATTTTGCTGTTTCTGTTAGTAAGAAGATTTTTATGTGTTTGGTGGGAGCTATACTGGATTCACTTTGGTTGTCGCATTCCGTCGCGTCTCGTCCCGTCCCGTCCCGTACCGTCCCGTCGCATTTGAATATTGCTTATAACTTTGGTTATCTATGGTGGATTGCTTTACAGATTGGAACACATACATATTGTAGCAAGACACAATGAGGAGATAACTTAGATAATCCCTGCAGGCATTTTGCATGGATTATTGCCCCTCTTTGACTTAGAAATTGTCTCATTCAGATACATTTCGATTCATAACTCTTATCTTTGGGGGATTGATTTGAAACTTGAAATACTAGCCTGTTACCTGACAGTGAATTTGTAGAACAAATACCATCACTCTGTTCTGCATTTTGCATGGATTATAGCCCCTTTTCTGACTTAAAAAGTGTCCCATTTAGATACATTTTGATTCATAACTTGTTATCTTAAGGGGATTGATTTGAAACTTAACAGACTAGCCTGCTACCTCACAGAAAATTTGTAGAACAAGAACAATCACTCTGTTTTGCATTTTGCATGGATTATGGCCCTTTTCTGACTTAAAAAAGTGTCCCATTTAGATACATTTTGATTAATAACTTCTGATTTAATTGAAGGATTGATTTGAAACTTAAAATACTAGCCAATTACCTTGCAGAGATTTTGTAGAACAAGTGCCATTACTCTGTTATGCATTTTGCATGGATTATGGTCCCCTCTGGCTTAGAAATTGTCCCATTTACATGTAGATACATATTGATTCATAAGTCTTGTTATCTATGACAGATTGATTTGGAATTTGAAGTACTAGCTGATTATCTTGCAGAGAACTTGTAGAACAAGTACCGTCACTCTGTTTTGACTTTGCATGGAATATGGCCCCTTTCTGGCTTAGATATTGTCCTATTCAGATGCATTTTGATGCATTTTGATTCATCGATTTTGACATCACTGCGGATTAACTTCAAACTTGAAATACTAGCACAGGCTATTACTTAAATGAGTATTTATAGAACAAGTATCATCACTCTATTACACTTTTACATGGATTGTGGCCCCTTTCTGACTTTGATAATGTCCCATTTATATGCATTTTGGTTTACAACTTTCGTCGTCTTTGGGGGATTGATTTGAAATTTGAAATACTAGCCTATTACCTTACAAAGAATTTCTATAACAAGTACCACTACTCTGCAATGCATTTTGCATAGAATATGGCCCCTTTCTGAATTACAAATAGTTCCACTGAGAGACATTTTGATCAATAACTTCTGATGTCATTATAGGATTGATTTGAAACTTAAAACCGTTGAAAATAGATTGCACACTGACAAATCAAATGTTTTAAACCAAAGAGCTTGTACCTGCACTTCTCAGACATGAGGGTTGCAATGGCGGTGGGGTAAAAGGTCAGTGTCTAGAACTTGGCATTGAACACGAGACTGCAAGAAGTATGGAAGTGTCATTAGACCAACTTAATGCTGTAGTGAGGGGATGTACTATGCAGTATTAGGAACCGCTTCTTGTCATCATGAAATATCATAAGCATGATATAGTAGGAATTTCTCCATCTATATATAGTGAGAGGACCTGGCCTGTAAATATCCGTGCGTATCACTGATTGGGGTGTGCAAACCAGCACTGCATACCAGTAGAATGCCTACTTTTACTTTGCTTCTGATCCCAAACAGGGGACATATACATTGACACTTTATGGAAAATCAGTGCTGTGATGTAGCCACTGCTTTTGATATGCTGCACATGATTGCTTAGAAGGTCAGACCTATTATTTTGCTGAATTCCAGTTTTTTATGTGATACACATGTTTCACGCAAATTCCCATTTTTAGCATCTTATGAAATTTATTAATCAAGCCTTTGTTAACAATGGTGCCCGGGTGGGGGCATGAGTGTGTTTCGCACACAGGTCTAGTTTTTATTGACAACTGTGTATGTTCGGTATAGGAAAATAAAATGAGTGATAAGGAATTAGTCTATGGTCTGTTTACATGCTAAGGGAGTGTCAACACGTACTCAAGCCCCGAAACAGACTGTCTCTTATTCTTGTATCATGAACTACTTGGCTTCTGAAATTCTTGAAAACGTCTTGAGCATACATCTTAAGAAATCTTGAGACTCGGGTAATGAACTTTACGAGGTATAGTGAAAGAGGCCAAAGATTTTTTCTCAATGTCTTTCTGAAGAAACCTTGATCATAAACTGATTCATCGGTTCCTTAATGAATCTAGTAAAAGCTCACATTTCAAACATCGGAATGTGTTTGGAGAAAGCGGCATGTATCCCAAATGCGGCACCAAATAATCAGCAAATGTAGCTCTTGAGGATACTTATTTCACTGCTGTACGCGGTTTGAAAGTTCCTTATAACATGTAGGTGAACGTGGAAGACCGTAGTCGATCTGCCAATACGCAGATTAGCTACAGTCCTCACTGTTCGCATATTGTATGGTGGTCGTTTTAACATAAACATCTTATTCACATTTGACCCTTTCAAGAATACTTAACCTTGTGCACACTTCGGGCATTTACAGTTACAATTCTGTCTTTAACACGGAGGGCGGATAAGTTTACCTTTTCATATAATTGTAACTTTCAAAAGGCTAATTCCTTAAATAACTCAGTTTTACGATTTATGTTCTAACAAGGCAGAAAATTATTTCAAAATATGAATTTAAAGTATTAGATTTCAGTAAAAAGACTGTAATTTTGACTTAGCAAATGCTCCAGCGTGTTAACAGTTCGTTTGATCTCGCCGTCATAGAATTTCGGGATAACATTATACTAATAATTATCTTCTAATTATGCGTGATAAATCTGTTAATGAAAAAGACGACACAAGTTAACTTAAGCGTCGTTAAAAAGCTTGTATGTTTAGGCGTTTGTTTACAAGTGGGTGGTTAAAGAGTATTGAGTTGATTTAATGCGGTCGGACATGCTGTAACATTGGTTGCAATACTACGTACTTATATTTCAACGAAACTTCAAATTTCTATGTCTTAAAGTTCGAGGCTTGCACCTTCAGTGTAAGTCTTAACCCATTGTAGTCTGGAGATCCCTGAAAGGGTATTTGGCAAACAGTCCATACCCAGATCAGACGCCGCAGAACGCGGCGTCTCATCAGGACCTCCTCTCTTTGCAAATAGTTCAACCATTTTTCTCTAGGAATATCTGAATCGCATAGCCTGACATACCTAAAATCGATATTAGAATCTTCCAATATATAGTTATGGGGAGTTCATTCAGTCTACAATGGGTTTAAGATCTGAATACACATACAGTCGAACTCCAATGGCTCGAACATTTTTTGAACATACTAATTTAGTCTAGATTTGTTCTGGGTAGTACGTTCTGTTGAGGCCCAATCATAGCACAGGGTCAGGAGGCAAATTGATATAATTTATGGATGTTTCTTCTATAAAATAACGGTTTGTTGAATGTATTTATTTAAGTCAACTTGAGAAGGCGATTCTAATGAATGCACGCAACATGCATTTTCATGTTAAAATAAGAAAATTTCATTAAACTGCCCCTGAATATTTGTTAACGAGCTATCAGATGAATTTCCTAGAGACTAAAAGTCACGTTCGGATCAGCTATGGTAAAAGGGCCATCGGTGTTCGAGTCATTGAAGTGTTATTGTGCTTATATTCCAATGATGTTCGTATTCCGCTATGAAGCGAACGACAGTTACGAGTCGTTTGCGGTCTTTTCCATTTTAATGTAGTTAATGTTTTCTAGTCCTATGGGAACGCTGAGTGGAGAACCCAGTGTTTGAGTGTTTGTAGTGCTGGTATCATTATCTGTACTTCGATACTTTATGAAATTAGGTAACATAATTTACGGAATTCGTATGTGTTACTTAACCATTGTCATGCTGAATACATTAAGATACTACGCTCACTTCTTATTGTCAGCCAATCAGATTATTTGACCTAGGTTGTTACTATAAAATCACATACCTAAAGACAAACAGTGCAGATCCAGATCAGTTGGCTTCTTCAGAAGCCAGCTGATCTGGATTTACACTGTTTGCAAAGGAAGGGCATATCCGGGTTCAGCAGGACTAGGGTTAATAGTCTAAGTAGGAATCCTTTATAAGAGGACAAACAAACATTCAGTGCCCATTTAAAAATACCAATGAACTGACCCAATAACCACGAATCTGCTAGTTTTATTTATTTGATACGTTTCTTGCATACAATGTGGCCTTCCTTTCACAATCCGTCTATGTTCATGATACGCTTGCGTTAACTGTTGTATGGTGACCGTAACGGAATTCCCATGCTTTATTAGACAGACTTGATTTTTCTTCGGTTTGCGGCATGTTTGCTGTCTGTTGTGGTTTGTTTCATCTTCCCTTTGTTGTCACTGATAGGCTATGTTCTGTGATTATAAGTATATTATTGATCAATGTGATTTATAAAACCCACTTTGTGAAGAATGTTATAATTTACCGAATAATATTCTTAGGCTAAATCCTTGAGACATTCTATCGACAACTGTGAGAAAAAAGCTGCTATACATTGTGTACCGTCTTACTTCTGTTCATGTATGTTCTTTTTCTTTTATAAAGATGATATTATACAACGACAGGCTGGAAAACATATTTTCAACAGTTGAATAGATATATGGACGATTTACTATGTCTGAGCGAGTCAAAATTTGTGGTGTATCTAAATCTACCTATCCGCGTGAATTTGACATTAAAGAGTCTAGTTCATCTGATGCGTACTTAGACATTTTTACTGCTAGTTCTATATTGACATCTGTAGGAGACTGAATGAAGTAACAGTACCTAAATTAAGATCTTACTTGTCTTGATCTGGGCTCTACGCGGTTCTGTCAGTGGGTTGCAATTCCTCTGGCATTTGTCTTTCAGTCAGGTTCTCATCTTTGTTTCAACATAGTCTCAAATAGTTTTAGTTGTTTTCAAGATCAATCCACTGTTGCGTTAGGGAACCATTATGCAGAGTTTGCACTTATGTGTAGCTTAAACAGCAACAAGACGAGGCAAACAAGTGAAATTTCAAAAAAAAAGAAAAAAAAAAAAAAAAAAAAAAAAAAAAGGTAAGAGAAAAGTCCAGGGAGTGCCACAATCACAAACCTCAGCCCTTCCCAGACACCAAGAGGAAGAGGAAATAGACAAAACCAAACAAGCGCAAATCGAACAAACGTACGAAAAGCACTACGATTAGCTCTCCCTTCCCCAAGCGAGGTAATCGCAATGCTAAAAGGACTGGAAAACATAAGAACAAAATAACACAAGGTAAGGCATAAAACAAATCGCCTCGTAGAATAAACCGCAAAGCAACAAAGAGTAAGACTAACACCGGGGCCACCGCCTTAGAACGGTCAGTAGACTAAACAACCGGGGGTTTAAAGCACTTTTACAGCTAACCAACTTCATCCTTGGTCCCGATGCTACTCTTAATACGGAAATAATAAAAAAACATATTTTGTCTGAAAACAACTTATAGAAATCACGTCCCAAAACAACAAACACAAAACGTTGTTTGTAGCATTTGTAACCCTTGCAGTGCTGAATAAATGAAGATGCCATGCCCATTTCTAGTTTTCAGCCAATCTGATTACTTGATCCAGATTGTTGGTACAAATGCATATATTAAATGACAAGCAGTGGTGATCTATATCAGTTACCAACTGATCTGGATCTACACGGTTTGCAAAGGCAGTACATATCTTCAGCAGGACCAGGGTTAAAACTTTAACCATGATACTCTAGGTAAAGAATTTAAGCAGAATACATTAGCAGACAATTTGCATAAAGAGTCAAAGCCTATTTTATGGAAAAAAATACGAAAACATATCAATTTATCTTCTGCTGAATTTGCCCAGAGAGTGCTAACGGTTAAAACACAAATGTGTGGTTCTTTGCTTACACTGCATTTCAACACCGAAGGATATTGTTACTTGTGTGTATCAAAAGTCCACGTTGCCTTTTTGTACCCATGAAAACTGTATTTGTGTGTGTGTCTGTGGGTAGGTAGTGGGTATACTATTTTTACGTTGTCAGTCCGTCCGACCATTACGTTTTAGTTTCTGCTTCCTTTCTTGCAAAATAATTTAAGGAATCTTTTCATATTTTGCGTAAATATTGGTATTGATGAGATGTTCTGTAAGAGGAAAATAAAGGTCAAGGGGTCAATTCCATTAGTGTTATTTTCCTATGTTCTTCTTGAAAAGCTGCTTTGATATGACAATATAGTGCATGCACAGTGAGATCAACTCGTCTTCATCACGAAAACATACCTATATAATTTTGACCCCTTTAAACCCCACTTTTATATAGTAAAACTGGGGTTTACAGGGGTATACATTATTTTTCTTATTTCTGCTCAAAAACATAGATTGTGGGTACTCGTTAGAACCGCCTCGTCAAGGCGGTTCTAACGAGTACCCACAATGTATGTTTTGAGCAGAAATATGAAAAATATAAGAATTTTTTTATCTAAAAATTTGCATTTTTTGGTGGTAAAATTTTCGTTATATCTGAATAGACATGTTTTCGTAATGTAAAAGTTTGTTGAAACAGTCATTGCAGACATGTTTAATATATGCATGAATAAGTATAATGCTGAAAGTCATTTTCACCAAACCATAGTTGTTTTTTAACTTACTTTTTTTGGTGGGTCTTGACAATTTTGTTTTGTATTGTCTAAGTGCATCTGAGATAGTGCATGCCTGGTGAAATCGACTTGTCTCAAAGTATTTGTTCACACATTCTCACTTGCAGGTTAATTTAAGAACTATTGAACATGTGCATGAAGAAGCTTGCTACTAGAAAAAAATCATTTTAGACAAACTAACAGCCACTTTAACACAGCCGTTTATGTTCATCCATGTGTCCGACGACGAAACGACAACCTTTTTAACTTTTAAAGTAATTCTTGAAACCGAGTTTTATATGGTTTCAGGTAGTGCATCTGAGATGTTTGTCAACACCTTCTCATAGTTGTAGATTCATTAAAGACATATTAAACATGTGCATGAAGAAGCTTTCCACTGGAAATATAATCATTTCTGACAAAATGACAGTCATTTTAACAGCCATTTATATCCATCGACATGTCTGTCTGTATTTGTTTCCCTACTCACATATAGCCTGAAGCAAATATACATACTAATAGCGCTTTTCAGAACCCAGATGGCAGTCAGTACCTTGCGCGTGATATCTTATAAGCACTGCTTATTGACACGTCTTGTTATATCATTTTTGTGTGATTTTGCATATCAAGAGATATAAACACGAAAGCAATGAATATCACTTACTAAACATATAGACATGCCAGAGCAAACAGTCAAACATATCAAACTGCTCAGTGTTTGAGCAATTTATAATTATTCTTCAAAAAGCGAAAAACATTGTTCGCGAACAATGTCTCTTAATCATTACGAAAACAAGCCTATTCAAATATACTGAAAATTTTACCACCAAAAAATGAAAAATTTCAGATAAAAGTTCTATTATTTTTTTTCATATTTCTGCTCAAAACAAAGAATGAGGGTACTTGTTAGAACCACCTCGCCGAGGCGGTTCTAACAAATATCCACAATCTGTGTTTTTGAAAAATAATGTACACCCCTGTTAACCCCAGTTTAGTGAGGTTTAAGTGGGTCAACATTATATAGTCATGTTTTCGTAATGGAACAGTTTTGATAAACCCTCCATTTTAATGCAAACGTGATCAAAATCCGATGACAAGTAAAATGTTATCGAGTGTCGAAGATTTCGAAAAATGATTACCACTTCCTAAACAGATAGACACGCCAGAGCAAACAGTGTAAACTGATCAAACTGCTCAGTATTTGAGCAAGTTATATATTCTTCAAAATGCAAAATGCATTGTTTGCGAACAGTGTCTCTTAATGAACAATCTTGATAAACCCTCCATGTTAATGCAAACATGATCAGAATTAGAGAACAAGTTAAATGTTGTCGAGTGTCGAAGATTTCAAAATTGCTCTTTTGCATGCCGCCATTTTGTAAATTTAATGAGGCTTTTAACTATCATTTTTTCTTTATCACAGTGATTTCAATTACTTTTCATTACGAAAACACGCCTATTCAAATATATAAATATGTTAGAACCGCCTCGGCGAAGCGATTCTAACGAGAACCCAGAATCTATGTTTTTGAGCAGAAATAAGAAAAATAATTAATACCCTTGTAAACTCCAGTTTAACTATATACAAGTAGGGTTTAAGAGGGTAAAAATTGTATAGGTATGTTTTCGTGATGTTTGACTTTGATACTTTACTTTGATGAGGACCCCTATGCGAACCGAACATACATTTGTAACTGGGAGCTGGCTCAAAAGGGTGAGGTTTCGCATGAGTAAAACTAATATAAGTTCCCTAGTAGTTATCCCGCCGATCATCCCAATGCGACCCCTCTGTTGTTGTCATTCTTTGTTTGTGCTTAGATGGTCCATATGTGGTGTTTTTGTTATCAATTGTTCCTCATCTCTCCTTCTTTTGGTGCCTCATGAAGGCTGTGTTTCGTGGTTCTGGTGTTTTCTGGATGTTTTCACTTATATTTTTATAATAGACATTTAAATAAACATGCAAAATATAAACGAACGATATTTGCAGCGACATTTTGCCTCTGTGTTTCTGTTTATAACGTCTTCAGAGAAAATATTTTATATAAGAATTTGAGAAAGTTAGAATCATATTAGACATTCAAAATGGCGGTGCTGTTGACGTTGGTTTTCAAATCGTTAACGTCATTAGCTTCATTTGTGTTTATTCAATTTTCAAAAAAATAACATTTTCAAAATTTCAGAAAAAATGAAAAAAAAAAAAAAAAAAAAAAAAAAAAAACAACAAAAAAAAAACAAAAAAAAAACAAAAAAAACAACAACAAAAAAAACAAAAAAAAAAAAAAAAAACAGGAAAAGAACAACTCCTCAGATACAGGTTTTTTTTCAGCAAAGCTTTTCCTTTTAAGCTACTGAAATAATGGCCCAGTTACAGAGGTATAGTGATTCCTGCATATTTAACTTCAAAAAGTTCAGTATGTTTATTGAGGTAGTACTAATAACTAACATTAACAGTACCACACATCAAGATACATTTTTTTCTTTTATCATTTCATCAAAAGAAAAGTATTTCATATCATTATTGATGAAATTAAAAGATTTTACGTTGGTTTTTACCATTAAACTGTCAAAAATCAAACGATCCAAACTCTTAATATGTAATGTTATGCTAATGTTAAGTTCAATATATATGATATTTATAGCATTTTAAACTATGACCAACCATAGCACAGGTGCTTAATTTTACACTAAACCAAAACAGTCATTTTAGCTGAGTGTGTGCCTCACATATAAATTTATATAATAGTAGTTAACATATTAAATTTACATTAATGCAGCACTATACAATCATCAAAAAAAAAAAACAACAACAACAAAAAAAAAAAACAACAACAAAAAAACATTTTAGACAGCCTCTGTTTGTTCTGTCTTCTTGGTTCATATAAAAATCTATGCAAACAAAATGTAGTACCATGTTTTGAAGAAGTGTATGTTTTACTCATCGTGGCTTATTCTACATAACTATTGATCTGGATGTAGTTTACAAGTTAGTTTGTGGTTTAGCACTTGTTTGAAGAAGCATGAGTATGTTGTTTCATTTATAATGTGAATAGATAATAAACACAATGTTTGAGAAAATATTTCTTAGCTTACAGAAGCCATTACAAAATGTTTGACTATTTTAACCTTTTCAAACAAACAAATCAACAGTATCAGATATCTTTTGCCCATGGCCTACACGCTCATTTACCGTTGTCCCTAATTCGTCATCTGTGCTATTTAACTTGCTTTTACTTTGCTACGAAAGATATGGCTCAGGAGCTTTGCTTAAACCAAATGGCATGTCATTATACTCCGAGTTTATCTAGTTATTAATTAAGCTGTTACTTAATTTCAGTTTAGTAGATTCGTTATATGATAACAGATAGAGTGTATCTGTGCTCACAATAGACGGTATGTTCTCTTTGCAACGTTGATTTATAACGCTTTCAACGGTTAAAAAGAAGAGGAATGTCAGTTATTAACCCTGGTCCTGCTGATCCGGGATATACCCTGCCTTTGAAAACAGTGTAGATCAAGATCAGTTGGCTTCTGAATAAGCCAACTGATCTAGATCTGCACTGTTTGTAATTAAATATGTAAATTTATATCAACAGACTGGATCAAGTAATCTGATTGGCTGAAAATTACAAGTGGACGTGACAACTTAATTTATTCAGCATGACAAGGGTTAAATAATTATTATCGAGGTGACTTATTAAGATATTGATATCTGTTAGCTTCTTCTTCTGCTTCATCTTATCGTCTTGTTAAAGACGATTATTTTTGTTTGTCGGTTATTGCATTTGTATCGTTTTGTTTTGTCATTGATCACATCTTTTTTCGGTGCGTCGGAAAGTTATGTTTCGTTATTGTGGTCTTTACCAGGTGACTTCAAAAGAGTCGCGACATGAGAAAATATGTGTGTCAACTAAGAATCAAATCAGTCTCATCAGAGTCTTTGTTGTTCGTAGGAAGAAATTTTGCATCCTTGGCTATTCAAAATTTACCCAGAGAAGATTCTGATCAGTCTGTGCGAACGCACAGGCTTATCTGAATCTTCAATGGGCACACATATTGGAAGGTACGTTGTCTGAAGTTAAGCCATTAGTTTTTCTACATTACTTTAACAAGTCTATTCATAGGGTATCGCCTGCTCCCTGGTGATATATTAAAAACAGGACTTGACTAAATCTACATTACAGGGCGGTTTATCATCAGAAAACATGCCTATATAATTTTGACCCCCTTAAACCCCACTTTTATATAGTAAAACTGGGGTTTACAGGGGTATCCATTATTTTTCTTATTTCTGCTCAAAATATAGATTGTGGGTACTCGTTAGAACCGCCTCGGCGAGGCGGTTCTAACGGGTACCCACAATCTATGTTTTGAGCAGAAATATGAAAAAATATCAGAGTTTTTTACCTGAAAAATTTCTGATTTTGGAGGTGAAATTTTCTATATATTTGAATAGGTGTGTTTTCGTAATGTTCAGAATTTGCAGCATTGACTGAGTTGGGAGCCTTTATGCGAACCGAATTTTTATGTGTTTATGTATTAAGAGTAGCATCGGGACCCAGGGTGCAGTAAGCTAGCTGTAAAAGTGCTTTAAACCCTCCCCCCACCCCCCCCCGGTGCCTCTACCGACCGTTCTAAGGCGGCGGTCCCGGTGTTAGTCTTACTCTTTGTTGCTTTGTAGTTTGTTCTGCGAGGCGATTTGTTGTATGTCTTTCCGTGTGTCATGTTGTTCTTGTGTTTTTCAGTCCTTTTAGTATTGCGATTACCTCGCTTGGGGAAGAGAGAGCTAATCTTAGTGCTTTTCGTACGTTTGTTCGGTTTGTGCTTGTTTAGATTTGTCGGTTTCCTCTTCCTCTTGGGGTCTGGGAAGGGCTGCGGTTTGTGATTGTGGCACTCCCTGGACTTTTCTCTTACCTTTTTTTTAAACCAGCTTTTTTATGCGTTTTTACATTACGAAAACAAACCTATTCAAATGTATTGAAAATTTCACCACCAAAAACTGAAAATTTTCAGATAAAAAGATCTAATATTTTTCATATTTCTGCTCAAAACATAGATGGTTCTAACGAGTACCCACAATTTATATTTTCGAGCAGAAGTAAGACAAATAATGTATACCTCTGTTAACTCCAGTTTTACTATATAAAGTGGGATTTAAGGGGGTCAAAATTATATAGGTATGTTTTCGTGATGATTTAATTTATATAAGGTTATAAGGGCTGCCACATAGAATATTAGAAGTTAAATCGTGACACTTTCTGCCTGAGGGAATTCTTAAGAGTTATAACTTGGCAAGTTCTGCCACGAAAAAGTTTTAGCAGTACGTACGAAAATACAACGACTAAACAGTCCGTTTCTAAAGGATAACATGGCACTAGATTTTTTTCTTTATATATACATCTATAATACATCTATTAAAATGAACGGTGTATGTCATTTACAGACATGTATTCTCAATGAGTTGTTAATTCACTCGTCTCATCTGGTGTTTATTAAGATGTCATTCATCCTCATAAACTAAGTCTAGGATAGTATTTCATGAATAAAAAGAGATCCCCTAAAGTTTAATAGCTTTTCCGAGGTTTGATTCTTCATTGTAAGATGAAACTCTTTACAAATGACTTTAACATACACTGAATAAGTGCTCTGTAGCTATAAAGCTTTTCACCTTGAATATGTTTACCATATGTTAACTGTTTCACTCCTGATGTCTTAATTTCATCCCAAAGAAAATTTGAATAAATTTACCATCGCAGGGAAGTGATACAAATTGGAAAATCATATGAGCCGAGTCATGTGCAAACGGGCCTTCCCTTCTGTGCATGTGCGGACAGCCAAGGCCCAGATCAGACTACGCATCTGCGCAGTCTGGTCATGGCCTTCGCTGTCCGTCTACAAGATCACTGCATATTGTAGAATTGTAGAATATGCAGCTATATAGCAAAAGGCTATTGCAGTTTTTCGGTGGTTTTCATTTATGGCGTTTGTTTTTTTTTACATTTTTTTCTCCCTCATCTCCTCTTCTTTCGGCGACTCGGTAATTCTGGCAATTCCTTGGCATCATCAGTTATATCTTTTCAGAATGTGTGATTTTGCTGGCTGATCTAGACCTTCACTATTTGCATATTTTCCAAAGACATACTTTTTTATACACAGAGGACAAAATACAGTGTATTCAATAAAAAAAGGGTTTTCCTTTTTCATTTCCTTTGGGATCATCCGGCCCATTATGGTATCTTTGAAAATGAAATTCTGCTCATTTATTACGTTAGAGGGCGTAAGCGATGTTGTAAACTTCATTACTGCTTATGAAGAGTCTCAATAAAACCGAGACTCTCATTTTCTAATCTGTAAATTGTTCTTTGTTTCCAAAGGCAATCTTTTTTACGTTTATTTCACAATGTCTTTCCCAGATTATGCATAAGAACGATTTTTGTCAGAACCATCGCTGATCAACAAAATAAGTATCTTTAATTTGAAGACAACATGCTTTGCAAACGTTTTCTAATCGAATGGTGTTTTGGTCTACTCGTATTTTATATATAGGGCGGTTTTCATGTGCACTGCATCATGGCTTTTGAATACGCCTACATCAGTGGAAGCGACATGAACATTTTGAACGCAATAGGTAGTTGCCATACTTTGGTATATTAGGCATAAAGAGCCTTAATGAGTATTAATGCTTTAGAAATGTAGCAGCGGCTTACAAGGTTTTACACCCGAACTTAACAGCGAATTTAATCCCTCCGGTCAACCAGAAAATAGCATCAATGAACATTAACTTTATGAAACAGAAATTCACCGCAGTGTATAAAATTATTGCTTTACACTTTAACATACTCTTTAAATATATTAGGCATTAAAGGGATAATTTTAAAGCCGTGTGAATCCAGCGGCTTTTCCTGAATGATTAGAATACACTTGAAAATCAAAAATCACCATAAGTGCTTCATTGATATGTTGTGAACTTGTTTGCGAGTGCAAGAAAAGAAAGTAAAACACCTGTTTGTATCACTTAAAAGTAAATTAGATATATCGGTGTTATTAGTTTAAAAAGGTTTTATTAAAAGCTGTTGGATTTCAAATAGCTCAGATTCAGAAAAAAAAAAAAATATTATGTAGGCCGATAGTCGAATTTTGGTTTCCCGTTTGTAAATCGTGTTAAAATTTTTCCAGATGCATTTTTAACATTAAAAATGCATATTTTTTTTTCAGATGAAAGATGTCGCCATTTTTTCTTTTTTGAATTGCCGTCATGCTACCGTCATTTACGTGCAAAATGCTTGTTGCTTGTAGAAAGGGATAAATAACGATGTCTGAATTAGATTGGCGACTAATTTAGCCCCATCTTGCATATTCTGGACAGGACCTACTCGCATGGGTGCCAAATAAATGAGCGCGAGACTGAATGAATGAGAAATTATATAGGCTACTAGAAACATCACTGTTTCCATGGAAATAATATTTATTATTTTGCAAAAAAAAGTATAATACAAGCTGAATTAGTCATACGTCTGTCTTCGGTCAATACAGGTTAACAAAAATGCGCAAAATAAGAGCTTAGATATTGACTTGTTGCTTTTGCTCTATATATAAAAGTAAGCTCATTTGCATGCATATGCATGGATGTGAATGTGAAAAAAAAAAAAAAAAAAAAAAAAAAAAAAAAAAATACAAAAATCTGAAAACTAAGCTTTTTTCAAAGATGTTTATGTTCTGTTTTTTTTACTATTTTCAGCATTCAGCTTCATAATTTCTTCGAATTATTATGCTTGATAATGAGGGTGCAATGCTATTCCAAAGAAAAATGGAGTTAGGAAGCATCACATGTCTTAAAATTGGGCTCATATATGTCTCGCTTACGTCAAAATACGGAACAGTTTATGCATTTTTGATTCAGTTGTTTACAAAAGGGCCATTGTATACAAATGCCAAAATATCCTTAAGGTACTTGTCTACGTGATTATCATTGACCAATGTAATCAAACCGCGCATTATAACGTTCATTTATAGCCGCGCTATTCTTGTCGCTGTGACGTCAGAGTGCTTTTGATAAAGTGTTATCTGTAAAACGGACTTGGACATTAGGGACAAACAGTGCAAACCCAGATCAGACGCCACAGAATGCGTCGTCTGATCAGAGTACACTATTTGCTTATATAACAGAAAGTTGAGGGTTAAATGAAATTGTTTTTACTCTCCGTTCGGAACTTTTTCCCATTCTATACTCAGAGACAAACGACCCACCAGTTCTGTCAGTGCTTTGATATATTTGCAGAGATAAGTCTGGGTTATTAAGTTTTTTTTTTCTTGAAATACTAACAGTAAGAGTAACCTAATTCGAGCCATTGTTCTTTTGCATTTTTGCAGCATTTCTACCTAAATCGAAGATTCTAGTCAAGCGAAATCGATTGTACCCCACCCACTAAATAATGACAAGTTTACCTCAATTAGAGAGGATCCAGGGGCCGAGGTTATAAAACTTTTTTCATGCTCAACTCAGCTGAGCATGAAATTTATCCTGCTAATATATCTCAAATTACTGACAATTGCAAAGTCTTTCTTGCTAAACATAGCTGAGCATGAAAATTTCTCTGCTAATGAATATGAAAATGCCAACGATAGGAATATTTCATGCTCAGCTGAGTTGAAAAAAGTTTTATAACCTCGGGGCCAGGACGACTTCTGAGAAGGAGTTGATTTAATCAAATTACCTAATTTTTTGAAAGACAGGCCTAAGCAAACAGAGTAGAGCCAGATCAGACGCTGCAGAATGCGGCGTCTGATCAGGATCTACCTTGTTTGCATTAACTACAAGAATTTGGTTTATAAAACATTGTAAGAATAAAAACCAGATTTCTCTTTTATTGGAAATTGACCGGTAGAAAGAGTAAAGGTAGAAGAGTCCACTCGGCATAAATACATTGTGTAGGTTAAGGTCTTATTGTTACGTTTGCTAGGCCCTATATGAGTGCGACATAATGTTTGAACACATGGGTTCAGTTTTTCGAGGCGATTGAGGAAGGGACTCTGTGTGTGTGTGTGTGCGTGTGTTTTTTTAAACAAAAATGGGGTAGGGAATTTAGGGTGTGTCTGGGACGTGTTATGGTTTTCAACTTAAAGTTTTAAAATGGGCTATTATTTCACCTGTAAAGTTGCTGGAACAAGGTGTCGGCGGGAGACCTCCGTCCGACCGACTTTACAGTGCGTGACCAAAAACCTTCGTTCCTGCTACACACACACACACACACACACACACACACACACACACACACACACACACACACACACACATACCACCACCACCACCACCACCACCACCAACAACAACAAAACATTAGGGGCCGGAAGGCCGGGAGAAAGGGAGAAGGTTCTTATCTTTGGTCCTGTTTGTGTTTTTCTTGTGTTTTGGCTTCAGATCGCCAATGAGCCATTTGCTTTGTTTCATCATAGCGTTTCTGATTATATTTGTTTCACTCTGATGTTTCACTGATAAGCAGGAAGAGACCTCTTTGTGTACCAAACATATATTTGTGATTTGAGCATCAGAATTAAGGTTGATGTTTCGCGCGAGGAAAACTGGTTTAAGACCCGCCCCCACCCCCTCCGTTGCAGTTATTCTTTGTTTGTCCATCTGTACTTTGAAATATGGCGGTTGTTTTGTGCTCCTTATTTGTTCCCCATCTCTCCTCCTTTTGGTACCTCGGGAAGTCTGTGCTTCGTGATTATGGCATTTCCTGATTATGTATCTTCGCTTGTATTTTCTGAACATTGCATTATCGCTGATGCAGTTGTAATGAACGGCTGAAGTACAGACAGAATAGATTTGTGGTCCTCATTGCGGTTTTTCATCTTAACGTGCTAGCTGAATATTTCAGCAGACGACATTTTGAATTTAAAATATTTTATATATTTTCAAAGAAAATAAGGTTTGCCATTTCATGCAAATTGTCTCCTGAGGAGACAATTTGCATGAAATGTCAAACCTTATTTTCTGGAAGAAATAAGATAATATCAGTTTGTCGTCTGCTGAATTTGCTCAGAGAGTGGTAATGGTTGAATGTCACTGTATGCCACCCACTTATTTGTGTGGTCTTTTTGATGATTGTCAGTCAAACTGATCTTTGACTAAACTGTTTGAAAATCACCATTACTATCACCATTTATCATTCTAAAAGCCCATATAAGGTTGAGAATTTCTACATATAACCGTTTAGATCATAATCTAAGGCGTATAAGTCAAGACGTGGTTTAATGTATATATTAAAATACTTTTGGCTAAGATCTGCATGTACATATATGCAGTTTAATCAAAGATACGAAAGATAGATACAAATCAAGTTTCTCAGAGAATGCCACAGTCACGAAGAAGCACATCCATCCGGAGGCATCGAAAAACAGAAGAACATACAGTAATTGGGGTCAAAGAGAAAGGGCCCTGCCCATGAAAAGTGTAAGTCGGTTAACTGACCGGCTCGACATGATTCGATCTGAAACTCAAAGAGAAAGGGGGTGTAAATTGTGATTGTATACGCAAACCCTGAGGATGAAATATTAACAACATAATGTATGTGCGAGGAGACAGACGTTTTACGGCTGCTACAAAATCATTGTTTCTTCCAAATCTTTTGGCGAAAAGCTTTTTAATTAGATCGTGCGAATCTTAAGATTTCGCAGTCGGCAAATGAGTTAAATATCTTTTTATGACACGTTACGTGCGGCTTTCGGGCTTTCGCTGGACTCAAATGAGTTAAACAGCTTTTCTTTTCTGATGCGTTTCATCTATTCAATATTTGTGAGAACTAGTCTATGTGCGATGGTTGCAGACAAAGCGTAGCCTCCAGTTGAAAGTTTTTCTGGTTTGACTGTCCAATTCAAGTCATGAATGTGGATGTTGAAAAGAAAATGCACACACGCCAGATTCCGACTACACTGCACTGCTGGGATTCAAAGTCTAGCATTTACATTACGAAAACACGCCTCTTCAAATATATAGAAGATTTCACCTCCAAAAACTGTAAATTTTCAGATAAAAAACTCTGATATTTTTCATATTTCTGCTCAAAACATAGATTGTGGGTGCTCGTTAGAACCGCCTCGGCGAGGCGGTTCTAACGAGTACCACAATCTATGTTTTTGAGCAGGAATAAGAAAAATAATGGTGTATACCCCTGTAAACCCCAGTTTTACTTTATAAAAGTGAAGTTTAAGGGTGTCAAAATTACATAGGTATGTTTTCGTGATGTCTACGCTGATCCTTTATGTTGCAAGGCCCATCTCTTCATAGCTCCAGATTTTTTAACAAAGAAACTTATCCGTATTTTTCTTATTTCTCTCCGAAAATATACGCCCTGGGTACTCATTAAAATCGCTTCTTATGAGTACCAACAATATATGTTTTTATGGAAAAAGAAGAAAACTATTCACCCGATACCCCTTCATCTGGACCTATGAATGCATCCTCTGAATTATGCCTGGTACTTTTGTACAGAAGATGATTTACCCTTGTCATGCTGAATAAATTAAGATGCAACACCAACTTCTAATTTTCAGCCAGTCAGATTACATGATCCACGTTGTTCATAGAAATTCACATACTTAATGACAAACAGTGCAGATCCAGATCAGTTGGCTTCTTAGAAGCCAACTGATCTGAATCTACACTGTTTACAAAGGCAAGGCATATCTGGATTCAGCAGGGCCAGGGTTAATGTTTATCGTGTCATCTCAGAAATCTCAGAACTGACATTTGTGATAACCCTCTGCTTTGCGGTATACCAATATGTACTGACGATATTACAGGTGCGTTTGACATTTCTGTTTGAGCTTCGCATCTCTCTCTCTCTCGTTTCCCTTTAGAGTTCATTTTTTCTCGCTGAGACACAATTTTCGGGTCGATTGTTTACACTTGAGCCATAATATATAAACGCCAAAATTCCGTTAAGGTACTTGTCCACGTGATTATCATTGACCGATGTAATCAAACGTTAGACGAAATCCTGGTAATGGTTATTTATAGCCGCGCTATTCTTGTCACTGTGACGTCAGCCTGCTATCTGTAAAACTTGGACTGGGACATTTGGGACATAGGCAAATAATGCAGACCTAGATCAGACGCGGCAGAACGCGGCGTCTGGTCAGGGTCTGCACTGTTTGCTTAAATTACAGGAAGTTAAGGATGAAATGAAATAACGGTTACCCTGAGTTATCTTGAGTCCCCATTCAGGACCAGTTTTCCCATGCAGCCTATACTAAGAGTCAATCAACTCCCCCAGTGCCCTCAGTGTTTTGATTTGAAAGGTAACAACACACAGACCATACAGATCTTTATGAAAATAACATTTATGGATCATTTTCTGCTGCGTGTAAAGCATCTTATATGTGTACAAGTATGTGAATACGATTTAAATAAATGATGAGGCTTAACTGGCCGAAACTAACTAATCTGGCCCAGAAAACTTGACTGTTTTTAGTTTTGTGAGTATGTCGGTGGTTTCATATGTGACGTTTGTTTGTCATTATTAGTTTCTCATCTCACCCATTACGAAAACACACCTATTCAAATATATAGAAAATTTCACCTCCAAAACCTGAAAACTTTCAGATAAGAACTTGGAAACTTTTCATAATTCTGCTCAAAACATAGAGTGTGTGTTCTCGCGAGGCGGTTCTAACGAGTATCCACAATCTATGTTTTTGAGCAGAAATAGATAAATAATGTATATCCCTGTTAACCCCATTTTACTGTATAAAAGTGGGGTTTAAGGGGGTCAAAATTATATAGGCATGTTTTCGTGATGCTTTACGATAAACACGTAACAGCTCGAAACAGTATCTTCCCTAGTATCTTCACTAGGAATGTTGACTGCGTGAAATTGAAATCGTCTCTCTAAATCCTGCAATGCATCCTTCTTGAAAATTTCATGCTTACGACTGAAATCTTTACAAAATTTAGAATTTAATTTCTAAGCGTGAAATGAAAATAAGACGTATTTGAAGCTTAAATCTATCTGTAAAGTTTACACGTTATCAAAAATAAAATATAATATATTTGCTAACATATCGTCAATTAGCAGAGCTTCGGATAAAAGTGATATGCAGAAAACATTTCTGCTAGTTTTGCACAAACATATAACATACATGACTTGCATTAGACTAATCTTGAAGTAATTCTCATGAAGATTATTAAAATTATAATTAATATCTGAACAGCTAACACAAAAAGCTTAGATTATCACCAAAATTATCATTTTGTCTACAACTCAGAATCTCAGTAAGGTATTGACATTATCAGTATTAATATCAATTTTAGAAAATGATTGTGCTTATCAGCCCTCAGTGTTTATGGGAGTGGTAAAAAATTGTGAGATTTAATTTTATGTTTTATGCTTTGACACTAAAAGGATATTTTGAAAAATCATGCATTAGCATCAGCCTATTAACTCTAAAATTTATCAGATTCCTATAGATGTGTCATGGTTGAAATGAGATGATACGAATACAATGAAAACACAATTTTGGAGAATTGATGAAGCGATGAAAAACGTTGAAAACAGCATTAAACATTATTGAAATATTAACCCTTAAAGCGTCAATCACAACTGCAGCAGACGACATTTTTAAAAAGAAAAAGTTTTGAGAGAAAATAAGTTTTGACATTTCATATGAATCGTCTGCCATGCAGACGATTTACATGAAATATGAAGACTTATTTTCTATGAAAAAAATACAATAATTAGAATACCGTCTGCTATAAATTTTGCTTGGCGCTCTAAAGGTTAACATTCCGATAAACTTAGTAACTAAGGTAATATAGAAAGTGAAAAATTTACCACACCAATTTAAGATGGTCTCCACTAGTAGCATTTAAAACAAAAATGCCTGCGTATCTGTACTAGCTGTCAGGAAGTCGGTGCCGTTCACAAAGACGATTGATATTTTCAAGAGTCTCAAAACTGACTTACTGGACGGCCACGCCGCGCGACCGGTTGCACGCTTTTCACAATATATGATATAAGGGGCTTTGCCGCTTGTGTCGTGTAAAATGTGCTTGCTCATTTACAATCGTGGTTAATATCGTTCTTATTCATAATAATTGGCCAGTGTCAATCAAAAATTGAAATTTTAGAACTTCAAGGCATGCAGCAAGCAATACAAATCAAACCATGCATGTGTACAAACACAGTTTCATCATTATCTACTTTGTTCGCTATATTATTGCCATGGGTATCAAATACTGATAAAATGCGCGAATCATGATCAGATTGTACATGTACAAATATGCGCAGTCTGATCTGGTTCTGCTTACTCTATATAATCGATGAGGTACTCTTTTCCCTAGCGCTGCCCAATTATCAAATCAATTGAGATGTGGGAACGAAATGTTTAGATTTATTTGGCATAAAAAAGAACTTAATAGAATTTCATAAAATGAGCTAAAGCGGATACAGCGAGTTCTCAATGACAGAGTAGTTAAAAGCGTTCCCTGTGCTTCAAAGTTTTTTTAGGCTCGATTTGTCTGTGAGAAAGGGGTAAGTCGCTTGCCGAAGGTCGATATTTCTCTCCGAGTAATATGACTTCAGGTGCCGTATTGCGGCCGTAGAACGTCTCCTTGTACTTTGTAACATTGTAGTTTATATTGTCGTTTTTTCTGGGATCAATAGGCCAATTTCGAACATTTAAAGAGAAAACAATTCGCCCAGCTGGTCATAGGAGACGACAGCAGTATAGCAAGTTACTTTACTGTGTCTAAACGAATACAAATATAAGTTTTATTGCCAATAAAGTTCCCATATAAAAGCTGAGTAATTAATATAGACTAAGTACGAGATCATCAGTAGTTTGCAGTAGCATCTCAATTCCAAGACCTGGATTCTTTTCTCAGGCTCTGCAGTCAAAGTTCTCACAAACGCATAGGAAGGTATGTAACCGAGGATCCATCAGCTTGAGTTTTGAAGGGCGTCTGATATTCTTGTCACTCCGGATCACTTTTAGTTTTGCTGGTGCCTCAGTTGTCGAGGATATCCAAGACAGAATCTCCAGTTTGGAGTTTAGAATCATCTGTGTTGTTCGTCATCATTTTGTCTTCTCTTTCCAGATGTTTAGGCCTTGGTTGTTTTGTCGAGACAATAAATCAGGCATCTGAGCTCATTCGTCTCTTTAGCGTTTCTAGCAGTGTTATCTGCTAATCAAATGTTGACAATTACTCTTCATCCAATGCTGACAGTCCCGTCAAGATCTGCTAAGGTACCGGCTATTTTCCTTCTGAGGAAGATGTTGACGAGTGTCGGCGTTAGAAGACATACCTGAGTTTCTTCTGAATCCCATCTGTATATCTGAATATCTTGTTTGTTTATGTGTTTGTATACAAATAACGTATGTTTAAACCAAGACATCACCGCCTCACTACTGCTTTAGTTATGAACCGCTTGCCTGCGATGTCACAGAAGAAGACTGAATTGTTTTATCGTAAAATAAAGTAAAAAAAAAGATTTGCCTTTGGAAACACACAAAATCACGAAAATCGCTCGGTTTAATTTTCATATGTAACACCGTAGTTTGCAAGGCTGCATAATCCCCCCCTCCTCCCCAACGCCGGCTGAAGCGGAAATAAAAAATATAACCTGCACTATGATGATGTACGGGGAGACTTTTACGGCCGCCACACGGCACAACACCAGCTACAGTAGAGTAAAATAAAAGTCTAAAAGGATTGCCTTTCGAAACAAAGAACACACAACATCACGGAAATAGGAGACTCGGTTTGTTTGAGTCTCTTCATATAAGTCGCTCAATGACAGGGAGCAGTTTGACATTAATTTTACCTTTCGTCATACTTACCGTTAAGGCTTTATGTCACACCCTGTCGAAGGCTGTCTTGAAACAATGTATAGAAGATGCCAAGGAAGAGCCAGACTCACATATTATAGACAACCAATGACTCGAACAGGAAGAGCAATCAAGCCATAAGACAGTACACATACCATAATCCAAAGAAACGCAGCGTAACCAGTCCCCCAGGGCCCAGTTGTTCAAAACTAATGATGTCGTTAATTAACGTATCGTTAAAACTTTGATCATTGAATATGGCATATATGCTAATATTTTTGCTGAAAAAAATGTGAATAGCTTTTGCAAGCTACTCACATTTTTCCAGCAAAAATACCTGTGAAGTAGATATTGTACTAACTAGAACAGTTAACGTTTTGACCACTAACGAGCTCGTTAAGCTAACGATGCTTTGAACACTGAACTGGACCCAGATAAGAAAGTGCTGAATTTAACCACCATGGGATAGAATATAAGGATCTATCAAGGGTCTGTGGAGTAGATAGAAAAATCCGTCCCGAGGATGACTGTCTGGCATCACTCGGGATTCCAGACTGTAATCCGACGGACGGATGTTTTCTATCTACCCCTCAGACCCTTGATAGATTGTTTTTCTTGCACACCTTTCCTTTCTGAATGCAGATTTTTTAATAATGTGGTCACTTCGATTGCTGACGTCCGCCATATTGTGATGATAATTCTGTGGCGTTTAATGACGCCATAACGTCCAGTGACGCAAACACGACGTCCATTACAACCAGTGCATATCGAACACGTGAAAATTCTCGATTTTTATCTTACCCTGGATCGGATAACCTGGGTAGGATAAGAATTTCTATCCCAGGGTCGTGCGCCGGCGAGTCGGGCCTCAAACTCTACGACGGCTCCGGCCTAAAGACTTCTAAGTAAGTCGGTTGGTGCCTTATGCTCTTGCTCTGGTCGGGCCCACTGGAGTCACACTGTTGGTTTTCTTTTGATTCAGCATTTCAGTTATTTCTTGCTGTCATGTCCTCATCGTTGTTTCATCTCTGTTTTCGTTTGATTTTTATGTTCTCGGGGATGTTGCACTGATGAGTAAGAAACCCATCATGCAGACTGAACAAATGTCTTGTGTATACCACGGCAGAACTAAGGGGCGAGGGTTGTGACCACCTAAAATCAATTTAAGCCCCCGCAGTAAGGAATTTACTGACCGTCCCAAGGCGGTGCTTTTGTTGTGGGTACTATTTCTGTCATTGTATGTCTTTTCATGAATGTCCTGGTGGAATTTCTATTTTGGATAGCAGTTTGGCCATGTTTTGGGAAAGAAACTGTCTTTTTAGCTTTCTGCTTGTAGTGTTTTGACTGTGGTCAGTTGATTTAAGTGCGTCCTTCCTTCCCTTTGGTGTCTTGGACGGAAGGTGTTTTGATCATTGCCTTCCTTTCTATTTAATCCAGGATTTCCTTATCTGGTGTGCAAGATATTCTTATCCTACCTAGGTTATCCTAGCCAGGGTAAGATAAATATCGAGAATTCTCATGTGTTTGATATGCACTATTTGTAATGGACGTCACGTACGCCATCGTTAAGGTGATGATGTCGTGATGTCAGACAATGATCCTCAGGACGGACTTTTCTATTTACACCTCACACCCATGACAGATCCTTATAGTATAACCAGGTTATCACAGTACTAGGCAGGATCCATCAAACACAACAAGAAAACGAACAGGAAAACTCATGAGAAAGGTTCCGCAGCGAGCAGCCACGAGGCCGTGATATCTATGAAGAAATGATAGTAATCTTGCTAATGCTAAAGGTGGTTATCGCCCCTAAAGTCTGAGGTGATTATCGCCCCTAAAGTCTGAGATTGAATATTTGCACAGTAGTATGTCTTGCTGCTCGGAAACGAAACCTACATGTTCTTCAGCGATTATCCCTTCGGTTTAAGACTGTTGAGGAATGTCTTCAACATTACCCTGCTTGGATGGCTAATGAGAATGATGGTTTGATAGTTCTGGCACTGCCGTAAATTTTCTTTCTTTTAGAATGTATTTCCCAATGACTGAGTCCGTGTGGTTGGCCATTCGCCTGTTTTCCATATCTTATTAATGATTGACATCATTGCATCACTATTTCTCTGTCAGTTTGAACTAGTTCTATCAGTATTTTATCAACAACTACCGACTTTCCCTTCTTTCGTGTCTTGACTGCTGCCGCAACTTCATTGTGAAGGATTGAGCACTCCAGTACTGTCGGTTCTCCATCAGCCTTGTGATATACTTTGAACAGTACTTAGTCCACATATTGTTTCTTCAGTGAGGCATTTTCCTGCTTTGTCTTGGAATTTGGTAGACTTTCCTTGTTTTCCTTTGTTAGGCCTTTTACCAGTTGTTAAGCGTTCTTGGTGTTTTTCCTACTTAGGCATGTCTCAATATTTTGACACTGACTTTGTATCTACTGCCTTTATTTCTACTTGATCTAATCAGATAGGATATTTCTATCCATCCACTTTTTGAAGCCGTGATTCAGTGAGTTTACCGCTGTAGCCTCTCCTCCATAGCTGAATCTTCAGTTCTTGTCTGTGTTTTGACTAAGTTTTCTGCAGTGCGAATATCGTTAACCCATTTTAGTCTGGATGCCCCGAAAAGGGTAATTTGAAACAAGTGCAGACCAGAATGCAACATCTGATCTGAGCCGCCACTGTTTTCAAATAGTTTAGCCAATTTGCTCTAGGAATATCTAAAACACATAGCTTTAAATTGGATTCTTTTCAGTGTGTGGGGAGTTTATTCCGTCTAAAATGGGTTAAATGTGTACAGGGAATACCTGCACCATTAAACCATTTATGCCGAATAGACTCTCCTATCTTCACTCTTCGGACCAGTCCATTTCTTATATAAGGAATGTCTGGTTTTATTATTACATGCATCATGTTTTATAGAAATAACTATTTAATGCAAATAGTGTAGATCCTGATCAGACGCCGCGTTCTTCGGCGTCTGATCTGGGTCTACACTGTTTGCCAATGTACATTTTATGGGACACTAGGCATAAATGGGTTAATAAATGAAAAGTCCAAGTGCAATGTGCTTTTTTCTGTCAAACAGTGTATTGCAATACGATGTAAACTATAGTCGACCTTCAATGGCGCAAACATCGTTTGGACATTTTGGACCATGGAAATTTGTTCTAGACATGGGTAGTTCGAGCCATTGAGGATTCATCGTAGCGCCAGACCAGGAGTCGAACATGGTTGATTTAGGGATGTCTTTTCGATCTGCTATAAGATTTTGGTATTAGAGTCGCCTCGATGAGGTCAGCCACGGTAAACGAGGCATCGGTGTTCAAGTCGCTGAAATTTTCCTGTAATAGCATCGAATGGTTTCGGAAGTATGTGATCTACATCACTTCGATCTGTCACTAGTGTCAAAATCTGATCAAGTTTGTAGTTTCTTGTTTCGGGATGGTCGTTGTACACATGAATAAATGTAATTGTAATTTCACACGACCTGAAGTGTACGATTGCCTTTAGCAGTTCATATGAGTTGGAAAAAAGACACACTTGTGATAAGTTAATAAGGTGTTAATCTTGACTACAGAAAGAGTATATAAACACTACGTATTAAAGGCGGTAATCCATTCAAAAAGACAGTTTTGCTTTTCTTTGAAAAGCTAAAAGGTATTTTATAAGTTCAATGAAATATCCATTTTCAGCACATTTTTATCAATCAGCCATTTACTTTGATGTTTATATTTATGTTATTAATTAGATTTGATTCTTTGATCTGAAGAAGTAACTCTTTGATGTTAAAAGATAAAAAGTTGCCAATGCATATTCAGCCTTGTGTATCTTTAGATTATGAAGGACATATATTTTCAAATCCGCATTATCCTATTTGTTATCTCCATTATGTTAACCCTTGTCATGCTGAATAAATTAAGATGCCACGCCCACTTCTAATTTCTAGCCAATCAGATTACTTGATCCGAGTGTTTGATAAAAATTCACATATTTGATGACAAACAATGCAGATCCAGATCAGTTGGCTTCTTCAGAAGCCAACTGATCTGGATCTACACTGTTTGCTAAGACAGGGCATGTCGTGTTCAGCAAGAGAAGGGTTAACAAGTCCATATAATCTGTCTCTACTATATTAGACAGGTTTTTGGAATTTTACAGTTTTTCAACCAGAGTTCAATTTTGATTCTTACGTCTAGCAACCTTTGTTGCATAAATATGTTTTATGCTTACTAAACAAAAAACTTATTCATTGTCCAGTTTGCAGTACAACTTCAATGACTCGAACACTGATGGCCCGTTTACCGAATTCGTCTTTGAGTCCCCAGGAAGTTCTTCTGATACCTCAAGAAAACAAATATTTAGGGATTCACTCAACTTCAATGGCTCAAACATCTTTTGGACCATGGAAATTTGATCGAGATATGAGTAGTTCGTGATACTGAGGGTTAATCATGACGAAAGGTCAGGAAGCAAATGGCGATAATTTAGAGGTATCTCTTCGATCTACTACAGAAAAATTGTATTGTGGCTTTAAGCTTTGTTTTCTTTGGTAGAGTCGAACTCCAATAGCTCGAATATCTTTGGGACCATAGAAATATGTTCTAGACATGGGTAGTTCGAGCCACCAAGGGTTAATCATAGCACCAGGCCGGGTAATTTAGGGATGTCTTTTCGATCTTCTATAAAATAATGGTATATTGGGTGTACTTATTAGAAACGATTCTAATAAGTACATACAACATACATTTTCATGCTAAAATGAAAAAGAAATTCATAAAAATATCCCTAAACATTTGTTTTCTTGACTTAACGGAAGAATATCCTGGGGACTAAAAAAAAAACAACAACAAAAAAACAATTGTTATTGAAGGTTTACTGTACTTTGTTTTCGTTTGTATAACAACATCGCATGGAATATTTAAAGACCTTTGTAAAACGATTAATACTAAGAGTTTATGGCATTATAATAGTTATCAATATTCAACAGAACATTAACTTACAAAATTGGTGTCTGTACTTCATAAGAAAATAATCTTTTGATCCCAATTACATCTCCTTTTTTCTTTGAACTTACTTAACCCATTGTAGTCTGGGGACCACTAAAAGGGTATTTGGCAAACAATGCAGACCTAGATCAGACGCCGCAGAACGCGGCGTCTGATCAGGGTCTCCACTGTTTGCAAATGGTTCAATCATTTTTTTTCACAGAATATCTAAATCACATAGCCTGACATACCTAAAACCGAAATTAGAATCTTCCAATATAAAGTGTGGGAGAGTTCATTAAGTTTACAATAGGTTAATGAAATGGACACACATGGCAGATTTTCTGCCAATTTTTACAAGGTGGACAACTTTTGTGACTTCCTGTTTGCAGTCCTGCACCCCAAATACAGTTTGAAAAGTGATCTACTCACAAAGGGAAGACTTTGCCCTCAGGGGAGCATATTTGCTTTTTTCTTTTAGAAAATACCCCTTTTCAGAAGGGAGGTGAAACAGTTTGAACAGTTATCTCCCCTGAAAGTGTATCACTTCCTTTTACAATCTTTGTTACAATGTTTGCATCTGGAGTCCAGACGTGTTATTTTGTGGTTAAATAACAATATATATTTATTTATCTGTAAACTATGTCTTTTTGATATTTATTTATCCAAAATATATCTTCTGGAATTCATGTTGAATTAACCCTAATTCACTAATTAAATTTGATGCTAATCTTTAGCTAGACAATTAATTCTGTAGAGATTCCTGCTGATTCCCGCTACTTTTCTTATCTGGAGTTCTGTAATTTTCTTAATCCTTGTCATGCTGAATAAATTAATATGCCACGCCCACTTTTAATTGTCAGCCAATCAGCTTCTTTATCCAGGCTGTTGATATAAATTCACATACTAGATGACAAACAGTGCATATCCAGATCAGTTGAAGTCAACTGAACTGGATCTACTGTGTTTGCCAAGGCAGAGCATATCCGGGTTCAACAAGGTTAAGAGCTTCCCTTTCATCAGGGAAATTATAGAATTTTACTATCCCAGTACAAAGAGTTTTGAACAAAACGTAAAAAAATGGTTTAATGTTTGTCATTATCTCTCTTTTGTACTGTGTGTTTCAAAAGAGCTGAAGGATATTGTACCGCACACACTTTTACGAATATTTGAATATAATGTTAATAAAAATCTGAAGAGTTGCTCTTGGAAACAACGAAGAGATGGAATATTTTTGAATGCAGTCACAAAAAAAAAAAAAAAAAAAAAAAAAAAAAAAAAAAATATAATTCTTTGCGTGGTAACGTTACTAAATGTCTCTGATCCCATAGTCTCATAGGCGGGCAAAAAAAAGTAAGAGAAAAGTCCAGGGAGTGCCACAATCACAAACCGCAGCCCTACCCAGACCCCAAGAGAAGGAGGAAACCGACAAATCAAAACAAGCACAAACCGAACAAACGTACGAAAAGCACTAAGATTAGTTCTCTCTTCCCCAAGCGAGGTAATCGCAATACTAAAAGGACTGAAAAACACAAGAACAAAATGACACACGGAAAGACATACAACAAATCGCCTTGTAGAATAAACCACAAAGCAACAAAGAGTAAGACTAACACCGGGACCAACGCCGGGATTTTAATGGCGTCTAATCCTCATCCTAAGTTCAAATGTTTTGAAAATATTAAATACAGTCGATTCTCGTTATCTCAGAGTCCAAGGGACTCTCTTAAATACTTCGAGATATCCGTACCTCGGCATCAGATTTGCAGAATTTAGAAACAAAAATCAAACAACCACATTTCATAAATATGTAATTTGGCTCCTGAAGTTAGAGATATATTAAAAATATTGTGGAAAAGAGGAGAAATGAAATTAAGTCAACGAGAGTCGACTGTTTTTTGTTAGCTGTTGTTAGATTTCCATGTTAAAACAGGGACCAGATTTTCACTTCGAGATAAGCGGTTATTCGAGATGAGCGAAATCGATATTACGAGAGTCGACTGTATTTTGTTACCTGTTGTTAGATTTTCATGTTAAAACAGGGGCCATGCTTTCACCTCGAGGTAGGTGATTATTCGAGTAAGCGAAGTCGAGATGAAGAGAGTCGACTGTCGGTATTAGACACACATATAGACTCCCTAACTAAGTCCGTGATTCATTAGAGAAAAAGCAACAACGTGTAATCAAATTTAATCATTGTGATGGAACAAGGGTGAGGGCTTATGGCTTACACCTTAGACACTGACAGCAAGAAATAAAGAAAACGACTAGTTGAACCACAGTGAGCTTGGACAAAGACACTACACAAGGCGTCAACCCTGTATCGAAAATTTACGACCGCGCCATAGTCTGATACCCTACCGACGTGCAATTAAATCGGAAAGCATATCTATCAACAAAGTAAATAAGAAAACTCAGGAACTGATGCAATCAGATCCACATCAAGCCCCCAACACCAAAGCGAAAGACAGACAAATACAATGAAGCAACCACAAAATGAACAGATGGCAAGCAGAGTTGGCAACTCTTTCCAAAAGTGGTCGTACGTTAGTTAAGAGCATGGTCATACTCTCAGGGGAGGTTCCTCTGTCACATTGTTTTTTTGCTGTCTGAAAATGGGTCTACTCTTAAAGGAGACAATGTGCTCACATTGGTAGCAAGTGGTACTTCCTTTTAGGAGCACATTGTTTCCTTTAAACAGACCGCTTTTCAGAAGGCTTGTTGTACAACGAAGCAAACAGGAAGTTTCAAAAGTTGTCTTCCTTGTAAAATGACGGAAATCTATCGGGTGTATCCGGTCCTCTTGAGGCAAATACAACTAGCAAAAATGGAGTCAAACTTGTGCCTGAGGTGTTGCTGACTCCTTACCCAGCGGGGAAATGACGTTTATATAACGTCGCATTTAGGTCGATGCAACGTCATGACGTTGCATCGACGTTAATGCGATGTTGTATAAACGTCATGTTCCCGCTGGGTATTGTCATCGTGTTATTTCAATTAGGCACAGGACAAATGAAAACACCAAAAGTGCATACATCTTAAAAGAAAATATTTTGTTATCATTTCAGGTTGCCGGGAAACAGCATTTATTTACGCCATAACAAGTGCGGCCGTGGCGCATTCTGTGGCGCGAGCATGCGCAGATGGAAGTATATATACGTGTACGTGCAATTATAACCTCAGACAACCTGAGGGTAATGACTGGGAGTGGGGCGGGTGTAGTGACAATGCAAACTTTGGAAAAAAGTTTTCTCGGAAGTTCGTTGACGTCATAGAGAAAGGACGAGACTTCCGGTACATGATGAATTTGCATAATAATGAAGCGGGTAGACGGGTAAGTTTTTTTTCGTCGATCCAATTGGTTTTAATCTTCAAGGGAAGGGCTGATTGCATCCTATCTAACCAGTATCATATAGATGTGCGAGCAATATGATTTCTTGACATTTGTGTAAATTGTATATTAGTGTAATTAAAGGGAAAAACGAAAAACAAAGTCGGTAAAGAATGCATCTGAGGTGAAAGATCTTGACAAGAACGCATTTTGGTGTAACATGTGACAAAATTGGATAGAAACTAAGGACAAAACAATTACCAAGGCCGCCGCCAGTTGAATATTTAACGAGCTTCTAACTTTTCTAAATATTTAATATAATCGTCTTTCTGATAGAAAAAAAGTGCAGCTTTTCAGCAAAATCGATTAATACCAATAAAGAAGCTATATACACAAAAAAGGTTGATTACTGTAACAGCTATTATTCATTTAAGTTTTGCCTTTTTAATTAAGACTCATTAAATGTTCAAAATGGTGACAACCATAAGACCAATTTTAATATCTTCCAGTCCTCATAACTTTTCTTAATTTTTTGTCCGATTTTGGCAAAATTTGTATTGAATTGCATAAATTGTCAAGCTCTTAATTACAGATTCAATTATTTGCCGACTTTGCTTTTCCCTTTGAATGACGATGTTTAGTCGGAATTTAATAACACTAACATACTTTTTACACCAACAAACAATTTTATCATTTTTAATAATAAAACAAAAAGAAAGTTGCTAAAATAAAAGAGGTGTAGCACATTACGTTTATAACAAGTCTGTGTAATGTGTGCCCCACATGCCCATAATATATAACAATACCCAGGGATATGCGTTTGCGTGTGTGTGTTTAACATCTCTGTAAAAGACATTTTAGTCATGTCATGATGGTGTTAGATCCCATGGAAACATAAGGAGTTTTTTTTATAGTATGGTGGGTTGAGTCATCGATAAAATAAAATAAAAACAATATTAAAAAACCTTGAATCAAATTTAAAAATAGACAATCCTGTAAATGTTTATAGTGTGATGACGGAATAACCACTAATTTGATCTACGATAGCTAATGTAACAAATATTTCGAGAGAGACTACAAATTAAATTGCATTTTTATCTAAATCATTGTTGTTATCTCATTTTATGTCCTAACACTTCAGTTCTAGTTAGTCCAATGTAGTCTCGGGTACGTTTTCTTTCATAAAATCGGCTAGGGTTTTCATTATTTAGTGTTCTCAGATTTGTGCGAAATACCTGACATTTTTATGAGTAAAATTCTAAATCATTGTGCCAGTCTAATAACATGTTTTTCGGGTTCTCTACCTGTTTCTGGTATACAAAATGTATAGTAAATTTGTCATTAAACCAGTCATTTGTTCGTCAATAAAGACATTAAGGAGGGAGAATAGTATTATTAGTACCAACTGACACGTGCACTTTGACCCTTTTATACTCAAACCAGCTTTAACCTTTAACACTCTATTGGCTAATTCAGCAGAAGACATATTGACGATATTTTTCTTATTTTTCCCAGAACATAGGATTTGACATTTCACACAAACTGTCTCCCCTGGAGGCAATTGGCATGAAACGTCAAAGTCTGTTTTCTGGGAAAAATTAGAAAAAAAAATCATTGTGTCGTCTGCTGAAAATCTTACCAAGAGTGCTAATCGTTAAATACCCCGTTTACGACGCATATATTTGTCAGTAAGGAATTAAACCTTGCCTTGACTGTTTATGGTGTTAATACATCGAAGTATCGTATTAGTAGTTTTATTACCAATTTCAGTGCGATTTGCGTCTGAACACGGCGGTCACTCCATAAAATTGCAGATGAAAATACCTTTCATTAAATTAGTAACTCCTATTAATACGAATTCCGAGCAAATCTTCGCATTTCAACGGTGCAGTTTGTTGTGGCCATAAATTGAATGATTGACATATCACCATGGCAACTTAGAGGGGCAACTGTGAAATTCACATTTAAACTTTAAGCAACCTCGGTAATAGTTTCAGCGGGCGACATTTTGATATATTTCTTCTTATTTTTACCAGAAAACAGGCTTTGTTATTTCATGCAAATTGTCTCCTAAGGAGACAATTTGCATGACATATCAAAGCCTGTTTTTCTAGGAACAATAAGAAAACATTTCGTCGGATTGTCGTCTACTGAATTAGCCCAGAGAGTGTTTAAGTTCAGTACAGTACTCTTCACGATGAAGATATGAACGGCATCAAAGAATGCGTTAAGGTGCAAACAGGTTGTTCTGAACTGGGGAGGGTCGTAAAAGCAAAGAATCTGATAGTAAACTGTGTTCTTCAAAGATACGACATTGTAAGAAACGTATAACACTGCTGTATAATACCATGGTGTCTGTATTTTTTCCGCAAAGGCCAGACGCAATGAACGTAAATGCTGAAATAGTACCTTAGCTCTTTACATGCCGAATAAGATTTTCAGCCGACGATATACGGAAATATTTTTCTTATTTTATCTAAAAACAGGATTTTGAGATTTCATGCAAATTGTCTCCATTGGAGACAATTTGCATGAAATCTCAAATCCTGTTTCCTTGGAAAAATAAGAAAAAATACCAGCAATTCGTCGTATGCTAAATTTGCCTTGAGAATGGTAACTATTAATACTTAAGTACGTTAAACATGTCTGTTACAAAACAACGTTCATCAAGTGATATTTAGAAACAAAACAATAAATTTAGGTCAAAATATGTAAAGAAGCTTAAAACGCAGCTGCATATCAAAAAGGTACTTCAATAAAATACGTTCTAGAAAGTGTACTTCAATAATCTACATTCTAGAAATGTTGCAATCCTGTGTGGTCAGTAATATAAGACCATTACATGTTTTCTTTATTATTAAAGGAATGTTTATGCATAATTATGTACTTACGTTTGAATGAGGGAATTGTACTAAGGAACAGACTGATACGAAAAGTAAGCTGACAGCTGTGGAACACCGTAACTTTATATTTGTACCATATTTACACAAAGAAAAAGTGAAGATGCCCTGAAAATGCCACAGTCACGAAGTACAACTCTCCTAAGGTACAAAGAGAAGATGAAGAACAAATAATGACAAAATAAACGCCATATATGAAAGTCAAAAAGGATTGCCTTTGGAAAGAAAGAACACACAAAATCACGAAAATCGGAGACTCAGTTTGATTGAGTCTCTTCATATGCAACAATATAGTTTGTGAGGCTGCATAGGCCCCACCCGCCCCGCCACAGCGCTGGCTTACACGGTATTGGATTTTCCAAATAACCAGGATAGGCTCAATGATCCCAAAGGAAATAAAATATAACCTGTACTATGATGATGTACGGGAAGACATTTTACGGCCGCCACACGGCACAACACCAGCTACAGCAGAGTAAAATAAATGTCAAAAAAGGATTGCCTTTGGAAACAAAGAACAGATGCACAAACAAAGAAGAACTGCAACAGAGGAACCACCTTGGAATGGTCAATAGAAAAAAATACTTGCGGCTTAAACCATTTTCTTTCTTTTATCTTCTAATGCAGCTCCGAACATTAATACAATACAAACAGAAAAAAAGCAGAGTGGGCAGTCATTCAAGAAGATGACCACAATGCTATCATAACAAGGCAAGGCATAGCAAGGCAACAGAAAGCAAAGTGGAAAGCCATTGAAGAAGATTCTTATTATGCTAACATCACAATAAGGAAATACATCACGAAAACATGCCTATATAATATTGACCCCTTAAACCCCACTTTTGTATAGTAAAATTTTGGTTTACAGGGGTATACATTATTTTTCTTATGTCGGCTCAAAAACATAGATTGTGGGTACTCGTTAGAACCGCCTCGCCGAGGCGGTTCTATCGAGTACCCACAATTTATGCTTAGAGCAGAAATATAAAAAATATCAAAATTTTTTATCCGAAAATTTTCAGCTTTTGGAGGTGAAATTTTCTATATATTTGAATAGGCGTGTTTCAGTAATGGAAAGCAAAGTTGGTAGCTGTATAGCGGGTGACACAATGCTTAAATTACAATAAAGATGCGCAGCATCAAAAGTCCATTTTACTTCCGGTTGACGTGTATAAAATTGCTGATGACTAGCAAACAGTGTAGATCCTTATCGGAATACGGCGTCTGATTTGTTTCTACACTGTTTACTCATACCTGTCTGTCTGAATGCGTCGGGTAAATTACGGCAGTTTTATGGTTATTGTGTCTGCATTTAAAACTGCACCTTTTGGTTCTGCGTGTGTATGTGAAATACATTTTTAGCATTTAATATTTTGGCTTACCTTAAGGATCAAGTGAAAATGTGCCTTCGATTATGCACAAAATGCACAGATTTAGATTCATCCCGCGCATGCGCAAAGTCTCATTCGTGCAATTTGCTCACCATTGATACATTGTACAGTGTCAAATGATTCTGTTTGCGGACAGCGAAGGCCCTGATCAGCCTGCGCAGATGCGCAGGCTGATCTGGGCATTCGCTGTCCGCATATGCGCAAAAACACGTTTTCGCATGGAGCGGCTCATTATATAATAGGTACTCTGCAAGTAGCTAAATAATTGTAAGTTGCTATTATTTTATTCCAAGAAGAATCTTTCATAAAAGATCTGTCAGAATGTTTCTTATTTGAAATCTAATTCGAATATGCAGGAAGGAGGACTGAAACACCTGTGGATGAATGCTTTAGTTAATAGCCAGTCAACATTAACAACGCATCAATTAAAATGCAGTTAACACTAATGATAGTGTGGTAGTAAGTCTGGGTAACAGTGTTGCCACTTTTTTTTGGGAAAGGGTTGCCAACTCTGCTTGCCATCTGTTCTTTTTGTGGCTAGCTCTCCCTTTGATGTTAAGCATTTGATGTTAAACTGACCATATCAGTTCCTTAGTTCACTTATTTTTCACTTTTTAATTTTGTACTCATGAATATCTAATTGAATAAGCTTAACATTAGAAGTACCCAATTTGCACTCTACTTCAATCTGTAGCGGACCGTTATTGGCCCGACAGGATTCCTGTCGGGCCGATAACGGTCCACTATGGATTTCAGTAGAATGCTACCTTGGGTAATGCTATGTTTTGTTTCAATGCTATGTTTTGTTACAGCATGTCAAGAAGGAAATGACACGTGAATGTAAGTGTCATGGCATGTCTGGTAGCTGTACCATTAAAACGTGTTGGATGAGGCTACCATTGTTCCGACAAGTGGGTGATATTTTAAAAGACAGATTTGATGGTGCATCAAGAGTACTTCCAGGTAAAAAATAACACCAAACTCTTTTCCTGCTTTTGAGTAAAATTTGGGTAAAAGGCGTTTACATTGTACTTGCATTTTTATATCTTTTTTAAATATACTTTATTTATATATCTGTATTAATTTCTTTATTACAGTATAGTTTTTAAAGGAAGAAAACTACCCTGGTTATGCATGATTCTGTGTTGCATTATATGCATATGCGTTCTTTCTCAGTGACGATCAAACATGAGTGCGTTTTGGAGCGATTATGTTTGCGATCATCTGACAGCATTACGATGGTGTTTACATCGCTATGCAAAATATACACTCTAAGCCAATCAAATAATATTGATATATTTCTTATTTTTCAACAAAACACATACTTCTGCAGCTGGTGTAAAGAGCCGTATACCCCTGTTGTCCACAATATATACAGTTATAGAGGAACATAATAAAGAATTGTTAGTGTAATGACAAATCTGGTTAAGAAGATGGAAACTGAGTTTTGCGGTGTTCTGTTGTATTAACCATGAGTTAGAAATTCGGAGTTACTGCATTAGTCTTGAGTTAGAATAAGACCTTTATAATTGTATAACGACGTTAAATGGTCGCGAGTTTCACTTGAATTTAAACCATACCTTATTGAAGGTAACATGTTATATACGATACATGCATGGTTTAAATAAGATTTGGACGCATAACGAATTAAAAGCATGCAGATTTAGGGGAAAAAGGGTAAAAAAACAAACAAACAAAACTTCTGTTAATGTTTGATTCTTAGAATGCAAAAAATTCGTACACTCTCAGAGAATTGGACAGAGACACATGCGCATCGCAATTACCAATACAGCTATTCATCACGAAAACACGCTTATATAATTTTGACCCCCTTAAATCCCACTTTTATATAGTAAAACTGGGGTTTACAGGGATATTCATTATTTTTCTTATTTCTGCTCAAAAACATAAATTGTGGGTACTTGTTAGAACCGCCTCGCCGAGGCGGTTCTAACGTGTGCCCACAATCTATGTTTTGAGCAGAAATGTGAAAATATCAGAATTTTTTTTATCCAAAAATTTTGATTTTTTTTGGTGGTAAAATTTACAGTATATTTGAATAGGCAGGTTTTCGTTATGTGTCGATCCTGAGCGAGTTGGTTTTATGCTATACATGAATCACTTTCAGTAACTGCGCTCTAAAACAGTGGTTAATTTATACGTACAGTCCTCTCGTTGTCTCGAGGTCAAAGGAAATCGCTGAAATACTTCGAAATTTCCGTACCTCGACATATCAGATTTGCAGAATTGGGTAAAAAATGAATCGAACAGCCACATTTTACAAATTATTATGTAATTTGACTCCTGAAGTTAGAGATATATTGAAAATATTGTGGAAAAGAGGATGGATTAGGAACAATTTCTCCTCTTTTCCACAATATTTTATTACCTGTTGTTAGAATTCCATGTTCAAACAGGGACCACTTCGAGACAAGCGGTTACTCGAAATAACGAGAGTCGACTGCATTTATACACGGGTTTCTAATAAATGCCAACAACATACGCTTTTTATCTTGTGCAGAAGTCAGAAAAATATCTACGGTTTTGGTTAAAACATCGTCTTATCTAGATCTACGATTGAGAAGTGTTAACTTTACGTAGGTGTTCTAATGTAATGTTCAATGTTTGCGTAAGGTATAAGAGGCATACTTTCTCCATTTACGCATTATGAAAAACCATCTGTATGCGAAAAGGGATCTACTGTTCTTTCGACATCTCTCAGAAAGACGTTTTTTGCTTGTCATTTTATTTTAAATGAAACTGTTTGGTTCTGATTGACCAAATCTTATCAGAAACCATTTGTCTTTTCTGTTTCTGTGTTTTGTTCTAAAAATGTACCCTAAAATTAGATTTACGGCCAAAAATTGGTCTGACCTGTGCTATTTCTATAGTAAAGTGCTTTTTGTTTGGAATTTTTGTCTCAGAAAATATATTTTACTTTTCTTTGCTGAATTTGAATTATTGATGCTTAACAACAATATTTTGAAAATTTCAGAAAAATTGAGCAAGCGGAACTTGTTGAAAATCTCCTTCCAACATATCTACCCCACAGATTTCTGTATTATTTGCATTCATTTTTACTATGGGAAATATTTGATTTTTTAAAAACCAAAGACTAGAATAATTTTTTTTTTGTTCATAGGTAGTTACGACAAATGGTTTTGCATTAAAACATGACAAAAGTTTGCAAATTTACTTCCTTTGTATAAAGCACCAAGCAAAAACGACATTCTGAAAGATATCGAAAATAAAGTAAGTGCATCCGTACACAGCGAAGCTCCATGCCAGTCTGCATATTAGCCCTGTCTGAAATGTGCTGTCGTCTTTTTTATTCGTTTCGTCTTCATTTGCAATATACGCAAAATCTGTCTATTGAAGTATAATCAATCCGTGAAGCGCCAGTAACGACTAAGGCAAACGGCAGTGTGATTGTTTTATTTGTATTTTTCCAAATAAATAAGACGACATTTCATGTTAATCAACTACCTAGAAAACGGTTCACATGCACTGCCAAGGCCTTTTTCTCTGAAAAGAAAACATATACAGTCGACTCTCGTTATCTCGAACTCGCTTGTCTCGAATAACCGCATATCACGAAGTGAAAATCTGGTCCCTGTTTTAACACAGAGATCTACCAACAGGCAAAAAATACTGTGGAAAAGAGGAGAAATTGCTCCTTTGGAGCAATTTCTCCTCTTTTCCACAATATTTTCAATATATCACTAACTTAGGAGTCAGCATTCATTCTGTTAAAGGTGGTTGTTCGATTAATTGTTTTCCTATGTCCCGCAAATCTGATATGTCGAAGTACGGATATCTCGAAGTGTTTCATAGAGTCCCTTGAATTTCGAGATAACGAGAGTCGACTGAAATATCTTCAGCTACAATTTTGCTTCAAAGTCTGACTCCTCAAGTGTTAAGAAATGAGAAGTGATACCTTTAGTATATGCGTCTGTTTGCTTTTTATATATGTTTTGTTTTTCATTTCTTTATACTATACAGAAGAGAAAATTTCCTTGTAAAGAATAACATTTAAAAACGCAAGCTAATATTTTTTATTTAGAACCAGCTAAATCGTTCAATACGACTATGTTTTATTCAGTTTACAGTATTCCGTCGAATCTGAAAGATCTTACTTTTCCTGCATTATTCTTTCATTTAGAATACAATTCTTCTGTTCTTCTGGATAAATCGTCAGACCTTAAACGTGAGATTTGTGTTTTGGTTACTTTGTAGTGTTATATTTTTTCTGCGTCAAACAAAAAATTTGAGCCGGCGCATGACAAAACCAATAAAATGGCATGTGCGCACAGCGAAAACTCAGATCAGTCTTGGCATCTGTCCAATTTGATCAGAGCCTTCGCTGTCCGCATGAAGAAAGGTTGAGTCCTTAGCTACCCACTTAGCGCACAGCAAAGACTCTGATCAGACGGCGTATGCCCAGGCTGATCTGAGTCTTCGCTGGACGCACATGACATTTTGTTGGTTTTGTCATGCGCTGGCTCAAATAGTACCTTTTCTCATATACATGTACAAGCAGCTTAAGGCGGATGAATACACTTTTAGGGGAAGCAACTCTAACTAAATTGTTTTGCCTCACTTCTGTAAAACGTCTACGCTAAAACCAAAGAATTTGTTCCAAAGGGAGAATTTGTCCCTTTTAGAGTGGCCCCATTTTCAGAAGGAGCTTGGTGTGCAAAAAAACAAGCAGGAAGTCACAAAAATCTTCCCCTTGTAAAAATGGAGAATAATCTTGCAAGAGTATCGAGTCCCAGTGCTTAGTTTGACCAGGCTGGCAGAATGAGAGGGCTGGCATTTGTTTGCACATTTCTGATACCGTATATACCATAAATATTCGGACACATTCAACTTACCATATTCATCCTAAATTTTGAACAAGTCTATTTCCTTTCTATTCTGGGCGCAGTTGTCCAAAGTATCGTTAGCTTAACGAGCTCCTTAATGACAAATTCATTAATTGTTGTAGCTATGGTGTTTTTTCAAATACATTAATATTTTGCTGCAAAAATATGAGTAGGTTTTTTCACTACAATAGCTACTCACATTTTCAGCAAACGTATCAATGTATTTGCATATTTTAAGACAGAAAATTTACGTTAGATAACAATTTCGTTAAATTTTGAACAACTGGACCCTGCTGTCTACAAATTGCTGGATAAATGACATACAGTATAGCTGTCTAACCTGGGTGTAAACTGTTTTCACAGGCTTGTCAGTCCGAATATTTAAGGTTAATAGTATATAGGATAAGGTACATTTTGTTTGTCTAAATTTTAATTGTTTGTTTTGGCTTATTTCTAACGTTTTGTTCGCTGTTTGGTTTTTTGGGTGTTTTTTTCACGCCCTCTCGACACCATAGCTGACGAGGGATGACGTATTTTATGCCGTTTAGTGTGGATAAGTTAAAAAAAATGAATTTGAAATATAGACAACAAACATTGAGAGAAATGTGAAAGTTTGATAGACTTTCAAAGCCTTGCAATGTATTTTCCAAATTCAAACAAGAAGAGGAGGGATATTATTAGCAGTAAAATACTCCTGTTTATTAATATTCATGATCAAACACAAGTAGTTACCATATTAAACAACAGTTATTAGGGCACCTTAACTCTTTACCGTCCTTGTCTTAACATTTGAACAACATTATCATAAACTTGCTGTTAAGTCTTAACGTTGCTGAATGAGTTGCCTGTTTGTATCAATATTTAGGATAAAGAAAGTATTTGATTAATGCATATACATGTACAACTAACTCTCATTATCTCGAATACTGATAAATCAAACACCTACTAAAGTCAAACTAAATAAAGTGCAATAATGGTTTAGTTTGAACTCTCTTTATCTCTACATCACAAAAACATACCTATATAATTTTGACCCCCTTAAACCTCACTTTTATATAGTAAAACTGGTGTTTACAGGGGTATACATTATTTTTCTTATTTCTGCTCAAAACACAGATTGTCGGTACTCGTTAGAACCGCCTCGTTGAGGCGGTTCTAACGAGTACCCACAATCTATGTTTTGAGCACAAATATGAAAACTATCAATTTTTTTTTTCTTAAAATTTTCATTTTTGTGGTGATAAAATTTTCAGTATATTTGAATAGGCGTGTTTTCGTAATGAATTACTGCTATGCCAAACCAAATTTATTAGTCCCTTGGAGTTTGAGATAACGAGAGTCGACTGTACTTTATAGACGCGTGTACAAAATCATGATACAGTACCTACAGTTGACATTTTGGACATTTATCGTAGATAAGGTACATGCTAAATACGTTGTCAAACCTCATTACGAATACACGCCTATTCAAATATACGGAAAATTTTACCACCATAAAATAAAAATTTTCAGATAAAAAATTCTAATATTTTTCATATTTCTGCTCAAAACATAGATTGTGGGTACTCGTTAGAACCGCCTCGACGAGGCGGTTCCAACGAGTACCCACAATCTATGTTTTTGAGCAGAAATAAGAAAAATAATATATACCCCTGTAAACCCCAGTTTTACTATATAAAAATGGGGTTTAAGGGGGTCAAAATTATATAGGCATGTTTTCGATTCTGAGCACTGTAGACAGAGCAGACCCAGATAAGACGCTACAGAATGATCAGAGCCTACACTGTTCGCCACCCAATAAGCATTGTTTAGTTTTAAGAACAGCCTGTTTGTACCAATATTTAAGGTAAAGAAGGTATTTGATTAATGCATATAATAGACTTTTAGAATAAGCAAGGTAAGGAGTTAAGGTGTCCTAATACTTATATAAATCAGTAAACAGTATTCATATTCAGACATACATCTCTGAGAAAACTGTAGACCCAAAACAGGTTATGCACTGTTTGCGATTTAGTCAGCACTTCCTAGCCACATCACAATTATTAATTTTGCACATGGGCGGCTTCAAACTTTAGAACAGTGCCCGGATATTTAGGGTGTTAACGGTAAATTCAACAATGAATGGATAGATATTATTCAAGATGAGACTATTTTGAACATTTAAAGGTGGCTTTCAAAGAATTATGCGCAGAAGCGCACGCAGAAAACGCAAGAGGCGCCGCATGCCAGCTAGTATGATGGCTAAACTAAATATATCGTTTGTATCCTAGTTTCATATAAGCCTCAACGTTAGAAAACGTACCTTTGGACATGAGTGCCCAGCGAAGATTCAGATCGGCCTGCACATTCACGCAGTCTAATAAGGCCTCGAGGTTAGAAAACTTTTTTCATGCTCAACTCAGCTGAGTTTGAAATTTGTCCTGCTGATAAGTCTCAAATTACTAACAATTCCAAATTCTTTCTCGCTTAATATAGCTGAGCATGAAAAATCACTCAGCTAATAAATATGAAAATGCCAACTATTGTTGGCATTTTCATATTTATTAGCAGAGAAAATTTCATGCTAAGCTGAATTGAGCATGAAAAAAGTTTTATAACCTCGGGGCCAGAACCTTCATTAGGCGCACTTGGGATATCCATGAATGCAACGTTCCTTCATGCGGACAACGAAGACTCCGATTTAAGTCTTCATACGACACAGAAGGTACGTTTTCTCACATGGCCGCTCATTTATAGACTAACTGCATGTTTTGAGGAATACGTTACGTCATTTTCATTAATTTTGTTTTTGTATAAACGCTTGATTTCTTAAGGTCATCCGGAATTTTATATGATCTGGCGAAAGCATGAAACCATTGACTTTCATTTATTACTTTTTATGTAAAGGATGGTATGTTTATTATCCTAGTAAACACACAACATTGTAATACGTCGTTTCGACATCGCAGCGACGTCATGATATGACAGCGATATAGAAACAAAGTTATTTCACACACTGTCGAAATAACGTTGTTTTGACGTCGCTGCGACATCATGACGGCGCTGTGACGTCAAAACAATGTTATTTTGACGTTGTTTGTTTGCTAGTTATGTTATCCATCTTACCGGTCTGTTTGTGTTTGATAATCACATATAGCACAAAGGTTTTAGAAATTAGAGTATTGATGTGATCTGTCTCAACTGGAAAGATTGCCATAACAATCTGTTAGCATTATTAGTTGCCCAGTGGGCACACTACGTTGAAACAATGTCGTTTCAATATTGATTCAATGTCGAGGACGGTAAATCAACGTTGAAACAACCTTGTTTCAACAGTGTGCCTACTTGGTTGTTTGTGTTTGTTAATAAGATTTAGTATACATTCACATTGCAAACTTAAGGTAGTAGTGTGGTTTTTCTCACAGGGTTTTAGGAACATTTGAAAATAACAAGATCATATATCAGTATAAAGCTGTCATGGGTGATGCCTTTTAGAATCTATTAATCTCCACTTAATCTGGTGTTAGTGCCGTGTGGCGGCCGTAAAACGTCTCTCCTATATATCACTGTAGTATAGTTTTTATTTTATGCATTATGAAAACATGCCTATTCAAATATACTAAACATTTTACCACCAAAAAATGAAAATTTTCTGATAAAATATTCTGATATTCTTAATATTTCTGCTCAAAACATAGCTTGTGGGTACCCGTTAGAACCGCCTCGGCAAGGCGGTTCTAACGCGTACCAACAACCTATATTTTTAAAGCAGAACTAAGAAAAATATGTATACCCCTGTACAACCCCAATTTTACTATATAAAAGTGGGGTTTAAGGGGGTCAAAATTATATAGGCATGTTTTCGTGATGGGTACTTTGTTATCATCGAACCTATTCCGTGAGTTTTGAAAATTTGTGTAAGGGTCATTGATGGAGCCTTATTGGCCGGAACAAGTAAGTCTAGCCCAAAACATTTAACACTTCAGCTGTTTTCATTTCTGTGAGAGTGTTCATTGCTTTCAGTTGTATTCCGTTTAGTCTTGCATTTGACTATTAGCATACCGGTTTATGTTGTTTCTAATTTTGTTTGGATAAAAATTTGCATCAACACTAATAAAGCTCATTCTGCATTACCTAATGAATTAATCTTGGTGTCGTTAACTTTGTTTTTACTGTTACGTCAAATCTGAATTTGTAAGTTAGTTTATTAAAGGTACCTGCAGTAAGTTTTATTGCTGACCTTTCTAAGTCGATGGTTCTAGTGTTGTTAGTTGTTTTTGGCTTTGTGACTCCTGCTACGAGGCTTTCTTTATATGCTGTAATGTTTGTTGTTATATTGTTGTTTTTGGCGAGTCCTGCCTGGCTTTGTGAGACATTGTAACCTCGTTCGGGAAGAGGGAGCCGGTCACATTACGAAAATATACCTATATAATTTTGATTCCCTTAAACCCCACTTTTATATAGTAAAACAGGGGTTTACAGGGGTATACATTATTATTATTAATTCTACTCAAAAACATAGATTGTAGGTACTCGTTAGAACCGCTAGACTAGTGGTGAAATTTTCAATATATTTGAATAGGCGTGTTTTCGTAATGTTTTGCGTTTCGTTGGTTTGTATCATGCGTTCTTTCGCCTTAGTTTGTTTACTTTTCCTTTTGGTATCATTGGTAGGCTATGTTCTGTGATTGTGGTTCGTCCTTGATATCTTGTTTACTACTTTATAAGTACCATTGGCTTCATGCAGCAATAAGATGAACTCAGTATCTTGGACCTAATCGACGGAAGTCTAGATCTATTACTTCCTAGTAGATGAGAGCGAGGTTTCACGCAAATAAAACTGGTTTAAACCCTTCCCGGTCCAGTAGGTTTTGCTACTGATCGTTTCAAGGCCATTCCTCTGTTGCAGTTCTTCTTTGTTTGTGCGTCGGCAGTTTGATATGTGGCATTAATTTTGTCATGCAAAAGGCATGAAAATGCAGGATTCAAAACATATTCTATCAAATTTGAAAATTTTAATATTGCCAAATTGTTACTTCCGGAATTTCTTTATCTTCAGTCTAAAAGCATGTGCATGCAAAATGTGTGATTAATACAATTATATAATTCAGATATGTACTGTTTTAAGTTTACATTTCTATTAATAAATAATAGCCCAACGTTGTTTAGATAGGTAAAAAGATCGACCCTTTTTGTTGTGGACTAGCAAGTTGCGCGAAAAGAAAAGCAAATGTGTTTAAAAAAGTAAAGGAAAAAGAATAGCTGCCAATATATTAGGTTGCAAAATATGTTTTAGTGCATATAATATAAAATTGTTAACAAATTAATTCAGGCACCGTTTCTTTTGGTGACATAACACGTTGTGTTAGAAGGTAATAAAATAGGTTTGTATAAAACTGCTAATGTTTTAGATTGCAAATGGTTTTTGTTTAGTGCATTTAATATAAATTTATTAAGAATAAGTTTAAAGCTGTATTGGTAGAATTGAGCTTCTACAGACATTTCAACATTATTCAAGTTATATCGAGCCCACGTTGTGGTACCTTTGTATTCCTTTCTACAGTTTTTCATTAATAGAGCTCCATACGCAAATACAATCGCTGTACGTCTTTAAGTGGCACTGTGTCCACTTAATACTCAACCAAGGGCACACCAATCATGGTCTTATCGTACTAATGGTCTGATTAGAAAAATCATTACGAAAACACGCCTATTCAAATATATAGAAAATTTCACCTCCAAAAAACTGAAAAATTTCCGATAAAAACTCTGATATTTTCATATTTTTGCTCAAAACATAGATTGTAGGTACTCGTTAGAACCGCCTCGACGAGGCGGTTCTAACGAGTACCACAATCTATAAAAAAAGGTAAGAGAAAAGTCCAGGGAGTGCCACAATCACAAACCGCAGCCCTTCCCAGACCCCAAGAGGAAGAGGAAACCGACAAATCCAAACAAGCACAAATCGAACAAACGTACGAAAAGCACTAAGATTAGCTCTCTCTTCCCAAAGCGAGGTAATCGCAATACTAAAAGGACTGAAAAACGCAAGAACAAAATGACACACGGAAAGACATACAACAAATCGCCTCGTAGAATAAACCACAAAGCAACAAAGAGTAAGACTAACACCGGGACCACCGCCTTAGAACAGTCAGTAGAGTAAACCACCGGGGGGTGGGGGGGGGGGGGGGGGTTAAAGCACTTTTACAGCTAGCTAACTTCACCCTGGGTCCCGATGCTACTCTTAATACAGAAACACATAAAAATTCGGTTCGCTTAAAGGCTCCCAACTCAGTCAATGCATCAAAGCGAAAACATAAAAATCAAATTAATCACTATAATAAACAAAGACGAGCACTCATGGCCAACTCTACTGTATGCCAGAGTAAATGAAAACCAATAGTTGAACCACGGCGGGCCAAGCCAAAGACATATCGTCAAGCCCCAACCCACTGGTTAAAGTTTTACGAAGAGGCCGTCATTGAGTCTGAGGCCCGAACCGCCGTCGTGCAATTAAAGAGTGAAGCATAGCCATCAACATTGATTGGGTTGACAAAAATGATGTTTTGAGCAAAAATATGAAAAATGATGTATACCCCTGTAAACCCCAGTTTTACTATATAAAAGTGGAGTTTAAGGGGGTCAAAATTATATAGGCATGTTTTCGTGATGACGGCATCCATACTGTTGTACATTTCATTATTCATCATGTCTGATAGGGTCATATTACATTTATTTAGTTTCAATTACCGCTCTTTTTTTTTCTAAATACGAGTAATTATATTTTAAAGACGTTACTATCAGTAGATTATAGTTTTCGATCAAAAGCATGCGGCAATTATGCCAATATATGTTGAAACCGAAAGGGAAAGAAAGGTTAAAATTACGTTGGTTTATTATTTACAAACATGCTGAAGATAACTATGCTTTATTTAATATCTAATGATCTTTCTTTTGTTCATATCTTTTCACGTTTTTACATACTGAAATTCCTGCATGTTTTCATTAATAGTTTATGACTTATACAGTGCACCGTAAATGTACTAAAATTCCAGACAGTGGACGAAATGGAGCACATAAGTAAATTTACTTGTTTTATCAATGTACAATAGTCATCAGTTTTGCAAACTGAGGCAGAACTCTGTTTATTTGCCTGCCTTTTGCAAAGATGATCACTGCTTTCTTATATTGATAAAGTGAGGCAATACTGATAATGCGTACTGTCCGGAACGTTTGGTCATTTGCGGTAATGACATTAAAATAACCGCAATGTGCTAAAACGTACCTTATCATATTTTAGCTATTGATGAGTCAGACCAGTCTGCACTTTCTGTGCAATCTGATATGGACTTTCTCTGCTTACCTATATATTCTACAATACCCAACGATTCTACACACCATCAAGCCTATATAATTTTAACCTCCCTTAAACCCCACTTTTATATAGTAAACTAGGGTTTACAGGGTATACATTATTTTTCTTATTTTGCTAAAAAAAACATATATTGTGGGTAATCGTTAAAACCGCCTCGGCGAGGCGGTTCTAACGAGTAACCACAATCTATGTTATGAAAAATATGAGTTTTTTATCTGAAAATTTTAGGTTTTTGGAGATGAAATTTTCTATATATTGAAATAGGCGCGTTTTCGTAATACGGACACTAAATGTCCTGATCAGACTAAGCAAATGTGCTTTGTTTGCATATGGAATAAGGGACGTTTTTGTCATATTGCGGCGCAGCTAAAATACCACATGCAATGTCAATGTCACCATATCTGTATATTTTTACAAGGGAGATATCTTTTGTGATTTGCTGTTGGTTTTTTTTATTCTGCACACCAATCCACTTCTGAAAAGCTGTCAGTCCAAAAAGGAAATATTTTGCTGTCAGAGAACACATCTGACAGAGCTACAAACACGTATTGTGACTACAACATGTGTTTGTAGCTCTGTCAAATGTGTTCATAGTCAGCAAATGCTTTCCTTTTAGGAGAGACAGCTTTTCACTCTGCTTTCTTGCACGTCAAATCCCTTCTGAAAAGGGTTCAGCACTAAAAGGAAAGACTTTACTCCCTAAAGCAGATCGAACACTTAGAATAACATCAAATTTAAGAGTAGGATTATGACCATGCACAACCGATTTAAGTACCACCACCCCCATAGTAGTGCTGCTGCTGAAAGATTCAATTACCTTTCATGGTAACGGTAACGTTCATCTTTTGGAATAAATGCTCTTATTGTTACAAGGATTCACTGTATGATATTATGAAATAAATAAAATTGTAGAATAGTTTTTTTTTATATTGACGTTACCTTAGTCGACTACCGATACACTCGGCAATATATAATTATTAGACGTTAGGAGACGATTTTATTCGCTTAATCTTCAAAGAACTTTAATAAAATTTTGAGCAAATTTACTTTATATTCCTAATTCTTTTTCCAAAGTATGTCATGATTTTTTATTCTACGTCATGTCCTGTGGTAATTTCGCACTGTCAGTGAATTACGAACATTAATTAGCCGAACTATGCTCTCTTTTCTGCTGAAGAATTTCTATGCATACATGTACATGGAAATGGTGACATTTTCATTGGCAAACTAGACATCCTTTTATTCATCTCTCATTTTAATTTATCCAGGTAACGAAGGAAGCAACGATGCTGAAGGTCAGTATTTCCAATTAGCAGATGTTTCGTACCCACGTCAACGTTTACCACACTCTGGGCCAGTCCAGCAGACGTTAAATAAATGATATTTTTCTTATTGTTTTCGAGAAAATAGTTCTTATCTCTTTATGCAAATTTTCTCCTCTGTCGACTCTTTGCATGAACGACCATGGCCACTTTTCAGGGAAAATAAAGAAAATGTTTCAAAATGGCATCTGTTGAAAAGTTTTATCATTAAAATGTATTACAAAAAACGTTTTATCATTAAAATGTATTACTGTTCTTAAACCTTAAAGCGCTAATCACAACTAAGGCTTACGACATTTTGATTTTTCTGTTGTTTTTTTTTTTCAGAGAAAATAAAGCTTGAATCATTTCATGTGAATCAACATGAAATGCCCAGTTTTTTTTATTTCCTCTGAAAAACAATAAAAATATGAATGTTTCTGGTACGATTTTTTTTAGCGCTTTAAGGGATAATTAAATCATAGTTCCTGTCTCATATCTCTGAGCCTGCATTCCCAACAGTTACGTTTCTGGACATGATGCAGGATCACAAACTTAAGAGAATGAATGAACCGTCTTGGAAACGAGTTGACCTTGGTACGAAAGGATCAGTTCCCAATATTTCATCTTGGATCATAATCTAATTTTGGTTTCTGGTAGCTTGCGCATTATTTCTTCAATTCATTCTGTACTGTACTGTACTGTACATGTTGCATTTGCTTTTAGATTAATTGTACAAGTTGGCATGCTGGCGTCTTAGCACAAACGATTATTAAATTTTGGCCTGCTATTTATTGCTGCATTAATGATCGGTGTTTTAAACCGACAATCATTGAGCCGCATCGTCCGAAAACGAACCTTCTGACATGTGCGCCCAACAAAGACATAAATCAACCAGTCTGATCAGAGTCTTCGTTATTCGCATGAAGCAAATTTGCATCCTTGGCAATCGAAAAAGCGCCCAGTGAGGATTTTGGTCAGATAGCTTGAATGCGCAGGCTTATCGGAATCTTCGCTGGGCGCACATGTACGAAGGTACGTTTTCTGACGTTGCGACTCAAATATTATTGAAGCTGCCTTTGTTTATTTTTTAACCTTATAACATAGATCAGCGCACGCATTACAAACAATATAGTTTTTTTTTTCTTGATTGCACAAATTTACTTTTTAAAAAAATAATATACAAGTTTCACATTGAGCTTTAGGTAAATGTCAAGAAGCACAATTTATTTATTTATTTATTTATTTTAAATTATTTTTCTATTTGTATATTCTAATTCAAAAAATAGTTTTCAAGATTGTTAAGCAGTCTAGAACACTGCAACCTTGAGAAAGTGATATATATATCGAACAAATTGACCTATAGCTTTGATTTTGGGTCGATTGTTTATTTATTGGTTATTTATTTAGCCGCGCTATTCATGACACAGTGACGTAAAAGTGCTGTTGGTAGAAGGTTATCTGTAAAACCTGGACTGGGACATTTGGGACATTGGCATACAGTGCAGATCCAGATCAGACGCCACAGAACGCGGCGTCTGATCAAGATCTGCACTGTTTGCTGAAATTACAGGGTTGAATGGAACAGTCTTAACTCTCCGTTCAGGACCATTTTTCCAGCCTACATCTAGAGACAATTGATCGACCAGTGCCGTCAGTGCTTTGATTACATTTAATATTCATAAGGATACATCCATTGTACAATATAGGCATGACAGTAAACCGTTATAGGATTAAATATAACCTTGTTCGGTGACCTGTGACTTCTGGTTTCAATTTTTATATTTGAAATAATGCAGCTCGGAGACAGAAGCTTCAGATCACTTGACAATGTTATATTTTAGTCTATATCTTTCCGCATCACGAAACATACCTATATAATTTTGACCCCCTTAAACTCCACTTTTATGTAGTAAAACTGGGGTTTACAGGGGTATACATTATTTTTTTTATTTCTGCTTAAAACATAGATTGTGGGTACTCGTTAGAACCGCCTCGTCGAGGCGGTTCTAACGAGTACCCACAATCTATGTTTTGTGCAGAAAAATGAAAAATATCAGAAAGTTTTAACAGAAAATTTTCATTTTTTTTGTTAGTAAAATTTTTAGTATATTCGAATAGGCATGTTTTCGTGATGGTTTATAGTTACAGTATAACCTCAATGGCTGGAACACGGATGGCTCGTTTACCGTGGATGATTCGAACTCTTTTTTCAGTCCCTACAAAATTCTTCCAATAGCACAAGAAAAGAAATATTTAGATTTTTTTTTTCTGATTTTATCATGGAATTTTATGTTGGTGTACTCATTAGAATCGCCTCATCGAGGCGATTCTAATGAGTACACTCAACATACAATCATTGTGTAGAAAATCGAAAATATTTCCCTAAATTATCGCTATTTGCTTCCTGAACTGGTGCCATGATTAACCCTCAGTGGCTCGAACTACCCATGTCTCGAACGAATTTCCATGATCCCAAAGATTTTCGAGCCGTTGAGGTTCGACTGGATATAGTAAATGTATACTTACATAGACGTTTATTAATATCAAAAGGTCAAAGCGACAGGTTGGTTAGATCGACTTATAGTAAGACTATATAACCTTAGGATATGATTAACAATCAAGGTTTAAGCTCTCGATCCAGTTGATAATGACTATAACATAAACATATTCATTAGATTAACAAATATCCAAACTTTAATGCTTTTCTGTAGGAATAATGCATGTTAAGTTAGTTAGTGTAGGCCAAACTATGTTCAGTCCTGTAAGCTCAGCTAATCTGTTATGTAGCCCAAACTACGCTGATAAGCTCTGATCTATACGCTCAGTTACATGTAGTGTAGGCCAAACTACTCTGGTAAGCTTAGTCTAATAAGCTCAGCAATCTGTAGTGTAGGCCAAACTATGCTGGTAAGCTCAGTCTTGTGAGCACAGTAACCTGTAGGGGAGGCCAAACTACACTGGTATACTTAGTCCTATAAGCTCAGCTAATCTATAGTGTAGGTCAAACTACACTGGTAAGCCTAGTCCTGTATGTTCAGCTAACCTGTAGTGTAGGCCAAACTAACCTGGTAAGCTCTGACCTATAAGTTCAGTTACCTGAAATATAGGTCAAACTACTCCGGTAAGCTTAGTCCTCTAAACTCAGCTAATCTATAGTGTAGGCCAAACTACGCTAGTAAGCTCAGTCCTATAAGCTCAGTTACCAGTTGTGTAGGCCAAACTACACTGGAAATCTTAGTCCTATAAGCTGAGCTAATCTATAGTGTAGGCCAGACTACACTGGTAAGCTCAGTCCTGTATGTTCAGCTAACCTGTAGTGTAGGCCAAACTAACCTAGTAAGCTCTGACCTATAAGCTCAAATACCTGAAATATAGGTCAAAATACTCCGGTAAGCTTAGTCCACTAAACTCAGCTAATCTATAGTGTAGGCCAAACTACGCTAGTAAGCTCAGTCCTATAAGCTCAGTTACCAGTTGTTTAGGCCAAACTATACTGGAAAGCTTAGTCCTATAAGCTCAGCTAATCTATAGTGTAGGCCAGACTACGGTGGTAAGCTCTGTCCTGTAAGTTCAGCTAACCTGTAGTGAAGACAAAACTGCACTAGTTAGCTCAGTCCTACGAGTATAAGCTCAGTTGGCTGTAGTGTAGGCCAAACTACACTGGTAAGCTTAATCCTATAAGCTCAGCTTATTAATAGTGTAGATCAAACTAGGCCGGTAAGCCCAGTCCTGTAACTTCAGATAACCTGTAATGTAGGCACAACTACCTGATAAGCTCAATCCTATAAGCTCAGTTAATCTGTAATGCAGATCTAACCGACTGTAAGCTTAGTCCTGTAACTTGCTATTCTGCAATGCAGACAAAACTACAAAGGTAGGCTCAGTCCTGTCGCTCCTCATGAGAAAACAAATGCAGATAACCAGGGCCCAGTTGTTCAAAACTAACGATGTCGTTACTTAACGATTCTTTAAAATTTACATCGAGTGATACGCAAATATACTGGAATTTTTTGTTGAAAAAATGTGAGTAGCTTTTGCAGTTGCTACTCACATTTTTTCAGCAAAAAATATCAGAATATTGTATATTGAATCTGCTAAAACAGTTAACGAAATGCCCTTTAACGAGCTCGTTAAGCTAACGACGCTTTGAACAACTGGGCCCAGAATTTTAAATTCGCATTTAACCGAAGCAGAAAAGGTGCCGGGACACAGCATTTTCCACAAGACTGCATATGCGCAAGGCGAAGACTCGTATCAGAGTAATCGCTGTCAGCTTGAAGACGCGTTGGATCACTGACTTCCTAATGAGTGCCTTGTGAAGACTCAGACTGGACGCACATGGACTCTTGTTGGACATGTTGTGACCCGGCTCAAATGTAAACGGTCGTGACTACGTTAAAAACGTGCGTAAACTAGCGTTATTTAGAAATATACGCAGAGAAAGTAGTTCCGAACTTTATCGAAGTATACATACACGTCGTTTTGAATATCAACGTAAGTTTTTTAAAGGTGTCTTGTTGCTTTCATCGATAATATAACAAGGTTAACTTTACAAAAAAAGTTAAGAAAAATAATATTTTGTCGCTATCAAATAAAACTAAAATAAAAGTAAACCGCTTGCTATCAATCCCTAAGTAACGTGACGTGACCGATCGTAATGTATTCGGTGGGACTGTGGGTTGCAATGGTGTCTTCGGGTGCATAGAAATGTCTAGGTGTACCGTCATTTCTGCGTTTCGCGTTACCTCATCTAAGTCATACAGGCGAAAAGCTCAAATCTAAGTCACGCAGGCGCCCCGAAAAATCATTACGAAAACAAGCCTGTACAATTACACTGAAAATTTCATCACCAAAAAATGAAAATTTTCAGATAAAAATTCTGATTTTTTTCATATTTCTGCTCAAAACATAGATTGTTGGTACTCGTATTCTTGGATCCTGTTATCCAATGACCCTCTGGTGACGATTCTGAACAGACTGCGCAATTGCGCTGGCTAATCTGAGTCTTCGCTGGGCGCGTATCGTCGAAGGTACATTTCTAACTTTGCAGATCAATTTTGTATTGTTCTGATGTCATAAAAGCATACATGGGGATTATTAGTTATTAAACCTCGTAAAATGTCTATTTTCATCTTTCTACCAATAATTTGTGAAGTTTGTTTTACATTTGGTTTTATTTTGTGATCTTTAGTTAGTTGCATATAGTAACGTTTATCTTTTTACTCTTTTACTCTGTCATTATTTAATTGGTGCTGTCTAAATACAGTCGAATCCCAATAGCTCGAACACCGATGGCTCGTTAAGCATGGCTAATTCGAACTCGTTTTTGAGTCCGAACGAAATTCTTCCGATAGCTCAAGAGGACAGATATTTAGGACAATTTTCTTATTTTATTATAAAATTGTATGTTGTGTGTACTCATTAGAATCGCCTCCTCGAGGCGATTCCAATGAGTACACATCATACCATTATTATGCAGAAGCTCGAAAACATATTCCTAAATTATCGCCATTTGCTTCCTGACCTGGCGCCATATATCACTAAAACATACCTATATATTTTTGACCCCTTAAACCCCACTTTTATATAGTAAAACTGAAGTTTACAGGGGTATACATTAGTTTTCTTATTTTTGCTCAAAAACATAGATTGTGGGTACTCGTTAGGACCGATTCGACGAGGCGGTTCTAACGAGTACCCACAGTCTATGTTTTGAGCAGAAATATGAAAAACATCAGAGTTTTTTTTATCTGAAAATTTTCATTTTTTGGTGGTAAAATTTTCAGTATATTTGAATAGGCATGTTTTCGTAATGATTAACCCTCAGTGACTCGAACTACACATATCTGGAATGAATTCCCATGGTCCCAAAGAGGTTCGAGCCATTAAAGTTCGACTGTATATAGTATTTGCGCATTGGTCGCGTATTGCAGCTATTTTGTTGTCTACCTTTTGTAAAGGGGTTTACTTTAAAGGGACATCATGTAAACACACCTATATAATTTTAACACCCTTAAACCCCACTTTTATATGGTAAAACTGGGGTTTATAGGGGTATACATTATTTTTCTTATTTCTGCTCAAAAACATTTTGTGGCTACTCGTTAGAACCGCCTTGACGAGGAGGTTCTAACGAATACCCACATTCTATGTTTTGAGCAGAAATATGAAAAATATCAGAGGTTTTTATCTGAAAAATTTCAGTTTTTGGAGGTGAAATTTTCTATATATTTGAATAGGCGTGGGGGAAATGCTATGCCTCCTAAGAGCAAAGTCCTTCATTTAGAGTAAAACATTTTTCAGACGGAACTTGGTGAACAGGAAAGCAAACAGGAATTAAAAATCATTCGAGTCTTACTTTTCTGAAAAAAAAGATTGCCTTTGGAAACAAAGAATACACTACGCATTAGAAAATGGTAGTCTAGGTTTTATTGAGACTCTTCATAAGCAGTAACAAAGTTTGAAACACTGCTTACGCCCTCTAGCGTATACATGAAATATAGCACAATAGGCAAAATGATCCCAAAGGAAATGATATATAATCTGCACTATGGTGATGTACGCCGTAAAACAAAAACATTGTTTTGCTACCATAATTCAGTAAGTAGCCTGAGTTTCAGTGACATTTCTTTGCTGCCATAATAAAATTTACATTATGCTTACACACCCCTATTAAATTCTCCATAGGCTACAATGCTAAGAAATCAAAAGTGTCTCACCTTCTACAGTTCCATGGGCCTAAATCAGATCCAGGTTTTGGTGGGATGTGACAGCCACTTGAGTCAGCAACAGATCCTGGGATTTTCATGTCCTCTTCACCACTTCGAAAATATATGACATTGCCCACCATATGACACCCCAAAAATCCTCCTGTTCAGGGTCACAAACTGGAATAACCAACCAACTCGTTGTAGCATTCCACCCAGCTAAATAGTTCCCTACAGAATATTTTACTATCTGGAATTTGTCTCCTCCAGGAACCTCCTGTGGCCTGAAATAAATAGAACAATGCAGTCTTTTTACCTTGCACTGTATACAACATCTACTCTGTACACTCTATTTTCAGATAGGACTATTTTTCAGGGTACCAAAACAGAGTGACGTCAATAGTAGTCTGGTTTTTTATTCCAAGAAACAATAGGATGCACTGCCAAGACACATGCTTTCACACTTTAATACGCCTGTACATTATAGATCTTTAAAGTTGTAAAAACTTTCAGACTACTATTGATTTTCCCTTACAAAACTATTGATTTAACCCTTAAAGCGCCAAGAAAATCTGCACCTGAAAATGTCGTCTGTTTATGTCGTCTGCTGAATATTCTTGCGGACTTTTCAAACCTAGTTTTGCATACAGGCAAACAGTGTGGACCCAGGTCCTAAAGGAGCAGTCTGATCTGGATCCACACTGTTTGCAAAAATGACTTTTAAATTCACAAGCAGATGATAAAGCAGACGACAATAGTTGTGACTGGTGCTTTAAGGGTTAAATGTTCTACCACAGAACAACAACAACAACAACAACAAAAACAAAAAACTACCAAGTGCATCAAGTTCCTTCATTTGGTTCTGTAATTATAATATGCTAATGTCATGACAAACAGTGTAGACACTACGGTTTTCTCATGTACGTTTTTGGATACTAGACATTTCAGCAAACTTCATTTGCTATTGACACTGTTCAACGAACTCGCATGGATAACAACGCGTTTTCTATTCAATAATATTTTTTTTACCTTTTCTTTCAGAAAATAATAATGGCGGAAGACGGTTAAGGAAGAAATTTAAACTACTTCCCGTAAATCCCAATCACAAGCGTCCAGATAAAGGAGACTTAGTATATTTCGAAAAGTCGCCCAGTTTCTGTGACAGAGACGATTCAATTGGGTTCGATGGAACCTCTGGGAGAGAGTGCAACGCGACCTCTATCGGAATAGATGGCTGTGATTTGATGTGTTGTGGCAGAGGACACAAATCTGAATCTTATGTCGTGCGGGAACGTTGTAGCTGCACGTTTCACTGGTGTTGTGAAGTGAAGTGTAAAATCTGCACTCGAACGAAAATTAAAAACACGTGCATATAAAAACAACAGGAAATTTTTCCGATGTTGTAAATACATACACAGTTCCAGATATTAGTTTACAGATAAAAAAGTTATATTTTATCTTATTTCTCTATGTAAATTAGTTTGTAATATTTTCATTAGAATTGTCTCTGGAGGAAATTTTAATGAAATTACATATCATCATGAAAACATGCCTATATAATGTTGACCCCTCAAACCCCATTTTATAGTAAAACTGAGGTTTACAGGGGTATACATTACTTTTCTTATTTCTGCTTAAAATATATATTGTGGGTATACGTTAGAACCACCTCGCCGAGGTGGTTCTAAAGGGTACCAACAATCTATTTTTAGAGCAGAAATATGAAAAATATCAGAATTTTTATTTGAAAAATGTTATTTCTTGATGATAAAATTTTCAGTATATTTGAATAGGCTTGCTTTCGTAATGATACTTTCATAGAGGGAAAAGAAAGCATTGATAATAATGCCATGTCAATTTTTAACCTTGTACAGTGGCGTAGCAAGAATGGGATTATTTTACGCACATCCAGGACAATTTCAGACAAAATCCCAAGTATCACATTCAAATTTGGGCTACCCTTTAAGGAAAGAATGTGCTCCCAGAGGGAGCAATTTCTCTCCTTTAAGAGCACTCCTTATGATAAAGTAGGAAAATAAGATTATTTTTACTTCAAACATTTTTTTCTTGGGCACGTGCGTGATGTGCGTATTGAGCGCTACGCCGCCATTGTACATGTATATGAGGTGCAGAAGACTGCTGTTTCTGATTACAGTTATTTGCACGCGTTTCACTGGAGATGATGAAATACGGTGTTATCATCAGACTTGTCAAGGCCAAGGTCAGTTTAGTGAAGCCAGACTTATAGCTTCAAGTAGATAACAATTCTGATACGACAGACAAAATGTGATTTTCGAAAATGTGCTCAAAAGACTGTCCCGTGAGAGAATACCGCTATCGGACAACGAATGTATATATTTTGTTATGATTAGCTTATTTATTAATCGCTTATGCAGTCGTGGTACAAAATTAATTTTACCACATATGTGTGTACATGTATCTGTAATTATAAAAAGTAGTTGAAAGAAACACACACACACACACGCACACACACACACACACACACACACACACACAATACGATATGAACTAATCAAATTTAAGGTTTGCAAGAAGACACGTCTTCTAAAGGAAGATAGTCACAAACATGAGATTTATAGTAGAGGATACACGGCATATTCTTCTGGGTTATAATACAGCAAGTACAATAATCATCACGAAAACATGCCTCTATAATTTTGATCCCCTTAAACCCCACTTTTGAATAGCAAATCTAGGGTTTACAGGGGTATAAACTATTTTTATTATTTCTGTTTAAAAAACATAGACTGTGGGTACTCTTTAGAACCGCCTCGCCGAGGCGGTTCTAACGAGTACCCAGAGTCTATGTTTTGAGCAGAACTATGAAAAATTTCAGTTTTTTTTTTTTTTTTTATCTGAAAATTTTATGTTTTTGGAGGTGAAATTTTCTATATATTTGAATAGGCGTATTTTCGTAATGTTATATAAAAACATACAAAAAAAACACAAAAAACTGGACTTTGTTCAAAGAATAACGTTCAACATGTGACAGTTATAAAAAAAAGTTTTAATAAGGAACCACTGACGTCACGATTAAGGGGACATGAAATATTTTCAGGAAGAGGCAACTTTGTCAAAATGTTTTTGTTTCTCTTCTGAAAAAGTGAAAAAGGGTCTACTCTAAAAGGAAAAAAAAAATGCTCCTCGCTTCTCTTAGAAGTAACATCACGAAAACATGCCTATATAATTTTGACCCCTTTAAACCCCACTTTTATAAACATGTAGTAAAACTGGGGTTTACATGGGTATACATTATTTTTCTTATTTCTGCTCAAGAACATAGATTGTGGGTACTCGTTAGAACCACCTCATGGAGGAGGTTCTAACGAGTACCCACAATCTATATTTTGAGCAGACAGATTGTGAGTACTCGTTAGAGCCGCCTCATCGAGGCAGTTCTAACGAGTACCCACAATCTATGTTTTGAGCAGAAAAATAAAAAATGTCAGAGTTTTTTATCTGAAAATTTTCAGCTTTTTGGAAATGAAATGTTCTGATATAAGAATAGGCGTGTTTTCGTAATGCTCTTTCCTTTTAGTTTAGAACCATTTCCACAAAAGCAGAAAAGCTTGCAGAAGTCACAAAAATGTCTTCCTTGTAAAACTTGGCTAATTATATCACAGATATATCTTATCCCCATTGGTCTTGACGTTTCCCACAGACCATTTCTGAAAGTAAGATATTAAAACATTTTCAGGAATTGCGTCAGGTATGTTTCATGTGAAATAACACGGCCTATTATTCGGAGTACAATAAAAATGTTTTGACATGTCTGTTTGTCCATAATATATATTTAGTATGCAAATTGTTTGTAGAAAGCTGTGTAAGAAAAATAAACAATTATGAAACCGCATTTGCAAATATTTCAAATACAAAATTGTTACCATTACGTTAATAAGTCTATCATCACGAAAACATACCTATATAATTTTGACCCCCATAAACCCCACTTTTATATAGTAAAACTGGGGTTTACAGGGGTATACATTATTTTTGTTATTTCTGCTCCAAAACATAGATTGTGGGTACTCGTTGAACCGCCTCGGCGAGGCAGTTCTAACGAGTACCCACAATCTATGTTTTGAGCAGAAATATGAAAAATATCAGAATTTTTTATCTGAAAAATTGCCATTTTTTGGTGGTAAAATTTTCAGTGTATTTGAATAAGCGTGTTTTCGTAATGTGTAATGTGAAACGCCATATTCTCTCATAATATTTTAGCCGCGTCAAGGGAAAAGAGCAATTGTAGCTGATGCAGACAGCAAAGTTTCGGACAATTCTTATGAGTACACACAACACGACGTGTGTCTTCGTGGCGGAATAAGAGACATATCAAGACTTTTAGCTTGAGAAAAAGTCCACACCTTATCAATAACTATGTTGACTTTATTATTCCTGCTATCCAAGTAAGCATTCTTTATAAATCTATAGCGGACCGTTATCGGCCTGTCAGGGTAGCTGACGGGCCGATAACGGCCCGCTATAGATTTATAAAGAATGCTAGCTGGGATGTAGCTATGTGGTCTGAAATGATAAAGATTATAACATTAATTTGCTAAGGAAAGATTCAACTAAATTCAATCACGCATGCTAGTATAGTAATACTGTCAAGTAATTTTGATTGAATATACATGACTGTGTTAAGTAGCCAATAGTAGTGCCTTATAGGTCCAACGTGGTCAGGTGTTGTTATATGTCTTGGAAATATGCATTTATATATGTGTACATAACACAATGTCACTATAATAAAATTTACTTGCTTATTCACTTACTCACAAGATACATTTTCATGATAAAAAGAAAATGAACCTAAAGTATCCCTAGAATTTTAATTTCGTAAACGACCGGAAGAATTTCCTAGGGACTCAAAAACGAGTTCAAAGCAGCCCATCACGAAAACATACCTATATAATATTGACCCCCAGTTTTATATAGTAAAACTGGGGTTTACAGGGGTATACAATATTTTTCTTATTTCTGCTTCAAAAGTAGATTGTGACTACTCGTTAGACCCGCATCGCCGAGGCGGTTCTAACGAGTACCCACAATCTATGTTTTAAGCAGAAATATGAAAAATATCAGAATTTTTATCTGAAAATTTTCATTTTTAGGTCGCAAAATTTTCAGTATATTTGAATAGGTGTGTTTTCGTAATGCACGGTAAACGAGCCATCATTTTTTGAGTCATTGAAGGTTTACTCGAAGAAGAAGCATTACAGAGACTTATTAACCCGATTCTACTCCTATTTTGTGTATTTATCGACCATGGCAACCCGCCTACCATTAGCTGTTTATTTGAATTGGCTGAAATCCGAATTGTTGTTTGTTTCAGTTTGTAAATTATTTGTTTTCTGTTTGTTTATATTTGTATGATATTGTACAAAAAACATGTATATTTATGCAAAAGTGAAAAATATTATAATTTGTACATAATTTTTGTATCTCTGTTTAAGGGAACTTTATACATGTTGTAGTTTGTTTCCGTTATTAGGTATAAGGGAGACTAGACAGGTCTACTATAAAAAGGAAATATTTTGCTTCCGAGGGTAATAGATTCTTTAGAATTTAGAGTAGACTCCATTCAGAAGGAAGGTAGAACAAAGTTGCGTCTTCTTAAAGTGCATCTATTCCCCTTTATTGCTTATATTCAAACCTATACAGATGTACATCAGCTGAGACATAAAAACCCTCCTTCTGAAATGTGCGCCAAGCGAAGAACCACATTAGCCTGACGTGAGAATGGTCTTTATGAAATGTGCGCCAAGCGAGGATTCACATCAGCCTGACGTCAGAATGCTCTTTCTGAGATGTGCGCCAAGCGAAAACTTACAAAAGCCTGACGTTAGAATGTTTCTTCTGCAATGTGCGCCAAGCGAAGGCTTTCCTCCCGAAAGTGCCCAAATCGAAGACTCACTTTAGTCTGACGTGAGAATGGTCCTTCTGAAATGTGCAGCAAGCAAACACTTTCGTCAGCCTGACGTGAGAATGTTATTTCTGAAATGTGCACCAAGCGAACTCATATTAGCCTGACGTGAGAAGTTTCCTTCTGAAATGTACACCACGCGAAGATTCACATTAGCCTAAAGTGAGAATGTTCAGTCTGAAATGTGCACCAATCGAAGACTCACATCCGCCTGATGTGAGAATGTTTCTTCTGAAATGTGCGCCAAGCGAGGATTCACATCAGCCTGACGTCAGAATGTTTCTTCTGAAATGTGCTCCAAACGAAGACTCACATTAGCCTGATGTGAGAATGTTTCTTCTGAAATGTGCTCCAAGCGAAGACTCACATCAGCCTGACGTGAGAATATTCCTTCTGAAATTTGCACCAAGCAAAAACTCACATCAGCCTGACGTGAGAATGTACTTTCTGAAATGTGCACCAAGCAAACTCTTATTAGCCTGACGTGATAATTTTTCTTCTGAAATGTCCACCAAAGCGAAGAATCACATCAGTCGGAAGTGAAAATCTTCCTTTCGAAATGTCCGCCAAGCGAAATTTAACATCAGCCTGGCGTAAGAATGTTTCTTCTGAATTGTGCGCCAAGCGAAGACACATTAACCTGACGTGAGAATGTTTCTTCTGAAATGTGCACCAATCGAAGACTCACATCAGCCTGATGTGAGAATGTTTCTTCTGAAATGTGCTCCAAGCGAAGACTCACATCAGCCTGACGTGAGAATATTCCTTCTGAAATTTGCACCAAGCAAAAACTCACATCAGCCTGACGTGAGAATGTACTTTCTGAAATGTGCACCAAGCAAACTCTTATTAGCCTGACGTGATAATTTTTCTTCTGAAATGTCCACCAAGCGAAGAATCACATCAGTCGGAAGTGAAAATCTTCCTTTCGAAATGTCCGCCAAGCGAAATTTAACATCAGCCTGGCGTAAGAATGTTTCTTCTGAATTGTGCGACAAGCGAAGACACATTAACCTGACGTGAGAATGTTTCTTCTGAAATGTGCACCAATCGAAGACTCATATCAGCTTGACGTGAGAATATTCCTTCTGAAATTTGCACCAAGCAAAAACTCACATCAGCCTGACGTGAGAATTTACTTTCTAAAATGTGCACCAGGCGAACTCTTATTAGCCTGACGTGATAACTTTTCTTCTGAAATGTCCACCAAGCGAAGAATCACATCAGCCGGAAGTGAAACTCTTCCTTTCGAAATGTCCGCCAAGCGAAAATATATATATAACATCAGCCTGGCGTAAGATTGTTTCTTATGAAATGTGCGCCAAGCAAAGACACATTAACCTGACAAGAGAATGTTCCTTTCGAAATGCGAACCAATAGAAGACTCACATCAGCCTGACGTGAGAATAGTCTTTCTGAAATATGCAAAAAGCTAACTCATACAGTGAAACCTCAATAGCTCGAACACCAATGGCTCGTTTACCATGGATCATTCGAATTCGTTTTTGAGTCCCTATGAAATTCTTCCGATATGTCCTGAAAACAAATATTTACGTAAATGTTCTGATTTTATCATGAAATTATATGTTGTGTGTACTCATTAGAATCGCCTCATCGATGCGATTCTAATGAGTACACTCAACATACAATTATTGTATAGAAGATCAAAAAGAAAAAAAATCCCTAATTTATCACCATTTGCTTCCTGACCTTGCGCCGTAATTAACCCTCAGTGGCTCGAACTACCCATATCTCGAACAAATTTCCATAGGCCCAATGATGTTCGAGCCATTGAAGTTTGACTGTATTAGCCTGACGTGAGAATGTTCTTTCTGAAACGTGAATTGCATTTCTGAAATGTACACCAAGCGAAAACTAAAATCAGTCTGAGTGAAAAAAGTTCCTTTTGAAATGCGCGCCAAGCGAGGAATCACATCAGCCTGACGTTTAAATGCTCCTTCTGAAAAGTGCACAAAGCGAAGGCCCACATCATTCTGATGTGAGAATGTTCCTTCTGAAATGCGCACAAAGCGAAGACTCACGTTAGCCTGACGTGAGAATGTTACCTCTCAAATGCGCGCCAAACGAAGACTGGAATCAGCCATTACCCCACGGAAAAGCCTGTGGTGTTTTGCTACCAACGGGGCATCATGCAATATTTTTGAGCAAACTACGTCATGCAAAGGCAGATCTGAATGTTGACAGCGCATATGTGGTTTTTATAAATAGCTCATGTACATTTATACATGTACATACATAACAAATGAACATTTATACACGCATAACAAATGTTTATTATTTTATCTTGCTAATGAACAGGACTATTTGAGTATCCCATAAAAATATAATTCGGATGCAAAACGAAGGCACGTTAGAAAATTTATTTAAAGTATATTACATCAAATAAAAGAATGATTTGAGCCATGTTTGAGGGAAAGAGCCGTTATTAGCATATGCTAACAGCAAAGATTTAGGCGAGCTGCGCATCCGCGCAGTATCACTAGGCCCCGAGGTTATAAAACATTTTTCATGCTCAACTCAGCTGAGCATGAATTTTGTCCTGCAAAAAATAACTACTAACAATTGTAATTTTTTTCTTAAAAACATAGCTGAGCATAAACATTTCTCTGCTAAAAAATATGAAAATGCCAACAAGTGTTGGCATTTTCATATTTATTAACAGAGAAAGTTACATGCTCAGCTGAGTTAAGAATGAAACAAGTTTTATAACCTTGGGCCCAGATCCCATGATGTTCACTCACGTAAGCAGTAGGCCGAGTGCAAACTTCACCCAAAGGACTAGACATGTGGCCTCGCTAAGAGGTTGGGCATGCGTACTGAAAGAATGATTCGACCAAAAATCCAGCAAGCTTTTTTCTCGCTACACGGATCATTTACAGAGACATTCTACTTAAGTGCATACCGGGATCTCAAGAAATGAGGTAGGTCCATTAATTCGAAGAGGGAATAGAATATAAAAGTAAGCGTACACTATTTGCCATTTCGCCTGTCCTTTAAAACACATTACTAGGTAGTCGAATAGACTTTTGCAGGAGTGAAGAAGGTTTAAGACGCCCCCGCCACCACAAATTCCCATGTAGTTTACCTCTGGCCATCCTAAGGCGGTTTCTCTGCTGCTGTTCATCTTTGTGCGTCGATGGTTTCATATGTGGCGTTTTTTAAGTCATTGTTTGTTAATCATCTCATCTTCATTTGATACCTCGCCTCGAGCAGGCTGTGCTTCTTTATTATGACATTTTCTATATCTGAGTTCAAATTTAAGGAAATTTATGGTCAGGAATAAAGGTATCTGCATAATTCGGATAATTATGGTAATCGTTGAAATTAATTGAAGTTACCACAAATATTCGGAGACACTCTGGCATATCGTCAAACAGACATTCTAATATACATCAGCATGTAGTCAAATGGACATTGTAAGATACATCGGCACATAGTCATGATGGAATTGTTCTAGGACACATTGGTTCATATTACAACGAACCTTCTAAGATAAATTGGCATATAGTTAACGGACATTCTAAGATAGAATGGTAAATAGTCAAACGGACACATCGGTACATAGTAAAATGGACTTGTTCTAAGACACATCGGCTTATTGTTAAACGGACATTCTAAGATACATCGGCATATAGTCAAACGGGTATTGTAAGACACGGCGACATATAGTCACATGGACTATATAGGACATATCGGCATACAGACAAACGGACATTTTGAGATACATTGGATTATAATCAAACAAGCATTCTAAAATATATCTGTACATAACCAAACAGACATTCTTACATACATCGGCATACAGTCAAACGGACATTCTAAGATACATCGGCAAAAAATAAAAACGGCCATTCTGAGATACATCCGCACATAATCAAACATACATTCTAAGATACGTCGGTACTTAGTGAAACGGACATTCTAAGATACATCACCACAGTGTAAAACGGACATTCTAAGATAAATCGACACTTAGTGAAACGGACATTCTAAGATATATCACCACAGTGTAAAACGGACATTCTAAGATATATCGACACATAGCCTAACGGACATTCTAAGACCATGCGGCATATAGTCAACGGATAATCTAAGAGACATCGGTATATTTTCAAACGGATATTCTAAGACACACTGGCACATAGTCATACGGACTAATTCTAAGACACATGAATACATAGTCAAAGGACATTCTAAGATGTATCGATACGTACTGAAATGGACATTCGATATATTGTAGAACGGACTAATTCTTATTCTAAGACACATTGGCATATAATACATCGCCACATAGTCTAACGAACATTTTAAGATACATCGCCACATAGTCAAACGGACATGCAAAGACACATCGGTATATTGTCAAACGGATTAATTCTTATTCTAAGACACATGGGCACATATTCAAATTGCCATTCAAAGACATATCATCACATAGTCAAACGGACAGTCCGGGAAACATATGCACATAGTCAATGGACATTATAAGACACATTGGCACATTAGTCAAAAAAAAACATTAAAAGCTACAGCGATATATAGTCTAATAGATAAATGTCTAAGACCCATGAGCATATAGTCAAACGGATATTAAAAGCCACACCGGCACAAAGCTAAATCAACATTTTAAGACACATCGGCACATATTCAAACGAACTTATTCTAAGCTAGCTAAGCACAAACGCCGGCCTCGGTGGCTCAGTCAGATGCTCTTCCGACTGGTGATCAGGAGGTCGCGGGTTCCATACCCACCGGGTCCGGCAACATTCTTTCGTAGGGGTTGATCATGATTTCTACGGTCAATCTTCCCCTTCTGCTGATTCAAGAAGGGCAGTTGCCAGTTCCTGGCGAAATAATATGCACAAGTACTGGTTAACCGTTTAGAGGACTAAGCCTGCCCATTAAAAGTGTGGTTAGGTAAACTGACCGGCTCGAAATGACCTTAATAGTGTTGACGGTGCAGTAAAACTCCAACAACAAAAAATGCAGCACATATTTAGCTGCACATTCTAAGACACATCGACACATCGTCAAACGGACATTCTAGGACACATCGACAAACAGTCAAACGGATTTATCCTAGTTCTAGGAATAGTCCAGTAAGTGTTGCGTTGAACCCAAGAACTATTGTGTTCTACCTCGGTGGCTTAGTCAGATGTGCGTTCTCCTGGTGATTAGAAGGTCGCGGGTTTGATCCCCGCCGGATCCGGCAACATTGTTTCGTGGGTATTGATCATGACACAATTTCTACGGTCATTCTCCCCCTTCTGCTGATTCAAGAAGGGCAGGTGCCATTTTCTGGCGAAAGAATGTGCATAAGTCCTGGTAACCGCGCTTTGAGGACTAAACCTGCCCAGGAAAAAGTGTGGTTAGGTAAACTGACCGCACTCGACATGATCCCATTAGGTTGACTGGGCCGTACAACCTTAACACACACAAACTGTCCGAATTGTTTTAAACATCCCATTCCCAGAAAGAAAATGGAAAGTAGTTTGGAGGCAAATGGAGAATTTAGAGTTGTCTCTCTTCGTACACAATGTATTGTAATGCTTTTATTCGAATGAACACAGATATAAGAGCATTGTATTTGACGTTATCATTTATAATGATCCCAGTCAAAATTACGCACTTTAAATAGACAAATAGACAAACCGAATTATAACACGTGTGAATATTTTATAAACAACGTTAAATCATACTTTATTAACCATTGTCATGCTGAATAAATCAAGATGCCACTCCCACTTCTAATTCTCAGCCAATCAGATTGATTGATCCAGATTGTTGATTTAAATATGCATACTTAATGACAAACATTGTAGATCCAGATCAGTTTGCTTCTTCAGAAGCAAACTGATCTGGATCTGCACAGTTTGCAAAGGCAGAATATATCCGGGTTCAGCAGGATCAGTGTTAAGGGGACTATACACTTTATAGAGGTTTTCGTCATTTGTCTAAATTGTCACGACTTCCTGTTTGCTTCCCTAAACGCAAAGCCCCTTCTGAAAAGGAAGAATTTGCTGCCCTTTTGGAGTTGATCCCTGTTCAGAAGGGAGGTAAAACCATGTTCACAGAGTTGTCTCTCCTAAATGTGTATCATTTCCCCTTGATATATATATATATATATATATATATATATATATATATATATGTGTGTGTGTGTGTGTGTGTGTGTGTGTGTGTGTGTTCGGTGAATGTGTAGCTGATTATACGCACTGCGTACGTGTCTTCCTTTAAGACTTTAGTCGAATACGTTTATAATGCAATCACTTGTCTTCCTTTTAGACTTTAGTCGAATTAAATGTCATTTTTGTCGTTGCATTTTGTAGTCAGGGTTATGTTAACACTTCGCATTTTCTGGGCAAACTGAGAAAACGGCTTTTTGACAATAATTTTCAGAGAAAAGAGTACTGGACATTTCATGTGAATTGTTTCTTCAGAACTTGTGTCTTGACGGTTGGACACAACACGCATGGAAACCTCAAGCTCTGTTTGTTTGGCTTTTTACAGTTGACCCCTTTACACTCCACATATATAGTAAAACTGGGGTCTACAGGGGTATACATTATTTTTCTGAGTTCTGCTCAAAGCATAGATTGTGGGTACTTTTTAGAACCCCACGTTGAGGCGGTTCTAAAGAGTACTAACAATCTATGTTTCGAGCAGAAATATGAAAAAAAAAATATGAATATCCTTGCTTTCGTAATGGTTGATTCAGATCTGTTGGTATATGAGGATTCCAACTGATCTGGATCTGCACTGATTTTCATTAAGTATGTGAATTTGTATCAACAAGCTTGATCAAGTCATCTGATTTGCTGAAAATTAGAAGTAGGCGTGGCATTTAAATTTCTCCAGCATGGCAGAACTAAGATAGATATTGTATTTGTAAGAACCTTAGAAACCTGATCTGACTGGTCTCCGCTTCTCATTATAAAGATGATCTTTGTCAGCCCCAACATAAGAAAAAAGTCAGTATATCATATGGGAACAGGGGTTATTAAGATCTGCTGCGCAATTGAATAGTATGAAGATGATTTTCTCTGTTCGTCGATATTCAGTATCCAAAAATTCTGAGGGCGGACGGCAAATGTCCTGGTCAGATGACGTAGATAAACGAGTTTTTCTGATTTTTCGTTGTCCGTTTAGCCAATAATGATGCTTTCCTTAAAACATGGATTAAATTGACGTTTACAGTTCTCTGGTGCCAAAAACCATGGGAGGTTTTTAAAAAAATCCAGTAGGATTTATATGCATTTCTAAAATATGGTACAAAATTAACATGCGCTGTTTTTACTGTGCGGATTTAAACAAATTCTTAACTGTTAGAAAGGAATTTGAATTATGCAGTATGCATACATTATTTAATACTGCAGTCTAGAGGTTTAAAATAAAACGCCATCGATTTTTAAATTAATTTTCCAATGACCACATGGGTAGCATCCTAAAAAATTGACGTCAGACGACTCCATTCACTTTTAAAATGTCATTCTACTGTCGCTCAGTAAATTAAAACAATAAATAGTTGTTTATTTTTGCATTCGTTCAGGTTGTTTTCAAAATTAAAATCGGCCGGCACAATGCAATTGACTATTTCCGTACCCAAAATACATATAACTCGATGGGATTTTAGAAAAAAAAAATGTTAAAGACAAGATTTTCAAACGGGGGTGGGTGGAGGTCTGGTTTCCAGTACAGGGAATATTTTACCTGTACAGGTAAAAGTGTGAATTTACTTTAGCCAACCAGTGGACTAGAAATACCATACATGGTAATTTTGTTGGTTGACTGGAGATGTTACATTGTACCTCTTTGAGATCAAGAGACAGAATGACACTGTGGACCTTAATCCGCTTTTTATAGTGCACTCCTGTCTTTACCAGTTTTTGACACAGTTGTGAGTATTTCTATGCACTGATTTCAGAGCCAGTATGTATCTTACGTAACATTTACCATTTGCTGTGCCAATTCAGCAGACAAATATTTGTATATATATTTTGCTTATCTTCCAAGAAAGATTTCACATTTCATATAATATTTAAAAGACAATTGTAATGAAATGTCAAACCTTATTTTTTGAAACAAAAATGTATTTCAAAATCATGTCATCTGCTACAAATCTTACGCAGCATGCTAAATGTTACCAATGTTTTGTCATCATTAAAAGTTAGAAAGTTAAAAACTGTTGTCGTGCATGACAAACCCAGTCTCAGGCAGATATTAAATGCGTATGCCCACTGTATGCAAAATATATTGGTTGCTTTGTAATGGGGACTGGATACACTTTCAGGGGAGACAACTCTATTTAAATTTTGAAGCTTCCGAAAATGGGTCCACTCTAAAAGGAAAGAATTCGCTCCCAGGGGGAGCGAATTCTTTTCTTTTAGAGTAGACCTATTTTCCGAAGGGGCTTAGCATGCATGAAAGCAAACGGGAAGCCATGAAAATGATCACCCTTGTACAAATCAATCTACTAAGTGTTTGGTCCCCTTTAAATTAGCACAATGTCATATTGTCAGCCTTGCATAGAGTGAACGTATGCTGTCTTTGATATGGACATACGCAATTCATATGCCACGAAAAGGGTTTGTCGTAGTGCGGCTACATATTTTTGAAATTAAAACTGTTTTACACATCTTAGACTTCTTGTGTTTCTTTTTCAAAACTCCTTCAAAATGATAGATTAAACCATGTTCCCAGCAGTACCGTATTTATGAAAACTTTTCGGACAATCTCCAGTTCCTTAACATATTTGTTTTAAAAGCTGAACACGTCTAGTTTTCTACCTGGTAATGCGCCTGAAATTGCCAGACGAGTGGCAGCTTCATTCTGCGGCTGAATTCTAAGGCCTGTCGGCCGGAATAGTTTTGCATCACGAAAACATACCTATATAATTTTGACCCCCTTAAACCCCACTTTTATTTAGTAAAACTGGGGTTTACAGGGGTATACATTATTTTTCTTATTTCTGCTAAAACATAGATTGTGGGTATTCGTTAGAACCGCCTCGGCGAGGCGGTTCTAACGAGTACCCACAATCTATGTTTAGAGCAGAAATAGGAGAAATATCAGATTTTTTTTTATCTGAAAATTTTCCTTTTTTGGTTGTAAAATGTTCAATATATTTGAATAGGCATGTTTTCGTAATGGGTAAATACGGTTATTCTCTTGCACTACTATGAACTGTCTAGGTGCTGAGCGTTCTAAAGCGGCGATTCTGATATTATTCATTCTTTGCATTACTTAGGGAATTACTACAGCAGGTGTCGAGGAAGAGCCACAATTACAAAACATAGCCAACCGATGACACCATGATGAAAGGCAAACAAACAATAACAGACAATACACAATGCCGTAAGCCATAGAACAGTGCTCTTCTTGCACGAGGTCACCACTTTGCTAGAAAACAAAAAGGCAAGCTAAGAAGCTCCCTCTTTCTGAACAAGGTAATCACAGTATCAGACAGGATCCACCAAACTCATGAATCCATTACGAAAACATTACGCCTATTCAAATATATAGAACATTTTATCTCCAAAAAAAAACTGAAAATTTTCAGATAAAAAAAAACTCAGATATTTTTCATATTTCTGCACAAAACATAAATTGTGGGTACTCGTTAGAACCGCCTTGCCGAGGCGGTTCTAACGAGCACCAAAAATCTATGTTTTGAGCAGAATTTAGAAAAATAATGTATACCCCTGTAAACCCCAGTTTTACTATATAAAAGTGGGGTTTAAGGGGGTCAAAATTATATAGGTATGTTTTCGTGACGGGACAGCGAACTGGGACCTGGTAAAACACGAAAAAAGTCCTTCCATCCTGTTTGGTAGTTTTTGCTTGAGTTTATTATGTCCTATCTTGCGCTGTGATCGCCTTATTTGTGGAAAAAGGAGTCGATCGCGTGGCTAGAGAGGCAGCGAAGGGAGAGGATTGGTCCTGCCTTTTATATGCTGTAGCCCATGATATGATGGTTTCTTAACATTTTCACCCCTTAGTTTCTGAAGTAGACTCTTCCATCTTTGAACCATTGTTCCAAATAGGGATCTAAATCGAAAATCAAAAGAGAATGGCAAACCGTGTAGATCTTGATGAGACAGCTCATTATGAGAAATCTCATCCGGATCTACACTTTTTGCAAAAACACTGATTTGGCCTGCAGGGCTGAAACGATTGATTCAATGGCCGAAAAGTTGAGGGACATCATTACCTTTATCATTACACCTGGAGAAGAGGGAACTAATTGGTCGCTTGGCTATACATGTCTGACTGTGGCTTATCTAGGCTGTGCAGCGAGCCTTTCTAAGAGATATTTGTGTTGAAGTTTTAACTTGTTCGTTAGTTGTATCTTCGATAAAGTTCCGTTTATGTTGTGTCTTATCTTAGTGTCATTCTGATATTATTCATTCTTTGTATTACTTTTCCAATGTCTTCGGAGGGAATGTGTTCCATGAATTAGCCAAGAGAGTGGTAAAGGTTTATCCAGGCTGTGAAGCTGTCCGTTCTAAGGGGTATTTGTGCTGTAAATTTTCTTGTTTGTTAGTTGTATCGTCGATGAAGTACCGCTTGTGTTCTTTTGGAATGACCTCCATTTGAGAAGTGATGTGACAACTTTCAGAGTTATCCCTCTTTAAGGTGTATCCAACAGCTATGAGTCTTACGTATTTGTCTCATATCTGATTTCAGATTTTTACTATCAATCACATCTATCAGGGCCCAGTTGTTCAAAGCTAACGACGTCGTTAGTTAACGATTCGTTAAAATTTACATCGAGTGATACGCAAATATGCTGAAATTTTTTGCTGAAAAAATGTGGGTAGCTTTTGCAGTGCAAAAGCTACTCACATTTTTCAGCAAAAAATACCAGAATATTGTATATTGAATCCACTAAAACAGTTAACAAATGACACTTAACGAGTTCGTTAAGCTAACGACGCTTTGAACAACTGGGCCCAGGTTTGCAACTTGTACGTATACTTATTGCCATGTAAGCTAGAATAAACTGGGGAAAATGTACAAAATATGCATTTAATTTATAAAGCATTTTTACAGCATTGCTCAAAGTAAATAAAACATTATATACAGAGGTTCTTTTATTTCGATTTCAAATAAAATGACATGTCATGGAAATAAATGTTGAATCAAGAAAAGCATTGAATATTTATGGTGCGTAACTTGATATGTTACAGGGCTGCACAATTCAAGATCACAATGCGTGAGGATCAGTGAATGTGACCCACATTTTGTGGCGCTTCGCGTATGCTTGTTAAATTCCAATGATTATCTGCGAGACATTGATGGAGTCACAGTTCATATTTATTTTCGGTACAAGTGATTGCTGATAGAAACAATACCGTAGATCTGTTTCAGTTTTATTATAAAAGAGCCTTTATGGTAGCCATTTCTCACCAAAATCAGGTCAATATAATTGTCACAGTTCTATTTAAGGTCTCGATATTTGGATGACTTACTAAAGATTGATAATGATTACTTTAAACACATGGTTCATTAGGATAAAATGAATTTCGATATCCTATGATATAATCTCTACAAAAATTCATGACAAACGAACTACTTTGAAAATGATATGGTAAATTATCTGTTTTTGGATGGCAATGTCCCTGGTGCAACATTCTTTAAAAAGCAAGGTTTCAACGTAACATGGAAACTCTGAGGCAAACTGCATGCTAGGTTGTCAACCCAGTTACGGCTGATAATTTTACTTCCCATTTTATATGCGAGACGGCGAGTCTGTCGTCAGACTAAAGGACAACTCCCTCCTCAGTCCATCACAGAAGGTTGGTGCGTGACTATAAATGTCAGTTGCTGGGCCAGTCGTGGCTACTTTTTGTGGTTTTCTTCTGCTCAGTCTTCAGAGCCCAGTTGTTTCAACCTAACGATGTCGTTAGTTAACGTATCGTTAAAACTTTGGTCATTAAACATGGTATATACGCTAATATTTTTGCTGAAAAATGTGAGTAGCTTTTGCATTTGCAAAAGCTACTCACATTTTTTCAGCAAAAATACCTGCGAATTAGATATTCTACTTACTAAAACAGTTAACATTTTGATCACTAAAGAGCTCTTTAAGCTAACAATGCTTTGAACAACTGGGCCCAGATCATCACTGAACCCTTAACTCTGTTTCATCTTAGTGTTTGTAATCATGTATTTTTCACTGTTTCACTGAAGAGGCAGAGAGCCCTATACGGACCGAACAGATATTTGTTATTTTGAGCTGCATTAGAATTAAGGGCGAGAGTTTGCGAGAGTAAAACTGGTTTAAGCCCCCAGCCCCTCCACTCCCCCCTCACCCACCCCGCCCCAAGTAGTATTTTTACTGACCGTTCCAATGCGGTTACTCTACAGCAATTTTTCATTGTCCGTGCGTCTGTGGTTTCATATATAACGTATATTTTGTCATTATTTGTTCCTCATCTCTCCTTATTTTGGTGCCTAGGGCCAGGGCTGTGCTTCGTAATTATAGTATTTCTTGAGTATCTTTACTAATTCAGAAACTATGAAAAAAGAAAATCCATCTGATTACATGCAATTTAGCATTTTTTTCTTTTGCCTCGGTGGTTTCATATACGACGTTTGTTTTTTCATTATTTGTTCCTCATCTCTCCATTGTTTGGTACCTAGGGGATGGGTGGTGTTTCGTGATTGTGGCATTTCCTGAGTATCTTCACTTATAGTTTAAAAACTTCGGAAAATATGAAAAAAAAAAAAAAAAAAACTCGATCTGATTACATGCAATAGCAGTTTTTTTCTTTTGCCTCGGTGGTTTCATATATGACGTTTGTTTTTTCATTATTTGTTCCTCATCTCTCCTCCTTTTTGGGGCCTCGGGGAAGGGTGGTGCTTCGTGATTGTGACATTTCCTGGGTATCTTCACTAAGTTTTATAGTTTTAAAACTTCAGAAAATATGAAAAAAAAAAAAAAAAAAAAAAAAAAAAAAAAAAGAAACTCCATCTGAGAATATGCAATAGCCAGGGTAAACACAGCATAGCCATAAAGTAAATGAACCAGCGCATGACAAAACCTACAGAATGGCATGCGCACCCAGCGAAGACTCAGATCAGCCTGGGCATCCGCCCAGTCTGATCAGAGTCTTCGCTGCCCGCATGAAGAAAGCTAAGGTGCTTAGCTACCCATTGAGCGCACAGCAAAGACTCTGATCAGACTGGGCGGATGCCCAGGCTGATCTGAGTCTTCACTGGGCGCACATACCATTTTGTAGGTTTTGTCATGCGCTGGCTCAAATAAGTGAACTCAAGAACTGATATAATTAGACCTACATCAAGCCCCCAACTCCAAAGGGAAAAACAGACAAATACAATTAAGCGACCACAAAATGAACAGATGGCAAACAGTGTTGGCAACTCTTTCCAAAAAAAAAAATGGCAACTCTGTCACCCAAACTCAACTAAATATATCTTAAACTTACATATTTGTTTAAGGAAATACATTTAAAGAAGTGAAACACTACATAACAGTTAAAAAAAGTCTTAGGAGTACAAAATGTACATGACATAACCGAGATGAACAAATTTAAGCTTCAGAATTTTATCTTGTTGTAGGTCATCGCGAAAACACACCGATATAATTTTGACCCCCTTAAACCCCATTTTTATATAGTAAAACTGGGGTTTACAGAGATATACATTATTTTTCTTATTTTGCTAAAAACATAGATTGTGGGTACTCGTTAAGATCGCCTCGTAGAGGCGGCTCTAACGAGTACCCACAATTTATGTTTTGAGCAGAATTATGAAAAATATCAGTATTTTTTATCTGAAATTGTCCTTTTTTGATTGTGAAATATTCAATATATTTGAATAGGCGTGTTTTCGTAATGCATGCTGCTCAGAAGGTTGAAACCTGGTTATGGATTTCTGTGGTCGGGCCCATTGAGATCATACTTGTAGGTTTTCTTTTGCACTGGCTTCAGATTGCCGCTGAGTCCTAAACTTTGTTTCATTGCATTTTTGTGATCATTTATATCTGTAAAACCTCGACTGGGACATTTGGGACATTGGCAAACAGTGCAGACACAGATCAGACGCCGCAGAGTGCGGCGTCTGATCAGGGTCTGCATTTTTTGCTTAAATTAGAGGAAGTTTAAGGCTGAAGGAAGCAGGCTTAAGTCCACGCTCAGGACCATTTTCCTAGCCTAAACTCAGAAAAAAAATCGATCCACCAGTGCTATCAGTGCTTTGATTTTGTTATGGGTCGGTTTTTGCCGCTGTGCCGTTGTGTCTTGTCTTTAGTTGCTCCTCATCCTTTCTCTTTTGATATCTTGGGAAAGCTGTGCTTCAGGGGCAGATTCAGAGGGGGTTCGGGGTTCAGTCGACCCCCCACCCCCCAACTTTGACTCAAACTTGCATTTTCATGGGGAACTTCGGATTAATTTGATAAATTTGGGACCCTTTTCCTTATATTCTTCAACAGATTCATTTTACTATATGTAAATGTGTGTATATTTACTGGGTGAGTGGCAACCAGTGTAGACCCTGATCAGACGCCGCGTACTGCGGCGTCTGATCTGGGTCTACACTGTTTGCTCAGACCTGTCAGTTCCAATGCGTAAAGTACGGTAATATGATTAAATCGAACCCCCTTAGAAATCATCCTGGATCCGCCGCTGTGACTGCATTTATTTTATATTTTGTCTGTCATATAAAATCAGCTACGTAGACTGTACAGTATCTACAATGCATTAGCCAAAGACGTAGCCAAGTATGTTCATTCATTAAAACAGTTAGGGCAACCGGGAAACTTTGTTTCATCATAGTATATGTGATTATATATGCCAGCGCTAAATCAAACCTACAATAAGATCTGTGTAACCAGCAAAGACTCAGATCAGCCTGTACATCCACCAAGTATGGCAAGGGTTCTCGTTTATCCTTCTTTGGATAATCGGGAAGGCTCTAGAAGGCACACGTCATCATCGAAGACTCTGATCAGACTGCGAGACTTTGGTCTTATTGTAGGTTTTGTCGTGCGCTGGCTAATATTTATATTACGGTGATATCTTACTGGTGAGTTAGAAGATTCCATGCGCAGTCGAATGAACTTGAAATTTGGAAGCTGTATATCAGTCGAGACTTTGCAAGCGCAAAACTGGTTTAAGCACCTCCAAAATATATGCAAAGATGTCCAGGCAATGTCACAATCACAAAACACAGCCTTTCCGGGACAAAGAAAGAACAAATGATGAACATACAATAACAAAACAAACGCAACATATGAAACCATAGACGCACCCACAAAGAAGAATTGCAAGAGAGGAACCGATATGGAATGGAAAGTATAAAATCTACCGGGGATGGGTGCGTCGGGGCTTTCACCAGGTTTGTTCACGCGAAATCTCGCCCCGAACCTAATGTAGTTTTCTGCGAACCGTTTGAAGGCAATTCTATGTTGCAGTTTCTCTTGAATTACGTTCGTCATATTTCGATTATGTTAATAATCAAAGCACTGATAGCACTGGTGGGTCGTTTGTCTCTAAGTGCAGCAGAGGAAATGGTCTTAAACGGGGACTTGAGACTGTTTCATTTAACCCTTAACTTTCTGTTATAGTCGACTCTCGTTATCTCGAATTCCAAGGGATTCTCTGAAATACTTCGAGATATCCGTACCTCGACATATCAGAATTGCAGAATTGAGGAAACAATAATTCGATTAACCACATTTAACAAATATATATGTAATTGGACTTTCGAAGTTAGAGATATTTTGAAAATATTGTGGAAAAGAGCAGAAATTGCTCCTCTTTTCCACAATATTTTTACCTGTTGTTAGATTTTTATGTTTAGGCAGGGACCAGATTTTCACTTCGAGATAAGCGGTTATTCGAGATAGGCGAGATCGAGATAGCGAGAGTCAACTGTATTTAGGAAAAACAGTGCAGGCCCTGATCAGACGCTGCTTCTGCGTCGCTTGATCTGGGTTTGCAGTGTTTGCCAGTGTCCCAGCACTAATTCCAGTCTAGGTTTTACAGAAAACACTTATTACACATCACTCTGACGCCACAGCGACAAGAATAACGCGGCTGACAAAACCATTACCTGGATTCTTTGATCGATGATTATCACGTGGACAACCACCTTAAGGAATTTTGGTGTATATATAATTTGGCTCGATTTCAAACAATCGACCTAATAAAAAGATCTGGACACACATAGAAAAGATTATTGAGCTTCACTCCCCAAAGACAATCTATAATATTTAAGGTAATATGATACACTTCCAAGGGAGAGAAGTCTATCTTAATCGTTATTCTCCCTTTTGAAAAGTAGTCTGCCTTCAAACAAAAACAAATAATCCTCTTGGAAGCAAAGTCTTTCCTTTTAAGCTAGAACTCTTTTTCAGATGAAGACTGGTGTACAGACAAGTACACAGGAAGGCATAAGAGTTGTCTCCTTCATACACAATGCCCAGCAGGCACATAACATCAAAATGACGTCATTTTAACGCTGTGTGCCCACTGGGATGACCAGTCCCCTAACGTGACATGTACAGGCAACACCAAACATCACTTCCACGAGTCAAATCTCTGACAGCACGTGTGGGTCTATTGTCTCTGCGATCTGAACTGTTTGCAAATGTTCCAGTTCAGGTTTTACAGGTCACCCTCTTTACACTACACTCTGACGCCACAGCGACAAGAATAGCGCGGCTATGAATAACCGTTACCTGGATTTCGTCTAGCGCGCAGTTTGATAACATTGGTCAATGATAATCACGTGAACAAGTACCTAAAGGAAATTTTGTCGTTTGTGCACTATGGCTCCAAAAACTGAACGAACAAACCAACTGCAACAGAAATACGGTATTGAGGCGGTTAACAGCACATCTGTTGCGGGTTGCGTGTATGGGTGGGTTGGCGAGGGGAGGGGATAACAAAATCTAAAATGTTTTATGAAGGTTTAACCTAAGCTCTTTGTAAATGAACCATGATAACATATATTTACTTACATACAAAGCATACAAATTTAAGTAGCACAGTGTTTGGTAAAATAACAATACAACTGATTCGGAGTCGGGGCTGCCAATGGAACCCTCTCTTTGACTCAAAATTTTCTTTAAACAGGCCTCGGAATTTCCTTTAAATGTGTTAGTATTGATAAATTTCGGATACCGTATTTACCTTAAATATTCGATAAATTCTTTATAATTCTAAAATTTCAACAATGCCATTTCACTTCCAGTGAATGCATCTAAACGTATTGGATGAGTGGCAAGCAGTATACACCCTGATCAGATGCCGCATTCTGCTAATGCCTTTCTATCCGCTGTTTGCTCATGCCGATCTGTCCGAATACGTGTCGAGAAAGTACGGTAATTTGATCAGATCGATTCCACTTTCATAATTTTGAACCCCTATCAAATAATCCTGGATTCGCCTCTGATTGCATCACGAAAACGAGCGTAGACAGCCTCGCAAATTGCATTGTTACAGATGAAGAGACTTAATAAACCGAGTCTGCTATTGTTTTCTTTTCTGTGTTCTTTGTTTCCAAAGGCCATCTTTTAGATTTGTATTTTACTTCAGTGCTGCTGGTTTTAAATGCCGTGTGGCAGCCATCACGAAAACACGCCTATATAATTTTGACCCCTTAAACCCCACTTTTATATAGTAAAACTGGAGTTTACAGGGTATATATTATTTTTTTATTTCTGCTCAAAAACAAAGACTGTGGGTACCCGTTAGAACCGCCTTGGCTAGGCGGTTCTAACGAGTACCCACAATCTATGTTTTGAGCAGAAATATGAAAAATATCAGAACTTTTATCTGAAAACTTTCAGTTTTTGGTGGTAAAATTTTCAATATATTTGAATAGGAGCGTTTTCGTAATGGTAAAACGTTGGCCTGTACTTCATCATAGTGCAGATTATATTTGTTTTTCCTTTAGGGTCATTGAGCCCATTCTGGGTACTTTGAAAATCGAATACCGCTTTACGAGCGTAGATTTTAGATTCTCATTCTACTTTATCTCATTATATTTTGAGGAAATCTCCCCACTTATGAGACGTGAGTAACTCAGAGAAATTGACAAAAAAAGTGAAGTTCAGAACGTGTGACAATCGCAGCCTGCCCATTTTGTGACAGTTAATCAAACAATATTGATTACTCATTATATTTGGCCGGTAAATGCGACTCCGGCTCGGGTCATTTTTACTGTTTTCATGTAACGCACAATCCTCCAGCATGTTTGAAATAGAAAGAAATTATTCCTAGCTGAACAAAAATATGGAAAATTTTCAATTTTTCGGTGTGTGTGTGTGTGTGTGTGTGTGTGTGTGTGTGTGTGTGTATGTGTGTGTTACTAGTAATTGCTCTCAAAGGTCATTCCATTCCTATTAAAATCTAACTGCCAATGCGGACTATGACAGGCAACCCACGAAATGGAACCCTTATGCAATTTGTGGACAGCCGAAGGCCTTGATCAGCCTGCGCATTCGCGCAGACTGATCAGGGCCTTCATTGCCTACTTTCAGAATTAGTGGATACTGTCATATATGTCAACGAACACAAAATAAGTAGAACCCGAGTACCCAATGCTGCATACCAGGTTTCAAGGTCATCGGCCTTTCGGTTCCTGAGAAGATTTTCAAAAGTGTTAAGCATATATGGGCTTGGCGCCCATCTTGATCATGTGACCAAGATCCCATGAACAAATTGTCAGCCCTATATCCAGCAGAGGCTCCACATATAATTTGGTTTCAATCAGCCCAGAAGTTTCAGAGGAGAAAAAAAAACTGAATCTGAGGCATCCAAGACAAAGGTCAATAAATGACATTGACGCTTTGTATTAAAAAAAAATCATTTGGCTGATTGCAAATACCAACTTTGATGTTACAATATCTTCAGATAAATCAACTGTTTGCCTTTTTCTCATATAAAGGTCCAAGAAACCGAATTTAGAACTATACACGAGCTTGCTCTGTTATATAGTAAAATGATTAAACTTCCTTCATCGTGTTGAAAGGGTAGTTATTTTTTTACTTTTTTGTTCGCCATAGTATACAAACGCCAAAGTTCCCTTAAGCTAATTGCCCACGTTTTTATCATTGAACAATGTAATCAAACCGCGCGTTAGGCGAAATCCAGGTACATGTAACGGCTATTTATAGCCGCGCTAGTCATGTCGCTGTGACGCCAGAGTGCTGTTGATAGAGAGTTATCTGTAAAATCTGGACTGGGAAATTTTAGACACGGGCAAACAGAGCAGACCAAGATTAGACGCCACAGAACGCGGCGTCTGATCAGGGTCTGTACTGTTTGCGTAAATTACAGGAAGTTAAGGGTTAACTGAATCATTCTTAAGTCCTCGTTCAGTACCATTTTCAAAGCCTACACTCAGAGACAACCGACCCACCAGTGCTGTCAGTGCTTTGAATTTCATTGTTGATCCACTGATAACTTAGGGAGCCCCTACGCGGACTGAGCACTTATATGTAGACGAACCTGTATCAGGGTTAAGGACGACAGTTAGCGTCTATACAAATCAGGTTTAAGTCGCTGTTAGCAGCTGCTACTGTCCGTTCGTATACGTAACATTCCCATGCAGCTTCCATATTGAAATTTAGCACTGCGGTCAACTCCTTTACAGTTGCCCGCTTCGATGTTTCCTTTTTTATTGTATCGTGTTTTTTATGTTTTCCTTCCAGCAACGTTGCCACCACCTTATGCTGTCCATTTTGATGTAAATAATTATTTTTTTTTTGCTCTAGATTATCTTCTCGTTGCAGTTAAGGTATTGCTTGAGAAAACAAAAATATATATGAAAATACCCAAGAGACGCCATTACGAAAACACGCCTATTCAGATTTACTGAAAATTTTGTCACCAAAAATTGAAAATTTTAAGATAAAAAATCGGATATTATTCATATTTCTGCACAAAACATAGATTGTGGGTACTCGTTAGAACAGTCTCAGCAAGGCGGTACTAATGAGTACCCAAAATCAATGTTTTTTTTGAGCAGAAATAAGAACAGTAATGTATACCCCTGTAAATCAATTTTACTATATCAAAGAGGGGCTTAAGTTGGTGGTCAACATTATATAGGTTATGTTTTCGTGATGTAAATCACGAATCACAACTTTCCAATGGCACCAAAAGAAGTAGGGATGAGGAACAAGAGATGAAAAAACAAACGCCACATATAAAACCAGACTCAGAACCAAAACAAAAACATGACTGGAACAGAGGAACCGCCTTTGAACAGTTAATAGGGAAAGAAAGGCGAGGTTCGTTGGTGCCAGTAGAAGATTCCCTCTCATATCACCTATAATGTTGGCTGTTTTTCGTTCCGAGTCGGTATTCAAGGTCGGATCCAGGACTATTTGATAGGGGGGTAAAAATTCTGAGGGTGGAACGGGAGTCGATTAGATCAAATACCATACTTACATAATGTAATCGGACAGACACGCCTTAGCGAACAGTGTAGAACCATATCAGACGCCGCACTACTGTTTGTCCTTTACCCTGCAATTTTGACTCTTTCACAAATAGTAAAATAGACGTGCTGAAATCTTAGAAGTATACGGTAAAAGATAATGTGAGTAAATATTCATTAGGATGAATAAGGTATCAACAAATTGTCAAATTCAAAATTACTGAAAACAAATTTTTTTTGTCAACCGGGGATTCGACTGAATCCTCCAAACCGCCTCTGGATCCACTCCTGGATATTCTTTGTTGCAGTTTCCTTTCGTTTGTACGTTCGGTTTTCAAGGAAGCGCCGATTCTTTTCTATATCTCTGTTTTGTGTCATTTAAACGTCATCCGGTGCCTTAGGAGGAGCTGATTTCTAGGACTGTGACCTTGCCTTGGTAAACGAACGATATACGCTGTCGCTAAAAACAAAAACAAAAACAAAACAATAGGCCCATTGGCCACGATTCGCTCATCTGATAAAAAACAGCATATCTGCAAATGCCATGCAATTTCTTCCCGTATTGCCACAGCAACTAGGACACACATTTGACATACCGTTAAAAGGTTAACGGTTATCCTAGTATCATCAGTTGAACAAACTGTAGACTTTGTGTTCCCAATGCTGTATACCAAGATTCAGCCTCAATCTTAGTTCTGGAGAAGAGGTGTTTTACCAATATGGGCATGCCAATGGCGCGGAACCATTTGACCAAATTGTCAACATCCGTTCGACAGAAGGCGCCATGTGAAATCTATTGAAACTTGTTAAAGAGGTTTCAGAGAAAGAGACATTTAAAGACTACATGATTTTATACAGAGCCCGGGGTCAAGGACAGATAACCCAAAAAATTTTGACGGTATCTAGACAGTTTAATTTCTTCAATCATACATTGTAAGTTTCAGCCATAATTCTTTAATGCATACTGAGAAAATGATGTTTTCAACATTTTCCCCATACAAATGTCTGAAGACGCAAATTTGATCTTGCCGTAAAAGGTCAAAGGTAAACCCACGACAATCATTTGGACAAACTTGGTAGACTTGAGTCCCCGATGCTATATACTAAGATTCAGTCTCAAATCTTTCTTGTTTCTGCATAAGAAGATTTTCAAGTGTTTTTACTATATACTGGCATGGCGGACATCTTGTTCTTTGTCGCGGAACCATTCGAACAAATATGCAATACCCTTCCGGCAGAAGGCCTCATGTAAAATCTGGTGAAAATTACTCACACGGTGTCAGAGAAGAAGACATTTAAAATTTGGACAATTTAATACATGTATATAGCCCAGGGGCAAAGACAGATAACCCCCAGGGGACAAAATTTGATTATAATAAAAACATTTACTATTTTAATCATACATTGCAAATTTCAGCCATTAGTCTTCAATACATTTTAAAAAAATGACTTTTTAACATTTTCCTCATACAAATTGGGCAGGGGGGGGGGGGGGGGGTGGCAGGGGCGCAAATTTGACCTTGCCGTAAAACGGTCAAAGGTCGACCTATAACTATCATTTGAACAAACTTGGTCCCCGATGTTATATACCAATATTCAGTCTCAAAGATATTTTGGTACTGGAGAAGAAGATTTTAAGTGTTTTTTTACCATATATGGGCATGACAGCGATCTTGTTCAATGGCGCGGAACGAATTGTCAATACCCTTTCGACAGAAGGCCCCATATGAAATCTTGTGAAAAAATGCAGTTTCAGAGAAGAAATTTAAAAAAATACATAATTTTATACATATATATAGACCAGGGCCAAGGGCAGATAATCCTCAGGGGACAACATTTTGATTGTAACTAAAATATTCACTACTTTCATTACACATGGTTACAAGTTTCAGCCATTAGTCTTGAATACATTTTGCGAAAATGACTTTTCAATATTTTCCCCATATAAATGTATAGGGACTCAAATTTGACCTTGCCGCAAAACGGTCAAAATTCAGCCTACGGTCATCATTTGAACAACTTTGGCACATCTTGAGTCTCCGATGCTATATACCAAGATTCACTTTCAAAGCTTTCTTGATTTTAGAAAAGAAGATTTATAAGTGTTTTACTATACATGGGGATGGCAGCCATCTTGTTCAATGGCGCGGAACCATTCGACCAAATTGTCAATACCCTTTCGACAGAAGGCCCCATGCGAAATCTGGTGAAAATTGCTCAAGCACTTTTAGAGAAGAAGACACTTAAAAATTTCACAATTTTATACATGTATATTGCCCAAGAGCAAGGGCAGATAACCCCCAGAGGACAACAATTTTTATTGTAACTAAAATTTTTTACTATTTTAATCATACATTGTAAGTTTCAGCCATTAGTCTTTAATACATACTGAGAAAATGACTTTTTAATATATTAATGAAAAGGGACGCAAATTCGACCTTGCCGTAAAAAAAGTCAAAGTTCAATCTACGGTCATCATTTGAACAACTTGGTTGGTCTTGAGCTCTTAATGCTACATACCAAGATTCAGCCCCAAAGCTTTCTTGGTTCTGAAGAAGTAGAATGTTAAGGATTTTTACCATATATGGGCATGGCAGCCATCTTGATCAATGGACCTTGACTATTTGAACAAATTGTCAATTCCTCTTTAGCAGAAGGTTCCACATGAAATTTGAAGAAAACTGGCCCAGTGGTTTCAGAGGAGGTCGATTAAGTGTGTGGACGGACGACGACGGACGAACTGTCAGACGACGACGAACAACGGACGGCAAGTGATCAAAATAGCTCATCCTGAGCCTTCAGCTGAGGAGAGCAAAAAACTCGGTCTTCATCAAATGTAATTGTACAAACAATGTCGATCAAAAGTACCTATATTATTTTAATATTCTTATTTCTATGAAAATAATAACCAGTAAGCCGGTGCCAGGGTGCATATTTTGACCTGCAAACTTCAAAGCCATCACATTAAGCCATTGTAGTCTGGAATCCCCTAAAAAGGTAGTTGGCAAACACTGCAAACCCAGATCAGTCTGCGTAGAACGCGGCATCTGATCAGGGTCTCCACTGTTTGCAAATAGTTAAACATTTTTTTTCGGAATATCCAAATCACATAGCCTGACATACCTAAAATCGAAATTAGAATCTTCCAATATATAGTGTGGGGGAGTCTATTCAGTCTATAACGGGTGAAGAGTCTCAATAAAACCGAGATTCAGATTTTCGTTCTTTTATACAGTCGAATCACAATGGCTCGAACATCTTTGGGACCATGGAAATTTGTTCGAGACATTGGTAGTTCGAGCCACTGAACGTTAATCATGGCACCAGTTCAGGAAGCAAATAGCGATAATTTAGGGAAATCTTTTCGATTTTCTATACAACGATTGTATGTTGAGTGTACTCATTAGAATCGCCTCGATGAGGCGATTCTTATGAGTACACACAACAAACAATACCATGATAAAATAAGAAAAAAATCCCATAATATTTGTTTTCTTGAGCTATTGGAAGGATTTTGTAGGGACTGAAAAACGAGTTCGAATCATTCACGGTAAAAGAGCCATCCATGTATGTTCTTTGTTTCCATGGGCAACCTTTACAGATTTCATTTGTATGTTAATGAGCCGCAACTTGAGAAATCTTACCACATGAAATGTGCGCCCAACGAAGACTCAAATCAACCTGTGCATCCGCGCAGTCGGATTTTAGTCTTCGTGGTCCGCATAAAGAAACTTTGCATCCTTGGCTATTCAGAATGCGCCCGGTGAACATTTTTATCGGATTGCACAAATGTACGTTTCTTGACATTGAGGCACGTATTATATTTGAGTCAGCGCCCGACCAAACCTACAATACGACCTGCGTGACCAGCAAAGACTCGGATCAGCATGTATATCTACCCGGTATAGCAATGGTTCTCGTTAATCCCATTTTGGATAGCCTGGAGGCTGTAGAAGGCACATGCGATCAGCGAAGACGCAGGTGAGACTGCACGGATGTTCAGGCTGATCTGAGTCATCGCTCGTCGCACAAGCCTTATTGTAGATTTTGTCGTGCGCTGACTCATTTCCGTTTAAATGGCATGAAATACTAAGTGATGGCGCCCTCACAATACAAACTGAATTTAAACTGTACATTATTGGCGTAACTCCAGCAGCACTCCGGCTGAAAAACTTTAATTTAACCCATTTATGCCAGTGGCCTCTTCTATCTTAACTCATAGGACCTATCCATATATCCATATCTAATCAAAGCGTGTCTGGTTACTTTTTATTATTACCATATTTTAAAGAAAGTGCTGTATTTAATGCAAATAGCACTGACCCTGATCAGACGCTACAGAACGCGGCGTCTGATCAGGGTCAACACCGTTTGCTTTAGATACACTGGGCCTGCACTATTTGCAAATGTCCCTTTTCCGGGACGCTAGCCATATTTGGGTTAAGCAAGCAATCAAGCTTGTTACTATATATACTAATGTAAACTTGGACTGGCCAATCATCTACCATAATGTATCAACATTTATAAAGTTCTCATATATATTTACAAGAATAACTTTCTTAAACACTGTCTAAAGAACACCTGTATTTTTATCAAAAATATATCTGGAACTTTCACACAATATCATAGCATTTCTTCATCGTCACGCTTAAAGCTTCTCTCTTATAACACCATATCTGACATTATTTTAACCCATTTATGTCGAGTGGAGGATTCTGGAAAAGCCAATTTCCAACTTTAAGGGGAGTCTGCTTTATTTTTATTATTCTCATCTTTTACAGAAATTCCTGCAATTTAATGCTAACAGTGTAGACCCTGATCAGACGCCGCGTTCTGCGGCGTCTGCTCTGGATCTACACTGTTTGCCAATGTCCCTTTTATGGGACGTTAGGCACAAATGGGTTAAAGCTTCTCACCTATAACACCGTATTTGACAAAGTATTATTTCAAAACACAACACTTAATTATTATTAACGAATGATCCATCTCCTAAATATGTTGATTCTTTGGTGATGATCCTCGTCGTCGGATGATTTGCTAATATTTTACCATTTTTGTGTTATCCACTCACTTAGTTATAACCCTACTTTGTATATATACATTTGTATTTATATTTGTCGAAATCGAAAAAGAAGTTAAGGATTTCCAGACCATTTTACCCATTATCATTCCTGCACATTTTATGGAAACGCATACTTAGCTCACAAACAACTGTAAATTGTCTTGATTGAAGTACATGTTTTACATATCACTTGGCAACACCAAATAAACTGACATTTGCAATTCTCTTCAAGAGTAACTTTCGTTGCTTTATATCCCCTACTACAGCACAACAAATCGCAGCCTTCGATTCCTGGTGAATTCGGAACACAGAGCCTACCTTGAGTACCTAACGATCCGTATTTCTTTCTAGCTTTACAGAAATTAGGCGATTTTTCAGAGTATAATAAGTCCTCTCTAGAAGGAGGCTTAATTGTTTCGTCTTCCGCCACTAAGTGTTTACCGTCGTTAGATATAGTAACTTTTGCTGCACCATCGAATTTTTCTTTAAGCCTATTGCCTACGTCTCTGAATGATGGCATCCGACGCCAACAAGTCATTAAAGCACAAGTTCCCGACAAACCATGGCATTTACAGTCTTTTGTCATGTAATTTCGCACAGCCTGAATAGATAGAAAATACATTTTGGACATCATCAAGCAAGAACGCATTCATTACGAAAAACTGACCCCTTTAAACTCCACTTTTATATAGTAAAACTGGGTTTACAGGGGTATACATTATTTTTCTTATTTTGCTAAAAATATAGTACGACACATCACGAAAACACACCTATATAATTTTGACCCGCTTTAAGCCCCACTTTTATATAGCGAAACTGGGATTTACAGGGGTATACATTTTTTTCTTATTTCAGCTCAAAAACATAGATTGTGGGTACTCGTTAGAACCGCCTCGTCGAGGTGGTTCTAACGAGTACCATACTCTATGTTTTGAGCAGAAATATGAAAAGTATTAGAATTTTTATCTGATAAATTTCAGCTTTTGGTGGTGAAATTTTCAGTATATTTGAATAGGGGTGTTTTCGTAATGATAATTTACACATCTCTAGAGAATAAAAAATGTCATTTTTTCTTCTTTCTCCACAAAAATATATGTGGGTACTCATTAGAAGCACATACGCTGGGCCCTTCTCATCTGTACTAGCGGAAAACAGCATCTGATCAGGGTGTACAATCTTTGCCATTGATCCAACAGTCTTTCTGGAGAGCAAACAGGTAATAAAATGGACGTATACACACAAAGGACAACTGTGTGTTGACATCCCGTTACAGTAAACTCGCAACAATTCAAACTCCAATAATCCAAAGTGAGTTTGAAGTCCAACTTGAAATTTGAGCAACCGCACGACAAAACCTACAATAAGACTGGTGCTACCAGCAAAAACTTAGATCAGCCTGAGTCTTCGATGATCGCATATGCCTTTTGAGACCTCCGCGCTATCCAAAGAGGGATAAACGAGAACTGTACTGGTCACACAACTCTTATTGTAGGGTTTGTCGTGCGTTGGCTCATATATCGTTCAAAATCTCAATTATTCAAACAAAAATTGTCTGGTCCCTTAGACTTTGAATTATGGAGGTTCCACTGTATTAATTTTAAAAACGGAACATTATAAAATAATAATAATAAATCATTATTCTTCTTTTATACAGTGTTCCGTTTCTCCCTTAGCATCATAAAAATCAAATCGTTACGAACACATGCCTATTCAAATATATAGAAAATTTCACCTAAAAAAATAGAAAATTTTCAGATAAAAATCTCTGCTATTTTTCATATTTCTGTTCAAAACATAGATTGTGGTACTCGTTAGAACCGCCTCGGCGAGGCGGTTCTTACGAGTACCCACAATATATGTTTTTGAGCAGAAATAAGAAAAATAATGTATACCCCTGTAAACCCCAGTTTTACTATATAAAAGTGGGGTTTAAGGGGGTAAAAATTATATAGACATGTTTTCGTGATGTAAATACTTACTAGTCGGCCAGCCTCATTATTATGCAACTGTATTTTAGTCGTGACGTCACCTAATCTCTTTTTACGCCTTGCATCCATAAACTCTCTGGATTTCACATATCCAAAGTCCACATCATCATGACAACCACCCCAGACCCACTCCCCGTCGGGACTTATGTCTCTTATAGTATTATCACAGGTACATTGTAACAGTGTTCCCCTGCTGCAGGCCTCCGTCACCGCAAAAACAACACCAGCCGCTGACACCGAATACACGAAAGCAGTTTCTCTGGTATCTGAAATTCGACACACACCGTAATAAACCTACTGTCCTTTCGACATCTCTTGGAAAGACGTTTTTGGCTTGGTGTTTTATTTAAAATGAAAATATTTTATTCTGATTGACCATATCTTATCAGAAACCATTTGTCTTTCATGTTTCTGTGTTTTGTTCTCAAATATGTACCCTAAAATTAAATTTATCGCCAAAAGTTGGTCTGACCTATGCAATGTCTATAGTAATGTGATTTTTTGACATTTTTGTCTTAGTAAATATTTTTTACTTTTCTTTGCTGAATTTGAATTATTGATGTTTCACAACAATATTGTGAAAATTTCAGAAAAAAATTGAAGAAGCAGAACTTGTCGAAAATCTGCCTCCAAGTTACCTACCCTACAAGTTTCTGCATAATTTTCATTCATTTTTACTATGGGAAAAAAGTGAAAATATTGGATTTTTAAAAAAAAAACACTGATTAGAATAAAACTTTTTGCATATAGGTAGTTACGACAAATGGTTTTGCATTAAATCATGACGAAAGTTTGCAAATTTACTTCTTCTGTTTAAAGCGATAAGCAAAAACCGACTTTCTGAAAGATGTCGAAAGCACAGTAAGTATTGGGACAGATAGGCCTTTGCAAATAGTGTAGACCCAGATCAGACGCCGCATTCTGCGGCGTCTGATCAGGGTCTAGACTGTTTGCCGTACGTACAGCAATATTTTAGACACATCAAGAGGTAGTAGAATGGACTATTTCAAATTTTAGGACATGTATGGTAAGTAGATAAGGTGTCCCAATACTTAGGGTAAATATGATACTATGAGTATTATTGCAATTTGCTAATGATCCTTTGTGAAATTACCCCAGGTATTCGGAAAGATTATATTTTTAGATTCGGAAGCTTATACATTTTTCCATACTTGTTCTAAAATTTTAACAAAAAAAGGTAAGAGAAAAGTCCAGGGAGTGCCACAATCACAAACCAAACCGCAGCCCTTCCCAGACCCCAAGAGGTAGAGGAATCCGACAAACCCAAACAAGCACAAGTCGAACAAACGTACGAAAAGCGCTAAGATTAGCTCTCTCTTCCCCAAGCGAGGTAATCGCAATACTAAAAGGACTGAAAAACACAAGAACAAAATGACACACGGAAAGACATACAACAAATCGCCTCGTAGAATAAACCACAAAGCAACAAAGGGTAAGACTAACATCGGGATCACCGCCTTAGAACGGTCAGTAGAGTAAACCACAGGGGGGGTTTAAAGCACTTTTACAGCTAGCTAACTTCACCCTGGGTCCCGATTCTACTCTTAATACAGAAATACATAAAAATTCGGTTCGCATAAAGGCTCCCAACTCACTCAATGCATCAAAGCGAAAACATAAAAATCAAATTGATCACTATAATAAACAAAGACGAGTACTCATGGCTAATTCTACTGTATGCCAGAGTAAATGAAAACCAATAGTTGAACCACGGCGGGCCAAGCCAAAGACATATCGTCAAGCCCGAACCCACTGGTTAAAGTTTTACGAAAAGACCGTCATTGAGTCTGAGGCCCGAACCGCCATCCAAACAAGTCCAATTTACTTCATGCTGATGTGTCTAGTGATTGTTGTCTTTGCCATATTCATTTTGCATCCGTAGAAGATGTCTATAGAGATGAAATGAACTGGTAGATTTGTTTGCACGGTAGCCTTGTTTGGTCATTATTTGAATCTCAGCTGTCTTTCTTTTGGGGACTCGGGAAGGCTGTGCTTCGTGATTGTGGCATTTCCTGGGATCCAACATTTTTTTTCGTTATCTACTGAAAAGGAGGCGTTGTTTATGTCTGAACATGGATAATTACAGAGAGCTCGTGCATGAAAAATATGATCACTTTTACGCTTGTAGTATGAAATAACCCACGGTAAACAATATGATATACTCATCAGCGTTCTCTTAGGAATTATAATCTTGGGGCGTATCAATTGCAGAAAAAAATCCTTACCGAAATCTAATGAATCTAAGACAAGAAGTACTGGCGGGCGTTAAATAATAAGACAATCCGTTACGAAAACACGCCTATTCAAATACACTGAAAATTTTACCACCAAAAAATGGCAATTTTTCAGATAAAAAAATTCTGACATTTTTCATATTTCTGCTCAAAACATAGATTGTGGGTGCTCGTTAGAACCGCCTAGCCGAGGCGGTTCTAACGAGTACCCACAATCTATGTTTTTGAGCAGAAATAAGAAAAATAATGTATACCCCTCTAAACCCCAGTTTTACTATATAAAAGTGGGGTTTAAGGGGGTCAAAATTATATAGGTATGTTTTCGTGATGCATTCCTGGTAGTGGTAAAGAAAATCGTTTGAACATGAAGTGTAACCAGAGGTTCAAATACAATTGAACTTTAAAGGCACGAACATCTTTGGGAGCACGGAAATTTGTTCTATTGTTCTTTTCGACATCAGTTGGAAAGATTTTCTCTTACTTGGCATTTTATTGTAAATGAAAATATTTCGTTCTGATTAACCATATTTTATCAGAAAATATATATATATTTTTTTTTTTTTTTTTTTTTGTTTCTATGCTTTGTTCTCAAATATTTACCCTTAAATCAAATGCAGTAACATATTCCACCAATGACATGACGTTGCATTCATGTTAATGCGACGTTGTATAAACACCGTGAGTTTGCATCGACGTTAATGCGACGTTGTAGATACGTCATGACGTTGCATCGATGTTAATGCGACGTTTTATAAGCATAATGATGCTGCATCGACGTTATGACGTTGTATAGATGATAGAGTGACATAGTAAACATATATGACGTTGAATGGACGTTAATGCAGCTTTGTATACACATCATGTGCCCGCTGGGTTTTCTATTGGATTTGACATAAAGTCGAACTTAGATGGCTCGAACCCCTTTGGGACCATGGAAATTTGTTCGAGACAGCGGCAGTTCGAGCCACAAAGAGTTACTATTAGTGCCATACCAGGAGGCATAATGGAGATAATTGTGGGATATCTTTTCGGTGTTCTATATTATAAACGTATGTTGTGTGTACTCATTAGAATCGCCTCATCGATGCGATTCTTATGAGTGCACACAACATACATTTGCAAGATAAAAGAAGAAAATATCCCTAAATTATTCGTATATCGTATTTGGAGGAAATCCCTGCGGACTCAAGAACGTGTTCGACTCATCCATAGTAAACGAGCCATCGGGGTTCGAGCCATTGAAGTTCTACTGTACTTGATAGATTTCCGCCTTTTTTACGAGGGACATATTTTGTGGTTCTCCTGTTTGATTGCATGCACACCAAATCCCTTCTGAAAAAGGGGAGTACTGTAACAGGAAAGAATTTACTCCCGTGGGCTGAGGGGTGGGTGCTAATACTTTCTTTTAGAGTACATCTAGTTTCAGAAGGGAGGTAAAACTCTTTTGACAGAGTTGTCTATACTGAAAGAGAATCCATAACCCCTACTTGCATGTTTAAAAACAACAAACAGACTGAGGTATTAAGCTTTTTTAAGTTCAGCAAGTTAATCACAGATCAAACGCCATCTTTAGAACGAAATCTAGGTTTTGTTTACAAGATAGAGAAAGATTGTGAACCAGTTTTGGTGCCAGGCAATCCTTCTTTTTTCCAGTGTATAATTGCTATTAATTTATTTAAATTTGTTTCTATAAATACAACGAATCTACACTTTCAAGGGAGAAAACCCTATCTAAAGTGGTTTTGTTCCCTTCCGAAAAGGGGTTAATTCTAAAAGGAAAGACTTTGCTCCCAAAGGGAGAAAATTCTTTCATTTTAGAATAAACCTCTTTTCAGACTGGGTTTGGTGTACAATAAAGCATACAGGAAGTCATTAAAAGTTATCTGCCTTGTTCAAAATGGCGGACCATTTACCAAGTTAATCCAGTTCCCTTAAAACGGGAAAATGCAACTGTGTTATGAGCATTGATGTATTTTTTCTGTGATAATTCTCAGTAGTATTTTCATTAGAAACATATTAAGTTTCCAAATGCAAGCAGCCGGTAATTTAAGTTAAGCACCGTTCCCTTTGATCTTCTGCTCAAGCGATGTATTTATATAATATGTTTGAGTGATTAATAAATGAAGAAGACGAATACCATCTTGGAAACCCTTTGATGTCAGAATTTATCTTTTCCTTATCTTTTTACATGATCATCTGGTAGTACTTAACGCTTCAAATTATATTCTTTGAACTACTTGTCGGTGTCTTTGATGTAAAGGTCGGCAGTTTTGAAGTTGCATTCAGCATCTAAGATCTAAGAAAATCAAACTTAGGAATATGTGCCTGATGTCTTATGCACATTTTGCATATGGAATTTAAATCTGTGATTGTCATGAACTTCTATAAGATGTTTAGGCATCGTCATAACTAAAGCTGTCTCTAAACGAGGAAAATGAAATTCCTTTCACTTACTGGATATATAATTGAAAGGAAATTAAATTTTGGGGGAAAGTAAGTTTCTTACAGTTTATTCGCTTAAGTCACGATTGTGTTCTCATTTAAATTTACTTCTCCTTATATGTAGAATGTCAATAATTTTGTAAAATTTATTTTCAGATTGCAAAAATATGGGAACTGTGATATTAACATATATCTTGAAACCATGTCCAACAGTAAAGCATATAGAAAAATCATGAACCATTACGAAAACACGCCTATTCAAATACAATGAAAATTTTACAACCAAAAAGGAAATTTTTCCGATAAAAAATCTGATATTTTTTCATATATCTGCTCAAAACATAGATTGTGGGTACTCGTTAGAACCGCCTCGATGAGGCGGTTCTAACGAGTACCCACAATCTATGTTTTGAGCCGAAATAAGAAAACTAATTTATACCCCTGTAAACCCCAGTTTTACTATATAAAAGTGGGGTTTAAGGGGGTCAAAATTATATAGGTATGTTTTCGTGATGGAAACCGCCTACGTCCAGATGTAGTCGATTTTGTTCATGATTTTTATATACTCAAACATTTGAGATTTCAACTGCCTGGTGTTACTGTAAACATATACTCAAACATTTGAGATTTCAACTGCCGGGTGTTTTTGTAAACAGACGTATATACAAAATCTTGAACAAAATCGACTACATCCAGGACGAAGTCGATTTTGTTCCTGATTTTTACATACTCCAACATTTGATATTTCAACTGCCGGGTATTACTGTAAACAGACGTATATATAAAATATTGAACAAAATCGACTACATCCAGGATGAAGTCGACTTTGTTCCTGATTTTTATATACTCCAACATTTGATATTTCAACTGCCGGGTATTACTGTAAACAGACGTATATATAAAACCATAAACAAAATCGACTACTTCCAGGACGTAGTCGATTTTGATCCTGATTTTTATATACTCCAAGAATGATATTTCCACTTCCTGGCGTTTCTGTAAACAAACAATCATGCAAGCATGCAAGCATTTTGCTTGTTGGTCAGTCTGATATTTACCTTCTGTTAAATTCTAGTCTAAGCAACCCATGCTAAGCCCCATCGAACGTCAATATTATTTTTGCTCTCAAATCTGAGATGTAACAGTGTTATTTAGAACCTATTGCAGAACAAGATACGAAGCAATAGTTTTGATCACATTCATCCTTGGCAAATGACCGAACATGAGTCATTCCGTTAACAAGTCTATGGAACATACCCATGTACCAGTTTGATATTTTTATTAAATATACAATGGAAATCAAAGTATATAGCATTATAGATTTTTTGGCCAATTTTGAAAAAAATATCCGTTAAAAAGCATATTTCAAGCTGTATGTTATTTCTGGCGGCCTTTTTCGTCGCATAAATCTATAAAATTGGGTATAATTACAAAATATTCCTAATTTTCCCTCATTTTAATGAAATGAAATGGACATGGTACAGGAAAACACAATTTTGCTACAGGGTGTGTTGACGCAGTATGTGACGACTAACCACTAACTATTGGACAATTATCTCAGACAATTACAATGTATATGTGTATGTGAACATCGAAATAAACAAACATTCACAATGTTTAAATGTTTGTATGAATTAATGTCAAGCCGAGCTTCTCTGAATTAAAAATAATGCAATCCTCATTCATAAACTGATATTGATAACCGATAAGCATACCTCCAAAACCGTGACAGAATGTAAAATACATTAACACACGTTTACTTTACTATATCAGTGTTAGTATTAAAAAGTTCGCTCTCGCCAAGTCGTACTCAGCTGCTACTACAAAAGTAAGATTTTTTTATGTGATAAACGAAAACTCAATTCAAATCAAGACAGTGCACTCCAGGTTGAATTTGTTTTCTTCATTTTCAAAGAGAGATGGGTCTAGCAAAAGATGATCCTTTACTTTAAGAACGTGTGTGTGTGGGGTGCGAAGGGGTGGGGGTGCATGCAAATAAATTGATCCAAATGTAAATTTCTAGCGCCAAAGCGTGTTGCTAAACACTGGCAGAAAGTACGGACGAATTACAAAGGTTTTTAAAACATATTTCAATGGTTCCATGGAAATTTTGTAGTTCGAGCAATCATTACGAAAACATGCCTGTTCAAATATACTGAAAATTTTGCCACAAAAAATGAAAATTTTCAGATCAAATAGGCTTATAGTTTTCATATTTCTGCTCAAAACATAGATTGTGAGTACTCGTTAGAACCGCCTAGGTGAGGCAGTTCTAACGCGTACCCACAATCTATGATTTTGAGCAGAAATAAGAAAAAATAATGTATATCCTTGTGTATATATCCCAGTTTTACTATATAAAAGTGGGGTTTAAGGAGTCAAAATAATATACATGTAGACGTGTTTTCGTGATCTTGACGATTAATAATAGCCCAAGTTCAAGAGGCAAATGGGGATAAATCAGGCATAACTTTTCAATCTTCTATAAAATAATGATATGTTGAGTGTACTCATAAGAATCGCCTCAATCAGTAATCGGAAATATCCTAGGGAATTAAACATAAATCAGACATGGCAACTGAGACATTGGTGTTCGAGTCATTAAAGTTTTACAATAATCATTTTCTTGAATATGCAGTGTTCATTGAGACGCCTCTTCAAGTACAGGCATTAGAGCGCATGCGCACAGTCAATGTCTAAACCAGTCTGCAATCACGCTGTCCCATTCAGATCTTCTTTTATCTATATATATTGGTATATACAGTACTCAGTCATTCGTTATCTGAAAAGTGAAATCCCTGTATCGGGCTTTATACTATTAGCTACATGTTATGTCCCCTTATCTAGGTGAAATATGGTAATTCAAAACACACAATAACTCTACGCTTTAAGAACTTTACGAGTGATTTTGCAGCCAATGCTAAGTTAGTACAACAAATAGTTTAGGAATTCCTATGATTCGCCTCATTTTGAGAATCCGTAGCAGCGACTGGCCTCGTTTTGAAAGATCTGGCGTGCTAGGTAAATGATGTTACGACTATCGATTTCGCGATGTAATTGAAACAAAATACGGTAAAAATGAGTCTGTGGTCAACATAACGAAATCGTATTTTTGAAAATCATATAAAGTCCATACACACAAAGGCAAAATTAGGACCGATCATGGAATTCATCTTGAAAACTTGCCTATATAATTTTGACCCCCTTAAACCCCACTATTATATGTATATAGTTAAACTGGAATTTACAGGGGTATACATTATTTTTCTTATTTCTGCTCGAAACATGGCATCTAGGTACTCCTTAGAATCGCCTCGTCGAGGCGGTTCTAACAAGTACCCACAATCTATATTTTGAGCAGAAATATGAAAAATATCAGAAATCTTTATCTAAAATTTTTCATTTTTTGGTGGTAAAATTTTCAGTGTATTTGAATAGGCGTGTTTTCGTAATTTAATGAGCCGGATCACAGCATTTCATGCGAAATTTCATGAGCGTCCAGCAAGACTCAGAGTTTTCGCCAACCACTTTGAAGACGCTTTGGATCCTTGGCTACCCTCAGAGTGCTCTGCGAAAGCTCTGATCAAGCTGCGCGAATGCGCAGGCTGGTCTGAGTCTTCAATGGACGCATCCTGTAGGAAATACTGTGCCCTGGCTCAAGCTGAAACGATTACGAGAGAAAAGGTAGATTGCTGTTAATATAGGGTAACATTGGCGCGCAAGGTAATGAGTTTATAATTTCAATTTCGTCAGGTATTAAAAATATTTTGAAACAATAAACATTATAAAAACGATCACCACATTGAATATACGGTTATGAGAGAAACAAATAGTTGCTATTTATAAAATATTACAATTTTTTTGCCTAAGTCCACGTATCATGCCTTGCTGTACACACATTGTACATGTACTGCGTTGAATTGTTTCTTGTCTATGTTGTATGTGTATGCTTACTTTAACAGCTAAAAATTTCAACTCAAAATATTTACACAAAAATAGCACAACTAGTTTAAATAGCAAATTCAAAACTGCATATATAGTGCGATCAATCCGCTGATCAGGAATCTTGGAACTATTTTTTCTTTGCGCAAGTTCTTTAATAATGAACGATTTCACCTATATTTTAACGTAAATATGTCCTAGTTTTTTAAGATGAATGGATACACTTAGTAGATTTCTGCCATTTTTGAAAAGGGAGATAACTTTTATGACTTTCTATCTGCTTCCTGTACACCAATCTCCTTCTGAATCAAAGTACTGACATCACTGTTAGGAGGATTGTCTCTTAGTGGAAAAATGATCCTCAACGGGGACTTAAGACTGTTTCATTTAACTCTTAACTTCTTGTAATTTAAGCAAACAGTGCATACCTTGATTAGACGCCGCATTCTGCGGCGTCTGATAAAGGTCTGCACTGTTTGCTAATGCCCCAGTCCTGGTTTTACAGGTAACCCTCTTTACCAGCACTATGACATCACAGCGACAAGATTAGCACGGCTATAAATAACCAATTGATTTTACTGGTCAATGATAATCACGTGGACAACAACCTGATAGCTCGATTGTAAATAATTGACCCAAAACGGATAGGCAGTCACAAAAGTCTTCTTGCAAAAAACGGCAGAAGATTTACCAAGTGTATGTGGTCCCCTTACGTCTTCGCATAAGCGTAAAAAGAGAAAAGCAAGGTTGATGAAGAATGTTTCTGAGATGAAAGCTCTTGACAAATCATGCTTTTTGATGCAATCTTGGTCAAAATCAGATAAAAATGAAGTAAATTAATTACGTTAAAATATGAAATTCCACGTTCTCAAGAGCGCCGCGGTTTAATTACAGAATTAAGAATCTCAATAAATATTCAAAATGGCAGTGAATATTTATTGACATTCATTAGCGTATAAAACATTAAAATATATCCTTTTTTTTCTGACAGAAAACAGTGCTCTTTTTAATGCAAAATAAATAAACATCTAAAGAAGAAGCTAGATACATAAATAAAGAGGTAATTATTGTTGCATAATATTATTTATGTAAGTTTTGCATATCATCACGAAAACGCCGCGCCTATACAGTTTTGACCCCCTTAAACCCCACTTTTATACAGTAAAACTGGGGTTTATAGGGATATGCATTATTTTTCTTATTTCTGCTCAAAATCATATATTGTGGGTACGCGTTAGAACCGCCTCGCCAAGGCAGTTCTAATGAGTGCCCACAATCCATATTTTAAGCAGAAATTTGAACAATGTCAGAATTTTTATCTGAAAACTTTCAGGTTTGGTAGTAAAAATTTCAATATACTTGAATAGGCGTGTTTCGTACTGTTAATTTGGGCTTTATGATGTCTTAAATTATCATTTAATGTTCAGAAAGACAGCTCCCTTGAAGGCAATTTCAAAATCTTGAAACCTCGCTAATTTTCTTATTGATCGTCTGATTTTTTATCAAAATTGCAGCGAAAAAAAAAGTACGATTTTCAATTTAGACACAATCTTGATCAATGCTTTTCCCCCAAAATTCAAATCTTAACTCGCACGCACAATAGTTTTTACCTCTGCGTAATATCCGTGGGAAAGACTCTCTAGCAGTAGTACAATTCCATCTTCTGTTCTTAAATTGATACTGACATTCGGTAATTGCGAGTTTCGCCCCATTGGCTACCTCTTCCACGATTTCCTTTTCTCGTCGGCATATGTACCTCTGTTTGCCCGCAAGCCGACGGCTTTTTCTGCAGATCTTGTTCGGTTCCATAACTAGAGGACTTCCAACTGCCCTAGAGAGCCAATAAACAAAAATATAACTTTATTAACAAAATTTAAATCATCAGTTGCACATGTGTATTAGGTAACTGTACATCAGATAGGCTTCAATTGTGTGAGACCTATTGTGTTGGGGTTTAATGACACGTCAACCCTGAACCTTTTGTGGTCATTTTGTGTCGTCTCCTAGAGAAAGGGAGAAATGAGATAAAGAGATAGTACAGGAGATAAAAGAGAGAGACAGGGAAGAAAGAGGAACATAAATAAAAGTAAAGAAACAGAAGAAATAAAACATTTCCCCTCTACCATTACCTCCTACAAGGATAGCAGGCCTTGCCCAACTGTAAGCTAATATCAATTGGACGCCCCGGTGCCGTAAGATGCACAACGCCTTCGCCACACCCAACCACCTCCCAATTGACTGTGATCAAGATGTGTTCAGTTGAGTTTGGGTAATGGAGTCGCCGCCTTTTTTGGAGGGGCTGCTGGCTCTGTTTGTCATTTATTGTGGCTGTTTGTTTGTGTTTGTCTGTCTTTCCCTGTTTACTTTTCATTTGTATGTTCGTTGTTTTATTTGTTTGTTCATTAACCCTCAAAATGCTAAGAAAACCTGCCTCTGAAAATGTCGCCTGTTTATGTCGTCTGCTGAATATTCTTGCAAACTTTTCAAACCTATTTTTGCATACAGGCAAACAATGTGGACCCTGATTAGACTGCCCCTAGAGGAGCAGTCTGATCCGGGTCCACACCGTTTGCAAATATTACTTTTAAAATGACAAGCAGATGACAAGGCAGATGACAATTGTTGTGATTGCCAGTTTAAGGGTTAAAATTTCGTGTCTCACTAAAAGGTTAGCTTACTGGCAATCAAAGGGCCTAGCTACCGTATTTTAAAGCATTTTAGTGTCCAAAGTATTATTATGCAGCCGATCAAGTTTAATTATCAAATTATTCTGGATTCGACCCGCCTTCTGTCTGAGGGGTTAAATAGTTAGACTTCATATATTTTATCTGATGCATTTCACGAGAGGAACTCTATTCAGGGTTTCCGACCAGATAATACTAGAACAGGCTAAGCTGTTAGAGCAATGGTTAAGCAAGTATAGTTATTTCACTATTGGTGATTAAACTACGTGAATATGCAGGCTGATCGCCACCTTTATTGTTCATACTCGACTTAAGCGGTTGCCGTAGAACGTTTCCCCGTACTTCACCATAATACAGATGATATTTTCATTTCCTTTGGGATCATTGGGGCCCATTGTGGTATCTCTGAAAATGGAGTTCATTCTGCTCATGTATACGCTAGAAGGCGTAAGCATTACGAAAACACGCCTATTCGAATATACTGAAAATTTTACCACCAAAAAATGAAATTTTTCAGATAAAAAATTCTGATATTTTTCTTATTTCTGCACAAAACATAGATTGTGGGTACCCGTTAGAACCGCCTCGACGAGGCGGTTCTAACGAGTACCCACAATCTATGTTTTTGAGCAGAAATAAGAAAATAATGTATACCCCTGTAAACCCCAGTTTTACTGTATAAAAGTGGGGTTTAAGGGGGTCAAAATTATATAGGCATGTTTTTGTGATGTAATGTTATAAAAATTGTTACTCCTTATGAAGAGACTCAATAAAACCGAGACTCCCAGTTTCTATCTGTAATGTGTTCTTTGTTTCCAAAGGCAATCTTTTAGTGTTTTAGTTCTCGTGAAGTGACTAGTTTGAGCTCAGTTTTGTCTGTCCATTTGCTGTTGATGTTTTGGTGACTATCCAATACTGTTTTCTCTATGACAAAAGTACAAATGCAAACCATCCTGTTGTAATTAAAAAAAAAATACGACGTGCAATACGGTTGCCTAAAATTTGTTGAAAAATCAGAGTCTGTTTATCACTTGGCTTTCCCTGTAATCATTTAGTGGTATGGTTGTAGTTACGGTTTGTATACTCATTTTGTTTAATCTGAATGTCCCCTTTCTGGCCTAAAATCAAATTTGGGAAACAGCTGCAAAAATTAATTTTTCAGCATTTTCAATAACTTGCAACTCATGGCTAGAACAGAGCACACCTTAATACTAAAACGATATCATTGCATAAAACGCAGTGTCGTACGTTATTAATAGCCGTGCATTAACCGGCGAAAAGCCGTGCATTAACAAGACAATTCACGCGCCTTCGGCCTCGGTTTTCAACACCTCCCACGGGACCTGGCGAATGTTAATGCGTGAAAAACCATGTTTGATCCCTATATTGAAATATGTTGTAGCCGATGACAAGAGTTACAACATATTTTTGTATTCAGGTGTGCTCTATACCAGCCAAGTGTTGAAATTCGCCAGAAATGTCAAAAAATGGCATATGTTTGCCCAGTTTATTAAATGTCAGCACTAATAAGTTAAAAGTAAAAAGACAAAGAACACACTACGGATTAGAAAATGGGAGTCTCGATTTTATTGATCCTTATTCAGTACATTATAACTCCTAATCAAAACCCAATCCTCAAATTTAAGCCAGTCCTCAACACAAAAAAAAAAAAACACATATATTTTGATTCTGGGACAACTTTCATGCATTAGAATTGTATAATTAATGATGCCGAACTGTATAGATTAGATTAGAAAATTGGAGTCTCGGCTTTATTGAGACTCCTCATAAAAATTAATGAAGTTTGCAACACTGCTTACGCCCTCTAGCGTATACATGAGAAGAACTCCATTTTCAAATATACCACAATAAGCACAATGATTCTAAAGGAAATAAAATATATTCTGCACTATGGTGATGTACGGGGAGACGTTCTACCGCTGTCACACGGCACTTACACCAGCTGCAGTGTAGTAAAATAAACGTCAAAGATTGCCTTTGGAGAAAAAGAACACACTACGGATTAGAAAATGGGAGTCTTGGTTTTATTGAGGCTCTTCATAAGCAGTAATGAAGCTTGCAACACTGCTGCAGTGTAGTAAAATAAACGTAAAAAAGATTGCCTTTAGAAACAAAGAACACACTACGGATTAGAAAATGGGAGTCTCGATTTTATTGATCCTTATTCGGACATTATAACTCCTAATCAAAACCCATTCCTCAAATTTAAGCCAGTCCTCAACACAAAAAAACACATATATTTTGATTCTGGGACAACTTTCATGCATTAAAATTGTATAATTAATGATGCCGAACTGTATAGATTACATAACTGAGACTGAACTTTCATATTTTCCTCAAGGGGCCCTGGCGTATATATCCATTTATACTGGCTTGGATGATTGAATGATAAACGTAAATATATGTAGAGGCGTATTTAATCAGAAGGGATCCAAAATTGAGCCTTATTACATGTATGTCTTTATCCAAATGGCGCGTAATAAACAGTCGCATTATTAAGAACACAAATATTATTTTCTGTGTCTTTTAAGATAATATTATAACGTTAATAAAAGTAGGCTTCATTTTCTGTCAAAAGAAAGTATGCCTTATAGATGCGTCACTCCGTTCTTATGCTTTAACCCTTGTCATGCTGAATATTTTAAAATGCCACACCCAATTCTAATTTTCAGCCAATCAGATCACTTGGTCCAGATTATTCATATAAATTCACATACTGAATGACAAACAGTGTAGATCCAGATCAGGTGGCTTCTTCAGAGCAAAGGCAGGGTTTATCCGGGTTCAGCAGGACAAGGTTAATGTATCTTTTAAAATAGCCTGTACTTTAATTTATATTAATTTTGTTATTCTTTCTACTTCATTTTATTTGCACGGATTTATACTCTAGAAAAAAACTCGAAGGCTATTTCGTAATGTAAATGTATATTATATTTATCTGCATTATTTCAACTAACGGTATATGATATTAAATTATATCTGATTTGTTTGCTTCCGGGAGTAGTGGATTTTCAATAACTGTCATTCATCCTGCACTTCAACATGTGTTATCTCATTGGGCAATAAGTCTATTCACTCAACAGTCTACTGCTATTCGCTATCTACCACCTCTTGTTCAAAAACCTCTGTAAGCCTTTTACATTTTATTCTTCAGCGCTCGCAAATCATTGACGCGGATTGTCAGTGGGTTGTTTCAATTACCGAAGCAAGACACATCCAATATGTATTTATGTGAGGAGAAGAAAACAATATAATTATTAACCATGTTCATACTCCACCTACTCGTAAAATATTCTCGAAATATTGAAATCAAACAGTGCAGATATTACCCGCAACGGCAGAAAAGTACCTTAGGACGAGCGCCCAGCGAAGATTCAGTTCAGATTGCGCATTCCCGCAGTCTGATCAGAATCTTCACTGGGCGCATTTTGGATAGCCAAGGACGAAAAGATTCTTCATATAGACAACGATGACTGATCAGACTGCACAGATGCGCATGCTGATTTAAGACTTCGTTTGGCGCGGGGGTCAAAATGTACGTTTTCTCACGTAGCGGTTCGTATATTTTTCTCACGGTCTCACTATTTTGTTTTCCTTTTCACTTTAACACATTAATGTCTAATGCCTCACAGTGGACACTGTTACACGGTGTAGATCTAAAACAGACGCAGCAGAATTAAACGTGTAGATTGGAATCTGCATAGTTTGGCATTCAGTAATACCGAAACCCAAGTATTGTACGACACCCCTTTTATTTATTAATGTATCAGACCAATTCGAAGATGGAAGTATCCATAAGGCTTAACTGGGTTATTAAATGGAAGAGTCTATTACAGAAACAGGGGTGAAAAGGTTAAACGACGCTAACAGGCATTGGCAACGTTGTAGGTTATATTTCTGTTCATGAAAAGCCTCTATAAAGCTGAGTAACCTTCCTTGTTTTCTTCAATGGGTTGTTTTGTTTCTAAGAATCTAGGTTTCCCTGAATTTATTTTCTACTGAAAGAAACGGGAACAACACATTAGCATGGATATTATTTAATTTTGTATGGTAATGTGACTATGATTGTACATATAGTAAAACTTCTGTAACTCCTGTCTCACTTTCTACCAAGCCCTCACTTATATAATACGGTAAGAAAAGACCCAGACAAGATTGTACAAATTTTTCCTTGTCTGCTCACAGATTCATTGGGTTATTAAGCTTTACTAGTCTCTTGACTAATTCAGCAGACGATAAATTGACAATTCTTTTCTTTTTATCCCAGAAAAAAGGCTTTTGACATTTTATCCAAACTGTCTCATTAGGATACAATTTGCACGAAAATATCAAAAGCCTATTTTCTGGAAAAAATAAGAAAAAACTATTTTAAAATGTTCTACAATGTATGCTGAAAAATAACCATTGACATTTCATGCAAATTGTCTCCTAGTAACACAACTAACATGAACTTCCAAAGCCTATTTTCTGGAAAGAATAAGAAAATATTTTGAAATGTTATCTGTTGAAAGTTTTACCCAGCATAGCGTTAAAATTTCTAGTCAATCAACAAAAATCCCCTTTAATCGGACATCACACAAGCGTCCGAGTGGTCGATTGCTTAGCAACACGAAAACATTCGTACCTATATAATTTTGACCCCCTTAAGCCCCACTTTTATATAGTAAAACTGGGGTTTACTGTGGTATATATTATTTTTCTTATTTCTGCTAAAAAACATAGATTGTGGGTACTCATTAGAACCGCCTCGGCGAGGCGATTCTAACGAGTACCACAATTTTGTTTTGAGCAGAAATATAAAAAAATATATAAGAATTTTTAACTGAAAATTTTCAGTTTTTGGTGGTGAAAGTTTCAATATATTTGAATAGGCGTGTTTTCGTAATGGCGCTTCCAACTTCGGATCATGAGTTCTCGGGTTCGATTCCCAAACGAGGCTGTATTCAGCTCATGACTGTACGGCGTTTTATTGCACAAAGCCTTTGATTACCACCCTTCCATCATCTTAATATGACTTAAATAATGTTATTAGGGGCGTAAAACACAAAACCACCATTATCATCATCATTATTATCGGGCAGCATGGATGCGCAGTGTTAGCATGACGTTTAATGATCACACAGACATAATGTCTCTTTTCTATGTTTTGTGACTCGTCTGCTGTTGAAATCATCATACCGGTTGACGATGAACACTTTGCAGCAGTTGTATATCCGCCTATGTCAAGTCACGTGGGATACTTAATGTATAAACTACCTGTGATTTTTCGATTAGATATACCTCTGATTTGCCAATACGTTTGAGATCCTTCCCAACATTGTATTAACCTGTCTGACTTATGACGTCATTTTGTCTGGTTCATTTTACTTTTGTATAATGTTTTACGTTGTATTTTGTTTAATACGTTCTATATAATAGTGCCAAATTTCGCCACCTGCATGTTCTAGAAAATATGACTTTCATTGTTTTTGTTCCAATTCTAATAAAACTGGTCCGATTTGCTTTCATCCCAAATTATAGGCGAAGACTTGAATAAAATCGAACAGAAAAAAACGACCCGTCCATATTAGTTTGAACAGTCTTCAGATTTGTAATAGTTAGTTTACATTCAATGCACGAATAATCTCCCAGATAGGTCCGAAATAATCCACCTGCTCATGTTTTATGCAATCATATTTACAAGCAAAGCCCAAACCATAGGGGTTATATGTAGAATCAAATTATTCTTAATAAACTATTTAGGAGAAAAGTGAAATGGTACCGTTGCATTTATTAATCTTTATTAGATTACATATTACATTATCATATTTCGCCTCCGACCTTTCTTACAAAGATTGTTTGGATCACGCAAAACAGTGCGCGTGCTCCAATTTATCATCTTCGTCCACATGTTATTTATCTAATAAGAACATTATGGGCCAACTTTACGTTAACAGCTTCATATTCGTCGATAGCAAATGTTTATAAACTATTGCAGTTAAATATACTTAATGGATATATATTTCTTTACTTTTGTATGTCTAAATCTTATTCATAGTTTGTACAAGGCCTAAGCCATAAATAGTTAAAATTCAATATCAAGTTAATTATTTGTTTGTTCTTTGAAGTACAAATCAAGTATCAAATGATAACATACCTGGGCTCAACTTTATTGCCTACGTATATTTCGTCGCTACCTTTTTTGCATAAAGAGTTAAAATCAAAATAGTACATGTATTTCCTTGGTATACTGTAGATGAGATGAGGTACATGCAGTTTTCGTAAATAGCATTTTCAGACACACAGTTTTTGCATCCAAACATTCAAGCAACAAGCAAAACAATCATCTGCAATAAAACTAAGGTCAAGGTAGAGCCACACTCAGAGAACATAGCCTGCCAATGACACCAAGCGGAAGAACTAACATACCGAGACAGATAGGACAGCAGCTATAAACCTAAGAAAAGCAAAGCAATCACAGGGGCCACTTAAAAAAACAATAAGGAAACGAACACGACAAAACACGGACAAAGCCCCTCGGCGAGTAATTAGAAACCCCCGCACCCACCACCACAACCACACACAAAACTTAATCATACATATATGAAAAGCTAAATGTGAAATAAGTAGGTATTACTTAAGATACAGTTCTAATCAATTTATAATAATGGTGCTTGCAAATGGAAAAAAATAATATGAATATAGGAAAGGCAATACATGTGGAAAAATCCCAAGGCAAAAGATGACGGTCGAATGACATGACTAAGCTACACAAAACATTATTAAATCGCAACAAAAATAACAGACGGAGGAATTGCAACAGAAATATCCTTTGAGAACCTTGACATACGTATACGTTTCGCTAGTTCCAGTCCTCACCACCTTAATTTGTACTCTGTTTCCTTGAACTAACACTGATAACAGACGGATGAATTGCAACAGAAACACCCTTTGAGAACCATGACATACGTATACGTTTCGCTAGTTCCAGTCCTCACCACCTTTATTGGTACCCTGTTTCCTTGAACTAACACTGATACAGTCAGTTTAGTTTCCGTATGTCAAATGTGGCGGTTACTTGATTTGTATAATTCAATTATACCTATCTCCCTAGATGTAGACAAATTAATCGTGACAGCAACTTTGCTAACCTCTTACTGTAAGATATTGGGTTGGCCTAGACCTTAGGATTATGGGCAACCTTTGACAGCTATAAAACAGATTCAACTATCAACAGGTTTGCTGTTGACCGCTATATTTGATAAAAACAAACAAACAAACAAAAAAAAAAAAAAAAAAAAAACTTGAATATGATTGGATGATAAAAGATAAGACGGTTTGAATTGAAACGCGGCATCTGATCAGGTTCTATACTCTTTGCCACTCACCCTGCATTTTAGAAACTTTCACAGAGAGTAAAATAGAACAAAGCTATTTCTTCTGAAACCGAAGTCGAATCTTTTAGATTAGGGTTTATTAATTTCTAACGGTTTTATTTTATCTAAAAACCTATAACGACGCGATGATTTTGATTTTGACATTGCTAATTTCCCGTTTTTGGATGGAGACAATCCTCGTGCCCCTTTATACTTCTTAACTTTTATTCGCTTTGCTATAGTATCTGGTCATTTAGCTGACTTCAATGCTCGTAACAAAACTTTGACTGCCAAACTTCTCCAACAGGGGTATCGGTATCATAAACGTAGCAAAACTTTATCTAAGTTTTATCGTCGACACTACGAATTGATCCCTAAATACAATACCGGACTTAAAACACTTCTGTTTTCAGGCTTGTCGGACCTAATGTTTATGGTGATGTAGAGTATAAGTTTAGAATAATTGTAGGAGACCTGAGTTTTCTGATCATTTTAGTTGAGTCCTAATCTTTGCTTCATTATAGGCTTTATTTGCGATTTATCTGCTGCCCGTAATGATTCTTGGATGAGTAGGCCTCCACACGGATCGAACAAATAAATGTTTTATCACTGTGGAAGCTGAGGGAGAGGGCCAGGGTCCCGCAAACCTAGCTTAAGCCCCCCAGACCCCTCCACCAATAACTCATCACTGACTGTTCCAATGTGGTGCTTTCATTGTGAGACTTTTTTGTTAATTGTTGTATAGTGATTCACTTTGTAATATTTTCCTTTTTATAATTATGTAAGTTGATTATATATTCAGTTAAATTTGGGTAACAGAGTTCCCACCTTTTTGGGAAAGAGTTGCCAATTCTGCTTGTCATCTGTTAATGTTGTGGCTGCTTTATTGTATTTGTCTTTCCCTTTGATATTGGTGGCTTGATGTGGATCTGATTGTATCAGTTCCTGAGTTATCTCATTTACTGTGTTCAAATTTTAGAACTAAAAGGTAAAGAGTAAGGTGAGCGAATATTCATTCAGGTCATTACGGTATAAAAAATATCAACTGAGCCCCAACGAGGGTTCGACTGAACCCCTGAATCCACTCTGGATCCGCCCGGGATATATAGTTTTGAACGGCAAACCGCTTAATTAATTGGATACTGAAAATGTTCTGCTTCAGAAAGCATTTTGGTACAAACTTGAACATAATTAGTTAAACAATAAGAAAAATAATGCTAAAAATTGATTTTATAAAGCTGAGCATGGGCGTCACCATTTTGTATATTTAATGGGATATATATTTTAAGACACTTTAATGGTATATATGCATCTGAACATATTTACAGGTATATAGGAATAAAACAAAATATAAAAGATTGCATTTGGAAACACAGAACACACAAAAGAACGAAAATCGGAGACTCATGTTTATTAAGTCTCTTCATATGCAGCAATGTGGTTTGCAGCATCATACGGCTATGTAATCAAGGCTGTATAACCCCACTAGCATCGGTTTAAGCAGTATTCGATTATTTTTAAAGTAACCAGAATAGGCACAGTGGTCCCAAAAGAAATAAAACTATTATCTGCAAAATACATTTTGATGTGTATTTGATTTATTTGGGTTTAGTATATTTAATATGGTGGTTGTGACAAATGGCTGCTTCCTCATAGCAGTTTCTAAATCTTCAAAGCCTAGTATTTTTTTCTGATTTCTCAATAAAACTATTCATGAAAACGCTCAGCTTGAAAAGTGTTTTTTCATAACTGTTTGTTACTTGATATGTATTTTCCTTTAAATATTTGATAACTTTAGACCTTGGGAATTCAGTTGTTTTATTTTATTCTAATTATTTCATTATTATGTGTGACTTTACTGAATGTGAAATAGGATTTAAATTAGTTCTTGGAACAAGAGTTAATCATATATAAGTATATATAGGAAAATACTGTTGACTTTGGAAACACCTAATCCCATATCTCGAAACACTGCAAGAAGAAAGCGAGAGGAAAACCATTTTTGACGCAGCGAATGCTTAATCCATTGATTTTGCTCAGTGTATTCGATTTTGAATTTCCATGGCAATGCAAACACGCACTCTGATTACCTCACATGGTGTTCAACGTTCCTGTCTGAAAGTTGTTGCTGCTAATCTTATTGTTCTAAATTCCACAGATTATGTTTGAGAAAACAGATGTTCACACCATGTGTAGCTTTTCCCGCAGTAGCAAGGCGTTGGAATGCCAAACACTGCAGGTGACTGCAATGCCTTATTATTTTCTAAACGCTTGAATGCTCGTGTGGTTATTCTGGAACTCAGATGTACGGAGCATTAGCCTAGTGAAAGAAAATGTATAACTGTGGTCAGCGCATTCTCTCCTTCAGCATACCGTTGCATATTCATTAAAGGGCTATTATGTTTATGCAACCATGTTATAAACTTTATTTTGAGATTTATCCTGGTCTTTTTGACTGGATAATAACAATTCCGTTCTTTATTATATTGTTACATATTTAACCCTCTTACTCCAGAGTTCCTGAAGTGGAGACGTCTCTTCCACGCTTGAATTTGGACAGGTCCATTGTTGAAAATAGGAGTTCAGTGTAAATTGAGAAACAAAATGGAAAACGGTGTAGATCCTGATGAGACGGCTCGTTGCCGTCTCATCTGGATCTGCAGCGTTTCCGTATGCTTTTGTGTTAGTCTGCAGGGTTGAAAGGGTTTAACAAATTTATTCACAGTATGTTTACAGGCAAGAAGGGTGAAGGTATCTCATTTGACCCTGTTGATAATTATCGCAACTGTAAAGGTCACTGTCCTACCATTTTATTACAATGTGATAGCATAAACAACACAGTAAACAGGTGTTGGATTCCATTCTTCTAATGTGCTTTTCAATTAAGCCCAATAAATAGAATTAAAGTAATAGCTAGAGTTCTCTAAAGATCAGTTAATACATTAATCTTAAATCAACCATTTTATTTGTGTAGGCGTTGGACTCTTCGTGTAATGGCTTCGTTAATAAATTAGTTTGGTATTGTTTTAAATGAACATAAAACAATAAAATGATGGTGCGTAAGATGGCTTTTCGGACCACAGACTCTATGATACTTCAGTCGTTAAGCTTTTTCTGAAACTTTTGCCTGACCTTTTTGTCTATAGTCGGGCTCATCGTTCTTCTGCTGCTGGACTCTCGCTTTGTAGTTTAACCATCACCTTTGTTTCATCATAGTGTTTACGTCTGTAGTCATGTTCTGCTGGTTGTTTTCATGTGGTCTGACTCTCGCTTTGTAGTTTAACCATCACCCTTTTTTCATCATTTCATCATAGTGTTTACGTCTGTAGTTGTTTTCTGCTGGTGTTTTTCATGTGGTCTGACTCTCGCTTTGTAGTTTAACCATCACCTTTGTTTCATCATAGTGTTTACGTCTGTAGTCGTTTTCTGCTGGTGGTTTCCATGTGGTCTGACTCTCGCTTTGTAGTTTAACCATCACCTTTATTTCATCATAGCGTTTACGTCTGTAGTCGTGTTCATCGTGCTTCTGCTGGTGGTTTTCATGTGGTCTGACTCTCGATTTGTAGTCCAGCCTTCATCTTTGTTTCCTCATAGTGTTTGGCAGTTATTTATATGGTTTGGTGTCTGTGCTGATCCACTGATGAGTTCGAAATATTATGTGTAATTGGAACTGTATTAGGATTAAGGACGAGGATCGAATATACTAAAAACCATGCGAACCATTTCATCCCCAAATTTCTGTCATGAAATAGACTCTTCCATCTTTGAATTTGGTCACATCCATTGTTGCAAATAGGAGTTTCTTTTAAAAAATCAATAACAGAATGGCAAACAGTGTAGATCCTGATGAGACGGCTCGTTACGAGCCGTCTCATCTGGATCTGCACTGTTTGCTGAAGTATTTGTACTGGTATGCAGTATTAAAATGGTTAAAGCTGCTCTTCAACAGGTTTACTGTTGCCCATTGCAAGGTGGTATTTCTATTGCAGTTCCTATCTATTCAGTTATTCTCTTTTCAATTGTTTGGTCTTTTTTCATCAAAGTCCTGTTTTATGTCGACATTTCATATGATTATACCATGAATCATTCCTATCGAAGGACCTGTTCGTTTCTTCGATGTCACCATATGTATGTTGTGGACTTTTATGTAAGACATCGTATCTTTGTACTTTAATGCAGCTTGTGTTAAATGTGTGGATGTGTGGCGGCGACAGAACGTCTTCTCGTACTTATCCATAGTGCATATATCTTTATTTCTTTTGGGGTCATTAAGCCTATTGTGGTATCTTTGAAAATGGAGTTCTGCTCATGTATAGGCTAGAGAGTGTAAGCAGTGTTGTAAACTTCATTACTGCTTATGAAGAATCTCCATAAAACCGAGACTCCCATTTTCTATCTGTAATGTGTTCTTTGTTTTCAAAAGCAACCTTTTAGATTTTTATTTGTAATATAAGCCGAATCTCTAAGATATTCTGGTAGTAACCCAAACAACTCTGTATTACACTGTATTTATCCTAACATTTGGTACAGACAGGCCTGCGTAAATAGCTCATTACGCACAATACGCGTGCGCTTAACATGCGTAAGAAAAATATTTACAATGAAGTGTCATTAACATAAATATTAAACTGTTTTATCATAGAGGCTGTTGTTAAAGGAAAGAAGTTGCTCCCTCTGGAGCAATTCGCTTTCCTTTAAGAGTAGCCCCTAGTTTGGAAGCAATTTTAGGCATCATTTTTCATTTTTTTTTCTGGGTGTGCGTAAAAATAATTCCATTCTAGCTACGCCACTGAATCCATATACAGTCGAACCTCATTGGCTCGAACATCTTTGGGACCGTGGAAATTCGTTCAAAACATGGATTGTTCGAGCCACTGAGGGTTAATCGTGGCACCAGTTCAGGAAACAAATAGCGATAATTAAGGGAAATCTTACGATTTTCTACACAATAATTGTATATTGAGTGTACTCATTAGAATCGCCTCGATGAGGCGATTCTAATGAGTACACACAACATACAATTCCATGATAAAATAAGAATAAATCCCTAAATATTTGTTTTCTTGAGCTATTGGAAGAATTTTGTAGGGACTGAAGAAAGAGTTCGAATCATCCACGGTAAACGAGCCATCCGTGTTCGAGCCATTGAGGTTAAACTATAGTGAAAAAGCTTCTACACTGTTAACCACCCTTCCAGTAGAATTAAAACACATCAACAAGTAGTGGTATGACCTAATTCAAATATTAGGGCAAGTGGGGTAAGGAGCTACGTTGTGTCAATAAGTAGGGTAAATATGATACTTTTGCTGGAACTTAAGGTATTTCCCGAATGGTAAACAGCTGCATTACGAAAACATGCCTATTCAAATATACTGAAAATTTTACCACCAAAAAATGAAAATGTTCAGATAAAAAAAATTCTGATATTTTTCAAATTTCTGCTCAAAACATAGATTGTGCGTACTCGTTAGAACCGCCTCGCCGAGGCGGTTCTAACGAGTACCCACAATCTTTGTTTATGAGCAGAAATTAGAAAAATAATGTATACCCCTGTAAACCCCCGTTTTACTATATAAAAGTGGGGTTTAAGAGGGTCAAAATTATATAGTCGTGTTTTCGTGATGAAAAGAAATGTCAAGTTTTATCTTCTATGAAAAAAAAAAAAATAAAATAAAATAAATAAATAAATAAAAAAAAAATAAATATTGTCTGCTTTTACTTATAGTCAGCAGAAAAAAAACAAACTTTTAACTTTTGCAACTCTCTAATATGTTTGCACAAAGTCAAGCTCCGCAGCTTTTCGTTGGCAATTTGATAAGTAAAATGATTTCCTAAACTATTTCTGAAGTTTACAACACAGTCATGAGAAGAAATGCTTCATTTAATTAAAATTCACTCACAATTCATCACTTTATGTATTAAAAAGGGGGAATAGGGGCGGGGTCACAGTAAAAGCTATTTATGTTATGCATAGCGCAATTAAAACAGCAGATTCCAGTAAACGTATCGTGTCTACTCTAAACTGGTGACACCGCCTTACCTTACTTGTCCTAAAATTTGAATAATACCATGTTTCAGTAGTTAATGTGACTAAAACCTACTGCATGAAAATAGGGATCAAACATGGTTGTTCATGCATTAACATTCGCCAGGTCCCGAGGGAAGAGTTGAAAACCGAGGCCGGAGGAATAACCGAACATTGTAGGACCTGGCGAATGTAAATGAAATTGAAAAAGCATGTTCGATCGCTATTACTGCATAAAAACTGAAATTATTTGCTACATTTCGCGTTATTTCTTGAACTAATTGCTTTCGCCTTTTCACCGATGTCTCGCGAACACAATTTCCACGGACTATGCTCGTTCTAGGGCCGGGCAGTACACATCTCGTAACGGCAGCAAATCTGTGGCCCAGGTACGATCATACTGAAAGTTGCGTAGCGTGCATTAACAACGCGTGAATTGCCTTGTTAATACAGGGCTTTTCGCCGGTTAATGCACGGCTGTTAATAACGTGCGACACTGCTTTTTATGCAATAATAGCAAACAGTGTAGAGCGTTTTGCGGCGTCTGATCTGGGTTTGCACTATTGTTTGAGACCTGACCCTCCCAATACTTTGCGTAAGTACGATATTTGCAGATTTTCAGTTTTGTGACTCAAAATTTATCAGCAAATTAAAGCACACACCCAATTATACACAAGGGACCCCTCAAGCAGTTACCTTCAAGACGATTTCTAATCTGATGAAAGCATCAAAAGTATATCTAAATTATCCGACTGGTGTCATTTTGATATATTGTTATGCATGTGCCAAGTTTGAGTTTAAACATTAAAACCCTCCAGCATAATTTAGTTGGAGCTTCATATTCTGCATTTAAAATGATTTTATTTACAGCTTAACTGAGAACCTAATGTTACGCACAGAAGGCAACTGTGTCTACAACATGATGACATAAGCCAAACCCGATTAAAGGTACAGGGAACTACTTCACTTAAAGAGCTACATTCTAAACTCACACATTTTGGTAGTTAAGGAATCTTTTCAGGGTTTGGCTGGGCTTCAAAACTTTGTTTCAGTTCAAAAGATCAGGCTTAGCACAGCAAAATAAATAAGACGAATAATAATAATAATAAAAAAAATAATATATATGAAAACAAAAACAAACAAAAAAAAAAAAAAAAAAAAAAAAATCAACAAACAAAAAAAAAAAAAAAAAAAACAAAAAAAAAAAAAAAAAACAAAAAACAAAACAAAAAAACAGAAAAACAAAAAAAAAAAACATCAGCAAGCACTTTCTTGAATTTTTTTATATATTATTTCAATGCATCTTTATTATTAACAAATCATAGGCCGCCTTACATAAAATAACTACCCCTGGCTTTCCTGTTTTTGCACCAATCAGAAGTCCTGACATTAATGGTTCCCTGTATTCTTAGGGGAATTGGAAACGCTGCATACATTTTCCACCATGTTTATCAAAGGGGGCAACTTTTATGATTTCATGTTTGCTTTCCTGAACCCAAGGACCTTCTGAAAAAAGGGGTCTACTCTAAAAGGAATGAATTTGCTCCCATTGGGAGCAAATTCTTTCCTTTCAGAGTAGATCTCTTTTCAGAGGGGAGGTAAATAATTTTGAGATATATTCCCTGAAACTGTACCCCTTCTCATTAAACTATGAAGTAATTACACATACAAAAAGCAAAGATCCGCATCATGCTGCGTTTCTGTGCAGTATGTCATGGTATTTCTACGTCAAGCGGATATTCTACAATATAAGATACGTTTATAAGTAAGTGTCGACGGTCGCTAAGCTGATCTGAACCTAGTATGTTTACATATTAGCAAAACATTCCCTATTGCACATGCAGACGATGTTATGAAAAAAAAAATCTTTAGTTTGGAACAGGATATTAATAACGAATTTTAGGTTTTCTTGTGAAGCGTTATTCAGCTTAAATCGTGAAAGCTTGCGAAAATGAGGATAACAAGTTTAAAATGAAATAGTTTTCATTATGTATGAAACGTTTGCAATATTAAATTTGAGGTGCTCCACAGGAAATGGGGAGATATGTGAACAACGCAAGCATGATCAGACTGCGCAATCCGTGCAGTCTGATCAGAGGTTTTGTAGTCCGCTTACAGAATAACCGAACATTGTAGAATTATATTGGTGTATAGAAAAATAGGAACAAAATCTTATCAGATCACGTGACTAAGCCGGTTGGTCTGGATTTTTACTGTTCGACTTACCGCGAAAACCCATTATTCTCATGGAGCGGCTCATTTGTTTGTCTGTTAATAAGTATGTAGTACTTTCAGTTATCAGTAAGTGATATTTTGATAGTTAATGACGCAGAAACTATGTCTATGGTCTATAAACACATATTAAACTGTATTCAACCACCCAATATTAGCCACATTTAACGCTGGGCTCAGGAGAAAACCAGTCTTCTGTCGTGTTCGATTGTTGAAGTCCAGGTAAGCCTGTGCGCTGCCGGTGCAATATTATCAGGTCCAAAGAATCTAGTACAAATAACCTATAAAACTGTCCTGAGACTGAAGTTACAAACAACGATGACGCGCGCGTTAACCCATTTATGCCTAGCGTCTCTAGAAAGACACATTGTCAAATAGTTTGGACCAAAATCAGACATAACAGAACGCAGAAATACAAGAGTTTCTATAAAACATGATAATACAGTAATAAACACACACAAATCAAGACACCACTTCCATTTGAAATGGACCTGTCCAAAGAAGAGCTGCATAATAAGTCCAGATTTGTTTTTGTGGTTGAGTTTCCAGGATATGGTTGGGCTTCCAAGCTTTTTTTTTTTTTTTTTAGGTTTAAAAATCAGGTCTGAAACAACAAAAATAAGGGAAACACCACTGATACTGACACATTTAGGGACATTTTAGAGGCTGAAGGTAGTAATCCCTAATTTAACTAATATGAAACCTATAATTTTGATTTTAAAATTTCACCACTTCTGCTGTCGGCTTTATCAAACACAAATAGAAACATTAATTTTCTTTCTGTGATTTTGAAAATACACATAACTTTTTTCCTTCTTCAAACTAGAATAAAACGTTTCAGTTTACATTTAATATTAACCAACCAGAGGGTGCCTAAAATAGAATAATTACCAACCAGTGGTCCTGACACAATTGCTCTCCTGTGCCCAAGAAACATATTCAAGTATGCACGAACAGTGCCCCAGTAAGCATTCTACATAAACCTATAGCGGGCCGTTATTGGCCCGTCAGGGTAGCTGACTGACTGATAAAGGCCCGCTGTAGATTTATAAAGAATGCTAGTTAGGGCAGACTCAAGCGTGGTTGTCTGAACATTTGTCGATTTTTAGTATTGTTTCTTGGGATGTTTGAGCCCATGCTGGGTTTCTTTACAAAATCGAATACCACTTAAGCTGGTGCAAGGGGGCGTATGCAGCCTCGCAAACTACATTGCTGCATATGAAGAGACATAATAAAGCCGAGTCTACGATTTTCGTTAGTTTGAATTTTAAGTACAGTGTTTGCCAACATCTGCATATCAATATCTTGTTTTCAGCTGTTGGGCTTTAGTGACTAAAGCTGAGCACATTCCTGCAGTTACCTTTGTCAGTGGAACAAAGCTCAGAGTAAACTAAATTTGCCATCGTTACGTTTACTGATTACACAGTTGACACGTCACTGAAATTATATCTGCTCCTCAAATAGGTTAACCATTAACTGGACAAATCATGGGTAAACTATTTATATTAGAGACTTTAAACAGAACAACACACCAAAAGGCACGTTTGCTTGGTTAAGTGGTAAATAAAATCATCAATCCGTAAATACAAACATGTTGTTAAACAATGATAATTGCTATGACATATGATGTGAAAAAAACTTAATCATTAAAATGCTATAAATATTGGGATACCGAAGAAAGGCCACAGTCAAGGTATACAGCCCTCCCAAGGCACCGAATAAGGTTAGATTTACACTAAGGGACATCACAGAGCAACACTCCGACAAAACAGAACGTATAAAACGGTATTGTTGTAGTCAGAAATACCGCCTTAAAACGGTCACAGAAAATTATTGTGGGATTGAACCTGCTTTCACAAAGTCTTATCCATCTTCCTTAACCCAATGTAGCCTGAATAGACTCTCCTTTACTATATATTGGAAGAGTCCAATATCAATTTTCGGTACGTCCAGCTATGAGATTTAAAATTCCTAGAGAAAAGATGGCTAAATCATTTGCCAACTGTGGAGACCCTGATCAGACGCCGCGTTCTGCGGCGTCTGATCTTGGTCTGCAATGTTTGCCAATTACCCTTTAAGGGGTCTCCAGACTACAATGGGTTAATAATCCTGAAATTGTATCGGTATATAAAGAGTGTTAATAAAACCTAGTCTCCGATTTTCATTCTTTAGTCTGTTTTTTGTTTCCAAACGCGACCTTTTAGATTTGTTTTTATTTTACTCTACTGCAGCTGATGTTAAGTGCCGTGTGGCGCCGTAAAACATTTCCCGGTACTTCACCATAGTGAAGATTTTATTTGTATTTCCTTTGGGATCATTGAGCCCATTCCGGTTACTTTGAAAATCGAATAACGCATAGCCGGTGTTAGGGGGCGGGGCGCATGCAGCCAGCGCAAACTACATAGTTTTATATGAAGATATTAAATACAACCGAGTCCCCAATTTTCGTTTTTTTTTGTGTTTTTTTTTGTGAATGGTCTTCGTTTCCAAAGGTAATATTTTTGATTTTTATTATATTTTCTGGTCTTATGGCTTTAGGATCACTGAGATCATTTTTTTCTTATTAACAGAGTACCATTCAACTATCCGCTGGTAGATGTGAAATATTATTGCACGTTACATTACTGTTCATACGTGGACTCAATAAAACTGCGTCCCGTATTTTCGTTTATTTAATCAGTTATGTTTTTGCTTAAAAGAGCTATTTTAGCTCACCAGAGCAGAAGGCTCAGCATGGGCTATTGTAATCAAAATCCATCCGTCGTTCGTTCATACCTTTTGTCAGCATCCCCTCCATCTCCTCTGGTAAAGCTAGATCTCCAAACCTCATGTGAAGTCTTCTGTTCAAGGGGAACTGAATGTTAATTAAAATGATTGCGTTCCATATACCAAGACGGTCGCCATCTTCATATATGGTAAAACACTTAAAATAATCTTGAATCTTTGCATAGTCATCTAAGCCTTTTGACAAAAGAAATGATTTTAATGTCGACATTGTTAAGTTCCCACTTACTGGATGTCCCACTTGCTAAAGTAAACTGCAGTGCCTACATTCGTTTTGCCAGAGCATCTAGTCATGTTAGTAGTCGAAATAAACGTAAAACTGCTAAACATTTAAACATGGCTATTAGCATAAAAATGTAAAATATTACTTGACATTTATCGTAAACACTATGAATTAATTTCAAAATATAATTTTGGTGAAAAAAAAAAATCTTTAAAAGCAGTGATTTAATTTGATTAACATTTTTGCGATGTGTCAATGAACGATTTAGGGAGCCTATTGTTAAAACAGTTGATCCAAGGGAGAAAATTTGTTACCAATAAATTCATGACCTCTGATTGTGGTAATTAAACATTTCCTACAAAAAAGTGGAAAATAAAGTTCTCTAAAATGCATTATTTTTATTGTAGTGGAGTACTAACGATCCGTCATTACTGCCATGCAACCATTTCTAAAATAAAATTTAAAAAGGTTGCCTTTGGAAACAAAGAACACATGACAGATAGAAAATAGGAGTCTCGGTTTCATTGACTCTTCATTAGCAATAATGAAGTTTGCAACACTGCTTATGCCCTCTAGCATATACACGAGCAGAACTCCATTTACAAATATACTATAATGGGCCCAATGATATATATAAAAACCACTGGGGGTTTAAATTGAATTTACTGGTACCTAATCTTTGATTTAGGTTAAAAAATCAAAATGATTGTTCGGCTCGCATAAAACTCTGTTTCCTTGGGTACTTTGGAGAGGATATACAGGCTAATCTTGCATTTATTGTCCCCATTAGGCTCCAATAGTCATTTTCCACGGCGTGGTACATGTGTCTCTGTTTATAATGAATATATTTTATTTCAGGGGACATAAGATGTCTGTATGACACTTGAACTCAAGCCCAGAAAGGACAATCATTATTGATCCGCATTATAGCTGCAGCCTTGGTACGTATTTAAACAATAATTTAACTTATACCATTGTACTTTTCAAGGAATTGGTAGTATATACACATGCGTGTATCTGATGTATTTAAAAAATAATTTAAAATACTTAAAACATTGTACCATACAAGGGAAAGGTTGTGTATGTGTATGCGTGTATCAAATGTAAAGGTGATTAAAAACGCCATTTCTTGATGATAACATGAAATACAGTCGATTCGTGTTATCTGGAAGTCCAACAGACTCTCTGAAATACCTCGAGATATCCGTACATCGAAATATCAGACTTGCAGAATTAGGGGAAAAATAAATCGGGCAACCACATTTCACAAATAAATATGTAATTTGACTCCTAAGTTAGAGATCTATTAAAACATATTTTGGAAAAGAGGAGATAATGCTCCTTAGGAGCAATTTCTCCTCTTTTTCCAAAACATTTTGTTACCTGTTGTTAGATTTCCATGTTAAAATAGGGACCAGCTTTTACTTCGAGATAAGCGGCTATTCGAGATAAGCGAAGCGGCAGTTCTAACGGGTACCAATCTATGTTTTTGAACAGAAATAAGAAAAATAATGAATACCCCAGTAAACCCCATTTTGACTATACAAAAGGTGGATTTAAGGGGGTCAAACTTATATAGGTATGTTTTCGTGATGCCGTCAGTTTATAAGGGAGACAGCATTTGTAATTTTCTGTTCATTTTCCTGCACACAAAGCCGCGAAAAAAAAACAACAAAAAAAACAAAACAAAAAAAAAAAACAAAACAAGAAAAAACAAACAAACAAAAACACAAAACGGAAGAGTATAAAAAATAACATTTACAAATACAGTAAAACTTCAATGACTCGAACACTGATGGCTTGTTTACTGTGGCTGATTCGAACACGTTTTTGAGTTCCTAGGTAATTCTTCCGATAGCTCAAGAAAGCAAATGCTTAGAGATACTTAAAGGAGTTTCTCCAGGCTAAAATGGTTTAAGATTAGATTTTTTTTATGGTTCCAATGAGCGGAATGCGTATTAATCCTTGAATTTGTTTGAAGGTATTAAGCACAAGTTCGCTTTTTTTTAAACGAATCTTTGCCTTCATACATTATCTTTCCATATGTCTTTTTTGATTAACATTTTTTTTTTTTTACCTTATTGCATATTACTTTTCCTTGTAATTTAAATCAGCAATCATGGGACGAAGAGTTATGTTTTATGAAATATTTCAATACAGATATTTAATTTGTATTTCTTTATTTATATACTACACATATACTATAAAAAAACACATTCCCGCTGAAAAGCCCATTACATCTGGTCAAATTTTAATATCACTATTATATATTTCGAAGGTTCAAGGACTTAAATACAGAAACAGAAAACCAGAATTGTATCTAGCAGGTTGTAAAATACATAACCTTTCTAAGAAAGAAACATTACTGTTACATACCATTTACAAGTTGCAATGACAAAATCATTTCCTCATTGAAAAATAGCGAGATGACACTCGCAAAACATACTGTTCAGCAATAGGCCATACTATCTATGCCAGAACACCTCCACCCACCAAGAGAGAGATAATTTTCTTTTCAATTGTTTCGTGAGAAAGCATTTTACAATTATCCCTATATTTTAAAATTCTTTGACTGCTGGTTTTTAGTTTCTATACGATATAACTCTAAAAATGTAATAAAACTTCTAATTTCCCGTTGGACTTTTTTTCGGGCGATACTCATAATTATGATTTCAGTTCTTCAGTTATCTGATAGATATCATTAACTTAGTTCAAGCGTAACCGAGTAATAACTAAATATTTATTAATCAAATAGCCGTGAATTCTTTTGGCTTTCTCAGTAAGTTTTATTAACCCTTTTTTGACTGAATAGACTCCCCCATACTATATATTTGAAGAGTCGAATTTCAGTTTTAGGTATGTCAGGCAATATGATTTAGATACTCTTAGTAAGAAATGGTTACACCATTTGCAAACAGTTGAGACCCTGATCAGAAGCCACATTGCATCTGATCTAGGTCTGCACTGTTTTCCAACTGCCCTTTTGAGGGTGTCCAGACTAGACAATATTAATCAAATAATCGCGAATTCCTATGGCTTCCGCAATAACTTTTATTAAGAATTCCCAATTATTAATAATTTTTGATGGCCGGTTTATTAGAAAAAAAGTTGCATTAATTATTTCTGTGCTTTTTAATACAACCATACATAAGAAATGTTTCATTCATTTAGAACTCAGGCGACCCACGCAGTTCATCACATCATGGAGTAAGAAGGGGGAATCATTGGGGGTCACACTTTATGAAAAATAATTCACGCATAATGAAATCCAAACACTGGGCAGACATAACAGATTTTCCTGGTCTTTGTTGTGCCAGATAACCCGTATGTTGCTTAACAAACCAGGTAAATAAGAGACAATATAACTGTATGAAAATTATTTCAGACAGCTGTATATATTTACATAGTAACTGCAACATTTATCATCTAACATTTATCATCTGACACAGCCGGTATGCCGAGTTAAAGATCTTGTTTTCGGAGTCAGCAAACGTTATGTTGATCGCTTAAAAATACTAAATTTCAAATAAAACTAATTGGTATTTGATGCCTGGAAGTTGCCTAAAAATGTCAGGTAAAGTCGATCGTAATGAAATTTCATAACAGACATCGAGGTAAAAGTTAGTTACTCTTCTTGAAATATTTTACCCACTCTATTATACTTATCAGTATCAGTCATATGAGAAATCTCAAGCCATATGCGGCCAGTACACCACCAGTCTCAATCTGCGTAGTGTGACCGTGGCATTTGCTATCCATTGATAGAGTTATTGGGAACTGTAGACTGTACCAATTAAGACAAAATGCCAATTTCAGTATCTAGATGTGTGTTTTAAAGTACTGATGGAGTCGCAACCAGTACATACGTTGATCAAACTGTCTCTTTAGGAGTGCCTACTGAGGTCCTGCTCTTAGAATATGAAGGTTGACACATTAAGCATACAGTCTGTTTCATAGTCGTAATTTACAAAAACTAGATGTTGCTTCTACATTAAAAACTAATTGTTTTTTACATTTTTTTTCGGTATCAGATGACTAAAGAACTGAAATCATACAACATGATTGATTTTCTTTTCTGTACTAAGTTAGGAATAGTTTTGATGATTTATCGCACAGAGGTTAACTAACTTCTACGAGATCTTGCAAATGGGCTTGCCTAATGACATATTTCCTTGTCCGAGACTTAGCTGAGGTCAAAACAGTAAAATATAACGGTCGTGCAGTTGTACTAAATATATGGATCTGATTGCATCAGCTCCCGAGTTAACTTATTTACTTTTCATACACTTATCCTTGATGGGTGGACGAAATTATACTTTACATATTTTAACATCACTTCAGCTAGACGATGGGACATTTGTGGGACATGAAATTGAACTGAATATCAATTTAACACGGCAAAAGAAAGTTCAGAATCTCAGTAACAAACTGAATGCCTGTTTATCTAATTACCATACAAGCAATGATTTAAGGCAAATCGCTTCTAACATGTTAGATTTAATGAGGCCTTCTGTTTCATCTGTGAGAGACACGGTCAGGTCAGACTCTTAAACTTTTAGGAAACGGAAAATAAACAGACTAAACAACTGTATTTTAATATTCTTTCACTTATTTACAGTGTTACCTATATAGTTTTATTAGATAAAATATTAACATGATTCAGGTATTCCTATCCATCACGAAAACATACCTCTATATTTTGACCCCCTTAAACCCCACTTTTACATAGTAAAACTGGGGTTTACAGGGGTATACGTTATTTTTCATATTTCTGCTCAAAACATAGATTGTGGGTACTCGTTAGAACCGCCTCGGCTAGGCGGTTCTAACGAGTACCCACAATCTATGTTTTGAGCAGAAATATGAAAAATATTATATTTTTATCTGAAAATTTTCATTTTTTTTTGGTTGTAAAATATTTGGATAGGCGTGTTTTCGTAATGTATGTATAAACGACGGCATTCTAAATGAAAAAAAGAGAGCTGGCAATTCCTTTGGCTAGATCTTGTCAATATTATTGTGAACACAAGACTTTATCAAAATTATTCCTATAGTTGAGTATCTACGGCAATTTCTATATTTTCACAATTTTGGCCTCAACTTAGCCTCGGGTAAAGAAACACGGAAAGCCTATTGGCTCGATCTTGTTGGTATCAATATGTGTGCGAAAACCTATCAAACTAGTTTAAACGATTCAATAGATATGGCGAGTTTCGTTGACCACGGACGGACTCACTTGTCGATTGCAGGGCACACTTCGAAATCTTACGGTGTGTCGACTTTTCTGCGGGTCGTGCAATAAGTATTATTCTGGGCTTTTCTTCAAGTTCTTCCAATAATTTATGTGTTCTTGTTCTAACAAAAGTTACAAAAATTTAGATAGATAAGTTTCGTCACAAATAAAAAGAATTGAATGGCTTTGTGAATGCCATGCCATCTGAAGCAGCATCATTGTAAACTCCTACTTGACACTCTGACATTCTGGATAATATTTTCTGTTTAATCATGGTATTTCCTAGATGCGCTTTTACATAAATTATTTAACATAATGTTGCAGACTTTAAACTTGCTTTTAGATTTGTTTATTACTTCTAGAAAATATATAAACATTTTTCTACTGCATACATTTTCCTTTATGTGCTCAATAAACGAATCTCCAGCATTTCACATATTTTATAGTGAAAATGCTATGTCTTACGTACCTGTAGAAAAAATAGATGTCCAGATGAACATTTTATTTGTTATTTTTCACAGAAAACTTTTCTGCGAGGGGCTTCTAATGTGTATATCGACAACATGGTTTTGTCAAAAACTGAGAAAAAAAAATCGGTTGTTTTTGTTCAAAAACATGTGATTATCTACAGCTTCGGCTTAGACATTTTAGATTTTACGGAGGTTTGTTTACCGAAAGAAACAACAACAAGAAAATGTATCGACATGCCACAATACCAATTATCTTTATAATAAACTATGTAAAAGGGGAAAATTACACAATGTTATTCAGCAGCAGCCTCGTATTTACTATTTCTTCAAAGTTTTGAATAAGAAAGATAAAGCGTTGAGTCAAAGTGTCCAAATAATCTAATTGTGTTGCATTTAGAATTCAGAAGTTATTCTTTACTACTTCACAAAATCGTGGTCCCTTTCTTATGTTAATGGGTCCCCTAATTATTTTTAATGCTGATGTGGTCAATAAAATTTTAGTACTACTTAGAACAATTAAATTAAGAAATAAAAGAAGATTTTATCTTCTAAAACAGAAATGTTTTATATTTGTTTTCCATGAAATAATATTTATGTACATTATATACGTATTAAAACATGATTCTTTTAATATATAAGTATCATTTCCTGATCCTTTGTACAGTACAACTTCAATGATATAACACCTTTAGCCCGTTGACCGTGGCTGATTCGAACTCTTTTTGAGTCCCAGGAAATTCTACCGATAGCTCAAGAAAACAAATACTTAGAAATATTTTTGGGAAAATGTGTTACTTTATCAAGAAAATGTATTTTGTGTGTTCTCATAAAATCGCCTCAACAGGGTGATTCCAATGATTACACTCATCAAACCATTATTTTATAGAATGTCCTAAAACATTACTAAATTATCATCATTTGCCTCTTGACCTGGCGCTATGATTAACCCTCAACGTTTCCATTACGAAAACACGCCTATTCAAATATACTGAACATTTTAACCACCAAAAAATGAAAAATTTCAGGTAAAAATTCGGATATTCCTCACACTTCTGTTCAAAACATAGATTGTGAGTACTCGTTAGAACCGCCTCGGCGAGGCGGTTCTAACGAGTACCCACAATCTATGTTTCTGGGCAGAAATAAGAAAAATAATGTATACCCCTGTAAACCCCGGTTTTACTATATAAAAGTGGGGTTTAAGGGGTCAATATTATATAGGCGTGTTTTCGTAATGCGAACTACCCATTTCTAGAACAAATTGACATAGTCTCAAAGATGTTCGAGCCACTGAAGTTCGACTGCATATCGGTGAAATGCAATGCAGTAAATAGGCCAGGTCCCGATGTTGTAAAACCTTTTTCTTGCTCAACTCATCTGGGTATGAAATTTTTGCTAATAAATGTCAACAATTGCAAATTCTTTCTTGCTAAATATAGCTGAATAACGAACATTTCTCTGATAATAAATATTAAAAATATGCCTATTCATATTATTAGCAGAGAAAATTTATAGCTCAGCTGAGTCGAACGCGAGACAAGTTTTTTAACCTCGGGGCTAGGCACAAATAAGCTTACCCTCGAGTAATTCATTGCTGAACGTTCCTAAGCGGTACTTTCGTTGTAGTGCTTTTTGTTGGTTATTGTGTGGTGTTTCACTTTCTGATGTTTTTTTCTTTTGACAGTTGTGTGAGTGGATTATAATTATATTCAATTAAGTTTTGGAGGAGGAGTTCACGCCTTTTTGGGAGAGGGTTGCCAGCTCTGCTTGCTGCCCGTTCATTCTGTGGTTGCTTTGTTGTGTTTGTCTGTCTTCCCTTTTGTTGCTGTTGTTGTTTGGTGTGTGTGTTGGGGGTGCTTGATGTGGATCTGATTGTATCAGTTCCTGAGTTATCTTGTTTACTTACAGGTCCTCAAGTAGTTCCTCTGTTACAGTTCTTCTTTTTTCCTTATGTCGGTTATTATAATTGTTCCGTTCTATCTTGTTTTCTCACCTCTGCTTTTGGTGCCTCGGGCAAGTTGAGCTTCGTAATGATTGCTCTTTCTGCATTACCATAGTGCAGATTATATTTTTTATTATCTGAGATAACTGAGCCCATTATGGTTTCTTTGAAAATCGAATACCGCTTAAGCCGGTGTTAGGGGGCGTGTGCAGCCTGGCAAATTACAATGCTGTATATAGTCGAACTTCATTGGCTCGAACACCTTTGGGACCATGGAAAATTGTTCGAGCCATGGGTAGTTCGAGCCAATGAAGGTTAATCATGGCGCCAGATCGGGAAGCAAATATCGCTAAATCATGGAAATCTATCGATCTTCTACATAAAAAGTGTATGTTGAGTGTACTCATTTGAATCGCCTAGAATCGCCTAGAAGAGGCGATTCTAATGAGTACACTCAACATACAATTTCATAATGAAATGAAAAAGCTTCCTTAAATATTTGTTTTCTTGGTCTATCGGAAGAATTTCGTTGGGACTCAAAACCGCGTTCGAACTATCCATGGTGAACGAGCCATCGGTGTTCGAGCTATTGAGATTCGACTGTATAAAGAGACTTAATAAAACCTAGCCTCCGATTTTCGTTCTTTTGCGTGTTCTATGTTTCCAAAGGCAACCTTGTAGATTTGTATTCATTTATTTTATCGCATTCTCTAACTAATAAACACGTATGGAGAACAATAACTCCAGTCTTGATTGCTCAAATATACAATGTGGTTTAGGCATTCACTTTGCTCATATGTGTTTTTATTTGCATAAGATATTAGCATCGATGAAACTTAATATCATTCAATAGTCGCAGAACATTATATTGCCATCACGAAAACACGCCTATATAATTTTGACCCCCTTAAACCGCACTTTTATATAATAAAACTGGAGTTTACAGGGGTATTAATTATTTTTCTAATTTCTGCTCAAACACATAGACTGTGGCGAGGCGGTTCTAACGAGTACCACAGTCTATATTTTGAGCAGAAATGTGAAAAATATCAGAATTTTTATCTGAAAATTTTCATTTTTTTTTGGTGAAATTTTCAATATGTTTGAATAGGCGTGTTTTCGTAATGTTAATCCATTTTCGTCGAGTGGACTGTTCTCCCACAACACTTTGGACCAGTCTATTTCCAATGTTAGGGTGTCTGGTTAGTTTTTATTATAACTATGTTTTACAGAAATACCTGTATTTAAATGCAAGCAGTATAGACCCTGATCAGACGCCGAATTCTGCGGCGTCTGATCTGGGTCTGCACTGTTTGTCAATTACTCCTTTGGGGTCTCCAGGCTAAAATGGGTTAATGAGCCTGTCATATGAGTGTGCTACGTCATGCTATAATTGTTGCATGATTATATTGGATATTACTTCATGGGTTTTAAAGGAAATGGATACGCTTGGAAGATTTTTCGCCATTGATAACAAGGGAGACAACTATTTTCACTTCCTGTTTGCGTTCCTACAACACCATGTCCGTTCTGAAAGCTCGTATACTCAAAAAGAAAATAATTGGCTCCCTAGGAGAGCAGAATGCTTTTCTTTTAGAGCAGACCCCTTTTCAAAAGGGAGTAGAAGTTTTTTATACAAGCTGCCTTTCTTCAAAATGAACCAATTTTCCTTAAGCCATGTCTTATTTACCGTAAAGAAAGGACAGAAAGACCTAAGTAAGCAATTAAGACCCAGTTAAAACACCTCAGAATGTGGAATCCGATGGGGGCCGTCCACACTGTTTGCCATTCATCCGGTAACGCAAGTATATGTATTACATTGGACTTGTGCTCCAGTATTTGAGGTATACACGGTAGGTCTCTGCAAGCAGTGTAGACACAGATGAGACACCGCATAATGCGGCGTCTGATCAGGTTATACATTTATTAGCCAATCACCCAGCAGTTTGAGCCGCATCAACACGCAGTAAAATGGACTTGTCCAAATTTTAAAACACATACGGTAAGGTGTTACGGTATGTAATATTAGGGTTACTACGGTAGTCCTTGCAAATAGTGCAGACCAATATCACATAACACAAAATGTAACATCTGATTGAGGACTACACCGTGTGTCATTCATCTAGCAGTTTTTGCCATATGCACAGATAGTAAAATGCATTTGTTTTTATCGAATTGTAGGTCAAGTATGATAAGGAATTAACCCAGTTTAGTCTGGTGACCCCCAAAACGGTAACTGGCAAACAGTGCAGACCCAGATCAGACGCCACATGCGGCGTCCGATCTGGATCTCCACTATTTGCAAATAGTTTAGCCATTTTTTCTCTAGGAATGTATAAATCACATATATGACATACCTAAAAATTGAAATTGGACTCTTCCAATATAGGTGTGGGGGAGTCTATTCAGTCTAAAATGGGTTAAGGTATTTCAATAGATTAAACATGGTAATATATACTCACCACCACAGTCCAATTATATTGGTCGGGAACATCAAGTAGAAATATAAGCACACATATATTCCTTGAATTTTCATGTTCGTCTCTTCAAATGCCGATTAAAATCTGCATCACGTGCATCGTGTCTTGCACTGTCACACTTCATTGAACACATGACAGAAATTCATTTTTGGAATTCTTCAATACTTGTGTTTGGAATGATGAACAAATATTGTTGCGGTTATCAGAATGTTATTTCATTCAGCTGGAATGTATATATTAAGTTTGGAGCTGTAGAACTCCAAGACGTAAATGAGATTTTAAGTTTCTATTTAAATGTTGCATTTTTCTTCCCGACCTTTCTCATGACGTGTGATAAATTATTCCGCCAACGATATATCGTTTCTACAGCATCAGACAATGATTCAATTCCAAATTGTGTTCCGTCCAAATTATCCGAAATTCATTGAGACAGGAGAGAGCATGATCTCATATGCCTTACTTCATACACTTATTATTTTAGATCGAAATCGTTGCCAAAAGACACTTAAATTCAGACTATTGTAGGAGACGTTATATTGCTAAAACACTCAAGTGTCAACATATGAAATATTAGAGAATTCTTAACTTTAGTAGCGTTCTCATCTGCAGCATACGTAAGAAAACAATCCATTTCCTTGACAACAATTGCAGCCGCACAACGTGACCCGCGAGATGACACCCACGAAGAAAGGTCACCAAGTACAAACAGTGCCAGTCATATCATTCGGGACTGAACATATCTCTTTGAGAAACAGTTTGAAAATTTAAGGCTGCAGTTATTGTCGTAACCCGAGCTTCCTTTAACAATACGCCTACGAAGGGCTAGAATTTTCCTGGTTTAATCTGCTGCTTGAGCCAGTCTATCTTTAATTTAATTACTATTGTTAACTTCCTATCCTTGGTTTTATTTCAGAAGAAGTACTATTAGCTCCAATCAAAACTTAGGAATGCATATTTCGAAACGCCATGTACATTTTATTTTGTCCTATTTTGCAACGCTTCTGGTGTGTGAATAAAGAAATCCTCTTCAATCGTTATTAACTTGTGAGTTGCGAGAGGTGTTTCAGCACCGCGTCTGCATTTCGAGCCAAGTTTAAATTAAACATCAGAATAGATAAATAACACAAGACACCAATAATTTCCATGTGAAATCTCCTCGAATTATTATTTAATCTCTAGTACGCTCCGTTTCTAAGCCTCTCCGTTTTTGTTTTGTTCCATTTAATGGGATGTTTATCCCTCTTTTTATTTTTATGTTTGCAGTGCAGTCAGGAATTTGTTATATATTTGTATATACAGAAACTGTATAGCAGTTTATAAATATTCTTTGATCTCTTCAAAACAATAAGTTTTTTACTGTCGCAGACATAGTCGGTTTCGTCTACATTTTACCTTTCAATCCTTCTATTTCCTCATTTTCTGCTTTTTGACCACATTTAATATATTATTGTCACCACAGATTTCTGCGTTAATCCCTTGCGTACCAAAAGAACGTGAACTTTCTCCTGTGGGGGTTGTTGGCAATAACAGAGGCAAGGTTACATCAAAATTCGCTTCTTTCACTTCATTAGCAAAAGCACTAAAATCCTCTATCAGTGGTATGTAACATTCAGTCATATCCCGTGTCACATTAATTCCCTCCAGATGGTCTGAAATTGAAGACGTACAAGATGAAAGGAAAACTTGTAAGAAAATTCACTCCAACTGAATTTGATTAAATTAAATTAACTGTAAACTGGTTATACAGAATAAAATGGTTAGCTTTTGTCAAATCGCTTTTTGGCTATGTATTTCTCAAAGCTTTGAACATTTTCTAGCCATTAGTTATAACTAAAATATTCATATTTCGCTTCAACGGGTTTTTGCACATTAAACTAAAAATGATTATCAATTTTGCCTTTGGCTTGTATCAGCCGAAAATATTGTAAACTTTACCTGAGATATTAGAGATAGCAAAATCTGCGCACCTTGAGTGGTAAAATACTTTGATGACATTACCAACATTTTTTTCTCTCTTTTTTGTGAGGGTTAAGGTACAGACATTTGGGATGTCTGTCTGATAAACACTGACGAACTTATCAGCTTGCGGTAAAGCGTTTGGAAAGGTAAGCACATGATTTAATTTCTGATCTTCGCCATAGTTCGAAATAAGGCATGCATCACAGAGGCATAGCCAGAACGGAATTAGTTTTACGCAAACCCAGGAAAAAGCTTTAAAAGTTTCTCCCTAATGTTGATTCCAAAACGGAAGCTTGTGTTAAAGGAAAGAATTTTCTCCCACAGGGAGCAAATTCTTTCCTTTAAGAGCAGCTCCTAGGTTAAAGGTGAAAGTATATCACATGGTTAGTGATTGCTCTTTTTTGTAAATATTTCTTATGCGCATGCGTAATGTGTGTAATGATCATTTCGTCTGTACACCAAACGCTTAGAGTGTCAAAACAGAATGAGTTTCTGGTGAGTTAAGATTAACCCACATATGCCGATTGAACTCTTCTGCCTCAACTCTTTGGACAGGTTCATTTCAAGTAGAAGGGTGCCTGGTTACTTTTCATTGGAACAAGTACCATGTTTCATAGACATTGATGGTTTTTGATGCAAAAAGTGAAGCCCCTGATCAGACGCCGCGTCCTTTGAAGGGAGGTTAGACTTTAATGGGTTAAAACACGATAAGGCATTTTTGAAACACCAAATATTATGATTTTGTAACAACATTACGTAAACACACCTACTGTCCTTTGAAAATAGTTTTTTGCTTGGCATTTTATTCCTGAAAATGATTTGCTCTAATTGACCGTATCTTATCTGGAACAATTTGTCTTTTCTGTTTATGCGCTTTTTTTTTTTTTTTTTTTTTTTTTTTTTTTTAATATTTACTGTAAGATTAATTTCACCACCAAAAAATGGCACTGACCTATGCAAGTTCTATAGTAAATTGGATTTTTATTTATTTATTTATTTTGTTTTTGTATTAGAAATTATTTTGCTTTTCTTAACTGAATTTAAAATATTGATGTTCCATAAAAATGTTGTGAAATTTTCATGAAATTTTGAAAAAGTGAAACTTGTTTAAAACTGGCATCCAGAATAACCTAGCCTATCGATTTTTTTTTTGCAAAAGTTGCTGCCATGTTTACTGTAGGAAAAAATGGAATTTTTCGGAAGTTCTTTAAACCACTGAAAAGACTAAAACATTTTGTGCATAGGTATTTACGACTCTGGGTTGACACACATTCAAAAAAGTTTGCTAATTTTCTTCTTCTGAGTAAAGCTCCACGCAAAAAAAACGACTTGCTGAAAGATGTCGAAAACAGAGTAAGCCCAGCGAGCACACGACGTTTACACAACGTCATCTCAACGTCGATGCAACGTCATGACGTTGCATTGACGTTGAGAAGACTTTGTAATGTCGACATGTGCTTGCTGGGAGAATGCCTAAATGGTGGCACTAGAGAAGTCAGTTTATTAATTAACAATATTGATATTATTTCATTTCTCCACATAACATATGTTAGTTACTGGTGTTCATTAGAAGCGTGTCCTCTGTCCAAACTCTATCAGTATAAAGAGAAACTGTGTAATATGTCTATAACATCTTCAAAACGTCGAACAGTAAGGGGCCTTTAGATAATAAATTTTGCAGATGTAGAACGGCAGGCAATAAATGGGCCTCCATTCGCAGGTGAAGTTGTTAAAGCTCATACTGACATTGAGGGTCATAGGTCAGAGTGCGCATCGGCAAACGCTTGTCAGCGCATTCGCTTTTAGCAGTATATATTACAATTAATTAAACAATGAAAACAAAAATGAGACGGCGCAAACGTGCACCATGTTCTTGACATTACTTTTCCTACATGCAAAATTACTTTTGCTTTTTTTCAAATTTAACATGGGGGAATGTTAAAATAAACTTGAAGACAGTAGAAACGGAATAAGTACAATCAAAAATGAAATCATACGGTATTTTGTTCCATTTTGTTTTTCTTTTTTTTTTTTGTAATCATTTTGTAATTATATTTGTCTGTCAGGATTGGATGCCGTATTCAACTGAAAACAATTATTAGAGTTTACATTAAGGTAGGATGTATTTGACCACAATTACATAAGCCGCGCCAAAAGATAATGTGTCTTCCGGGCATGCATGCGCAGCGAAGGTCTAGATCAGTCTGCGCAGATGCGCAGTCTGATCAGTGTCTTGGCTGTCCGCTGCCAGAATCATTGGATACTATAATATATATCAATGGAGAGCAAAAGCCTGGATGACCTTGCGCATGCGCAGATGATATGAATCTGCGCATTTCGCACATGTTCGAAGGTCCTTTTACACTTGACTAGGCCAACATATTGTTGAGGGAATGGGCATGGGAATGGCTATACAGCCTCTATATCCATTCAGTGACTTGCCAGTGGCGTAGCAAAAATGGAATTTGTTTTACGCACGTCCAGGACAAATCTTGAAAAAATGTCCTCTCTCTAGTATCGCTTAAAAAATAGGGGCTACTCTAACAGAAAAGAATTTGCTCCCCACAGGGAGCAAATTCTTTCCTTTAAGAGCAGCCCTTATTTTGGAAGCGGTAAATTCTTTCCTTTAAAGACCAAAATAAGATGTGTCTAGGTCATTAGTCTTATCACTGATAAGAGACTGGGTACAATAAAACCTAGTATACTGTCAATAAGTTATAGATAGGTAGAGGGCCAAGTAGGGGAAATTAGTACTGGCTTATTTAGCTGATTCATCGGTAATATCCTGTCTTCAATATTTACTACCCTTTGAAGACCTCTTTACTATCCACCTGCTGGGATTTCATAATTACCTCTATATGGCATTCTTTATCTATCTTGCATAGCGCTTAGGTAGTCATCACGAAAACATCCCTATATTATTTTGACCCCCTTAAACCCCAATTTTATATAGTAAAACTGGGGTTTACAGGGGTAAACATTATTTTTTTTATTTCTACTAAAAACATAGATTGTGAGTACTCGTTAGAACCGCCTCGTCGAGGCGGTTCTAACGAGTACCCACAATCTATGCTTTGAGTAGAAATGTGAAAAATTTCAGAGTTTTTTTATCTGAAAATTTTCATTTTTTTGAGGTGAAATTTTCTATATATTTGAATAGGCGTGTTTTCGTAATGGGCACTAAAATCATTAGTGATTGGTACCACTTTTGGCCTCATTTTAGCTATGTCTTTAAGCATGTTTATATCAATCTGTAAAACTTCATGATTATTTCTGACTCTACGAAATACTAGTAGCCAAAACTCTCCTTTCCCCACAGTATCCAGGGGAAAGGCCATGGCTTACGAAACTCGAGATAATAGAGGTGTCCAGAAGTCTAGGAAATCATATGTTTAGGTCCTCATTAGAAGCGCCACTGACTCAGTTGCAATGTTAAAAAACTGATGCTCAATGCAAGGAAAGAGTCTGTATGTTTTATATGGACACGAACGTCCGCATCAGTCTGCACATTCAAGCTTATCAGGGCATTCTCTCGTAGGCTTACAGAATCTAAGATACTGTTGACTTTATCGATAAACAGAGAAGGCCCTTATTAGGCTGAGTATATCAGCATGTTACGATAGCCTTTGCTGACTGTTTTAATATAGCATAAACGGAGAGTTTTGTGTTGCGAACCAAATTTAGCAGATAATTAACTTTCAAATAGCTTCTGATCCCTTTTTCCGAAATGGCCTCAATGATTACAAAGACCTGAAGTACGAGGAGACGTTTGACGGCCATAACATCAGCTGTAGTGAAGAACTATAGATTACATTACAAACACACGCCTATTCAAATATGAAGAAAATTTTACAACCAAAAAAAAAAAAAAAAAAAGAAAAGGAACATTTTCAGATAAAAAACTGATATGTTTCATATTTCTGCTCAAAACATAGATTGTGGGTACTCGTTAGAACCACCTCGCCGAGGCGGTTCTAACGAGTCCCCACAATCAATGTTTTGAGCAGAAATATGTACAATTATGTATACGCCTGTAAACCCAGTTTTACTATATAAAAGTGGGGTTTAAGGGCGTCAAAATAATATATGCGTGTTTTCGTGATGTAAAAGAATGACCCTTGAGAGTAATGAACGCACTGAGCAAAACTGTTGATGAATTTACCAGTACTAAACACTTGCCCTTGGTTCTTATGCATTTTTAGCTATAATCCATTTCTATAACACTTTCACCCCCGAGTTTCTGTCATTGACTCTTCCACCTCTGAATTTGGACACATGTATCGTTGCAAATAGGGGTTTCAGTCAGAAATCAATAACTAAGCAAACAGAGTAGATCATGATGAGACGGCTCATGACGAGCCTTCTCATCTGGATCTGCATTTTTTTTGCAACCGTATATGTTTTGTCTGTAGGGATAAAAGAGTTAAAGTTGATAGGGGGAATTGGTCAAACGCCTGCACAGTTTCTATCATATTGGATAGGCAAGCAGCAGTGTGCATCTCTTCCATCTACTTCATTTGTTTATTGGATTATTTTCAACCTCCGCCTATAAGTTACAGTACAACAAGTGGGCGTTTGGGCAACTTGAACATATCTCTGAAGAGACACTTTATTACATTAATTCGAATAAAGATACAAAAAACATACCAGATGCAGCATTGTAATCTACTTTATGAAACAAGAGACCCACTAGCCTCATGATGCTCAAATGAGCGAATATGGAATTGCAATGGCGACCAAATCACTTATATTATAAAAAAATGGTACTGTACTAGTCCGGCATAAATCATTTCACACCTTCCAATAACCGTTTATCAAAGGTCATGTTTAGTTAGAAATTGTTATCCCCGTTTGATCTCATTATGATGTTCCCGGACAGTACTATTCTCGTATTTTACTAAATCTCTGTTCAGTCTGATATGCATTGCGGGCGAAGCATACTCACCGCGTAATGCTTACTTTCCATGGACACCTGATTACACCCCATTCACTTTGGGCCCATTCATGTCTGTCTGAAAATTCCTAATTTAATATTTGTGTTTATAGACTTTATGATTTTCCGAAATACGATTTTAGTCATATTAATAAAAACCAGTGCGTAAAAAGGAGCCCTGAACAATTTTGTGTAGCTGGAACTTTATAAGGATTAAGGGTGAAGGTTGAGCGCCCGTAAAACAAGGTTTAAGTCCCCAATTTGCAAATATGTTTACAGTATAACCTCAATGACTCGAACACGGACGGCTCGTTTACTGTGGATGATTCGAACTCTTTTTTCAGTCCCTACAAAATTCTTCCAATAGCTCAAGAAAACAAATATTAAGATATTTTTTTTCATTTTATCACGGAATTATATGTTGTGTGTACTCATTAGAATCGCCTCATCGAGGCGATTCTAAAGAGTACACTCAACATACAATCATTGTGTAGAAAATCGAAAAGATTTCCCTAATTATCGCTGTTTGTTTCCTGAACTGGTGCCATGATTAACCCTCAGTGGCTCGAACTACCAATGTCTCGAACGAATTTCCATGGTCCCAAAGATGTTCGAGCCATTGAGGTTCGAGTGTAGTTTGCATAGGGGTCCTCTATCTCCTTTGTGAAACATCACAGTGAAACCAATATAATCAAAACGACTGTAATGAGATATAAAGCAAAGAGTTGAATGGCGAACTGAAGCCAGAACACAAGAATAGCAGAAACAAAACCACGATTGGCCTAACCATACATATTTATAGTCTGGGCGCCAACCATCTGAAAGAGATAGAGAAGGGAGCCGTCATCTAGTCTGAGGCCCGACCCACCGTCGTACAATTAAAGAGGGAAGCAAAGCTATCAGCCATAAGTGGTTTACAAACCATGCATGCAGTTTGCCGCAGACTATCCATGTTGTAACCTATCTTTTTAGTGCCGAGTGGCAATCTTTTTAAATTGTTCCGAAAAATCAGTTTTGCCAACAGTCTTTCTGAATTTATAGACTAAGTAGCCAAAGTCGTTCTTATGTTTAGCTTCTGCAAATTAATGGGTAGGTCATTGAAGATCACTGATGGACTTTAATTTACCGATACTAGATATTCACTTCAATGTACTCTCTCTCTATCTCTCTCTCTCTCTCTCTCTCTCTCTCTCTCTCTCTCTCTGACGGCCCGATATAGATTTACGTAGAATGCTGACTGGGGTTATGATGTTTTCAATATTTTCGAAGAATCCCTTCTTTAGAATGTATTATCTTCTTTTAATATTGTGTGCTGCTATTCTCGTTTAGCAGCTTGAAGGTTGAAAACTCCTTTAATTGGACAGTGGGTATAAAGCTGGCGACAATTAATTTCATATAGCTAGCCCAGCAAGCACACAACGTTGTTTCAACGCTGTATGCATAACATTGAAATAACGTCGATTTACCGTTGATTCAACGTCACGTCAAGCTAGTGAATCAATATTAACTCGATATTGTTTCAACGTTGTGTGATCATTGATAGTTCAAGTGAGATACAATTAGGCATAATTTAAACTGTTAATTCTTGATGATAATCTCTCCAATTGTACTCTAATTCCGAGTTGATCTGTGGTTTCATATGTGCCGTTTATTGTCTTTTTATTTGTTCTTCATCGCACCTTCTTCTGGTGCCTCGGGAGGGCTGTGCTTGGTGACTGTGGCATTTCCTGGATATCTTCACTTGTATTTTGAAACCGGCTGTAATATATTGACGTACGTAGGAGTTGTGACCAAGTCATCAGACGTTTAATGTTTTTCATGCTGGTAAAAATTTTCAGCAGACGACATTTTGAAATATTTGCTTATTAGCCAGAAGGTAGGAGACAGTTTGCATGAAATATCAAAGCCTCATTTGGGAAAAAAGTAAGAAGAAAAAACATAATTTGTCGTCTGCCGAATTTGACCAGAGAGTGGTAAAGGTTAATGTTTGATATATAACATGGCAACATTGTTTCAAGTTACTTAGATCACTCCCAAACATGAGAAACCGTGTTTATTTTGCTGCTTTGTTTTTATTTTGTTTATCATAAAACAAATGTACCAATATTTTGATACCATGTGATTTAGAAGAAATTAAAGTACTTTTTAAGTTGATAAGAAACGTTTTACCAGCAAATCCTTTGAAATGGAATTTGATTTATAACCAATTTACTGCATGTATCCAAATTACAATATCCCTAAACAACTCCATTTTTTCCTGACGTAATCGGGTGTTCCTGCCGTACATGATATCAGTTAATCTTATTGTTTATAGATAAATACCATATACAAACAGATTTGAAGCCATCTCGAAACCAGCTGCGGATCCAGAGAGGGCGATATTGGGGTTGAAATTCAGCTGCAATTAATCTAAATACCACATCTATTGAGAGGGCGCCTTTTTAAAGAACTAAAGAACTTTTTAAAGAACTACTACATGAAGCATACTAAAACATAAGGTTGATGTCATTCTGACCTATATTTGGTTGAAACATATTTTATTAAGGACTATTAATGAACGTTAAATAACGCAAATAATGAAATACAGGATAAGATCGATTGGACCTGCCAGTATTTAAGGACAGCCTGCTTGAAAGGACTACATGACTGGACTCTCTTCGGTTGTCTCTAAAGGGAAATGAATGCACTGTCAAGGGAGGCAACTTTCAAATTTGTTTTAACGCACGTCTGACAAGGGTTATACTCTAAAAATAAATACTTGCTCCCTTTGTCACCACATTTTCTTATTTTTACGGTTGATCCCTTTCCAGAAGAGGGATGGTGTTCAGGAAATGAAAAAAAGAGGTCACAAACTTTATATATCTTGTAAAAAAGCAGAAAATCTACCATGCATATCAAGTCCCCTAAAGTCAGGTTTGACTTGAAAAGTCAATGTATTTCTGATAAACAGGATTCGTTCCAAATCTTAGAAATAAGTATCTGATGTCGTTCTACCATGGTATTACTGGTGGTTTACTTTTCTTCTGGCTTCAGGTTGCCATTATTTCAGCCTGTGTTTGTAACTGTATATGTTTTACTATGCACTTTCATCTAGGCGATTCTAATGCGTACACTCAAAATGCCATTATTTCATTGAAGATGGAAAAAACATCCCTAATTTATCCCCAGTTGCCTCCTGACCTGGCGCATTCTTTAACCCTCAGTCGCTCGAACTACCGATGTCTAGAACAAAATAATTCTATGATCACAAAGATGTTCGAGTCATCGAAGTTTGACCCTATATCGTACAAGTCCTGAAAATATGTATCAAATGATGGACAATCAGTACTATCGTTCGTGATTATGCTGTCATTTATTGTCACGCTGAATAAAGATACCACGCCCATTTCTTATTGTCAGCCAAATCAAATTGCTTGATCTAAATTCACATAATAAATGACAAACAGTGGTACAAATTGTCGATACAAATTCACATACTAAATGACAAACAGTGCAGATCCAGACTAGTTGGCTTATAGAAAAGCCAACTGATCTGGATCTAAACTGTTAGCAAAGACAAAGCATATCCGGGTTCAAAAGGATCAGGATTAAGATATTGTATCTGCATTCACAGAGCCTGCTTTTAACCCTTAAAATGCCGAGAAAACCTACATCTGAAATGTCATCTGTTTATGCCGTCTGCTGAATATTCTTGCCAACTTTTCAAACCCATTTTTGCATACAGGCAAACAGTGTGGACCCTGATCAGACTGCTCCTAGAGGAGCAGTCTGATCTGGGTCCGCACTGATTGCAAAAGTTACTTTTAAAATCGCAAGCAGATGACAAAGCAGACGACAATTGTTTTGACTGGCAGTTTAAGGGTTAAGATTCCCTCTAGAATACCGCTAGCCCTGCTTGAGAAACTGCCATGTTTTATGACCCATATTAACAAATAGATAGATGTATCATATGGACGTTCTGTCTGGCAATAAAGAAATCCAAACTTAATTTTATCATATCGGATGAAACATTAAATCAAGATTTTATGATACCGCTTAGTTTACGGCGCATCAGCAGGAAAAATATTTTATTGCATAAAAATGAAAAGTACAAGTTGTAACGTGTATCGAATTAAAAATATACGTTTTTAAAACATCAAGGAAAAAGAATGGTATCATATGCAGTGATGTAGATGCAAAAGCCCTTGCATCCCTGTAGACAAAAACACAGGTACTTTTGCAAACAGTGCAGATCCTGATGAGACGGCTCATAACGAGCCGTCTCATCGGGATCTACACTTTTTGCCATTCTGTTCTTGATTTACAAATGTCACCCTTTTTGCATCAATTCATGTGTCCAAATACAGAAATTGAAGAGACTATTTCAGAGAGTCGGGATTGAAAATGTTAAGCCCTATAAATGTATAGTCGAACCTTAATCGTTCGAAGATCTTTGGGACTATGGAAATTTGTTCTAGACATGGGTAGTTCGAGCCATTGAGGGTTAATCGCCAGCACAGGAGACAAATGGGGATAATTAAGGGTGTATTCAATTCTGTATGTATGGTATGGTGAGTGTATTTATTGAGGCGATTCTAATAAGTACACGACATACATTTTCCTGATAAACTACGAAACTAAAATATCCCTAAATATATATGTTTTCTTGACTTATCGGAAGAATTTCGTGCGGACTCAAAAAAAGACATTGACGAGTCATTGGTGTTCAAATCATTGATGTTTATATCAGGAAAACAAACCTACATGTTTTTGACCCCCTTAAACCTCACTTTTACATAGTAAACTGGAGTTTACAGGAGAAAACATTATTTTTCTTATTTCTGCTCAAAAACATAGATTATGAATACTCGTTAGAACCGCCTCGGCGAGGCGGTTCTAACGGGTACTCACAATCTATGTTTTGAGCAGAAATATGAAAAATATCAGAATTTTTATCTAAAAACTTTCAGTTTTTGGTGGTGAAATTTTCAATATATTTGAATAATGAAATTAACTAAAACATATGGCATTTGTCATAATTAACGCTTAGCATGCTTGGTAAAAATGTCAGCAGGCGACATACTGATATACATGTATATTTGTGTTCATTTTTCCAGAAAACATCTTTTGCAAGTGGTCTACTTTGGCTCTGGCTGCCACTGTCTGAGACGATTGCTACGAGTTTTTATCCTTGTTTCATCAAATTGATTTAATTTGATTTGCACGTTTTTTTTTTTTTTTTGTTTTTTTTTTTTTTATCTGTGAGGTTTTCCTGATTAATTTAAGAGAACTTTAGTGCGATGAACAATCAATTTGTATTTTTTACAACATATGAACCTAGGATGAAGATTTGGTACCACTGAAATCTATTTAACCTACTGGTTGATTTTGGATCGATCGTTTACAATCGAGTCTTAGTTGATAAACACCAAAATTTTCTTAAGGTTGTTGTCCGCGTGATTATCATTGACCAATGAAATCAACTTGCGCATTTGTATAAAATCCGGTTAACGGTTATTTATAGCCGCGCTTTTCTTGTCGCTTTGACGTCAGGGTCCTTGTAAAGAGGGTTATATGTAAAACCTGGATTGGAACGTTGGCAAACAATACAATGCACATCCAAATCAGATGCCGCAGAACGAGGCGTCTGCTCAGCAGGGGGGGGGGGGGGGAGGAGGGGGGGGTGGGGTCTGTACTGCTTGCTTATGTTACAGGAAGTAAAGAGTTAAATAAAACAGTCTAAAGTCTCCGTTCAGGATCATTTTCTCAGCCTACACTCATAGTCAATCGATAAACCAGTGCTGTCAGTGCTTTGATTACTGCTGGCCATCCTAAAGCGGTATTTCTTGTTCCCTTGGGAAGATTATACTTTGTAAGGCGTTGTGGTCCTGTTTGTGGGTTTCTTGTGTTTTGGCTATAGATTGCTATTGGGCCCTTTGCTTTATTTCATCAGAGTTTTTAAATACAATATTCCGTATATGTTTAACAGATGATGTAGAGGACCCCTATACGAACCGAACATATATTGAGGATGATGTTTCGCGCGAGTAAAAATGGTTTGAGTTCCCTCCCTCAAAGAGTTTATCTTGGCACATTTTATAGACTGCCAAGCTCGAACAAATTTTACTCAAATATTGAAGACTCAGTTGGCCTTGCATTAGATACAAATGTTGCTAATATTACAATAACTGGTGATTTTAATTGTGATTTTTCTAAATTAGCCTCATACAGGAAATTTAATGACTTATGTAAACTTTTCAATATGGAGCAAATAATAACCGAACCAATTCATCACACAGAAAATTCTGATACTAGCACTGACTTATTTCTGGTATCAAAGAAGAACAGGGTACTTCTTAGCTGTTTTGGCGATAAATTTCTCGACCAAAATATAGGCTATCACAGTCCTATTTATAGACTGGCTTCAGTCTCCAATGACTAAATACTTTTTTTTTTCTTATAATCTGTTTAATAATCCACTAAAATAAAACCAAAATAATAACATTACTATTAAGGCTGGTCACTAGTCACTGGAGACTGGAGCCAGTCTATCCTATTTATTGTGTTTATAATTGTGACAAAATCCGTCATTTTTTATATATTCAATCGTTCTCTCAGCAGTTAACTGAAACAGACTGGAGCCTGGTAAAAGACAACAATGTTGGTACTTATGCTCAAAACGTTACCGGCAGAATTTTATATCTTGTAAATAAACATATTTCAAATAGAGTTGTACGTATTCGAAAGTCTGATCCTCCTTGGTTAACTAATAATATTAAAAGACTAAAGAGAAAATATAAACACCTCTATGACAGATACAAAAGATCGAAAACTCAAACAGATTTTAATAACTACAAACAAATAAGCTCATAAAACTAAAAATAAAGATATAGACAAATTAAAAAAAAAAAAAAAAAAAAAAAAAAAAAACTCAAAGATCCCAACATTTATAAAAATGATTGTTGGAAAACCGAAAAGATTTTATAAAGCCCGATCAAGATTCTTCTCCTCCCCTTTGAAAAGTAATGGTATTACACATTATGACGATGAACAAAAAAGCTGATAAACTTAACATTTTTTTTTTACACAACAGACAATTTTGGACGAACATAATGCTTCTTTGCCTCGAACAATAAATGAGCCGCGAAATAACATCGCGTCTTTCAGAATTACATCTTAAATCTACGTTTCTTTCTCTACCTACGGGTAGATCATCAGGACCTGACTTAATCTGCAACTAAATTCTCAAACAGCTTGCTCAGCCTCTGTCATCTCTTTTTAAAATGTCTTTTCAACCTCTCTTGACAAAGGCAAAGTCCCAATCTATCTGAAAACAAGCTAATGTTACACATCTCTTTAAAAAAGACGACCCTTCAGTAGTATCTAACTACAGGCCAATTCCTGTACTTAGATCTGTTAGAAAGGTCCTTGGAAAACTTCATAAACACTTTTATTTTTTTTTTGTTTCAAAAAAATCACGTCATAACTGCCTTACAGTCTGTCTTTTTGCCTGGTGATTCAACAGATTTCTATAATACGTTTTACCAAGCGCTAGATGAAGAAAAAGAAGTAAGAGCTATATTTTGTGACATCGGTTAAACGTTTGATAGGGTATGGCACAAGGGTCTTCTCTACAAACTTTCTTCTGTTGGAATTTCTGGATCTCTTCTTCAATGGTGTACTGATTACTCAGACAATAGGAAGCAACGTGTTGTGCTATTATGTACCTTGAACAACCTAAAGTTGGTCTTTCATCAAAGCAGGAGCTCCTCAAGGTTCTATACTTGGACCTCTTCGCTTCTTAGTTTATAGTCGAATCTCGTTATCTCTAACTCGCTTATTTCGAATTACCGCTTATCTCGAAGTGAAAATCTGGTCCCTGTTTTAACATGAAGCTATGAAAACAGGTAACAAAATAATGTAGAAAAGAGGAGAAATTGCTCCTAAGGAGCAATTTCTCCTCTTTTCCACATTATTTTATATATGTATTTCTAACTTCAGGAGTCAAATTACATATTTATTCGTTAAATGTCGTTGTTCAATTTATTATTTTACTCCCTCTCTCAACTCTGATATGTCGAGGTACGGATATCTCGAAGTGTTTCAGTGAGTCTCTTGGAATTCGAGATAACGAGAGTCGACTGTATATCAATGATATTGTTGAAAATATCTACTCTTGTATCAGGCTCTTTGCGGACGACACAAGCCTGTTTATAATTGTTGATGATTCCACTGATGCAGCCTGTCAGTTAAATGACGATCTACGAAAAATACACTTATGGGCTAAAACATGGCTTGTGACATTTAATCCAACTAAATCAGAATCAATGTTTTTTTTTCAAGAAAAAGAAACAAACCATCTCTTCTTCCATTCTTTATGGATCACTCAGATAGAAGAAGTAACGTCTCATAAAGAATGATTGTTCTTGGCGTGAACAGCTGTTACATATCAAATCTAAGGCCTTGACCCGCATAAATATCAAGAGGAACCTTAACTCTTTCGGTGCCAAATTTCAGACGACTTTTGTCGTCTGCTCTTTATTTTAACAAATCATCGCTTGGAAAAAAAAACAAAAACAAAAAAAAAAAAAAAAACAAACAACAAAACAAAAAACGTTTATGTGTAAAGTTGAATGACTGAATGTCAAACAGCGTAGATCCAGATGAGACGGCACATTGAGATGCTGTTTGAAAAAGCCTGTTATAATTGCCTATGGCAGTGAAAGAGTTAAATTCAAACTTGACAGACGCTCGTTACAGACTATCTACTTTTCTTTTATCAGACCAATAATTGAGTACGCTGATGTCGTTTGGGATAAGTATGCCTTGTACGAAGCAAACGAGTTAGAGAAAATACAAATAGAAGCCGCACGTATTGCAACAGGTGCCACAAAGTTAGTTTCTATTGATTCTCTTTAAATCGACACCGGGTGGGAAATCTTTAGCCTCACGTAGGTAAACAACATAAATTGCAATTCTTTTATAAAATACAAAACGGTTTTACTTCTGACTATCTCTCCTCCTTGGTGCCTGATAAGAAAAATATTTTTTACTTTTCATTGTTGATTTTCAATTTTTTGAGGTTTTACAACAGTTTTGTGAAATGTCAGGAAAAAAGTGGATCTGCGCTGTTTGCAAAGGTATCTGTACTGATCTGCAGTGATGAAAGAATTAATACGAGACATATTGTATGAGGTTGGACACGCAGTCTGTTCTTGATCTTCATCTTTAACCCTTGTCATGCTGAATAAATTAAGAAGCCATGCCCACTTCTAATTGTCAGCCAACCAGATTACTTTATCAAAGGTATCTGTACTGATCTGCAGTGATGAAAGAATTAATACGAGACATATTGTATGAGGTTGGACACGCAGTCTGTTCTTGATCTTCATCTTTAACCCTTGTCATGCTGAATAAATTAAGAAGCCATGCCCACTTCTAATTGTCAGCCAACCAGATTACTTAATCCAGATTGCTGATATAAATTGGCGTACTGAATGACAAAGAGTGCAGATCCAGATCAGTTGGCTTCTTAAGAAGCCAACTGATCTGAATCTACACTACACTGTTTGTAAAGGCAGGAATATCCGGGTTCAGCAGGATAAGGGTTAACAATTTGCGATATTGGTGGCTGTAAGTATCCCAGGGGTCTACACAGACAAAATGGTATGCAGTTGATGTTATAGCTTGAGAGAAGTCGCCTTTTTTTGACCTAAAAGTGTTGATATTTTCCTTATTTCTCCACAAAATTACATGTTGTGGACACTCATGAGAAGCACCTTGCCGAGGCGCTTCTAATGAGTACCCCAAATATATGTTTTCATGGAGAAATAAGGGAATTTTTCCTGACACCCTCTCTAATCTGGAGCTATGAGATATTTCATTCTGCATGCATGACATTTGGAGATATCACTAAATATATGGCTACAATATCATTTTAAATAATGTTCTGTTAAATGAAAGAAGGAAAGAAGGCAAAGGAAGAAAGAAAGAAACAGAAAGAAAGAAAGAAACAAAGAAAGAAACAAAAAGAAGGAAATAGAGAAAGACAGGATCAGAGAGAAAGAAAGAAAAAAAGAGGAAAGACAGAAAGAAGAAAAGAAATACATAAAGAAAGAAAGGAACAGAACGAAAAAAAGAAAGAAACAGAAGGAAAGAAGGAAAGAACATTTTGCAATATGTGTGGTTCTAAATATCTACGCGGGCTAGACAGACAAAATGATATCGTACAGTTGATGTTTCTGGCGCTGCTTGCAGTCTGATTTTCGAAGATATTGCTAAATATATGATTACTGTATCATTTCGAATAATATTGTTTTAAACGAAGGAAAGAATGAAAGAAAAAAGAAAGAAGGAAAAAAGAAAGAAAAAAGAAAGAAAGAAATGAACAGTAAGAAAGAAGAAAGAAAAAAACAAACAACATTTTTCAAATTAAGTGGTTGTAAATATCCAAGCGCTTTAGACTGACAAAATGATATCATACAGTTTGGCCATGTCAAGTGAAAATGTGCCCTCAAGCATGCATGCGCACAATACACAGATTCAAATCGTCCTTCGCATGCGCATGCGCAAAGTATTATCCGGGCCTTTGCCCTCCATTCATATATTCTATAGCATCCAATGATTCTGTTAGCGGACAGCGATGGCTCTGATCAGACTGCGCATGCGCAGTCTGATCCGGGCCCTCGCTGTCCGCATGTCCGAAGATACACGTTTTCGCTTTGCGCGTCTGTTTGTTTCAGAAGCTGCAGGCAATATGACTTTCGGAGATATCACTAAATATATGGCTATAGTATCATTTTAAACAATGTTCCTTTACAACAAACACAGACACAAAAGAAACAAAGAAGGAAAATGAATATTGAGCCGGGCACAGTATTTCCTTCAATATTGCTTGGACGCACAGCGAAGACACATATCAGCCAGCACATCTGCACGTCTGATCAGAGTATTCACAGGGCACTTAAAGAGAGCCTTAAAGTCGAAGCAACGACTCTGATCAGACTGTATGCACAAGATATGCTGGAACACAGCTCTGTTATAAAACCACTATCAAAAGGTAAACAATGCTTTATTCTACATAAGACAAGGTTTGTGAATTTGTAGATAAGAGAACACTTTGAAAGACTTGTTTTCGTTTCACCAAATGAAATTCTTGCAGAGATGCTTTTAGATAGAAGACCATTTGGATGACATCAATGTTTTAAGAAGCATTTATGACACTTAATCGTTTCCATATTTTAAGCAATCGGTCAAGATCAAACCTTAACCACTGGGCCTGCTGAAAATGTCGAACATTGGTAAATAGAATCACCCAGTATATCCAGTCCTCACTGCCGAATGTTGAACATTGGTAAATAGAATCACCCAGTATATCCAGTCCTCACTGCCGAATGTTGAACATTGGTAAATAGAATCACCCAGTATATCCAGTCCTGACTGCCCATATATTGTCAGTGGCTTTCTCTATCATTGTCAAGAATCGTATCTACCCAAGGTATATGGACAGACTGACCTTAACAAACAGTTCTGACCTTATCAGACGCCACAAAACGTTATGTCTGTTCAGGGTTTATACAGTTATGCACTCATAAAATATTTATAGACACATAAACAAGTAGTAGAACAGCATTACGAAAACACGCCTGTTCAAATATATAGAAAATTTCACCTCCAAAACACACTGAAAAGTATCAGATAAAAAACTGTGATATTTTTCGTATTTCTGATCAAAACATAGATTGTTCGTATTCGTTAGAACCGTCTTGGAGAGGCGGTTCTAACGAGTACCAACAATCTGTTTTCGACCAAAACTAAGCAAAATAAAGTATACCCCTGTAAACCCCAGTTTTGCTATATAAAAGTGGGATTTAAGGGGTTTCAAAATTATATAGGCATGTTTTCATGATGACATTTAAATTTTAGGACAGGTATGGTAGACAGTTAGGGTATGCTTACGCTCGTACGGTATTGTTTGACCCATTAATTCACGACGTGAGTAAAATCTCAATGATACAAATACCGAGGGCTCGTTTACCATGGCTAATTCGAACTCGTTTTTGAGTCCCAAAGAATTTCTCTTAATAACCTGAGAAAGCAGCTATTTATGGACTTTTTAGGGATTATCCTTACTTTATCGTGAAACGTATGTTGAGTTACTCATTAAAATCGCCTCCTTAAGGCGATTTTAATGAGTACACTCAACATATCATTATTCTATTAAAGATTGAAAAGCCATCCCTAAATTATATATATTTGCCTCCTGACTAGGCGCCATGGTCAATCCTCTGTGGCTCGTACAACATGTATCTCGAACAAATTCCTATAACTCCCAAAATATTCGAATTATTGAGGTTTGACATAACAACGTGTTCCTGGGACATCATTAAACTAAAACAAAAAAAAAAAAAAAAAAAAAAAAAAAAAAAATAGCAATTGTTTTTGCAAAGTACTGATGAGACACACGCAAGCTCAGAAAAAAACTTTGAGTGTCTGTGCATTGGGATTAATACAAAAGATACAACTTACCCCACCTCTATATAACTAAAAAAAATAATCACAATATACTCGTATTTAGGAGCTGTCTCAATTGCTTCTTAGATTCACATAAGAAATTCGACAATACAGTATAACCTCGATGGCTCGAACACGGATGGCTCGTTTACCGTGGATGATTCGAAATCTTTTTTCAGTCCCTACAAAATTCTTCCAACAGCTCAAGAAAACAAATATTTAGGATTTTTTCTTGTTTTATCATGGAATTGTATGTTCTGTGTGTACACTCAACACACAATCGTTGTGTAGAAAATCGAAAAGATTTGGCTAAATTATCGCTATTTGCTTCCTGAAATGGTGCCATGATTACCCTCAGTGGCTCGAACTACCCATGTCTCGAACAAATTTCCATGGTCCAAAAGGTGTTTGAGCCATTGAGGTTCGACTGTATATTTATCCTGTACTGAAATGCCACGATCATGAAGCACAGCACAGCCCTCCCGAGGCACCAAAAGAAGGAGAGATGAGGAACAAATAAGGACAAAACAAACGCCATATAAGAAACCACAGACGCACAAAGAAAAGCTGCAACAGAGGAACCGCCTTGGAACAGTCAGTAGAAAAACAACTGATAGGATTAAACTAGTTTTACTCGCACTAGTTTACTAAGTAAAATTTGACACCATTTGTCATGTGCTGACATTGAACACAAAGTAAAGATCACCAAAATCTAAGCAGCTCTACAGCTTACCCTACGATGTAACATTGCAAATCGTGCACATAAGAAACAGTCACGCCGAAGCCGACAATACCAGCATCCGGACTGAAAGCAATATGGTCGAGTCACACCATCTATGGTGGGAGTCCAAAATACAGTAAAACCTAAATCCTTTCAGTGCCATATTTCAGACGACATTTGTCGTCTGCTTTTTTTTAAACAAACTATCGCTTGGAAAGAAATTTATATGTAAAGTTGAAAGTCTGAATGTCAAACTGCGTAGATCCAGATGAGACGGCTCATTATGAGCCGTCTCATCTGGATCTATGCTGTTTGCGAAAACCTATTTTGATCGCCTTTGGCAGTGAAAGAGTTAAGAACTCGAAACCGATGACTCGTTTACCTCGGCTGATTCGAACGTGTTTTGAATCACTAAGAAATTCTTCCTATAGAAACAAATATTTTAGCCTGTTTTAGGGAACTTGTTTTTTCTTTTATCATGAAATTATATGTTTCGTGTATTCATTAAATTGCTTCATCTAATGACAACATTCATCGTACCGTTTCTTTACAGAAGGAACAAAACAAATCCCTTAATTATCCCTATTTGCCTCAAGACCTAGCACTATGATTAATCCTCAGTGGCACGAACTACTTGTCTTATTCCATGGTCCCAAAGCTGTTCGAGCCATTGAAAATCGACTGTAAATTAACCAATATGGAGAGACCAGAGAAATCACGAAAATGAGCCTCTAACAAGAAACCCGTTTAATGGCAATAGATTATAACACACACACACACACACACACACACACACACACACACACACACACACACACACAAAATTCTCAACAACAGACCTTAGAATGCAAAGGGGTTAAGAGAACCATAGTATTGTATGCTTAATATGTTATCCTCTTTAAATAAGGACATTATTATTATAATTATTATTATTATTATTATTATTAATGGACCCCAAACATAAATAAATAAAATCTATAAATGCTGACCTTGGAAACACAGAACAAGTAAAATAAGAAAATCGGAGTCTTGGTTTCATTGACTCTTTATATGCAGCTGTGTACTTTGCAGGGCTGCCTACGCCCCCTAGTACCGGCAGTGCTGACATTGAACACAAAGTAAAGATCACCAATTCTAGTGTCGTGGAAAAATGAGTTCCCTTAAGGGAACTCATTTTTCCACGACACTAGAATGGGCCCATTGATCCCAAAGGAAACAAAAATATAAACCTCACTATGATGACGAACGGGGAGACTTTCTTCGGCCCTCACTGGGCACTTAACATCAGCTGCAATGAAGTCTGATAAAAGCTATACAGTTTGTCCTGGGAGCCACCGAACTCCTTCGCTTCGGTCAACAGCAAAACTGTTGAAGGACGGGATGGCTGTACGACGACGGGATGGCTGTATAGTCATCCGGCCCTCGCGCCAAGTATGATTCATACAAAATGTTCGTCCGCGTTCGCGTCCGCGTTCGATTTCCGTAACTCATCAGCGGATTACAACAAAAACTTAAAAAAAAAAAAAATAATAAAAAGTAAAATAAAATAATAATAATAATTTATTGATACTTCGATGAAAAAAAGAAACAGTGCCCGACTACAAACTAAAACTGCTACTTTAAGCGACTTACCTGTCTGTACTTAAATGTTGTAGAGCTTTCAAAGTCTAAAGTTTGTAATTCCATGATCTTATTCCGTTATTGCTGTTTAGCTTCGACACGGAAGAACAGAAAAATACAGAACACAGTATCATCGTTTGTTAAAGGTATTAAAGGGTACTTGTGCACTTTTAAGGGAGGTAACCTTCTGCAAAGGAATCTACTCTATAAGGAGTACCCCGTGGGAGCAAATTCTTTCATTATAAAGTTGATCTCCTTTTCAGAAGGGGATTGGTGTACAGAAAAAATCAAACAGGGAATCACTGAAGTTGTCTTCCTTACGAAAACTGGCAGAAAAAATGTCCAGGTTGAAAAAACACATACGTCATGCATTAAACGTCGAAACATATCGTCATACGGTTACATAAAATCCACTCTAATGTAAGACAAATAAGAAAAAATAACATATGTCTGATTAAAATGACCAATAGGTGAGTCACAGACAAATATATTGAGTCAACAAGCAATTTCAGTCTGTAAACAAGAAACATGTCTCCCATGAGACCAAAATCTCGTAATATCTCATAATATCTCATAACGCCATCAGGATTTCTAATATAAAGATAGAAAATTGGGCCAATCATATTGGCATCAGTCTATTGTTAAGCATACAATATGTTTCATGTTTTCTCTGAAAGAGCCAGCCATGCAAGTATTGAGCTGTGTCATGGAAAAAATACCGTAATAGCATAAGGGAACAGCAAAGATTCAGGCGAGCCTGCGCATCCACCCAGTCTCGCAAGAACCTTTGTTGTTCGCACATTTAACCGATTGGCCAAGAGGAAACGTAAGCCATATACTTAGACATGTGACCCTTCTAAGGAGCTGGGCATGCGCACTGAAAGATTGATTCGACGGAAAGACTGAAAGGCATCTTTACCGCGATGCACAATAGTTTAGAACCATCAATAATAGTATAGTTATAATGCCGTTAATTGATAAGGAACACCCTTTGAGCGATTGGATTTAGTGAAGGAGTGCACTTATTTTGCAAATTCTTGAAAACAGTTTCACGTCCGATGTACTCTTTGGTTTTTTACGCACGACATCCATTTCATGAATGACCAGTTTGCTTTATGATACATTTTCTTGCTTTGGAAAAACAGGAAGCATTGTTTTTACAAAGCTCTTAATGAGCCTGGACACAACATTTTCTATAATAATGCAAGTGCGCCCAGCAAAGACTCAGATCAACCTGCGCATCCGCGCAGTCTGATCAGAGTCTTCGCTATCCGCCTGAGGACGTTTTAAATCCTTGCCTACCTACAGAGTGCCCTACGAAGACTGATCAGACTGCACGGATGCCCAAGCTGAGTCTTCACTGGGTGCTCATGCATCTTGTAGGAAATGTTGTGGCCCGGTTCAAACATGAATGGGTACTCCAGAAGTATTATGTCGCAATTTTCGATATTTTCCTCCCCAGCATTTGTGACTTTTTTTTAAATTGGGGCTGCTTTTAAAAGAAAAGAGTTTCTCCCCCCCCCCCCCCCCCAAAAAAAAAAAAAAAAAAAATAAATAAAAAAATAAATATATAAATAAATAAAATGTCATAACCAAAACCTATGGATATTTGTCTTATTTCTCCACGAAATTAACAATATGTTGCAATACTCATCAGGAGCGCCTCGATGTCACTCTCTGGACAAAATCACATACAGCAAATTGGTGATTTTTTTTCTTAAGGAGACAATTTGCATGAAATGTCAAACCAATTTTCTAGAAAAAAATAATCAAAATGTCGTCTTCCGAAAGTTTTACCTCGCATACTAAACATTGGAGCAAGATTACTAAGTTATAACACAATACATTGTTATTATTTTTGTGTGTGTGTTAATTTCGTAACACTAACGGCTTCTGCATCCTAGTAATCACCATGCCAACCATTTGCTTGATTTGGGCTGATAATTCTCAAAGGCAATATAATAACGCAGATATGGTTGACCAAACATGTGATTAAGCATGTGTACGCAAGTGGGTAGGGTTAAGGTTTGGTTCATTAGAATGACACACGGGTGATTAAGCATGTGTACACAAGTGGATAGGGTTAAGGTTTGGCGGAGCAGACAGAATTTATGAGAGTAGACTTCCAGGTTTCCTAAGTACCAGCATGTTTTGCGGGATGATTAAACAAACCCTTGAGGTGCCAATCTTAGCCGCAGAAGACTACAATTTATTTTTGTTTTTATTTTACAGAGAAAATGAGGCTTGGCGTTTCATGTGAATCGTTTGCTAGGGCGGGCGATCAACACGATTTTCAAGCCTTATTTTCTCTGCAAAATGCTTGTTAAATTATACAATGTCGTCTGCTACAATTTTGCTTGGCATTTTAAGGGTGGAGGAAACGGGACTATTCAAGAAACAGGATGGTATATGTAAATGTAGCTGTAAATGGGATAAGGGTTGGTAGGAGGTGTTTACTAGGTGCGTAGCTCCAAAAAGATATCCGCTTTTTGATATATGCGACCAACATCCCAGTAAGCATTCTACATAAATCTATAGCGGGCCGTTATCGGCCCGTCAGGGTAGCTGACGGGCCGATAACGGTTCGCTATAGATTTATGTAGAATGCCAGCTGGGATGGACCAAAAGCGGTCTGTGTAACTGCACAAACTAGTTAGGATAGATGTTGTTCACTGATCGATTCAGTGAAGTTCATATACCGTAAAACCTCAATGACTCGAACACCGATGACTCGTTTCTACCGTCGTTTTTGAGTCCCTTCCAATAGAAAGGAAAACAAATATTTAGGGATATTTTAGGATTTTTACCAATTTTATCATGAAAATGTACGTTGTGTATACTCATTAAAATCGCCTCATCGAAGCGATAGTAATGAGCACACTCAACATAGTAATTTTATAGCAGACCGAAAAGACCATTTATTATTCTTATTTGTCTCCTAGCCTCTAGCGCTATAGTTAACCCTCAATGGTTCAAACTATCCATATTTAGAACAAATTTCCATAGTCCAAAAGATGTTCGAGCTATTGAGGGTCGACTGTATTATATTAGCGATCAGCGTAGATTCTGATCAGACTGTGCGGATGCAAGGCTGATCTGAGTCTAAACTGGTTGCTTACGAGGGCATGCAAAAAGTTCTGTCACTAATAGGCTTCCTTGGTTTTATCCCAGGTATATTTTAAAATGCTTCACTGCACTTGAATGGTGTGTTCAATAGCTAACGATACCCATTTATTTCGTTCAAATTGCTTATCAACTGACCGAGTTATTTCAAATTGAAATAGATGCAGTCATATACACTGACCAATTTACTTGTTACAATAAGAAACGACCAAGCAAAGGATGGTCAGGAGTCCATCTTTTACATGACAACGCCTACTCTCATAAGTGTGAGGTTGTAAAGTCTTTTTTTGGCTTCTGAAAAGGTGAAAGTTTGAAACCATTCACCTTATTCACCTGACCTTAGTCCCTGTGACTTCTATTTATTTCCAAGGCTTAAGAAAATGCTTTCTGGAAATAAGTATACGTCTAGACGTTCTCTTGGCATCGCAATTTATCAGTGTCTCCAACAGATACCAAAAGAAGACTATTTACCTGCCTTCCGCGACTGGGTAAAAAGGTTACAAAAATGTGTTTCAGAAAAGGAGGAATACTTTGAAGGTTTGTAATAAAAATATATTTGATAAAACGTAGCACTGAAGTAATCCGAATGCAGTGACAAAACTTTTTGCAGGACCCTCATATGTCATAAGGTGTTTTCTGTTTGGATGGACTCGTACAGTTATTAGTTTTATGTATCATTGGCAAGGATAATGCATACAATCGTTTGTACTGTACTGAACTTCCAAAACTACAGGCTTTAAGTTCATTACGAAAACACGCCTATTCAAATATACTGAAAATTTTACCACCAAAAAATGAAAGTTTCCAGATAAAAATTCTGATATTTTTCATATTTCTGCTCAAAACATAGATTTTGGGTACTCGTTAGAACCGCCTCGGCGAGGCGGTTCTAACGAGTACCCACAATCTATGTTTTTGACAGAAATAAGAAAAATAATGTATACTCCTGTAAACCCCAGTTTTATTATATAAAAATGGGGTTTAAGGGGGGCAACATTATATGGGCATGTTTTGGCGATGTGTTGTTTTATGACGGGCTTTGCATTGCTTTGCGTTGTTGTTGTTTGTGTTTTTGTTGGCGCTGTTGTTGTCATGCCTGTGTGTGGTTGTGTAGGGGGAGCTGTCTGTCATGATTTGTTTTCTGTTCTTCTTAATGTCACTGGTAGGCCTATTTTTGTCCTTCTTAAATCTAGAATATTTACTGACTATTAGGTCACAAGGAGAATGCTGAAATTTCAATTCTAAACCGTAAAACCTTAATGACTCGAACTCGATGTTTCCTTGGCATTTTAAGGGTGGAGGAAACGGGACTATTCAAGAAATAGATGGTATATGTAAATGTAGATGTAAATTATGTAGCTGGCGTGGCGCACCGCATCACGTTACGTTTTCGTGTGCGACGTCATCTCTGTCTATTGTTTATTACATTCTGAAGAAGCCGTGACGTCGTCGTCGTGCGGATTTTTAACGCTACCAGGCACTCGAGGCACATAGAGGCAGCGGCGATTGCTATGATGTAGATGTATTTGTACAGCCTTGCTTTCATGGATCACCAATGCACACTTGGTGCCGCTGTCTGTCACCAAGCGCCGCCCTGTCCACTTTATACTCAACCCAGGGCACGTCGAGTATGAGCTAGGCGTAATAATGGTCTGAAAATTGCCTCGACCCGAGCGTGATGGCGAAACGTTGATGTTAATACATGATAAAGATTATTTCGTGTTGGTGTTGATTTACTATACAAAATTAATTCTAAACAAGGGAATTCCATGCTACGTCATGGCGAGTAAACATTACGCGTACGTATTACACGAAGTTCCTATAATGATACTGTGTGGGTGTACAGGCTGATCAGACTCTTCGCGGTTTTAAGTCCTCATCTTTGTTTTATTAAAGGCTTTGTCTGTGACTTATTTGTTGCCTGTAATGAGCCATGGGTGAATTAGAAGACCTCCATGCGGACCGAATAAATATATGTCTTCTTACCACTATGGAAGCTGAGGGCGGGGGTTGAGATCCCTTAAAGCTAGCTTAAACCCCCAATAATTTATTACTGACCGTTGAAAGGCGGTACTTTCATTATGGTACTGTTTCTTAAATCATTACGAAAACATGCCTATTCAAATATATAGAACATTTCATTTCCAAAAACTGAAAATTTTCAGGTAAAAAACTCTGATATTTTTCTTATTTCTGCTCAAAACATAGATTGTGGGTACTCGTTAGAACCGCCTCGGCGAGTACCCATAATCTATGTTTTTGAGCAGAAATAAGAAAAATAATGTATACCCCTGTAAACCCCAGTTTTAATATATAAAAGTGGGGTCGAAGGGGTCAAAATTATATAGGCGTGTTTTCATGATGGTTTTGTAGTGTTCATTTACAAATGTTTTTTCTTTTAAACAATCATATAAGTTAAAAATGTATTCAGTTAAATTTGGGTAACAGAGTTGCCATCTTTTCAGAAGAGGGTTGCTATTAAGTTATGAAAGAGATGTCATGAAGTCTCTCTCGCTTGAAAATCAGGCTGACATTATCGAGGCTTTTAATTCCACGTCAAGATAGCTTGATGATTTATTAAATATTGATGATATTAACTTTGACCACATGGTGGACCGCATATACCCTACTGAATTCAATTTAATAAAGCCAGTTTTTTTCCGATTCCGATGCACCTTTTTTCGACCTATATCTAATAGTACAGTTTCCACTAAAATGAATGATAGCTGTAACGATTGTGATTTTGATAAAGTCATTTTCCTTATCTTGATGGCGATGTCCCTCGGCATACCTCTTATGGGATGGGTATACATCATTACGAAAACACACCTATTCAAATATATTGAAAATTTTACAACTGAAAAAAGGAAAATTTTCAGATAAAAAAATCTGACATTTTTCCTATTTCTGCTCAAAACATAGATTGTGGGTACTCGTTAGAACCGCCTCGGCGAGGCGGTTCTAACGAGTACCCACAATCTATGTTTTTGAGCAGAAATAAGAAAAACAATGTATACCCCTGTAAACCCCAGTTTTACTATATAAAAGTGGGGTTCAAGGGGGTCAAAATTATATAGGCATGTTTTCGTGATGTAGTCCTTACAGCTAAACTTCTTAAGCAGAGCTATCCTTATCATAAAATTCGTAAGGCGTTTTCGAAATTTTATCGCAGACACAGTGCGTTTGGTAGAAAAATATGGTGTTAGCCTGAAGAAAATTCTGCAAGAAGGTATATCGGAACCAGAATTTTACGGTGACTTAGATTACAGAATTAGAAAAATGCGGGGAAATCTAACATTTCGGAACAATTCAGAGAGCTAATTAACCGTTATAAAAGAATAGAATATAGCCTAAATATTATGCGGCAGACTGCATGCCAAGTTATTAACCCAATCAGGTCTTGGTGTCTATACTTTGCTCTTTAATGGCACGACGGCGGTTTGGGCCTAAGAATCAATGGCGGCCTGATCGTAAAGCTTTAACAAGTGGGTTGACGCTTGATGATATGCCCTTGTCTTGGCACGCCCTGGTTCAACTACAGACAACCCTCTTTATACCGAGACCCGATACAACGACAAAATTCGTTATAATGACAATTTGACTGTCACGAAACCTTCGCTTAAGAGGTTAACAATCAGTCTCAAATTATGCAAGAATATTGTGTTTAATAATTTAAAGAAACAAATGTTTTGGATATTTGTTAGAATCGCCTCAGTGAGGCGATTCTAACAAATATCCAAAACATATGTTCTATGAGAAAGTAAGAACAAAATAAAACCTTTCTTACATATCAATCTGCTCATTAAGTATTCTCTACAACAGAAAATTCATTTTAATGGCAACGTTATTGGGAACAGATGCTGTCGTTGTAACGAGGGTCCACTGTATTGGTTTTCTTTAACTCTGGCTCGCAGTGGGTGCAGAATTAGCCAAGAGTACTCGTCTTTGTTTATCATAGTGATTTGTTCCGCTGTGATGCATCCACTGAGTTGGGAGCCATTACGCGAATTAAATCCAATTCAGAGTAGCATCGGGACCCAGGGTGAAGTAAGTCGACTGTAAAAGTGCTATAAATCCGACGGTAGTTTATGTTATTGACCATTCTAAGGTGGTGGCCCCGATGTTGCTCTTCCTGTCTGTATTTACGAGGCGATTTATATTGTCTTTCCTTGCGTTTTGTCCTTCTGTGTTTTAGTCCTTTTAGCATGGGGACCATATCGCGTGAGTGAGGAAGAGAGCTGGTCTGTGTGCTTATCGTGAGTTTGTTTTGCGCGTGTTAGTTTGTGCCTCTTTCCTCTTCCTCTTGGCGTCAGGGACTGGCTGCGACTTGTAATTGTGGCACTCTCTGAATTTTTCTTTTTACCTTTTAGCCAACTCTGCTTGCCATCTGTTCTTTTTGTGGCTGTTAAATTGTTTTTGTTTGTCTTTCTCTTTGATATGGAGAACTTGGTGTGGATCACATTGTATCAGTTCCTCAGATCACTTGTCTACTTTATGTGTCATGACTATTTGTATTTGACAACCATCACGAAACCATGCCTATATTATTTTGACCCCCTTAAACCCCACTTTTATATAGTAAAATTGGGGTTTACAGGGGTATACATTATTTTTCTTATTTCTGCTCAAAAACATAGATTGTTGGTACTTGTTAGAACCGCCTCGCCGAGGCGGTTCTAACGAGTACCCACAATTTATGTTTTGAGCAGAAATGTGAAAAATATCAGAATTTTTTATCTGAAAATTTTCATTTTTCGATGGTAAAATTTTCAGTATATTTGAATAGGCGTGTTTTCGTAATGACTGCTTTTGGCACCTTTCAGAAATCAGTTTTTGCATGGCCATTAAATCAGAAGAAATACGTTTGCAAACTTTTGTCATGATTCAATGCAAAACAATTTGTCATAACTACCTGTGCACCAAAATGTTTCATTCTCGTCATTGTTCAAAAACAATAATAGTTTCCTTTTCCCCACAGTAAAAGTGGTGGCAAATTATGCAAAATTCGATAGGTAAGAAAGATTTGAAGCAGACTTTCAACAAGTTCTACTTGTTTGAATTTTTTTAAATTTTCACATTATTGTGAAAGTCAATAATTCAAAATCAGCGGAAAAAAAAAACAAAACATATATGTTATTTTTTTCCCAAAAAATTAGTCAACTATAGAAAGTATATAGGTCGAACTAATTTTGGCCATACAATCAATTAAGGGTAAATGTTTTAAAACAAAACACAGAAACAGAAACGACAGGAAGTTTATGATAAGAGATTGCAATTCACAAATATTTTGTTGTTATTAGAATAAAACGCAGAGCAAAAAATGTCTTTCCAAGCTTTGTGGAAAGCTCAGTAGGCCTGTTTTACGCAGACCATCACGAAAACATGCCTATATAAATTTGACCCCCTTAAACCCCACTTTTATAAAGTAAAACTGGGGTTTACAGGGGTATACATTATTTTTCTTACTTCTGCTCAAAAACATAGATTATGGGTACTCGTTAGAACCGCCTCGTCGAGGCGGTTCTAACGAGTACCCACAATCTATGTTTTTAGCAGAAATATGAAAAAATATCAGAATTTTTTATCTGAAAATTTTCATTTTTTTGGTGGTGAAAATTTCAATATATTTGAATAGGCGTGTTTTCATAATGATTACGAATCACATTATCATATGACTTATAGAACATGGTTCCATGCACACTATAATATGCGCCATTAAATTTCATAAATAACATGAGTGATTTCGCATACATTTAAACGATTGCTGTAAGGCGGAGGGCGTCAAAACAAGTTTTTAGACCCATGTTATTGTATGGGTATTGAAATTAGCATTTGTTTTCAAATTGCATGTTTTCCGCTTTACTTAATATGGTGGTGCGCTCTTTATTTATGTTATTTAATTTTGTCTGGCGCAGTTTAAATGGGTGGTACCAGTAATATCGTATGCAGCATCATTGGTTAAAACCTTTACAATTTGTTTCCCAATTCAAAACTTTACGTGCGAGACTAGGATTATTTAATAAGCGGTTCAAAAAATTTCTGATTTGGGTTCAAATTGATTCATTTACCCTAAGTATTCGAACAGAAAGGTCTGAATAAACAATATAGACCCAGATCAGACGCCGCAAAATGCGGTGTCTGATCAGGGTCTATACTGTTTGCCACTCACCCGGCAATTTTAGACTGTTTTTATAGGTAGTAAAATGATCTTGCTGGAATTTATTAGGTATAAGATATAAAGTTAGGCGTGCGAATACATTGTATTTTAGAGTACATACGGTACCCAAACTGAACTTTAGAGTCATTGTGGTCGGAGTTCGACTGAACCCCCGACCCCCTCGGGATTCGCACTTATGCCTACGTAGAATGTAATATTCCTAGCCTTAGCTCTAGATAGGCAAAGTGTTAAACAAAACTGCAGTCGAACTGCTATGGCGCGAACGCCCTTGGGACGATGGCAATTTGTTCTAGACATGGGTCGTTCGAGCAACTGAGGGTTAGTCACAGCTCCGTCAGGAGGCAAATGAATATTTAATAAAGGGATATCTTTTTTGAGCTTCTATAAAATAATGATATGTTGAGTGTACTCATTAGAATCGCCTCATCGAGGCGATTCATATGAGTACATACAACATACATTTCCATTATAAAAAAATAACTTTTCCCTGAACTATCACAAAATATTTTTTTTTTCATTTCCTAGCGACTCCAAAACCAGTTTGAATTTTCCTAGCGACTCCAAAACAAGTTTGAATTAGCCATGGTGAATGAGACATTAGACTGGCTTCAGTCTCTAGTGACTAAATATTTTTTCTTATAATTCTGTTTGATAATCCACTAAAATAAAACCAAAATAATATTTCTACCCAGGCTTTATAGTTATGATATAATTTTAATTTTATTTTAGTAAAGTCAGTCTAGTAAGCCATCAGTGTTCGAGTCATTTAAGTTTCATGTGTTGGTATCTGCTTCGTTTGTGATGCCCTTCTAAAGAGGAACCATAACATATGTTTTCAGTGGAGTCATAAGAAATATTTATTTTATAAATACTTATTTTGATACTCTCACATCTTAAAGGGAATGAACACATTTTCAATGGCGACAGCTATGTCATGACCGGTTTTTGATTTTTCAATTTACTTCACTGCAGTTGGTGTTAGGTGCCGTATGGCGGCCGTAAAACATCACCCCGTACTTCTACATAGTGCAGATTATATTTCCTTTATGATATTAGAGCCCATTCTGGTTAATTTGGTATTTTACCCTCCTTTTGAAAGAGGAGCATTTTTGTTTTCCTATTAGAGTGGACTCCTTGTCAGAAGGGCCTTGGTGAGCAGAAACCTGAATAGGAAGGCAAAAAAATATGTCCCTAGTGAATTATGGCGGAAAAGCTATACATTGTATCAAGTCTTCCATCACGAAAACATACCTATATAATTTTGACCCCTTAAACCCCACTTTTATATAGTAAAACTGGGGTTTACAGGGGTATACATTATTTTTCTTATTTCTGCCTAAAAACATAGATTGTGGTACTCGTTAGAACCGCCTCGCCGAGGCGGTTCTAACGAGTACCCACAGTCTATGTTTTGAGCAGAAATATGAAACGTATCAAAGTTTTTTTTGTCTGAAAATTTTCAGTTTTTAGGAAGTGAAATTTTCTACATATTGGAATAGGCGTGTTTTCGTAATGTATATCTACAGTCGAACCTCAATAGCTCAAACACAGATAGCTCGTTTACTATGGCTAATTCGAACTCGTTTTTGAGTCCTTACGAAATTCTTCCGATAGCTCAAGAAAACAAATATTTAGGGAAGTTTTCTTTTTTATCTTAAAATTAAATCGTGTGTATTCATTAGAATCGCCTCATCGGGTCAATTCTAGTTACACACAAAATACCATTATTTAGATCAAAAAGACTTCCCAAAATTAACACCGTGACCATTTGCCACCTGACATGGCGCCATGATGAACCCTCAGTGGCTCGAACTACCCATATCTCGAACAAATTTCCATGGTCCCAAAGATGTTCGCGCCATAAAAGTTCGACTATATATAAAAATGCATATATAATATTTCATTATCAAAATTAAAGATGTAAACGTACGCCATAAAACTAAACCTATCAGCAATTCTTCAATCATCAATAATCTGAGAATTCAAAATCTTAGCGACCTTAATATCTCCTTACATACCAGGATGAAAAGTGATAACAGATATCTGTCTGCTACATCTTCAGTGTAAAATAACCCCAAGTTACGAAAGGCACGTAGAAGCTGGCGTAGACTGCTGTCTGTTCGTTGCCAAAATCGTAATGAATTTATCACGGATTGATTCAATACTGAAACGAAACCCCAAGATCTCCTAATTAACTTGTTAAGGTAGGTGTGCATTGTTATTAATATAGAAACTGTGAGGATAGTATATTTAAGGGAAAGACACACTAAATGCAATACACGCCTTAAAATGTTTAAACTTAAGACCACAAGCATTTTCGCACAATTTTTTTTATCAAAATCGGTAATATGAAGAGGAAATATTATTAATTAAAGTTTTTATAATCGTGAGCACGGGCGCCGACATTTTTTTAGATATATATTTTCATAAGACACAACTCAATTACAAGCTGTCTACTGATAGGAATAACCTGCTTTTGTGACTTAGTCGATAGTATATATGCAAATGAACGTATTTACAGGTATATTGCAATAAAACAATGTTCCAGATTATATTTATTTATTTATTTATTTTTTGCATATTTAATGAGACGTTTATAACGTCACTACCTCACAAAATGGCGGCTTCCATGACACCATTTTCTACATTTTCAAAGCTCATTGTATCTTTCCTATTTCTCATCAAATTGCCACATTTTTATCAGTAAAATTCTCAGCTAAATAATCCCTGTATTTTCTAATGCGTTTATTCTTTGTGCGTTTTCCTTTAAGGGGACATTATTCACTTGGTAGATTTTCCGCCTTTTCCGTCAAAAGAGACAACCTTTGTAACTTCCTTTTGGCTTTCCTGCACACTAAATCTATTCTGTAAGGTGGTCTACTCTAAAAGGAAAGAATTTGCTCCCATGGGACAGAGTTATCTCCCCTGTACTAAAGTTAATGTTCTAAACGACCTTAAAAACAGTCATTACATTGGCTTGACACAGTGTATAAATACATTGAACCCTCGTTACAACAACAACATTTGTTTCAAAAGATGTTGCAATTAAAATGAATTTGCTGTTGTACAGAATACTTAATGCGCAGATTGATATGTAAGAAAGGTTTAGTTTTGTTCTTATTTCCTCATCGAACATATGTTTTTGATATTTGTTAGAATCGCCTCGCTGAGGCGATTCTAACAAATATCTAAAACATATGTTTCTTTTAAGTATTGAATACAATATTCTTGCATAATTTGTGACTAATTATTACCTCTTAAGCAATGGTTTCGTGACAATCAAATTGTCATTATTACGAAATTTGTCGTTGTATCGAATGTCGGTATAAAAAGGATTGTCTGTATATGACAAGTTATAAAGCATTTTGACTATCTAAAGCATTTTCACCTGTGACCAAAGCCAGCCAGATTGAACCGGTTCCCAGAGAACTATCACTCAGGCTCGTATTTTGGACTATCTCCCGTATTACCTAGCAACTTCGCCCGTGATAAAAGCCATCCAGATTAAACCGGTTCTCAGAGAACTATCACCCGGGCTCAAATTTTGGACTATCTCCCTCTCACGTGATCAAATTGATGAAATAATTACCAGTATTTATTGATCGTAGCAATAAAAAGAAGACAGTTCCTTTAAAATATGATGAGTTGGGTAATAAAACATCTATATCACACCTTCCTGGGCGACAGCCTGATAGTTTTGACTGTCGCCCAGGAAGGTGTGAAATAGTTGTACAGTAGAACTTCAATGGCTCGAGCCCCGATGGCTCGTTTACCATGGATGAGTCGAACACGTTCTTGAGTTCTCAGGGATTTCCTCCAAATACGATATACTGATAATCTATGGAGATTTTCTTCTGTTATCTTGTATGTTGTGTGTACTCATTAGAATCGCCTCGATGAGGCGATTCTAATGAGTACACACAACATACGTTTATAATATAGAACACCGAAAAGATATCCCACAATTATCTCCATTATGCCTCCTGGTATGGCACGAATAGTAACCCTCCGTGGCTCGAACTACCGCTGTCTCGAACAAATTTTCATGGTCCAAATGGGGTTCGAGCCATCGAAGTTCGACTGTATACTGTTTGTCTAGGTCCAAATTTTGGATGAGCTAAACAAAAAATTATAAAATTAAAACGCAAAAAAATCTACCTGAAGACATGCCAAATTGTTGGATGTTGACGAACGCGTCTTACTCACGCCAGTTTCGCATCGATACGCTAACACAAAGTACCGTATCGCCGGGTAATGCAAAGGTCTGATTTGGCCGTACATTCGACCATACTTATCTGGGCTTGTTTATATCAGTACAACAGAACCTGATGTTGCGGATTCTACATGACTTCATTGACCATGCTCCGTTTTCACGCATCTACAGAGCAATTCAGATCTACCGTATATGTCCTAAGTATTTCTGACACCTTGATTTTATCCATACATGTCCTAAAATTTTTCAAACAGCTGAAGTCATTACGAAAAACACGCCTATTCAAATATATAGAAAACTTTACCTCCAAAAACTGAAAAAAAAATCAGATAAAAACGCAAATATGTTTTCATATTTCTGCTCAAAACATAGATTGTGGTACTCGTTAGAACCGCCTCGGCGAGGCGGTTCTAACGAGTACCCACAATCTATGCTTCTGAGCAGAAATACGAAAAATAATGTATACCCTTGTAAACCCCAGTTTTACTATATAAAAGTGGGGTTTAATGGGGATCAAAATTATATAGGCATGCTTTCGTGATGGTCAGGCTTACTGGGCCAGACTAGCTAAGTAATACCCTACCCACGTAAACTGTGTTTTTGTGTGTGTGTGTGCGTGGTGGGGGGGGGGGGGTAGGGATATACTGTTTCTACGTACACCGTCCGTGCGTCTGTTACGTGTTGGTCTTTATCTCATAAGCACTTCTTATTGGCAATTTCTCGTTTCGGCAAATTAGGCCACACCAGTTTTCAAGAATCCCGGAATCCATTCAACTTATGTCGACATGTTTGAAAACTGCTAGATGAGTGGGAAACAGAGTTGCCTACATTGTTTGCACACCGTCTGTCTGTCCGATGACCTAGGACAATAACTCAACGTCGTTCGCATCACGAAAACATGCCTATATAGTAAAACTGGGGTTTACAGGGGTATACATTATTTTTCTTATTTCTGCTCAAAACATAGATTGTGGGTACTCGTTAGAACCGCCTCGTCGAGGCGGTTCTAACGGGTACCCACAATCTATGGTTTGAGTAGAAATATGAAAAGTATCAGAAATTTTTATCTGATCATTTTTTGGTTGTAAAATTTTCAGTATATTTGAATAGGCGTGTTTTCGTAATGGTATGTTAAATAAGGTACCTTATAACCTTAAGCACTCAATTACGTGCGGGAAACAGTTAACAGTTCCAGCACTACCCTTGAAATAAACATTTTATTTCATTTAATTAATTGAATAAGCGTGTGTCTACCATTCCATAAAGTGGATGTACTAATATTTTGGCAGTCTTTGGCAGGCTGTGGCACACGTAATTGAAAACCACTAAGAGGGATTGTTTGTTTTATTGCTTTGGACGTAGGTGATCCTTGTTTCTCCAAAGTTTCTCAGAACAATAAATTATATGCAATTCCAAACAAGACGCAGAATATACTGTACTGAAGGTCTTTATAGACTGGTTCACAGCCTTTATCATGTTTATTTACACAAACTATAGGTGCTGTAGCAACATTAAAAGTAATTGATTTTGGGGGTAGCTACTAAACAGCCACCAGATTTAACATACCACATGTCGACAGTCCGTTTTCCTGTTACTGCCAATTAAATAACTACCTTACAAATAGTTCCCTGCTAGCGCTGATAATGCTAAATTCTGCATTCAGACATCTTAGCCTTATACACTATGATGCTTAAAAATAGTGAATAAATAAACAAAACCAAAGAAAACTTCAAACGTTGAAGAAATCAGCTTTTAATTATATTGAGAACAATATCGACGGACGAATATAAATACTTCTTGACCAGTAAAATTTGCCAAATCTACAGCGTTGGATAAAAAATGTTATCCGGGATACGGTCCTACTAAACACCCAAAAGGACCTTTTACACCGAAAAGGATCGACTATACCAAGTCACCAAATCGGCAAAATGTTAAGGAAAAGCCAGTGGCACATGCCAGGCTTTCTGCTCTCAGATTACACGTTACAAATAAATTTGAATACTGTTTATGTGTGTGTGTGTGTGTGTGTGTGTGTGTGTGTGTGTGTGTGTGTGTGTGTGTGTGTGTGTGTGTGTGTGTGTGTGTGTTTTCTCAATTTCGCTTTCAGTTCTAGAGGCCTATAAAATTCCATGCAACCGCCACACTCAGCACTATCAGTACTTTTATTACACTAAACAATTACTCCCAAGTAATTGGATAACGTCACTGCTGACGTATGACTTCATCAGTGTTAAAATTTATTTCACATCGTTTAACATGGCTTCCAACAATAGTACAACGTTGAAAATGACATTTAAAATTAGTTTTTTCGATCTTTTGACTAACACCAAGAAAGTTTGAAGAAACAGGGGCAAATTCAAAATATTATTTGTTTCTTTAGCTAATAAGTAGTAAATTTGTTATTGAGATTCACATACTTTTTGCACAAGAAACTGAAATACATCACGAAAACATGCCTATATAATGTTGAACCCCTTGAATCCCACTTTTATATGGTAAAACTGGGGTCTACAGGGGTATACATTATTTTTTCTTATTTCTGCTCTAAAACATAGATTGTGGGTACTCGTTAGAACCGCCTCGCCGAGGCGGTTCTACTGAGTACCCACAATCTACGTTTTGAGCAGAAATATGAAAAATATCATACTTTTTATCTGAAAATTTTCATTTTTTGCTTGTAAAATTTTCAGCAAATTTGAATAGGCTTGTTTTCGTAATGATGTCTACAAAAAACGCTAAATAAGACAATAGTCTCAACCATCTTCCGTATCTTCTTTAAATTTTGTGACAGTTATGCTTGAGCAAATGGTGTAGTTTCAGATCAGACGCCGTATGATGCGGCGTCTGATCTGAAACTACACTATTTGCCATTCAGCCTCTTTAAGATATACCAGTATCACCAGATAATTAAATGCACTTTCTTCAATCTTAAACATCAAGAAAACATACCTATATAATTTTGACCCCTTAAACCCTACTTTTATATAGTAAAACTGGCATTTACGGGTGTATAAATTATTTTTCAAATTTCTGCCCAAAAACATAGATTGTGGGTACTCGTTAGAACCGCCTCGCCGAGGCTTACGAGTACCGACAATCTATGTTTTGAGCGAAAATTTGATAAATATCAGAGTTTTTTTTATCTGAAAATTTTCTGTTTTTTGGAGGAGAAATTTTCTATATATTTGAATAGGCGTTTTTTCGTAGTGGATAAGGGAATCATAAACGGTGGCTACATGGTACGAGGGCGTGTCAATAAATAACCAGCCTATCCCATTTCCGATGGACCGAGACGGTCACGATTTTGTTTACATATATGTTTTATGCTTTGTTTCAATATATGTTTTATACATGGGTATAAAATTGTACACGTATCGAGTCATTCTTTAATAAGATATTGAATGTCAAACATGGCTCGAGATGCAAAGGCATGCTTTTCATCTAAAGTTGAGTACCGTGCTGTAATTCGGTTCTTGTATTTAAAAGGTAAAACAGGCAAGAAAATACTCGGCGAGTTAGACGATGTTTATGGGTCTTCTGCACCATCTTATGCCCAGGTTAAATTCTGGGTAGGGGAATTCAAACGCGGTAGAACGTCTTTAGAAGATGAAGACAGGTCTGGACGCCCACTGGATGCCACCGACGAAGAAATGTGTAAGAAAGTTCGGGATCAATCTTACATGATCGTTTAGGTATGCGCAAGCTAACAGCCCGTTGGGTCCCCAAATCCCTTAGCGATGAGCAAATGGCAACCAGAGCATCAGTATGCAGCGCCTTGTTGAAGCGTTTTAGGTCAAAAGATGATTTTCTTTTGCGTCTGGTGACTGTAGATGAGACTTGGGTTCATTATTATGAGCCAGAGAATAAAGCTCAGAGTCGTCAGTGAGTAGGGCCTTGGTCCCCAGGGCCAAAGAAGTTCAAGACGCAACCATATGCTGGCAAGGTGATGGCCACAGTATTTTGGGACGCAAAAGGCGTTATTATGTTGGACGTTTTACCCAAGAGAAGTACAATAACTGGAGTGTACTATGCAAACTTGTTAGACCAGCTGAGAACCACAATCCGTGAAAAACGCCGAGGTAAATTCTCTAAAGGTGTTTTGCTGCAACAGGACAACGCGAGAGTCCACACTTGCAAAGTTGCAGTGGATGCTGTAGAGCGAAACGGGTATGAATTAATACCACATCCTGCCTATTCGCCCGACCTAGCTCCTAGCGACTTCTTCCTATTCCCAAACTTGAAAAAGGATATCCGTGGACTTCATTTCCGGTCTGATGAAGAAGTCGTGACGGCAGTTGAGGAGTGGGTCAATGGAAAGGACCCTAACTTTTGCAGTTCTGGGCTGATGGCACTTGAACACTTTTGGTCTAAGTGCATCACACTAGAGGGCAATTACATCGAAAAAGAAGAGGTGGATCTCAACCGGAAATAAGTTAGGCTGGTGGTTACTTATTGACTCACCCTCGTACCACTGATTTTCTTCAAATAATTTATAATTATTTGCAAATGCTCCTCGGCCCATAACTTTTTGTTTCATGTTCAAACCGTCAATACATGGTACTTGCTCTAAAATGTTCAAAACAAGAAACGAAACAGCAGGTTATGCGTCTTGTAACCAGCTTCCGCCTCTTAGAAGACACTGACACAGATCTTGTAGGAGTAAAGTAATTTATACTCTAGATGATTTTCTACATTCATATTCAAGCAACCATTGAAAATATATACATGTTTGCATATAGTGCTTCCAGAATTATACATTTTGATCAGTTCTGACTTCAAAACAGGCAGAAAAAAATAGAAACAGGCAAAACAGTTGTCCGTATGAGGAAACTTTGCATCAATGCCCCTAATGAAGATTCTGATGATACCGCGGATGGCTGTACTCACAAATACTTACAAACTTGGACTTGTAACCAGTTGATTAATGACACATAGAACAGCTGATGAGGCCAGAGGTTTTTTTTTTTTTTTTTTTTTTTTTTTATCTTACGGGAGCTTTACTAAAAAATTATTCTTGGGAGGAAGGAGTAACATAAAATCATTGAAAAGCTTGGGTCGATCAAATAAAATAATTTTCAAACAGGAGTGTAAAAGTGCAATATATCGACAACAAATTTGAAGCATAGGGACATAATATAAAAATAAAATGCAAAATTTATATTTCTCTCGTAAATCTAAAAAAACAAAAAAAAAAACAAAAAAAAAACCTCTGACCAAAGATTCGTAAAATCTCAAATGTCTCGGGGCACTTGTGTGTTTGAATGTAAAATATTTAGAAGAATTTCATTTAAAAGAATATTATTACCCATTTGCACACTTAGTATAAATTTCAGCATTCACATTTCCTTTTCATGTTGTTATTATGTATACTGTCTGAAGAAGGAATATATCCAAAACATATTACAGTAATACTGCTGTGTTGAATTTGATTGTACTTCACCTAAGCATTCACATTTTGAAATATTCGTTTGTTTTTGTTCTTTCTCAGGAAAAATTAATTCAAGTAAACTGAAAGACAAATTGCACAAAGGAATCATATTTCAGTGACAAATAATTTTACAACCAACCTGTCAAATTCTGATTCTTCCCAGAGAGTGCTAAATGTTAAATTAAGTAAATAAGACGTACTCACAAATCTTGAGCTTTGCCACGAGTATTTTACAAAAAAAAGTAGTGATAGTTTATTATTTTTCCCAGAAAAAAGGGTTTGACATTTTCTGCAAATTGTCTCCATATCTCCATAGGAGACAATTTGCATGAAATGTCGAACCCTATTTTCTGGAAAAAATTAGAAAAAAAAAATCAAATTGTCATCAGCTGATATTTTTACCCAGCAAGCTAAGCATTAAGTTTATGTAGAATAACAAAATTAATGAGGAAGATAATCTCAAAATTTATAAACTTACATTCCTGATTAAGACATGGAACAGAAAGTTAGTGATGACCTAAACGGAAGTTTAAATTGTTTAACGCATAGCAATCTGGGTAAAATTATCAGCAGACGACATTTTGAAATATTTTTCTTATTTTTTTTCCCAGAAAACAGGATTTGACAGTTCATGCAAATTTTCTCTAATGGAAACAATTTGTTTGAAATGTTAAATCCTGTTTTCTGGGGAAATAACACCAATTCGTTGTCTGCTTAATTAGCCAAGAGAGTGGTAAAGGTTTTATCAACACGACCACAGAATAGTAAGCTTGGTCAGACAGAGAAGGGTGTTTCCGTACGTGCCGGTTTTTACCCTAAATATTCGGAAACCTTCGCTACTTTCCATACTTCTAAAATTTGAGTCCATTTTACAACCTGTTCTCGAAGTCACGATAGCTAGACGAGTGGTAAAAAGTGTAGATTCTGAGTGTACACTGTTTGCACTGGCCTTTGATCTCGTAAAAGCAATAATGGATACTTTTTGATGGTGTACTACTTATAAGTACGTCCAAGGGATCCCCGAACCGCTCTGCGGTTCGACATGCAGACGCACTATTATAGACAACCGATGTGACCAGTGATGTGTGTGACCAAAAATGTGATGGTCCAACAAACGCTTGGGTGGTTCGGTGCTTATCCTGAAAAAACAATAAGCGTACCAGGATATGGCAGAGACTATTGACACGGCGGCCGTGTCGATAATAGCAACAAAACAGTCAATAACGCCAAGTATTCCAATTGCAAAGGGTTGAATCACGAGACTTTTGACGTCAAACTACAAAATTTGCGATCGCGGCCATTTTGAATTTTGTCTCCACTTCGAATTTTATTTCTATCCGTTCTCCATCTACTTACAAGCTAAGCATGATTCGTTTTTGTGCATAAGGTACACTTTGATGTAGATTTTTAGATAACACATAGACTTTACACTTTTTTCACGTGGTAATCGTAAAAAAAAAAACTTCGACACAGGTAAGCGAACAATAGTATATTGTCGTTGTACCTGTCATCGGCATACATTAGTTTTCGGTATTCGGAAAGCATGACCCCCGCCCATCGATGGGCTGCCTAAAGCCTCCATGGCAGAGCTGCTATTTACTAAACAGGACCCGAATTCATGTGATCGGGTCGGGTAAAAATCCCACAAATGTGGAGGCAATGTCTCTGAACTACTGAAATATTGTTGACTTGGACGTTATATCGCAATTCATGCAGTGGATTAGAAGTCAAGCGTGGTCTAAAATCAAATTCAATTAGATCTGGCCAACCCACCTATGAATCATGTGATGATAATTTGGATACACGGATATAGGTAGCACCTATTAAATTCATGTTATAATTTTATTTGCTAACTCTTCTGATCAGGTTATGATATCACAGGTGTGTGTGTGCGTGCGTGCGTGTGTGTGTTTTCGGGTTGCAGTTTTGTAACGTGTCTGTCAACAATGTTTAATGAAATCTAAAAGGTTGCCTTTGGGGAAAAATGCACACAAAAGAACAAAAATCAGAGACTCGGTTTTCTTAAGTCTCTTCATATGCAGTTATGTACAGTCGAACCTCGATAACTCGAACACAGATGACTCGTTTAACATTGCTAATTCGAAATCGTTTTTGGGTTCCTGAGAAATTCTTCCGATAGCTCAAGAAAACAAATATTTAAGGAAATTTTCTTATTTATCATGAAATTATATGTTGCGTGTAATTAGAATCGCCTCATCAAGGCGATTCTATTGAGTACACTCATCATACCATTATTGTCTAGAATAGCGAAAACCATTCCCTAAGTTATCGCCATTTGCTTCTTGACCTGGCGTCATGATTAACCCTGAGTGGTACGAACTAGCCATATCTGGAACAAATTACCATGGTCCCAAAGGTGTTCGAGTTATTGAGGTTCGACTGTAGTTTGCGAAGGTGTATACCCAGCTAGCATTCTACGTAAATCTACATCGGGCCGTCATCGGCCCGTCAGCTACCCTGACGGGCCGATAACGGCCCGATATAGATTTACGTAGAATGCTGACTGGGTATGCCCCCAGCCCCACCCTACCTTCACTAATACCAAAGTTATCAGAATGGGCTCAATAAGCACCACCCCCTCCCCCCCCCCCCACTCACACAAAAAATAAAAATATAATCTGCACTATAATGAAGTACGGGGAGACATTTTACGGCCCCACATATCACTTCAACCAGCTGGAGTGAAGTAAAATAAAATTCTAAAAGGTTACCTTTCGAATTGTAGAGAGATAAGGAAGACAAAAAGTGGAAAAGTAAAAAAAAAAGTGCTCTACCTGCAGCAAAGACAAAGACCCTCGATAAACCTTAAGCAAAATAAGAAACATGTATGATCACCCAACCGTCCACGTGTGTGACGCTTTAAACAATACAGTCATATATCTAAGGCACTCGGATTAGACAGGGCACTGAATACTTTCTATTACAGTATTGCATGACGATCCCCGGTTAAATTATTTTGACACTGATTTACATGTAACAAATACTATATTACAGGTGAAAGTTAAATTTATCACCGGGCTGCCAGTGTCACACTCCAACACTCTATCGCGTCGCTATAAAAGCTGGCTTGTATCACAAGGCAGTACAAGTATAACTCTGCTACATAATCCCCCTCTATTTTTTTTTATTTGTTCCATATTTTATTTTAAGCAACCACTCAATATCATACCACCTAGCCTATCTGGCCACCAACCCATCAGTGGTGGTTGTCTGCGTTGGGCGCAAGATAATACAAGTTAAAAAATAAAAGTGAAAAAAAAAAAATCTAATCTCCAGGGGATCGAACACGGGTCGCCTGCGGGACGGGACAGTCGAACGTTTTACCGCTTCGCTATAAAAGCCGGCTTGTTCCGCAAGGCAGTACAAGTAAATCACATACCAATCACTACGACAATCAATTATACTTTATACAAAAGAGAAACCAACTATCTGCAAGATTGTTCAATTTCTGAAAATGTTGAAGTCGGCACCGTCATTTAATATGAAACCCGGCCCACCATCATGCAATTAAAGGCAAGAGCGAGAAGTTGGTCGCGTATATCCATGCTATATCATATACTTTTATTAAAGGGGAACGCAATATAAGTTGTAAGTATATCTTGGAGTAAAGTGCTTAACAAGCCATTTATTTCGATGCAAAAGAGTTTTCAAAATCGGTCTAGAAATAAGGAAGTTATGGTGGTTTAAATATATTTAAAATGGCTGTCATGGATGCCGCCATATTGTAGGCTTTGTGACATCACACAGCTCAAATTAAATATGCAAAACCAAATTATAAAGGGTTTTTAAGAGTAATTTTGCTACAGATTTTTATAATTTTTTAATTCTAGTGACAAGCAATCATTTCCCCCAAAATAAACCAGCTTTATGAGAATAACTACCATTATGAAACGAATTTTGATTTTTATGAAACCTCATTAAATGTTCAAAATGGCGGCGCCCATTCCACCAATGTTAACATATTCACTTGTCTATAAATTACTTAATTTTCCACCGATTTTGATCAAATTTGTGTCAAAATACATTGTTTGTAAAGTTCTTTACTTTAAAGCACAATACCGTTTAAGGTTGCATTCCCCTTTAAGGATAGAAATGTTTTTGAGTTGTTGTAAAATTATGAATTTTCATTTATAAGACCCTAGCATTTTCTTTCTGTTGACCGTTCTAAGGGGTACCTCTTGTGTTGAAATGTTGTTTTGTGATGTCATTAGATACCATACAACCTGTATTTGATGCCTTTGTAGGTTATGTGTTCTGTGACCGTGGATGTATTTGCGTATGTTTTATTTTATCGTGTTTGTGTTTCAAGAAATTTTCCCGCTTTATTCCTTTGCACTATTTTAATTGTGCTTCATATTTGATAAGCCAATGTTTACACCAGAAAATTGTTCGAGACAAGCTGCACCTGCAGAAACTTGTTTTCTTCTTAATTGCCTCGTAAAACAATCGATTCATTTCAATTAATTTTTCACCACATTATATTTTTTTTCTTTCATTTCTGTTGCCTAAATCAGTCAGAGATTTGGCATAATAAGTTGTAACTTGGCATTAAACGTACTGCACATTGTAGAGCAGTTGTGCGGATGAGACGTTTAATGCAATCCCACGTACGGTAAATACCCTAAAATGTCTATAACTTCATCACGAAAACATACCTATATAATATTAACCCCCTTAAACCCCACTTTTATATAGTAAAACTGGGGTTTAGAGGGGTATATATTATTTTTCTTATTTCTGCTCAAAACATAGATTGTGGGTACTCGTTAGAACCGCCTCGCCGAGGCGGTTCTAACGAGTACCAACAATCTATGTTTTGAATAGACACAAGAAAAATATCAGAGATTTTTATCTGACAATTTTCAGTTTTTGGAGATGAAATTTTTCTATATATTTGAATAGGCGTGTTTTCGTAATGTTATTCCATATTTTTGGCCAAAATTTTGAATTTTTATGCGGTTGTTTCTTAAAGAAGCAATGGAAAGGCAAAAAGTATAAACCCTGATCAGGCTCCTACTTCAGGAGCAGTCTGATCTGGGTCTGCACGTTTTGCAGTATTCCATTGTGTCAGAAACTTTGGTGTTCGAATTTTAAGGACATTTACCGCACTATCAAGTCTAAATCGTGAAGATGTAACTAAAAGAACTCAGTGCATTTTAATTCAGTACAAGTGTACGAAATAAAGATGGTTACAGCAGATAATGGGTTGCTTCAGTGTTTGCTCACCTTGTGCCTTGGCTAAAGCTAATGACGTTTTAAATACAGTCGACTCTCGTTATCTCGAATTCCAAGGTACTCTATGAAACACTTCGAGATATCCGTACTTCGACATATCAGATTTGCGGAACTGAGGAAAACAATTAATCGAACAACCATTTTTAACACGAATGAATATGTAATTTGACTCCTAAGTTAGAGATAAGTTGAAAATATTGTGGAAAAGAGGAGAAATTGCTCCTAAGGAGCAATTTCTCCTCTTTTCCACAATATTTTGTTGCCTGTTGGTAGATCTCTGTGGTAAAACAGGGGCCAGATTTTTCACTTTGAGATAAGCGGTAATTCGAGATAAGCGAGTTCGAGATAACGAGAGTCGACTGTATTTCATTTTTTTTTAAATATTTAATGCATTTCTAGCCATTTCAGAAGACTCGCAAATAAAATTTTCTTCTTGACAGAAAACAATAATTTTGTTTTTTCAAACAAAATCATAATTTGTACGTCTAGAGTAGAAGGAAAATACAGTTGACTCTCGCTATCTCGAACTCGCTTATCTCGAATAACCGCTTATCTTGAAGTGAAAATCTGGTCCCTGCCTAAACAAGAAAATCTAACAACATGTAAAAATATTGTGGAAAAGAGGAGAAATTTCTCCTAAGGAGCAATTTCTCCTCTTTTCCACAAAAGTACTCCTAAGGAGCAATTTCTCCTCTTTTCCACAATATTTTCAATATATCTCTAAATTCAAGAGTCAAATTACACAAATATTTGTTAAATGTGGTTAATCGAATTACTTTGTCCTCAATTCTGCAAATCTGATATGTCGAGATATGGATATCTCGAAGTATTTCAGAGAGTCCCTTGGATTTCGAGATAACGAGAGTCGACTGTACATTGGTATAATTGTAAAATGTTTCAGAGCTAAAATGAGACCAAAGGTACCACTCACTAATGATTTAATTGCCCCTACCTTGTCGCTATGCAAGAGAGATCAAAGACATGTCATAAAATGGCTTTCTGAGGGTAAATAAACACTATGAAGGCGATATCACCTATGGATCAGATCAATAAGCCAGTATTAAAGTCCCCTATTGGGCCTCTACTTGTCTATCGTTTATTTACAATATACTAGGTTTTGTTGTGCCACAGTCTCGTATCAGTGATAAAACCTCATGACCGAGACACAGCTCATTTTTATGCCTTTAAATAATATTTATTTTCCTTAGCAAATTTAATTAAGGCTCTGTAATGTTACAAAGCCCCATTTTATATCCAAAATGGTGGCGCTCATTAAGCAATTTTGAAATCTTTAACTCCCGACAACTTATTTCTCATCCGATTTTGATCAAATTTACATCAAAATTCATTACGATCTTAAATTCCGTACACTCTTTACAAATGTTTTCTTAAAATGAGACTGAAGCTTAGCAAATCTGGAGTAATAAACATACACATGGGACATTTTGAACACAATCCTGTTCACTCTCAGGAAATTAATAACTTATCGATAGACGTGTATCTTGAATTGCAGAAAGAAGTATAGGATAGAACAGAACGTTTAGTACTACGAAAATAAATAGAATACTAGAATTGTATTGGACCACATAGCTTTAACAAGATACAGAAACACACACTTATATATAAATTAAACTTACATAAATAAAAAATCTAAAATGTTGCATTTTGAAACAAAAAAAAAAAAAAAAGGACAAAAATCTGAGACTCTGTTTGATAAGGTCTCTTCACATACAGCTCTATAGTTTGCGGGGCTATATACACCCCTAGTACCCATTACGAAAACACGCCTATTCAAATATATTGAATATTTCACCACCAAAAATTGAAAATTTTCAGATAAAAATTTCTGATATATTTTATATTTCTGCTCAAAAACATAGATTGTGGGTACTCGTTAGAACCGCCTCAGCGAGGCGGTTCTAACGGGTATCCACAATCAATGTTTTGATCAGAAATAATAATGTATACCCCTGTAAATCCCAGGTTTACTATATCAAAATGGGGTTTAAGGGATCAGAATTATATAGGTATGTTTTCATGATGCCGGCTTAAGCGGAATTCGATTTTCAAAGTAACCAGACTGGGCCCAGTGGTCCCAAAGGAAATGAAAATATAGTCTGCGCTATGGTTAAGTACGGGTATATATCGGCTACACTTGTTCTAATATGAGCATGCATAATAACACTACACATTTCATTTCCCTCTTTAGTCTAAATGGGTCCGACCCCTGAGAATTTGTTAAACTTTTCAGCAACTGCTTCTCTCATTTACATTTACTCGTATCATTCTCTGGACTAATTCAGCAGACGACAAATTGGTGATATTTTTTCTTATCTTTCCCAGAAAAAAAAGTTTTAACATTTCATGCAAATTGTCTCCATTTTTATCCTGGTTTCGGGGAATATGAGAAAAAATTTCAAATGTCGTCTGCTGAAAATATTACCCAGATGTGCTAAGCGTTAATTCAAATTCTGTAATACTGCTTAGATAAGCGCTCTATCAGTCCATTATTACACGCATGTATGCATGCACCGCTACCCTGTTGGCGGATTCGCAAGTGTGTGATTCCATGAGAAAACGAAAAGCCTTCTGGTTACAGCAAGCAGCTGAGATAAGACCAAAAGGCATGTTCCTGCAGTCTGATCAAAGCTTTCGCTGATTGTCAATATATTCGACAGTGCCGAAAGTTTCTGTAAGCGAATAATGTGTGCTATCGTGAAACAGGTAAGATACGCATTCAGATCTAGAACTTCCCCGTTCAAATATGCAATTGCAGACCTTTTACCATGGTCCGATACGCTTTCGCCGCGGGGAGCGGATTTCTAGGCATTGAATTTGCGTCTTTCCTGAAACTCTCATTCTCACAGATCCCAGCACTGAAAATAACATCTGTTTATTGGCATAAAAACAAAAGGGCCAATTAAGCGTTAAATGACTGTGTTTTATTTCGTTATAATGGTATATATGTGAATAATACTGACCGTGGATGAACCTGAAAATTGAATCAACGTGTTCCAAAAATGCGGAATCTGCAGACGTACGTGCTGATTCGACCGCCGTTGTTCGAATTATTTGTCTACATTGTGGGGTATTCCTAGCATGCCTATAGATATAAAAACAAATCATATCTCTGCGTACTCTGAAGAAATTATTAATTTAAACATTGTCTGCATCTAGGATCATCAAAAGTTTCATCACGAAAACACGCCTATATAATGCTGACCCCCTTAAACCCCACTTTTATATAGTAAAACTGGGGTTTACAGGGGTATACATTATTTTTCTTATTTTTGCTAAAAAACATAGATTGTGGGTAGTCGTTAGAACCGCCTCGGTGAGGCGGTTCTAACGAGTACCCACAATCTATGTTTTGAGCAGAAATATGAAAAATATCAGATTTTTTTTTATCTGAAAATTTTCATTTTTTGGTTGTAAGATGTTCAATATATTTGAATAGGCGTGTTTTCGTAATGACTATTATTTAATACGGATCAACTGAAGTAGTTTGAGTGGCCCATTTCCTGAACCATTTCTCTGTTTCTACATATACCATAGAGAATGGAAATGTTCAAATAACCATTAGGTAAAACCAAAAAAATAAGAAAACTAAAGATAAAAGGCCACCATAAACAATGATATACAGTTACATAAATGTAAACCTCTATGGCCCGAACATCTTTGGGACTATGGAAATTTATTCGAGACATGGGTAGTTCGTTAGGGCCACTGAGGGTTAATTATGGCGCGAGGTCAGGAGGTCAGTAAGAATAATTTAGGTCTTTTGCGATTTTCTAAACAATAACGGGATGTTGAGTGTGCTCATTAGAATCGCCTCGATGAGGCGATTCTAATTAGTATACACAACATACAGTCCATGATAAAATAAGAAACTTTCCTTAAAATACCCATAAATATTTGCTTTTATGGGCTATTAAGAGAATTATCTACAGACTAAAAAACAAGTTCGAATTAGTCATGGTAAACGAGCCTTCAGTGTTCGAGTCATTGAGGTTTTACTGTACATGCGAGTATAACACACTCACGAAACTGAACACAGCGGAAGTGTAAAGTTTTATGGGCCAGATAAGCTAGTTTCGGCAAGTTAGGCCTCATCACTGAACCTCAAATTGATTTTTAGAGCCCCTGAATGGACTCATTGATCTCAAAGTTTCAGAAAATTTGCGTAGTTCTACTAACTGAAATAAGCCACCGCACGCCAACACCAACAAAATGACATGTGCGCCCAGCGAAGACAGATCAGCCTGGGCATCCGCCCAGTCTGATCAGTCTTCGCTTGCACTCATTTGGTAGCTAAAGACCCAAGCTTTCTTCGTACTGACAGCTAAGACTCTGATCAGACTGGGCGGGTACCCAGGCTGATCTGAGTCTTCGCTGGGTGCACATGTCATTTTGTAGGTTTTGATGTGCGCTTGCTCAAATCATCTTTCAGCGCCGCCCTTGTTTTGTTTTCTCAAAACTAAACAGAAAGTACATGTACTAATACATGTGCATGTTCAAGCTGGTCGTATATTTCTAGTCAAAGCAATCAAAGTTGAGCAGTGCAGTGATCAATCGATTATTCCAATTTATAAAAAAAAAAATAAAGTCTGTTTCTTCTCAAATCTTCTGTATTCAGGCCAGTGCTAGCATTCCGTACATAGTCGAACCTCAGTAGCTCGAACATCGATGTCTCGTATACCGTGGCTGATTCGAACTCGTTTTCGAGTCCCTACGAAATTCTTTCGATAGCTCCAAAAAACAAATATTTAAGGATTTTTCTTCATTTATCATGAAATTGTATGTTATGTTTACTCGATAGACTCGCCTCATCGAGGCGTTTCTAATGTGTACACTCAACGTACCATTATTGTATAGAAGATCGAAAAGACTTCTTTAACTTATCGTCATTCATTTTCTGAGTTGGCGCCATGATAACCCTCAGTGGCTCGAACTACTCGTGTCTCGAACAAATTTCCATGGTCCAAAAGATGTTCGAGCCATTAAAGTTCGACTGTGGTTTGATTTCAGTGTTCTCTTCTCATCGGTATATTCTATAGTATTCGTATTTACCCCAAGAATACAGCCACCTTAACTTCTTACCAAATTTCTCTCCTGAGGAAATTTGAAATCGCTTGTCGAGTGGCAAATAATATAAACCCTTACCAGACGCCGCAGAACGGATCTGGGGCGTCATTGTTTGCTCAGACCTGTCTGTCCGAATGCTTAGAATAAATACGGTATCGAATGATTCTGTTACTTGACAATGAAAACTTTCATGAGACTGTGTTAATGCGCAAGCCGATCTGAAGCCTTGTTCGCATATGTTTTAAGGACTCGTTTCTCATGTTACATGCTCATTTTTGATCGAGTGTTTACAATCGAGCCTTAGTATACAAACGCCAAAATTCTCTTTAGATAGTTGTCCACGTGATTATGGCTGACCAATGCAATCAAACTGCGCGTTAGACGAAATCCAGGTAAAAGTTATTTATAACCGCGCTGTTCTTCTTGCTGTGACGGCTGAGTGCTGTTAACAGAGGGTTATCAGTAAAATCTGGACTGGGGCATTTGGGACATTGGCAAACAGTTCAGACCTAGATCAGACGCCGCAAAACGCGGCGTCTGATCAGGATCTGCACTGTTTGCTTAAGTTACATGATGTTAAGGGTTGAAGGAAACAGTCAAGTCCTCGTTCAGGACCTTTTTACCATTCTACACTAACCGACCCACCAGTGCCCTCAGTACTTTGATTGTTCATTTTAGCTATCGCTGAGAATCGATGTATGACAGTCGTAATAATGAGTTATTTTTATTTTATATTCAGGTGTATGTTGCATGTCAAGAAAGGAACATACAGGACAAAATGAATTGGTTTAAAGAAAAGTCGAAGCTAGTGATGATACAAGTGCCAAAGAAGCTACATTCCAACTGATACAATAGTTAAAAAGCTGGAAGGATCAAGGTCTGGTCATAGACGAGGTGACGATACAAGAGCGTGAGGAAGAGTACCAGAGCATGATGATTAAATTTAGTAACCTATTACAGTAACGCCATGCTGGATCAATACATTTGCTCTTACATAAATATTTCCGACATTCAGTCGATGACGAAGAAGACACGGATAAAGCATTTTAGTCTGTAGATCCCCTAAAAAGGCAACTGGGAAACAGTTCAGGCCCAGATCAGACGCCACAATATGTGGCGTCTGATCAGGGTCTCTACTGTTTGCAGGTAGTTTTTCTTCAGCAATATATCCAAATCATATAGCCTAAAATTAAAACTCGGCTCGACCAATATATATTGTGGGGAGAATTTATTCAATGTCAAATAGGTTGACGAGGACCTGGACAGATCAAAGAGATTGTAAACAATGTTGGAATTAAATCATTCAAGAATAGAAGATACGGCTTATATGAGAAAAACAGTGAACTTGGTAACATCTGTTTAAATCGTTGTACTTTTGCGATATAAAACTAATACAAACAGTCAGAAAAAAAAAGATAGTAAAGGCACATCATTTTTTTGGGACTGTATCAAAATTAATGCATATAATAAATACGAATGTACTTTATTTTTGTCTGGATTTTATTGATGCATAACCGTCGGCGCATCACTCTCAAAATGAAAGAAAAATAGTACAGAAGATGTCTAAGAATAGCTTCGATCACAGATCATAGCAAATACACCAAGAGGAAGAGCAAAAAAGGTAAGACAAAAGTCCAGGGAGTGCCACAATCACAAACCGCAGCCCTTCCCAGACACCAAGAGGAAGAGGAAACCGACAAATCCAAACAAGCACAAATCGAACAAACGTACGAAAAGCACTAAGATTGGCTCTCTCTGCCCCAAACGAGGTAATTACTACACTAAAAGGACCAAAAAACACAAGAACAAAACGACAGAAGGTAAAACATAAAACAAATCGCCTCGTAGAATAAACCACAAAGCAACAAAGAGTAAGACCAACACCGGGACCACCGCATTAGAACGGTCAGTAGAGTAAACCACCGGGGGGTTTAAAGCACTTTTAAAGCCAGCCAACTTCACCCTGGGTACCGATGCTACTCTTAATACAGAAATACATAAAAATTCGATTCGCATTAAGGCTCCCAACTCAGTCAATGCATCAAAGCAAACAAAACATGACAGATGGCTGACAGTTCACAAGCAACAGACCAAAGAAAAGCAAGGCAATCAGCACCCTCTTCCCTAACAAGGTGATCATAATGCCAGACAGAATCCTTGACCACAACAATAGACCAACGAAGAGGACAAAACATGAAAAAAGGCCCGCAGCAAGCAGCCAAAAGGCCACACAAAGAGCAACGAACATCAGAACCTCTGCCTTAGAATGTTCAGTAATAAAAACTAAAGGGGTTTAACTCTTTCACTGCCACAGGCGATATTAATAGGCTTTTGCAAACAGCATAGATCCAGATGAGACGGCTCATATGAGCCGTCTCACCTGGATCTACGCTGTTTGATATTCAGTCTTTCAACTTTATGTATAAACTTCTTTTAAAGCGATAGTTTGTTAAGAAAGAAAAACAGACGACAAATGTCATCTGAAATTTGGCGCCGAAAGAGTTAAATCAAATTTCACCCTAGTTCAAATGTTAAAACAATACAAAATGAATGCTCGGCTCGCATACAGGATCTTTAACTGAATCAGTGAAACATCACAAAAAAAAACAAAAAAAAAACAAAAAAAAAAAAGTTAACGTATTTACAAATCAAATGAGCCAGCGCACGACAAAACCTACAATAACTTGTGCTACCAGCGAAGACTCAGATCAGCTGCGCATCCGCGCAGTCTGATAAGAGTTTCCGCTGATCGCAATCGCCTTCTACAGCCTCCAGGCTATCCAAAGAGGGATAAATGAAACGATCTGAGTGCTAACCCCGAGGTTATAAAACTTTTTTCATGCTCAGATCAGCTGAGCATGAAATTTATTTTGCTTATAAATCTTAAAATACAGACAATTTTTTTTAAAACTTCTTTCATGCTCAAATCAGCTGAGCATGCTCAGCTGAGTAGACCATGAAAAAAGTTTTAATTTTTGGTATTTTTATTTTTATGACCAAGTGAAATTTCATGCTGAATTGAATTGAGCATGAAAAAAGTTTTATAACCTCGGGGCCTGGTTGCACGCACAGGTCTTACTGTAGGTTTTGTTGTGCGTTGGCTCAAATGGGAACCAAGCTCAAAGGATGTGAGTGATTCACCGGCGTTTACACATCGAAAACATCCACAAAAAATAAAATTCCTACTCAGTCATGCGTAAGATGAGAAAATTGGTTAATAGCTTATTTTAGAAATAAACGCAAAGGAAATAGACCCATGATTCCTGCTCATTATAAAGTTGTTATAAAGGCTGTTTATACCCAGCAATCACATAACGTCACAACAACGTCTTTACAACGTCGCTGCAACGTCATGACGTTGCAGCGACGTTGCTATGACGTTATTGTGACGTTGTGTGTTTGCTGGGTATTTTTCTCTCGGCCAGCAAAATTCCACTAAATTATTTGATTAATTATTCAAATAATTAGATACGTAAATAGACACGTAAATGAAAGGAAAAAAACAAACTATGAAGGAATAAAAAAATAGTTCATAATTTTGGAGATTAAAAACATAAATGAAAATACCCGGGGAACGGTGCAATCACGAAACAAATGCCTTCTTGCGGCATCAAAAGAAGGAGAGATGAGGAAAATACAATAACAAAACAAACATCACATATGAAATTATCGATGCAGAAACAAATAAGAGCTGCAACAGAGAAACCGCCCTTGAACGGTCAGAAGAAAACAACAACTTAGGGCCAAATGTTGGTTATTCTTTGTGTTGGTCTGTTGCTGCTTGCTGCTGGCTGCTGGCTACGGAGCTTTTTCGTGTTTTGTCCTTGTTATATTTTGTGGATCTTGTCCAACATTTTGATCACCTTGATGTAGAAGACGGGGCTAGTTGCTTTGCTTTGCTTTTCTTTGATATGTGGTTTGTGAACTATCTGTCATGGTTTGCTGGCTTCTCTTCTTAGTGTCACTGATAGGCTATGATCTATGATTGTGGTTATTCCTGGATATATTCTACGGTAAATGTCCTAACCTTTCGAACACGTAAATGTCTGACTAAATGATATAGGCAAACAGTGCAGACTCAGATCAGACTGCTCCTGAAGGAGCAGTCTGATCAGGGTCTACACTGTTTGCCATGCCACTAAGTATTTTCAGAAACAGTTGCTTAAAAAGCAAAATTTATGCCAAAATATTATGGAAAAAGTGTTCGAAATTTTACGGAATAAAGTGTTCGAAATTTTAGAACATTTACCGTATACTATTTTAACTCACGCGAAACTTCGCACTTCATTGGGACGCAGATTCAACTTACAAACATATTTGTACGTTCGGTACGAATAGGGGTCCTCAGCCTCACCAGTGAAAGATCACTGTGAAGGCGAGATGAGGAACTTATAATGGCAATTTGAAAACCCATGCCATATATGTAACCACCGATGCAAAATCAAGGAAGAACCGCAACAGTGGAACCGCCCGGAACTGCCAGCAGACAAAAAAAAAAAAAAAAAAAAAAAAAAAATCACTGCGGGGTTGGGTGCTCAAACAAGGCTCATCCACGCGAAAACCCCACCCCAAAACTCCGTTGTTTCTCCAAATTACAAATATATGTACAGTTCACATAGAGGTCCTCTGCACCATCTATGAAACATCACATTGAAACACGTGTAATCATAAACACCGTGTCGAAACAAAGCAAAATGCTCATACCGGAGCCACAACACAAAAAACCCACGAAGAGGATCACGATGAGCCCGACCGCAGATATTGATGGCCAGGCACCAACCATCTGAAACAGATTGGGGAGGGAGCCGTCATTTAGTCTGAGGACTGACACACCGTCGTGCAATTAAAGAAGTAAAGCTATCACTCATAACTGGGTTATCAACAAAGCATGCAGGTTGCCGCCGAATAGCCATGTTTAAACCGAAGTAGTAAAATGGACATTTTAAAAAGAAATATCAGGTAGAGAGCAAGTGGTGTGGATATGTATAGAAATTTCCTATGAAAATGAATGTTTTGAGTCAAAACGGGGTTTTACTAAACCCCCGAGTCCCACCCGAATCCGGCCCTGAAAAAAATCTCCGGATCTGGTTAAATCAAATGAATCCATACTAAGTTGTCATAGATATGTTAACGTAATGTGATCTGTGTTTTAGACTGAGGTTGCGTAGGCTGGTCCGGTTCGTTGTAATGCATCGTCTTGCATCCATGTTTTGCATATGATCTTTTTTTTTGTTTATTTCCGACTCTTACCGGAAAAAAATTGTAGTTTTTTTTAACAACAAGTACCAGTACATTTCACATACAGTCGAACTTCAATGGCTCGAACATCTTTGGGACCATGGAAATTCGTTCGAGATATGGGTAGTTCGAGCCACTGAGGGTTAATCATGGCACCAGTTCAGGAAGCAAATAGCGATAATTTAGGAAATCTTTTCGATTTTCTACACAATAATTGTATGTTGTGTGTACCCATTAGAATCGCCTCGATGAGGCGATTCTAATGAGTACACACAACATACAAAGTTCGTGATAAAATGAGAAAATTTCCCTACATATTTGTTTTCTTGAGCTGTCGGAAGAATTTCGAAGGGACTCAAAAACGAGTTCGAATTAGCCATAGAAAAGGAGCCATCGTTGTAAGAGCTATCGAGGTTTTACTGTATGTATGTTGACGTAATATAGCCTGTACCTTCGCTTGCGGGTGCGTAGGCTGGTCTGGTCTAGTCTGTGTTGTGCGCATCATCTTGCATCCATGGTGTGTTTATGATCTTATTTATCTATTACTGACTCTTACTGGAAAATGTTGTTTGACAATCCTAAGTAGCAGTTCTTTAATGTTGGAATATGATCATTATAACATAAGGTGGATTTTCAACAAAGTCTGTATTTATAAACCACCTGTGCGGCTGGTGTAATCATAAATGACACCTTGAGTAGTCATCGTCTAAGCATTTTGTAGGAGTACACTGGGTAAAAATATAACTGAAAATACTCAGAAAATGTCACAGCCACGAAGCACAGCCTTCCCGGGGCACCAAAAGTAAGAGAGATGGGGAACAGTGCCACAACAAAGATTTCAAAGTGTCATTCAGGCGCCATTCGATCGCCCAAAGCCAACAGCCACCTTGTTCTTGTGTATTTTAGTCCTTAGAGTACTGCGATTACCTCGCTTGGGGAAGAGAGAACTAATCTTAGTGCTTTTCGTACGGTTGTTCGATTTGCGCTTGTTTAGTTTTGTTTGGTTTGTCTGTTTGCTCTTCCTCATTGTGTCTGGGAAGGGAGCGGCTTGTGACTGTGGCACTCCCTGGACTTTTCTCTTACCTTTTTAGGTACAAAAAACCATATAAGTCCGCAGCCCCATGAGTTGCAGTATAATACAACCATGGTTATATCTTCCTTGGTACAAGAGAATGAATTCAAATTGTCTGAGTGTGGGCTGAGAAAATTGTCCTGAACGGTGACTAAAGATTGTTTCATTTAACCCTTAACTTCCTGTTAACTGAGTAAACAGTGCTTAAATGTTATATAGTTATACTGTTAAGGAGTTACAGCTTTTTTCAACCATGGTTTAGTGACACCAGCCTTTCCGATAACCAAGTAATGAAAATGCTGACGGCGTTATCATACCCAATACAATTCCTTTGACAAGTCAAACAATTTGTCTAACTTGTAAAAAGTAGAGGAGAACCAACCAGGTGTATCCAGCTCATTTCAACAGCTAACTGACACTTCCGAGTTACTAGTTTGAACCTGCCCTTACTTGTTTGGGGTCTGGTTCATCATGATTTACCAGTGTTCCTTTGTTTGTTTGCTCTGACTTCCTGTTTGTAGTCGGGGTCCCATTTTCGTTTCATCATTACGAAAACACGCCTATTCAAATATATAGAAAATTTCAACTCCAAAAACTGAAAATTTACAGATAAAAAACTCTGATATTTTTCATATTTCTGCACAAAATATAGATTGTGGTACTCTCTAGAACCGCCTCGGCGAGGCGGTTCTAACGGGTACCCATAATCTATGTTGTTTTGTTTTTTTAGCAGAAATAAGAAAAATAATGTATACCCCTGTAAATCCCAGTTTTACTATATAAAAGTGGGGTTTAAGGGGAGCAAAATTATATAGGCCTGTTTTCGTGATGATAGTGTTAAATTATATTTTGGTGTCTATTCACTGAGAAATCCTTTCGCCGGCTAAAACAATATATGTCGCTGAAACTATCATCACGAAAACATACATATAATAATAATTTTGACTCCCTTAAACCCCACTTTTATATAGTAAAATTTGGGTTTACAGGGTATACATTATTTTTCTCATTTCTGCTCAAAAACATAGATTGTTGGTACTCGTTAAAACCGCCTTGGCCAGGCGGTTCTAACGAGTACCCACAATCTATGTTTTGAGTAGATATATGAAAAATATTAAATTTTTTATCTGAAAACTTTCAGTTTTTTGGTGGTGAAATTTTCATTATAATTGGATAGGCGTGTTTTCGTAATGGGCTAAAACAATATGTGTCGCTGAATCTATGTTTGGGTTGAGGGCTAGGTTTGTTGCCTGTAAAGCCTGCAGGAATTTGAAATTTATGCCAACAAAGACGATGAAGTCGCCTATAGTGGATATTTCCATATCTACTCTATTTAATTATTTAATGGCTGTCATCTTGTTGCAATACCGAAAATTTATGTGTACTTAAACAGCAAAGAGTGCAGACATTTATGTCTATGCTCGGTCAGCCCTCTTTTCAAAAGTCAATTTTGTGGGGCAATAGGTATTTAAGGGTGAACCTTATCAAGACAGAAAAACAAAATCGAACACAAAAAAAACTTAATTACTTGCTATGACAGATAGCATTACTACAAACTGACACAGTTTATTTACCCCAGATATTTTCAATGTCTGTGATGTTTTTGTCAAATACATTTTCGTATAGTTAAAACCGTTCAATAATGCATTACCGAGTCATCAGACGAATCTTTGAGACACAGACATCTATTGTTAAAACTCCTTTTTTCTCAAATTAACGATTGGATATCAATGAATGTAACGAACTGAATGTGTTTTAATGCAATATGTTATTAATGAAGCATAACTTTTATGTGGGTCTCCTTACTCCATAAAGCTTATTGTGGAATAAAAAATATTGTATATAATTTCTTGCGTTGTATTTGAACTCATATCTAAGGACAGGACGGAATCTCGTCAGACGAATTAAATCTGGTATAATTATAAAGCCAGGATTCTCTTGAAAATGGGCTAAAATGAATCTAAAGTCTCTATTTATCTGGACCCCATAGAATGACTACAGATTTGGGTTAACATGAATTTCACGATGTCATGTACACGTAATTAACTGCAATCAGACTTGTTTTCTCTGTCACCTGTTTATATAAGGTTTCGACCTATATCTTAATATTAAATGCAAAATTGCACAAATAAGACCTTCGCTTTCAGACGTAATTATGGTGAAGTACAGGGAAACGTTTTTGCTTGGTGTTTTAATTTAAATGAACATATTTTGTTTTGATTGACCAAATCTTATCCGAAATCATTTGGGTTTTTTTACGTTTTGTTCTCTATTTAACCTAGAATTAAATTGACGGCCAAACTTTGGCCCGACTTATGCACTTTCTATAGTAATGTTTTTTTTTTTTTTTTTGTTGTTGTTTTGTTTTAATTTTTGTCTAAGAAAAGACTTTTTTTACTATTCTTTGATGATTTGCAATTACTGCTTTTTCACAACAATATCATGAAAATTTCAGAAAATTTGAATAAACCAAACTTGTTGAATATTTGCCTCCAATTCACTTACCTTACCGAGTTCTGCAGAATGTGCAGCCATTCCCAGCTAGCATTCTTTATAAATCTATAGCGGGCCGTTATCGGCCCGTCAGCTACCCTGACGGGCCGATAACGGCCCGCTATAGATTTATTAAGAATGCTTATGGGGTTTTTACTATCGGAAATAGTGAAAATATTTGATTTGTTAATAAAGCCAACGAATCGAATAAAATGTTACGTGTATAGGTAGGTACAACAAATAGCTTTGCATTAACTCATGACAAAAGTTTGCAATTTTATTTCTTTGATGTAATGCGGATGTAATGCGCCAGGCAAAAAACGACTTTCTGACAGATCTCGAAAGCAGAATTGAGCTAGGTAACCAATGACAGGCTAATCTGAGTCTTTGCTGGTCAGACAGGTCTTATTGCTCAATTGAGCCAGCGCATGGCAAAACCTACAATAAGACCTGTGTGACCAGCAAAGACTCAGATCAGCCGTTACGTCCACCCAATATGGCAAGGGCTCGCGTTTATCTGGCTTAGGGTACCCCGTTGACTGTAGAAGGCATGCGATCTGCGAAGACTCAGATCAGACTGCGCGGATGCGCAGGCTGATCTGAGTCTTCGCCGGTCGCACAAGGCTTATTGTAGGTTTTGTCATGCACTCGCTCATACGTATAAAAGGTGGAAAATTTACATTAAGAAATATCAATTCCGCATATTAGATTTGCATACACCAAACAAAATAAAATCGCCAAAAGTCATTTAAAATATAGAAGATAAATGGTGAAAGTAAGGAACGTCCACAGTCACAATAGCCTTACTAGACACAAATGCTAAAATCAGCACACGGACAGCCATCAAGCAACCTGACAAGTTAAATTACATTAGCCGCTTAGTACGTATGTGACATGTATATCTCTGAGCTACCCTTTCAGATACGACATTTTCTTTCAACCATACATATTGCCATTTTCTAATTAATCCATTACAAACATATACAAATATATGTTGTGGGTACATATGCTGTACCTTCTTATATGTGCGCCCAGCGAAGATTCAGATCAGCTTTCGCATTCGCGCAGTCTGATTAGAATCTTCATTCGGCGCACTCTGGACAACCAAGGATGCAAAGTTTCTTCATCCGGGCAACTAAGACTCTGATCAGACTGCACAGATGCGCAGGCATGATTTGAGTCTTGGTTGGGCGTATATGTCAGCAAGTATGTCTTTTTTTTTCAAGTTGCGTCTCAAATAATTAGTTAAACCAAGCAAAAGGTAAAGAAAAAAGCCGAGCTTTTTATGCCAATTACAATTTTATGCAAATTACGATGATTGTAATATGACCAGTTAAACAGTATCTTATATAGGTTATTCTCCCAGAACTGAAAGTTTTGCTGTTTAAGGAATGAAAGTACAGTGTAGTTATCGAGTGAACGGAAAGCTGGCAAAATATAAACATCTTTATCAATGGCTATTGGAGTCGTTTCGAACGATATCAGAGACAGTTCAGACCAGTGCCACAAATTCAACTATATCAATACTTAAGCCACCGCATAAAACCTACAAAATGGCATGTGCGCCCAGCGAAGACTCAGATCAGCCTGGGCTTCCGCCCAATCTGATCAGAGTCTTCGCTGTGTGCCCAATAGGTAACTCAGGACCCAAACCCAAGCTTTCTTCATAAGGACTGCGAAGACTCAGATCAGACTGGGCGGATGCCCAGGCTGATCTGAGTCTTCGCTGGGCGCACATGCCATTTTGTAGGTTTTGTCATTCGCTGGCTCATTTTTGTTTGTCGATGAATAGAGAATACCCGGACCTAACACAGACTGAACTTGATCAATAGTGTTGTTATATGCTTTTAGCACCCCTTTCGGTTTGAGGTGTCCTACTTTATCTTCGATGGACGGTAACAATACGAGCTTCAACGTCAGAAAACGTACCTTCTGATATGTGCGCCCAACGAAGTCTCAAATCAGCCTGCGCATCCGCGCAGTCTGATCAGAGCCTTCGTTATCCTCATTAAGAAACTTTACTTCGTTGGCGATCCAAAAGTGATGCGCAGGCTGACCTGAATCATCGCTTGGCGCACATGTCCGACGGGACATTTGCTCACGTTGCAGTCAAAACATTTTCGGAATTATATGTAATAATACATACCCTTACTCAAGGAACACATATTTCATCCATTGATGTTTGCATTTATCACTAACAAATATCTGCAAACGTATTAACTCATAAACAGCGGTTTTCATGCACCTAGCTATATCCTTAAAAAAACTTCAAAGAGAGAAATGAAATTCCGCGCTTTATATGTACTCATTTAAAGCGGCGTTTTGTGCGAGAACAAAATAGAATGAACATTAAAACTTATCAAAAAAGAGCAGCTCTAAACCAAAAGGTGTTTTAGGGCCATATGACACAGTGAAGGCATCTTTTGCCCTGCACATATGGACATTCTGATTAGAGTATTCGCAGTCCGTTTACAGAATTATTGACATTACGAAAACACGCCTATTCAAATATGTCGAAAATTTTACAACTAAAAAAGGAAAAATTTCAGATAAAAAATTCTGATATGTTTCATATTTCTGCTCAAAACATAGATTGTTGGTACTCGTTAGAACCGCCTCGGCGATCTATGTTTTTTTTAGCAAAATAAGAAAAATAATGTATACCCATGTAAAAACCAGTTTTACTCTATAAAAGTTGGCTTTCAGGGGATCAAAATTATATAGGTGTGTATATAGTGAGGCGGTTCTAACGAGTACCCACAATCTATGTTTCTGAGCAAAAATAAAAAAAAACAAAATAATGTATACCCTTGTAAACCTAAGTTTTACTATATAAAAGTGGGGTTTAAAGGTTCAAAATTATATACATATATTGTAGGTATGTTTTCGAGATTATCGCCGTATTATCCCCATCCTAAAATGTGAACATGTCCATATAATACTTGTTGAAGTGTCTAAAACGTGCTAGGTGAGTTACAAACAGGATCTACTCTGTAGTTATAGAGATATTAGAGTTAACTAGTTCAGGTTGTACATTTGTGCAGTCTGACACATGCAAAATTGTTGGACCAAGTCCTATTTTTTTCAAGGTGACAAATTGAAGTTCAGTGAATAGTGTTACTGTTTTGCAAAAATATTATATGAATGTATTTCATTTTTAAGGATTCTATCGATGTGAAAACGCTGACGAATTACTTACAAACTCCATAAATTCTGAATTTTTTTTTTCTTCTAAATTTCTTAGTGATTCGACGGTGTTTACACATCAATAAAATTCGTAAAAATGAAATCGCTTTCTTATAATTCCAATTCGATCATGCTGGATATCGTATGAAAATATCAGCTGATCAAGTGAATGAACCAATTTTAGATACATTAAAATAATAACTGAATACAGTCATTATAGATTCATAGCTTAATGAGCAGAAAAAAACATTTTGCTAGGTGATTTCCCCGCCCACTTCAAGTAAGCAACCTTACTGTTTAAACAAAAGACTGTTCTGTTTGTAATAAAAACAAATAAAATATATCCAGTATTTCATAGATGGTTGTGATACCAAAATTTGCCACATTCATACCGAACTACCTTAAACGAATCGATAAAATGATAAGGGAGGCACCTTTATTAAATATGTTTTTTGCCTTCCTTTTGAAACGGAGTCTACTCTAAAACGAAAGGATTTGCTCCCTAATGGAGAAATCCTTTCTTTTGAGAGAAGACCCTTTCAGAAGGCACTGAAGAAAGCAAACATGAGGTGGAAACAGTTGTCTCCCTTTGCAGAAAAAAAAAAGCGGAAAAATCTGGATATCCAGTTCTGTTACATATTTGGACAGTTTCACTTCTTTACAGTACTTCTAAAAATTTGAGAAGCACCAATTTGCTATCCACTATAGTTTCTTATTACTAATGGAATGGCAAACAGTGCTGACATTAATCAAGTTTCCTGTTTGGAAACACTTTGATTTGGGTCTAGAGTTTTCTCAGTATTTTGTGGTCATATTAGGCAAGAAGATACCCAAGAGGAAGAGTCTACAAACCACAACAGACAGTACGCAAGTATCAGACCAAAGAGAAGCAAAACAAGCAACTCCCTCTTCCCAAACAAGATGATCACAATACTAGACAGAATCCACCAAGCACAACAATAAGACAAAGAACAGGAAAAACCATGGACAAAACCCCGCAGCGAACAGCCATGAAAAGACAAGCCAACGCCAGAACCACCGCATTAGAACGGTCTGTAGTAAAAAACAAGTAGGTGGGTTTGAATCGACTTTACAGGTCCTAGGTTCGAATGTTCCATTAAATTACACTACAACCTCTTTATAACACGGTTCGTTACAACATGGTTTTGGATATAACACGGTTCAAAGATGGATCCCAAAAATGTATAGATTATATTGAAAAATTTCAATATAATCTATGCATTTTTGTTTGGATATAACACGGTTGTTTAACTAACACGGTTTATGCTATCGACCCCAACAATAGTGTTATAAAGAGGTTGTGGTGTAGTAGTAAAAATAATGATAATGATAATGATAATTATAATAAAACGCTCGGGTCGCGCAGAGACAAACAATGCGTAAATCGAAATAAACTGAAAACAAAGCAATTAAAATGAGGTTAGCGCAATACAGACACTCAATATAACGACAAAATTTGTTATAATGACAATTTTACTGTCATGAAACCTTCGCTAAGATGTAACAATTAGTCACAAATTATGCAAGAATATTGTATTTAATACTTTAAAGGCACATATATTTTGGATATCTGTTAGAATCGCCACGGTGAGGTGATTGTAACAAATATCCAAAACATGTGTTCTATGAGGAAATAAGAACAACACAAGACCTTTCTTACATATCAATCTGCTCATTAAGAATTCTTTACAACAGCAAATTCATTTTTATGGCAATGTCTTTGGGAACAAATGCTGTCGTTGTAACGAGGGTTCACTGTTGTATCATTAGGACAAAGAAAACAAGACGAAAAACGAAAACAAAAAATAAGGCAAAGTGCATAGCCATACAGCGAATGACCAAAATACTAGAATGCAAAAGGACTTAACATACATCAAGGCCCACAAAGCCTTACAAAGAACGCAAGTACCATCGCCAGTTGACAGCTTAGCACCTAAAGTCACTATGTCATATACAGCAGGACAGAAATTCAGTTCAATGCTCTAAAACACTTAATCAGGTACGGTAGAACAGAAACACAATTTAATAACCGAAAAATCACTAAATCGTATACACTCGGACGTAAACATAGTTAAACACTCTATATCTACCAGAAAAAAAACAACAAAAAAAAACAAAAAAAAAACAAAAAAAAACAACAACAACAAAAAACAACAACAACAACAAAAAACACAATAGTCCACGGCTATTAAACCTCAAAATTTAATCACTTTCACATTACGAAAACACTCCTATTATTGAGAATTTTACCGCCAAAAATGAAAACTTTCAGATGAAAAATTCTGGAAGTTTTTAATTTATCTGCTCTGCCTCGGCGAGGCGGTTCTAACGTGTACCCACAATCTATGTTTTTGAGCAGAAGTAAGAAAACTAATGTATACCCCTTTAAACCCCAGTTTTACTGTATAAAAATGGAGTTGAAGGGGGTCAAACTATATAGTCGTGTTTTCGTGATGAGTAAAAACGGAATTGCGTGAGTTTCAGAGAAAAAATACAAATGATGGATTACAGACTTCACAGCAAATACATTTTTATATACAATCATGCTATATAATGCCAATACACAGACTATAACAAAAACATATAGTGTTGGTATTCGTTAGAAGCATCTCTGTGAGGCGTTTTAGAGAGTATCCGCACCATATCATCACGAAAACATACCTATATAATTTTGACCCCCTTAAACCCCACTTTTATATTGTAAAACTGGGGTTTACAGGGGTATACGTTATTTTTCTTATTTCTGCTCAAAAACATAGATTGTGGGTACTCGTTAGAGGCGAGGCGGTTCTAACGAGTACCCACAATCTATGTTTTTAGCAAAAACATGAAAAATATCCGAATTTTTATCTGAAAACTTTAAGTTTTTGGTGGTGAAATTTTCAATACATTTGAATAAGCGTGTTTTCGTAATGTGTTTTAGTGGAGAAATGAGAAACAATTATTTATTAACATTTTTGGTTAAAAAAGTATTTTCTACAGCTACATGTATGACTAAAAAGTATTTATTTTACACAGACGTGTTACTTTCTTGCTCTGTTCTAGGAAGCCAAGTACAACCTCCGAGCCAACAGTCGCTAGAAGTTTTATAAAGAGAGGCAAAACAGAATTGTTTCCTTTGAAAATGTACTTATTCTGAAAATTACAAATTCCACTAGTCAATCCTTACATAGAATTGTGCGGTTAGAAATGGGCCGACAGATGATCCGAACGCAAAATCATAATTTGTATTCTCGGTCGGTCATATCTGACAAATATTGACTACCTTATTTCATTTTTCTTGTGACAGTGTAAACCCAGATCTGTGTCTACACTGTTGGCTGTTCCATCACGACATTTAAGACACATCTCCAATATCCAAATGGAATATTTCAAAACGGATACCTATGATAAGGACCATTTCTGTCCCAACCCAGTAAGCATTCTACATAAATCTATAGCGGGCCGTTATCGGCCCGTCAGGGTAGCTGACGGGCCGATAACGGCCCGCGGTAGATTTATAAAGAATGCTAGCTGAGAATAACATTTGAGTAGAGTCATGTTATTTGTAAGGGCTATCATGTTAGATCACAAACAAATGGAACATCACAGGTCATGGTTACTAAAATACTCTATTTTCCATTCGGTCGGTATATATGATAATTTACTTATAAATATAGGGCATATAAGAATACATGCAATCTTTCTCCACTGTTATAGTCATTAGAAAATGGTACTTTTAATGGAACAGCAATTCACAGACTAAACCCTTGACTTGGAAAGTAAAACAAAACAAAACAATATCATTCGTATATAGAAATAAATGGACGGATCACTCTAACAATGATGAAGAATGCAAATAGCCTTATTCTAAGTGTGGTGAGGTCCTTATGCTAAAGGAATTAAGTTGATCGAATATTTAAAGTAAATATCACCCATCATATATGAAAAAAAGAGAAAACAATCGTGTCGAATAAATAAATAATTAAATATTACGACAAAGATCGTAATATTCTTAAAACGGTGTTTCGCGATATTGTGGCTACATGCATGTACAAATTGTGATTAGTGTGTCGCGGGATGAGTGGCTCGAATATTTTCACACTGTTGTTAGGAAATTATCAAGAGAAGATCTCTCTAAAATGTTGAACAGTTCCTTTCAAATTATATTGCCAATAAATTGAAAGTTACTCATACAAATATCAGTTAAGCCGTATCGAAGAAAAATGTACTTTTTGACATATGCACCCAGTCGAAAGTCTAAGATCGGACTGCGCATGGTCGCAGACTAATATGAGTCTGCACCGGGCCCTCTGTCAGTAGCCAGGGATCTTTGGTTTCTTTAAGCGGACAGCGAAGACTCTGGTCCGCACAAATCTGAGTCTTTGCTGGGCGCACTTGATATAAAGTACATTTTCTCACGTTAGGGCTCAAATGCGCCCTGTTAAGTGGCCTTCAGGCGTCTGCGAAGCCCTAGCTTAGCCTGTGCTTGCCCGTAGGTTGACAAGACATTGGTTAGTTAACCATGCACTCTAAAACATTCAGTGACTATGTAAGCGTACATCAAAGTGAACAGACTCGCCCTCTGGTCTGGGTTTTAGCTGTTCGCATCTGCTATAATGTCAATTTGCACTTGACATGGCACAGATATATCCTAGACAATTAATGATTGGTTGACCAATTGATGTATGCTTTACGATGTAATATATCTGCTGTTTATTAGCATTGCGTCTTTATTAAAAACGTATAGTAAACGTGATTTTATGAATTAAAGCTGGAGTAAGGGAAGTAATAAATAAAATACAGGGATATTTGAGACAAGATCTTCAAAACAAAACTTTCTGCAAACTATGCGATATTAGTTGATCAGAGCCACAACGTAGACCAGTCTGCGCATCGGCGGAGTCTGACCAGAGTTCGCTGTCTGCCTGAAAAAGTCCAAACACCTTGGACCCATCGTTATCCACTAAACGCTTTGCAAAGTCTCTGACCAGACAGTGCGAATGATGCTCAAGTTGTATGCTTCCTGGTCTCGGTTCAGCAGAGTATTTGATTAATCTCCCTGTCCTTTGCCGGCTACGTGGAAGTATTTGGGACCGAAGTGGAATCAGACTTGACACAAAGTTGGAAGTATATAGATCGGTAGTGCTGCCAACACTATTATACGCATGCGAAACTTGGACAGGTTACCAACGGCATGCCAAAAGACTGAACCACTTCCATACAAGCTGTCTTAGGAAACTTCTAAAGATCAAGTGGCAAGACAGGATTCCAGACACAGAAGTCCTGATGAAAGGGCAGGGTTGCAGAGTATACATACTCTTCTGAAATTGGCACAGTTAAGACGGACAGGCCTGTTATCAGAATGCCTGATGAACGTTTGCCGAAGAAAATCCTCTATGGAGAACTTCAAGTAGGAAAACGCTCCCATGGTGATCAGAAGAAGCGATACAAGGACACCCTCAAAGCCTCCCTTAAAGACTTCAACATACCAACAGAGTCATGGGAACAGATTGCACAGGATCGTACAAAGTGGCGAGGCCTCATAAAAAGGGAAGCTGGTGAATACGAAGCAAAAAGAATCAGTGAAGCCGAGCAGAAACGTGCACAGTGGAAAGCCAGAGCTAAGGCATCACCAACAGAGCTTTCTTCCTCATACCTCTCTTGTTCTATCTGCAAGAGGCAGTTTAGAGCTAAGATTGGTCTCATCAGCCATCTTAGAACACACAAATAATAACACATCACACAGTTGATTAGGATCAGTCATTGTTAGTAATTACAGACGAACGAACAGGCCTTTGTTTACCACTAGTAAACAGTCTAATGGTAAACAGTCCAAGTCCCGTGACATCACGAGATCAAGGTCACAGTCTGAAGATGGTTCTCGATGAGAACCGAAACTGTCACAGCAAGTGAATAATAAAAAAGAATTTAGTTTGTGGAATAATGTGATATGCTATTCTGATAAACCTATTCAGTGAATGTTGTGTATTGTTGCAAGTGTTATTCGTTTAGCTTCCGCACATTAATTACAGTCGACTCTCGTTATATCGAAATCCAAGGCACTCACTGAAACACTTCGAGATATCCGTACCTCGACATATCAGAGTTGAGAGAGTGAGGAAAACAATAAATTGAACAACCACATTTAACAAATGAATATGTAATTTGACGCCTGAAGTTATATATATATACTGAAAGGAAAAAGAAACGCAGGGTAGAGTTTTTTCCTTCTTATTTTAACCATTTTTTACGGTGTTTACTATAGCCATACACTTTTACAGATTGTCCTGTGAATGTGAACCGCGGGTATACGAGTCTTTGGTCGATGTGCTATCTACCCAGTGTGTGAAATCATTCAACCGTGCACTAGACAGTGCATTGCACGGACAATACGGAAAGCCAAAATTTCGTGCAAAACAAGCATGTTTAAACCTTCAGCACAAGATTTTCTCACACCATTTGGTACACTTCAACGATACACAACGCTCTTCGATTCTTTTACCGATTTTTCTTTTCATTTTTACGCTACTTTGAACTTTTTTTCAATCATGGTACGATTGACTGATGTTCAGAGGGGTAGGGCAATTGCGTTGCTGATGCAGGGTCAGAGGCAACAGCAAGTTGCCAATCATTTTGGGGTTAACGTCTCAACAATTGAACGTCTTGTTAGACGTTTAAGGGAGACAGGGCATTTAGCAGACCGACCGCGGTCTGGGCGTCCACGCGTGACGTCGCGACGTCAAGACAAGACAATCCGTCTGGCACATTTGCGGAATCGTCATCTCACTGCTACCGAAACTGCCCTTAATACAGTAGGTACGCGTAATCGACATATTTCTCCGAAGACTGTTGGAAGTCGATTGCCTGAGATTGGTCTCCGAGCTCGTCGTCCATACGTTGGTCTGCCTCTGACCCAGGCACGTACGTTGCGTCGTATGGCGTTGTTGACGGCGCATGCGCCCAGGCTATTTTCCGATGAGGCAGTCGAGACGAGTTCTTTTTACGGACGAGTCTAGGTTCACTCTCTATCGCGCAGATGGTCGACGTCGTGTGTACCGACGTCGCGGAGAACGCTTTGCCGACGCCTGTGTTGTCGAACGGGATCGGTTTGGGGGTGGCTCCGTTATGGTCTGGGGAGGCATAGCTCACGGGATAAAATCACAGTTGATTATTGTTGCGGGCAATAAGACCGCAGTAAGGTATAGGGATGAGATCTTGCGTCCTGTTGCAGTCCCGCTTGTGCAACAACGTAATCTGATTCTGCAGCAGGACAATGCCCGACCACATGTTGCCCGAGTTTGTCAGGATTTCCTGGCAAACAATAACATCGCACCACTAGCATGGCCACCGTACAGTCCGGATTTGACCCCAATAGAGCACATGTGGGATGAGCTGGACAGAAGGGTTAGGAAGCGTCGAAATCCCCCCGCAACTCTCGCACAACTAAGGAATGCGTTGATCGATGAATGGCATAACATCCCGATGCAAACTGTCAATGCTTTGGTTAACTCTATCCAAAGGAGAATTAGGGCAGCAACGGCAGCAAGAGGGGGGCACACCCGATATTGATTTTCAGTTTGATTTTGATTTCAAGATTTGTGGGGTAGCTACCAATGAACTTCAATAACTCGAGACTTGTTGATCACAAACCAATGAAATTTGGAACTTTTGTTCCATACATGTACTGTTTTGTAATCATAGTAAAATATTTAACAAACTTTTTCAAACTTGAATGAAATTTAGGAATAAAATTTACCCTGCGTTTCTTTTTCCTTTCAGTATATATATATATATATATATATATATATATATATATATATATATATATATATATATATATATATATATATATATATATATGGAAAAGAGGAGAAATTGCTCCTGAGGAGCAATTTCTCCTCTTTTCCACATTATTTTGTTACCTGTTGTCATAGTTTTATGTTAAAACAGGGACCAGATTTCACTTCGAGATAAGCGGTAATACGAAATAAGCGAGTTCGAGATAACGAGGTTCGACTGTAAGGCTTTATAACGTCATAAGGTCACATGAAATAGCTAAAATGGCGGCACCCATATAGGCAATTTTGATGTCTTCACCTTTGATAACGTTCTAATTGTTCTTGACTCTAATCAAATTTGCATTAACTTATTTAAACTTCAGGAAACATGTCTTTTGGATATGTGTTAGAATCGCCTCACCGAGGAGATTCTAACAAATATCCAGAAAAATGTATTCTTTGAGGAAATGAGAATAAAATAAGGGCTTTTTACAGCAGCAAATTCTTTCTAATGGCAGCATCTTTGGAAACCAATGCCGTCATTGTAACAACGATTCTATGTATAATTGTTTCGCTATAACGTGATAGCCCATAAAATGTGTCAATCACGGGCTATTTAAATCTATTGTAAAAAAGGAGCATTAAGCTCATCATACATGTATCTTTAAGAGAGTCCTCAATCAAGGAAAAGAAAACGGCTTATAGCAAATAAATAAAAACTGCGTCTATCACTTGCGGTCACTTACGCATATTATCAACAAGTAAAAATAGAAGTGAAGGTACGCAGGAGATGACGCAATCGCGAAGCACAGAGATCCCGAGGCACCAAAAGAAGGAGAGATAAGAAACAAACATAAAAGACAAAATAAACATCACATAAGAAACAACCGACGCACAAACAAAGACCTGCAACACAGGAACCGCCTTGGAACGGTCAGTAGGAAAACCACTGTGGGATTAACCCTGGTCCGAACCCGGATATGTCCTGCCTCTACAAAACAGAGTAGATCCAGATCAGTTGACTTGAAAGCCAACTGATCTGGATCTGCACTGTTTGCCATTAAGTATTTGAATATATATAAATAATCTGGATCAAGCAATCTGATTGGCTGAAAATTAGAAGTGGTCGTGGCATCTTAATTTATTCAGCATGACAAGGGTTAAATTAGTTTTACTCGAGACAAGCAACACTGGTATTGGCATTTACTTACTACTATTAGTCGTAGTACTACTGCTAGTAGTAGTACTTCTGCTTCTACTACTACATGTACTAATGATGCTACTTCTTGCAACATCGTATACAAATAAAAAATGATAAGATAAAATAGTAATTGTATGCTTCAGTGGTAATATATTTCCAACCATGATATATGTACACAAGCAGCTTTTGCATTAGGGATCGAATTTTCATTAGACTTCTGGCATGTTTATAATTACTATCCTAATGACAGGTGACTGTAAACAGCCATTTTAACGTTTCTTTTTTTGTTTTTGTTTTTTTTGTTTTTTTTTTTTACTAATTACAGTTGACTGTAAGTAGCCATTTTTACGTGTTGTAATATCATTTACTTCTGACTGTAAATAGCCACTTCATTATGATTATTCAACACCATAAGCGTTTCTTGCCGTTCCATTACAACTTGCTATCTACGTACATATCTCCTTAGAACCATATACAGTCGACCTTCAATGGCATAAACATCTTCGGGACCTTGGCTATTTGTTCTAGGCATGGATAATTCCAGATGGAGAGTTAAAATATCGCTAGGTCAGGAGACAAAGAGAAAAAAATAGGGGATTTTGATCTTTTAGTCAATAATGGTTTGTCGAGTGTACTCAACGAGGCGAATCTAATATGTACACACAACATATATTTTCGTGATAAATTAAGAAAAGTTCTTTTCCTTAATATTTGTTTTCTTGAGCTTTCGGAAGAATTTCCTAGGGATTCAAACATGTTCGAATCGGCCACGGTAAATGAGCCATCGGTGTTCGAGTTATTGAAGTTTTACTGTGCACTTGTCTTAGAACCATATATTAAATATTTTATAATAGGTGAAAATCCGAGATGTCATTGATTTCCATGATGACCATCACGAGAACATACCTATATAATTTTGACCCCCTTAAACCCCACTTTTATATAGTAAAACTATGGTTTAGAGGGGTAAACATTATTTTTCTTATTTCTGCTCAAAAACATAGATTGATGGTACTCGTTAGAACCGCCTCGTCGAGGCAGTTCTAACGGGTACCCGCAATCTATGTTTAGAGCAGAAATGTGAAAAATATTAGAATTTTTTATCTGAAAATTTTCATTTTTTTGGTGATAAAATTTTCAGTATATTTGAATAGGCATGTTTTCGTAATGCTTCTCACTAAGGTCAGGAAACTGAAGCTCAGGTGGAACGGTCACGCATCACGTTCCTCTGGCATGACAAAGCGACTTCAGCAAGGCACATTTGAATGGACTAGAAGAAGGGCCCGGCAGAAGAAAATATGGGTAGACAATATCAAGGACTGGGCCGATCTTAACTTTCCAAGCTCGCAAAGGGCAGTTAATCCGTTTTAGTCTTAAAATCGCAAAAGGGCATTTTGCAAGTAGTGCAGACACACGTTAGACGTCTCAAAATGCGGCGTTTGACCAGGGTCTCCACAGTTTGCAAATAATTTAGCGATTTTTTTTTCTCTAGGAATATCTAAATCACATAGCCAGATATACGTACAATGTAAAACCTAATCAGTTTTGCCACAACGATCAAAAACATTAAGGGACTGAAGGGAATTAAGTGATGTGAATTCCCTTCAATTCATTCATTTGTTTGGTGCTTATGAACGATTTTAGTTTACTTATTCCATTTAACCCATCTAAAACTGAATAAACTCTCCAACACTAGATATTATTGCATAAAAAGCAGTGTCGCACGTTATTGACAGCCGTGCATTAACCGGCGAAGAGCCGTGTATTAACATGGCAATTCACGCGCTGTTAATGCAAAGCTACGCAATTTTCAATATGATCGTACCGGGGCCACAGACTTGCTGCCGTCACGAGATGTGTACTGTCCGGCCCTAGAACGAGCATAGTCCGTGGAAATTACGTTGGCGAGACATCGGTGAAAAGGCGAAACAAAATAGTGCAAGAAATAACGGAAACGTAGCAAATGCTTTCAGTTTTTATGCAATAATAGCGATCGAACATGGTTTTTCAATGCATTAATATTCGCCAGGTCCCTAGGGAGGTGTTGAAAACCGCCGCCTCCGGCCTCAGTTTTCAACACCTCCCTCGGGACCTGGCGAATATTAATGCATGAAAAACCATGTTTGATCCCTGTATTGGAAGAGTAAAATTTCAATTTAGGTATGTCAGGCTATGTAATTAAAATATTCCTAAAGTAAAAAATGGCTAAACGATTTACAAACAGTGGGGACCCTGGGTCTGCACTGTTTGCTAATAACCCTATTAGGGATCTCCAGACTAAAATGGATTAAGCTTTCTAGACGTATACATTCGATTTCGCATAACAAATACATGAAATCAGCGCAACTTAGTTTTAACATCTTAAGCACCATTCTAAAATACTATTATGTATTTTCAGAGAAAATAAATATTGACATGTAAGCAGATAATTCAGATGACCTGTCAAATAAAAATCTAAAATGTTGCCTTTTGAAACAAGAACGCACAAAAGAACGAAACTCGGAGACTCGGTTTTATTAAGTCGGTAAAAATTTGTTGTTGTTTTTTTCTCTCTGACTTTTTTGCTTTTTCTGTCAAGTCTTATTTTTCTCTGACAAAATAAATCAAAATAGACTAACGTTTGCGGAAGTTTTGAATGATGATTAAAGGATTAAATTGTATACTGTTCTTATAGTGTACGCACTGAAAGTAGAATATAAGGCAGTCGTCTTCACGGAAATAAAATGTTTAAGAAAGTCAACCACAATATCCCAACTTTCGCGAACACTTGGATCGTATTTCACCATAGGCATTTCAAAACGTCTATTTTGCTTATACAGTGGCAGTCTGAAATGCGAAAGTTCCGTGCCGCAATGGACAGTTGCTGTACATTTAGGAGGCATTCTAATGGGCCCTGCACCAGTAAGAAACCTCAGCATAGTACAGTTAATAATTATAATGATATTATTCTTGCTCAGTCACTGTCTGGGACTTATAACTCATTTTGGAAATCGCAAGTTTAATAACCTGTCCCGTTTCAGTGAATGCTAATTACGTAACTCAAACTTTCTCATTAACGCAGTAAATCTAACACTTCCTACTTCCATTAATGCAAATGATCTTACCTAAAATTTCACCCGTAAATAATCCGTAATTTTATTATCCGGACAATATTTCAACTAAGTTTCAAACGGATCCTCATTTTCAGCTATAAATGAAGATCAAGAATCTGTCCAAATTTGTAAAACCCGTAATTACATTAGCAATACTTGATGATTTATCTATTAACAATTATCTTTTAAATTTGGTTATCCACGCTATCTTATACAAAACCATATCTGTTCTGCCTAGCTGGGACAATAAATATTATGTTGCAAAATGTACTCTAGTTACGCGCTCCATGCAAACCATCGCTTTGAAGTTTGCGATACCTGTTAGAATTGGCCCATCTCAATCACTAACTTATTTAACATTATTCATCTGAGTAAACAGGTCTTTTCTTTTTCCATTTGCTCAGTACGCTATGGACCGAAAAGACCTCTGTTATATTGCTCTTATTTGAGAGTTGATGAAAAGCTAACGGCAAATGTGACATAATTTGAAAACTAAATACCCTTGGCACTAGTAATATCTGGAGCAAATACAAAAATTAACCCGTTCATCTCGGATTTTCTGAAATGGGCTCATCCATCTCTGGATTTGGACACATCCATTGTTACAAATAGGGGTTTCAGTCAAAACTCAATAAAATAGCGCATTGCGTAAATTCTGATCCGAACCGTCTCATCTGGATCTACACTGGTTGCAAAAGGTATCTGTGCTGGTCTGCATTGATAAAAGTGATAACACTTCTTTGCATCCGTGAGACGAAGAGATTCAGTTTACTCCCATTGTTGAAAGTACAAAAAGTGAGATTTTCTTTCCTTTGGCCTATAATCATGATAGAATGCTATGCTGTCGTAAAGAGGAACACTACACCAGATAGAACACTCCAGGAAATACTTCGAAATCCTCCTCTTTGAGCTAAAAATGTACAGCCAATCCTCTTTACACCGACAATCGGTACGACTACAAAATTCATTACAATGATAATTTGACTGGCACGAATCATTCGCTCAAGTATGCAAGAATATTGTATTTGATACTTCAAGAAACATATGCTTTGGATACTGAAGCAATATTAACAAATATCCAAACATATGTTCTATGAGGAAATAAAACTACTACAAGGAATTTCTTACATAACATTCAGCTTATTAGGGATTCTTTTCAACAGCAAATTCATTTTAATGGCAATATCTTTCGGAACAAATGCTGTCGTTGTAAAGAGGGTTCATTGTATTTAATAAAATATTGTCGGGGGCTGCTGTCGTGTTCACATTCATAAAACAATTTGAATAAAGGAAAAGACTAAACCTCAAAGCACAGCCTTCCCGAAAGAAGAATAATGACACCCAAAACAATGTCAAAATACAGTTGGCTCTCGTTATCTCAAACAACGATAACTCAACAATACTGCTTTACTCAAACTAAATGAAGGGCAATATTGGTTTAGTTTACTATATTTTATTACAACCCTCTCATGTCATGCTACTATTTTCAAGAACCAAACACTCTGGTTCCTCGGAGTTTGAAATAATGAGAGCGCACCATAGTAAATAAGATACGAGCAAGGAAGTTCCACAATTAGAGACATAGCCTTTAAATGACAAAGAAAACAAATTACTGATACTACATATGTAATAAAACAATGAAAAGCAAAGCAACCGATTCTCTCTTCACAAGCGAGGGATTAACCCATTGTAGACTGAATGAACTCACCCACACAATATATTGGAAGTGTCCAATTTCAATTTTAGGTAGGTCAGGCTATTTAGAGATTTAGATATTCCAACAGAAAAAAGGCTAAACTATTTGCAAACAGTGAAGACCCTGATCAGACGTCGCGTTCTGCGGCGTCTGATCTGGGTCTGAACTGTTTGCCAATTACCCTTTCACGGGTCTAACGACTACAATGGGTTAACAATGCTGTACAGGACCTATCAAACACCATTACGAAAACAAGCCTATTCAAATATATTGAAAATTTCACCACCAAAATCTGAAAATTTTCAGATAAAAATTCTTATACGCGTATTGTTCACATTTCTGCTCAAAACATAGAACCTCGCCGAGGTTCTAACGAGTACCCACAATATATGTTTTCGAGCAAAAATAAGAATAATAATGTATACCCATGTAAACCCCAGTTTTAATAAAAATGGGGTTTAAGGGTGTCAAAATTATATAGGTATGTTTTCATGATGCGTCAAAACATTACAAAGGGCTTTCCATGAAACAATCCCTGCAGCGAGCAGCCGCAAAGCGGTATAAAGAACCAACAACACAAGAACTAACGCCTTAGAAGGGTTAATGGTAAAAAATGTTCAGAATTAAGGGTTCTGCATGCCCGGTTTATACCATTGTATGAGACAGGTCTTATATTATAATATCAGCCGTTTCATAACATCGGCCTCATACCAATAGTCTCATATGGTCGGTGTCATACCATAGTAGTATATATATACGGTCTTGAGGCTAGGCATAAAGCATAGACTGTTTAAATGTAATTAATTAAGTGTGTTTGAAATTTGTTTATACCACTGATTAAAATTTATTGTTAAATCATTTCTAACTGATTCACTATATTTTATTTAAACAAGCAAAGAAAGCTTTAAGAAAAACTATTGTTATAGACACGTTTCCATACTGTATCATTTGTTTAATCATAAACTTGTGGGAAACATTGATCCATAAATTCCACGGTAATCGTGATAAACTTTGGTGGCAAGAATGAAGATCTGCATCTGCAACGGACAGCAATGTAAAGTACTGTGGGAGTGAGGGATGGGGCAGGGCTTAAACTAGTTTTAATGGGTTTTAATGACGCAGCTCCAAGTTACAAGTATGTATTTCATCACGAAAACACGCCTGTATAATTTTGACCCCCTTAAACCCCACTTTTATACAGTAAAGCTGGGGCTTACTGGGGTATACATTTTTCTTATTTCTGTTCAAAAACATAGATTGTGGGTACTCGTCTACAATCTATATTTTGAGCAGAAATATGAAAAATATCAGAGTTTTATCTGAAAATTTTCATTTTTTGGAGGTGAAATTTTCTATATATTTGTATAGGCGTGTTTTCGTGATGGGTCTGCATAGAGTACTCTTCCTAATTAGTGAAAACACACAGTAAAACACACACACACAAAAAAAAAACAACACATAACAGCCAAATATATAAGATACTCTGGAAATGCTACAATCACAAAACACAGCCTTCCCAAGGCAACAAATAAAGAAGAGATGAGGAACAGACCATGAAAAAGTAAACGCCACATATGAAACCACCGACAAACAGACAGAGAAGAACTTTGACCGAGGTAACCTACTAAGAACGATCATTGATTGCGTTGGGGTTAACGACACGTCAACCCATGTGGGTCATTTTGTGTCGTCTCCCAGAGAAAGGGAGAAAATAGACAGAAGAGAAAGTAGAAGAGATGAAAGGGAGGACAGGGAAGAAAGAGGAACGGGAATGAAAGTGAAGAATCAGAAGAACTAAAAACATCCCCCTCTACCTCTACCTGCTACAAGGATAGCAGGCCTTGCCCAACTGTAAGCCAGTATAAGTTGGACACCCCGGTGACGTAAGAGACACGGCACCTTCGCACCACCCAACCACCCCCTCTTAGAATGATCACCAGGAAAAAAAGCTAGGGCTGGGGGCTTCATTCAGTTTTACTCCCGCAAATCCTTGCCCTTAATTCGAAGTGGCGGCCGTAAAAAGTCTCTCCGTACTTCATCAAAGTGCAAGTCTTATTGTTACAGTCTACCCTCTTTATACCTCTTTATACCGACACTCAATACATTGAAAAAGTTCGTTATAAGGATAATTTTATTAGAACGTAACCTTTGCTAAGGAGGCAACAGTTTATCAGAAATAGTGCAAGAACATTGTATTTAGTACTTCAAGAAGCATATGTTTTTTGGATAGTTGTTAGAATCAACTCAGTATGGTTTTGATATTTGTTAGAATCGCCTCATTGAGGCGATTCTGACAAATATCCAAAGCATCAGTGAATAAGAATAAAACAAGGCCTTCATTACGAATAATTCCACTCATTAAGGATTTCTTACAACAGCGAATTATTTTTACTGGCATCATCTTTGGGAACAAATGCTGTCATTGTAACGAGGATTCACTGCATTATCCCCAGGATTATTGAGGCATTTGTTGTATCTTGGAAAATCAAGCCCCGCTTAAGCCGGTGCTTGGGGCGTTTGGAGCCCTGCAAACTGCAATGCTAACATATTAAGAGTCTTAATGTAACTGAAACTCTGATTTCCGTTCTTTTATACTTATGTGTTTCCAATGGCAACTTTTATAGATATTTATAGATTTAAGCCCCGGCTGTTGACCATTCTAGGTCATTATTTACGCCGGGCTGGAGCCCGGCGTATCTATTTGAGGTTGTTTTTGTAAAATGTGTATGCATTTGGAGAACATCGGTTTTCTTCCAGTTTTATGGGGTTCTTAGTGGGGTTATATATAACTATTCACGCCCCCCCAGCGGTCAAGGTCACGGACTTAGAAATTTATGTTTAAGTTTTGCGTCAAAGTTTTTAAGATCATTTAATTTCTAAATCTTTACGCCGGGCTGGAGCCCGGCGTATCTGTTTGAGGTTGTTTTTGTAAAATTTGTATGCATTTGGAGAACATCGGTTTTCTTCCAGTTTTATGGGGTTCTAAGTGGGGTTATATATAACTATTCACCCCCCCCCCCCCCCACACACACACACACGCACACACTTTTTTATTATTATTATTCAAAGTCACACTTTTGCTGTGCTATTGGTAACATAGTGAAATAAAAAAATGGGAAGTACTGTGTAGAATGAATGTAGCAATGTGGGTTTTGCTCATTTAAAAGAGAAATGAGCAGTTTTCCCGTAGGAGCCCCAATCGACCTGAAATGAGCTTGTTGCTGTCAATATTCGTACACGTTTGAATTTTTTCATTTCGTTTTCTTTTTTTTCTTTTTTTTTTTTTTTTTTTTTTCGTCGTTCTACGAAGAAGAAACAAAAGATATTTTTCTTTGTTTACGATTGGAAATATGCATTCTCAAATCGAACGGATTATAAGCTGGTTTAATAATACAGTTTAATGATATTCAAGCATGGAAAGATTTGGGCCGAAAGAAAACGTTATGAGTGGAGAAAAGAACGAAACATTGCTACATAGATGATTTCGGATATAGTATGTTCGGCCTAGGCTATGGATGGCGACATGTAATTATGTATGCGGGCTAGAAAACAGACGATCATAGTTGTTTTTTTTTACATAGCTCTGATAACGTCTATAATGTTTTTTATCGTTGAGTATTGCAATAATTTATATAATTACAACCTTTCATAAATTATAACATTTTTTCACTATACTACGATCTATAGGGAGCTAAGTAATGCATGACAGTTTCCCGGCGTATTGATGCTTTGCATCAATGTTTTCTTGTTTCTGTTGTGTTTCCTCTTCGTTTTTTGTTTCGTTCTGCTTTTGGTCAAGTGCAGTTCTGTGATGTCGTTTCGTGTTATTCTATCTTTGTTCGGATCCTTTGCAGGATTCTGTTACGTGATTGTGACTGGTCTTTCTTGGTTATCTTTCTGGCGAAAGTATGCGAACAATGCTGGTTAACCACTTAAAAGACTAAGCCTGCTCAGTAAAAGTGTGGTTAGGTAAACTGACTGCATTCGACATGATCCCATTGGGTTGACTGGGCCGTGAAACTTCCACACAAAGAAAAAATTTATTTGTTATTCCCATATTTGTTTTGTTTACAGGTACAGTAGAACTTCAATGGCTCGAACACTTTTAGGATAATGAATTTAGTTATAGACATGGGTGGTTCGAGCCACCGAGGATTAATCTAATCTTGGCGCCAGGTCCGGAGGCAAATGTGCGTAATTTAGGGATGTTTTCGATCTTCCTTAAAATAGTGGTATGTTGATTGTGCTCATTAATAAGTATAAGTAATAAGTACACATAATATACACTTCCATGATGAAAAATAAGAAAATTTCCCTAAAGTAATTCTTAATAATTGTTTTCTTGAGTTGTCGGAAGAATTTCCTAAAGATTCAAAAACGAGTTCGAATCAGCCACGTTAAATGTTCCATCGGAGCTCGAGTCATCGAACCCCACGAACCCCCGTCTGAATCCGTCACTAGAAAAAAAAAAGACAAACGTTCATGAAACTCAAAACGGAATGACGAAGAAGAAATAAAACAGACGTACCGTCTCGGAACAGCCATAAGTGGAAATATTGTGGGTATAGGAAGTCAACATATACATTGTAATTTAGATCTTCTAGCAGAAGTGTTTTCAAACCAACATTATACAGTCGAATCTCAATAGCTCGAAAATCTTGGGGACCATAGAAATTTGTTCGAGATATGAGAAGTTCGAGCCACTTAGGTTAATCATGGCGCCAGGTCAGGAAGCAAATAGCGATAATATAGGGAAATTTATTGTTTGATTTTCTACACCATAATTGTATGTTGAGCGTACTCATTAGAGTACACACGACATACAATTCCATGATAAAATAAGAAACTTTCCCTAAAATATTGTTTTCTTGAGCTCTCGCAAGAATTTCGTAGGGACCCAAAAAACGAGTTCGCAACATGAAAGGTAGGTCACAAGATGAATATTCTGCGACAAACTGTACGGTTGTTAATCTCCACTTACGGTTGATAATTTAGCTTCCCACTTTAACCCATTAAAGACCGAATAAACTCTCCCACACTATATATTGGAAGAGTCAATTTTCGATTTTAGGTATGTCAGGCTATATGATATAGATATTCCTAAGAAAAAAGGTTGAACTATTTCAAACAGTGGAAACCCTGATCAAACGCAGCGTCCTGCGGCGTCTGATCTGGGTCTGACTGTTTGCCAGTTACCCTTTTAGGGGTCTCCAGTCTTCAATGGGTTAACTGCACAATGGTAAGTCGGATCTCAGCAAAAATGACGGCTCTCTCCTTAATCTCTTTCGTAAGGTTGTTGCCTGACTATTACTGTGTGTGGTCTGGCCCAACGTGGTCCAGTTTGTGGTTTTCTTGTGTTCTGGCTTCTGATCGCCATTTTGTTCTTTGTTTTGGCTTTGGCAGTGCTATCTTTATTTTAAACTTCGTCAGATGTTTTCGAAATTTTATCGCAGTCACAGTGCCTTGGTAGAAAAATAAAACGTCAGTCTGAAAACCCTTCTGCAACAAAAGGTATATCGGAACCAAAATTTTATAGTGACTTAGTGTACAGATTTAGAAAAATTGTGGGAAAATCTAACTTTTCGGAGCAATTCAGAAAACTCATTAACCGTTATAAATTAATTGGCTGTTGTCGGGATATTATGCGGCAGACTGCATGCCTATTTATCTACCCAACCACTGATGATGGCTATGTTTCACTCTTTAGTAGCACGACGGCTGTTCGGGCCTCAGACACAATGACGACCTCTTCGTAAAACTTTAACCAGTGGGTTGGGACTTGACGATTTGTCTTTGGCTTGGCCCACCGTGGTTCAACTATAAGGCGGTGGTCCTGGTGCTGTTCTTACTCTTTGAAGCTCTTTGTAGCTTTGTGGTTCCCGCATTGCTTTCTGTTTGTTTTATTGTTGTTTTTGTTTTTGTATGTGTTGTGATGCTAGCATTGGGGTCACCGTCTTCAATAGCTTTCCACTTTGCTTTCTGTTTTACTAGTTGTGTTGTGATGCTAACATTTTGGTCACCTTCAACAGCTGCCCTTTTTGCTTTCTGTTTTATTGGTTGTGATTAAGAGTGGCATCTGGACCCAGGGTGAAGTTAGTCGGCTGTAAAAGTGCTTTAAACCCCCGGTGGTTTATTCTGCTGACCGTTTTAAGGCGGTGGTCCTGGTGTTAGTCTTACCCTTTGTAGCTTTGTGGTTTATTCTACGAGACGATTTGTTTTAAGTCTTGTCTTGTGTTATTTTGTTCTTGTGTTTTTCAGTCCTTTGAGCATTGCGATTACCTCGCTTGGGGAAGGGAGACTTAATCTTAGTGCTTTTCGTACGCTTGTTCGATTTGCGCTTATTTGGTTTTGTCTGTTTCCTCTTCCACTTGGTGTCTGGAAAGGGTGCGGCTTGTGATTGTGGTACTCCCTATACTCTCCTCTTATTTTTTTTTTATTTATTTATTTATTTTTTTTTTTTTTGAAGTAGACGAACCTTAAACGGACCGAAAATATGTTTGTAATTTGGAGCTGCATCAGAATTAAGGGTGAGGTTTCGTGCTAGTAGAACTGGTTTAACCCCTCCCCCTGCCCCCCCCCACCCCCCCCCCCCCCACACACACAGGTACGTTTTCAACTGAACGTTCCCAGGTGGTTTCTATGTTGCTGTTCTTCTTTCTTTGTGCGTCGGTTGTTTCATATGTGGCGTTTGTTTTGTCATTGTTTGTTCCTCATCTCTCTGTCTGGTTTCTTTTATCCCGAGTTGTGCAGCCAACGCCAAAGTCTCACAACTGTATATGTAGGCGATGTAAACAGGGAGCGCATCCACTTAACCCATTTATGCCAAGCTGACTTCTATCTTAACTCTTTGGGCAGGTTCATTTCCAGTAAAGGAGTGTCTGATTAGTTTTTATTACTACCATGTTTCTTTTTTATGATATCCCTGTATTTAATGCAACAATGTAGATTTTGATCAGACGCCGCGTTCTGTGGCGTCTGATCTGAGTCTGCACTGTTTGCCAATGTCCCTTTTATGGAACGCTAGGCATAAATGGGTTAAATCTGCCCTGTTTTGCAAACTGTGTAGAGCCAGATCATTTGGCTTCTGAACAAGCCAACTAATCTGGATCTGTCATTTGTCACTTAGTATGTGAATTTGTATCAACAACCTAGATCAAGTAATCTGATTGGCTGAAAAATAGAAATGGGCGTGGCATCTTGATTTATTCAGTAGGGCAATGGTTAATTTTCGAAGCGGGGTCTTAAAATTGGCATTCCATATCACCTGTAGTTTTGCTGGCGCCTCAGTTTTCTGAGTTATTCCAGACCAAATCTCTTATTTGAGACCAACAAATCCTACTAGTAGGTTTTTGAAATTTTTTTTTCTACTTCGGTCCTGGTGCCAGTCTCTCTGATTGATTATGTTGGGGTTTAACGACACGTCCATCCTTGTGGGTCATTTTGTGTCGTCTCCCAGAGATAGGGAGAAAAGAGATAGAAGAGGTAGTAGAGGACATAAAAGAGAGGGACAGGGGAGAAAGAGGAAAATGAATGAAAGTGAAGGCACAGACGAAATAAAAAAAAAACTTTCACCCTCTACCCTTACCTGCTGCAAGGACAGCAGGCCTTGCCCAACTGTAAGCTTATATCAGTTGGACGCCCTGATGACGCAAGATACACGACACCTTTGCCTCACCCTACCACCCCACCAGCCTCTCTGACTTCAAGCTCAGCGTCATCTGGGTTGTTCGTAATTACAATTGGTTTTGACACACGTTGTTTCTATGTGACTTTTTAGTTTGCTTACACATTACGAAAACACGCCTATTCAAATAAAAAGAAAATTTCACCAACAAAAAGTTAAAAATATTTCAGATAAAAAACTCTGATACTTCTTATATTTCTGCTCAAAACATAGATTGTGGATACTCGTCAGAACTGCCTCGGTGAGGCGGTTCTGACGAGTACCCACAATCTATGTTTTTGAGCAAACAAAAAGAAAAATAATGTATACCCATGTAAACCTCAGTTTTAGTATATAAAAGTAGGGTTTAACGGGGTCAATATTGTATAGGCATGTTTTTCGTGATGATGTATGAGAACCGAATTATTTATCAGAAGCCAACTGACCTGGACCGACAATGTTTGTAATTAAGCATGTGAATTTGTATTAATAGCCTGGAACAAGTATTCTAATTGGCTGAAAATCAGACGTGGGCGTGGCATCTTAATTTATTCAGCATTCTAAGAGTAGTGTAGAAATTATAGATCAAAGGGACACAACTCAATTAACGGAAGATCATAAGAATGTGAAGAGTTAAAATTTTGAAACTGTTCGTTATTTGTATTTACATAGTGTAGACAGAATAAACTCCCCCAACATTATATATTGGAAAAGTAGAATTTCAATTTTTGGTATGTCAGGCTATGTGATTTAGGTACCCTAAACAAAAACAACAACAAAAAAAAAAACAACTAAATTATTTGAAAACAGTGGTTGAAAACAGTCGTGACCTTGATCAGACGTCCCATGCTGTGGCGTCTTATCTGGTCACCACTGTTTGCCAGTTACCCTTTAGCGAGGCTCAAGACTAAAATGAGTTAATCTCGCATCTTGTCTTGTACCTTGTTCCTGTCTTATTTCTTTCTAACGTGGCTTTGCGGTCACCTCACTAGGAGAAGAAACAGTTAAGCAATGTATTAATATCCAATTAACATTGTACTTTAATCAATAGCGGATTCTACTTAAATGTATATATGACCGTTATCGGCCCGACAGGTCCTGTCGGGCCGATAACGGTCTTATATACATTTAGGTAGAATGGTACAGCCCATTTTTCTTATCGTTTTGTTTTCATGTGTAGTAATTTCTTGCCGTCATGTTATCATTGCAGTCAACATCTTCGAGGTGGGGGGGGGGGGGGGGGGGGGGTGGGGGGGGGGGCCCACTTTATTTTCGGTTGTCCATTACGAAAACACGCCTATCTCCAAAACTACCTCCAAAAACTGAAAATTTCCAGATAAAAAACTCTGATATTTTTCATTTTTCTGCTCAAAACATAGATTGTGGGTACGCGTTAGAACCGCCTTGGCAGGATGTCAGAGTGAAAAAGACTATGTGTGGTGCAGACTGCTGGACAGATCACAGGCTTGTTGTCAGCAAAATGAACCTTCGCATTCAGCCTGCACGGCGACCACAAGGCAAGAAAGTGCCAAAGAGACTGGATGTCTCCAAGCTGAAACAAGACAGCAAGAGGCAAGCTTTCATCAATGATATCTGCAACCGATTAGCTGCAATGGAACTCCGTTCGGATGATCAAGAAGAGAACTGGACAGTCTTCAGAAACACCGCTACTCTTCAGCAATGAATTCCCTAGGACCAGTATCTCGTAAACACCAAAACTGGTTTGACGAGAATGACGAAGAAATCCAGGGACTCCTTGAAGAGAAACGCCAAAAACACAAGGCATACCTTAATGATACCAACTCAGTATCCAATAAGGCAGCATATTCAAATATATGCAAGACAGTCCAGACTAGGCTCAGAGATATGCAAGACTCCTGGCTGAGCAGTAAGGCTGATGAAATCCAGTCCTTTGCAGATAGAAAGGATATGAAGAAGTTCTTTGATGCGCTAAAGACAGTTTATGGTCCCCAGAGCTCAGGAACCACCCCTCTTCTCAGTGCAGATGGAACTAGTCTTCACTGACAAAGAGGCTATCTTGAAAAGATAGACGAGTTCCTCTTTGCTGATGACATGGCAAAGAGTGCTCCAACATAAGAGAAGATGCAAAAAGGTGTAGATCAAGTATCTGACTCCTGTGACATCTATGACCTCACAATCACAATAAAAAACCGTTGGTTTATCAACTAGCACCTGGCAAGCCTTACAAGGAGCCCACCATTACAGTGAAAGGTCAAAGATTGCAAGTGGTAGTCAAGTTCACCTACCTTGGAAGCACATTGTCAAGAGTCGTGCACATTGATGATCAAGTCAATGCCAGGATTGCCAAAGCTAGTTCAGCATTTGGCCGACTACGTGATAGTGTTTGGGATCGAAGTGGAATCGGGCTTGACACAAAGCTGTAAGTCTACAAAGCTGTGGTGCTGCCAACACTATTGTATGCGTGAGAAACGTGGACAGTTTACCAACGGCACACCAAAAGACTGAACCACTTCCATACAAACTGCCTTAGAAAACTTATAAAGATTTAGTGGCAAGACAGGATTCCAGACATAGAATTCCTGAAAAGGGAAGGGATGCAGAGTGTACATACTCTTCTGAAACTGGCACAGTTAAGATGGAAAGGCCATGTTACCAGGATGCCTAATGAACGTTTGCCAAAGAAAATCCTCTATGAATAACTAGAAATTTGCTAACGCTCCCATGGTGGTCAGAAGAAGCGATACAAAGACGCCCTCAAAGCCTCCCTCAAGGATTTCAACATTCCAACAGAGTCGTGGGAACAAATTGCACAGGACCGAGCAAAGTGGCGATGCCTCATCAGAAGAGGTGCTAGTGAATGTGAAGCAAAAGAATCAGCGAAGCCGAGCAGAGACATGCACAGCGCAAAGCCAGAGCTTAGGCATCACTAGCAGAGCTGCTTGCTCTGACCTCTGTTGTTCCATCTGCAACAGACAGTTTAGAGTTAGAATTGGTCTAATCAGCCATTTTAGAAGACACAAACAGTAGCATATCTCGCATATGATTAAGATTGGTCGTTGTCGGTAATGACAGACGAGCTATTATTATCCATATTTATCTTTTCCATCTACAATAATGGATAAATTATGGTAAATACTTATGTTTGGACAAAATTGTTGTTAGTATGTTTATTTTCGACACAACATGTACGCATTTATACAATAAAATCTTAACTTTGGAATACCCCATTGGAAATAAGCCTTAGGGCTTCCAGGGCTATCCATGGGTTATAAATCATATCTTCAAATCATTTTTAATTTTAAGATTTGCAACAGTTACGATATTTCATCAAACTTATCAAATTTGTGATAGCAAATGTTTTACCTAAAATATTTATTACAATTTTTGAACTAGTCTTTGTTCTAAAGTGAATACTGTTCTACGTTGGATAAACATATATATTATCTTATAACCCGAATAAATCTTAATCTTGATCTTAATAAAAGTTAAAAATAAAACAAACTCTGTCAGTTCCCTTGGTAAACGTTTACTTGTACATGCTCATACATCTGTCTGTTTAAAGTATGCAAGCTACTAGCGTCCCATAAAAGGGGCATTGGCAAACAGTGTAGATCCAGATCAGACGCCGCAGAACGCGGCGTCTGATCTGGATCTACACTGTCTGCATTAAATACAGGAATTTCTACAATTGATGATTGCTAAAAATAAACCGGACGCCCTGAAATTGGAAATGAACCTGTCCAAAGAAAGCTTTAGATGAGTCTACCAGGCATACATGTTTTTAGCCTAAACGAGATTTGGTAAAATTTGTACATGGATTACGACTAATTAAATGCAATATGAAACATACCCCTAACAGTATTTGGTATTTAGTAAACTGCCATTTGGCCAAGGCCCGTAATTATGTTAAGTCTGAAGTTTAGCGCTAGAAGAGTTAATGTCCTTACTCGCAATGGGTCTGGTTGCTCTACCTTCAGATGCTTAAAACACAAAGGTTGAACGATTGAAAAAAGTTTTTATTAGTAGAAAAGAACGAGATGTCGCGCGAGTAAAACTGGTTTTGAGCGCCACAGTAGTTTTCCTAGACTGGCTCCAGTCTCCAGTGACTTTTTTTTCCTTATCATCCCGTTTGATAATCCGCTGAAATAAACAAAAATAATATCATGACTACAAAGGCTGGTCACTAGAGTGACCAGCCTTTATAGTCATGATATTATTTTAGTTTTATTTTAGTGGACTATCAAACAGAATTATAGGAAAAATATTTAGTCACTGGATACTGGAGCCAGTCTATTGTTTTCCTACAGGCCTTTCCAGGGCGGGTTTTCTGTTACAGTTTTATATGTGGCGTTTGTTTAGTCATTATTTTTTCCTCGCCTCTCCTTTTGGTGCCTCGGGAAGGCTGTGCGTCGTGGTTGTGGCATTTCCTGGATATCTTTAATTATAGTTTTGTTCTAAGTTAAGGATGCGTATGGTAAGGCATTACTTTATCTGAACATTCTTTATTGAAAAACGGTATTTACTTATTGTCTTATGCGCAATTCTTATTTGTCACACCATTTTGTTGCCGACCTCGGTGGCTCAGTTGGATGCGCCGTCCGACTGGAGACCAGCAAGTCGCGGGTTCAACCCCCGCCGAGGTCGGCAACATTCTTGCGTGGAGATTGATCATGAAATATTTTCTACGGTCAGTCTCTCCCTTCCGCTGATTCAAGAAGGGCAGCTGTCAGTTTCTGGCGAAAGAATGTGCACAATACTGGTTAACCGCTTAAAGGACTAAGGCTGCCCAGTAAACGTGTGGTTAGGTAAACTGACCGCGCTCGACATGACCCCATTGAGTTGACTGGGTCGTAAAACCTCAACACAAACAAACAAACACTATTTTGTTTATATTTCTTCTGTTGCAGGTGAGTGTAGCTGAATGATTTAACCCATTTGTGCCCAGTGAACTCTTCTATCTCTTTCTTTTCTGTCTCTCTGGGTAAGTGTGTGTCAGAATCATTTCTTAAATTAAGGGGACTTGTTACATTCGGTAGATTTTCAGCCATTATTTAACAGGGAGATGACTTTTGTGATTTCCTGTTTTCTTTCACGCACACTAGACCCCTTCCGAAACGTAGTCTACTCTAAAACGAAGGGGGAAAAATTACACCTTTTTTTTTTACAGAATTACCTCTCCTGGAAGAATATCCATTCTCCTTAACCGTAAAATATCTGACCGATTTTCCTAATATTGTATTTCCTTGCATGCTTTTAGAGCGAGTGACAAGGATAGTTCCCAGCGGCCATACAACATTAAAACAACTTCGTATCAACGCAATGCAACAGTATGGGTCACATAACGTTTAAGCACAACAAAGTCGTATCAAGGTCCCCAGCGGGCACACAACGTTAAAATGACGTCGTATCAAGTCGATGCGACGTGATCACGTCGCATCGACGTTGATACGACGTCATTTTGATGTTGTGTGCCTGCTGGGTCGATGCAACGTCAACGCAACGTCATATGCTATCCAAAGAGGGATAAACGAGAACCCTAACCATATTGGGTGGATGTACAGGCTGATGTGAGTCTTTGCTAGTCACACAGGTTTTATTGTAGATTTTGTCATGCGCCTGCTCAAACTTTTATAAAACTTGTTGTCTCTTTTGAGCACTTTCCATTAGGTTTAATCATTTAACGTATTCGTTGTAAAATTTCACAACTGTCCATTTGACATCACTTGGAAAGACGTTTCTTGCTTGAAAATATTTTGTTTTGACTGACCATAGCTTATCAGGAACCATGCGTCTTTTCTGTTTCTGCACTTTGCCGTAAAGTTATTTTACGGCCAAAAATTGGTCTGACTTATACAATTTCTATAGTGGACTGGATTTTTGGAATTTTTTTTTTTTTTTTTTTTTTTTTTTATCAAAAAATATTTTTTGCTTTTCTTCACTGATTTTAAATTAATGTTCAATAATAGTACTGTTAGAATTTAAGAAATTTTGAACAAGTGGAACTTATTAAAAACCTGCATCCAAAATACCCTCCCAATCGATTTTTGTATATTTTGCAGCCATATTTACAATGGGGAAAAAGTGAAAATATTCTATTTCTTTTAAAACCATTGACTAGAATAAAACTTTTTTGTGCATACGCACTTACGACAAATAAAATGCTAAAAGTTTGCATACTTCTGTGAAAAGCGCCAGGTTAAAAACGACTTTCTGAAATACGTCGAAAGGAGAGAAAGCCCATTTGTTACATGGTTATGTGTATAAACAATGCTGGGCCCGGTTGTTCAAAGCGTCGTTAGCTTAACGAGCTCGTTAAGGGTCATTTCGTTGACTGTTCTAGCGGATTCAATACACAATATTCTGATATTTTTTGCTGAAAAAATGTGAGTAGCTTTTGCAAAAGCTACTCACATTTTTTCAGCAAACAATTTCAGCATATTTGCGTAGCACTCGATGTAAATTTTAACGAATCGTTAACTAACGACATCGTTGGCTTTGAACAACTGGGCCCTGATCAATAAGATATTATATACTTCAATGACTCGAATACCGTTTTTTTTTTAAATCGCATTGTACAAAACTTGATCAGACTGAACATTTTTCCAGACATGTCTCGGCATTAACGTGCCAAAAGGCGAATTTTGTTAAGATAAGCTCTGGAATAAAAGTACGAATGAAAACGAATAATGTAAACTACACACCTATATTCAAGTTCTGATGAGCAAACGTACAAAAGGATGGGAAACAGAAAAAATACGTATAAATGCCAAAAAACACACAATATTTATTATCAATAATCTTTCTCCAATAGCCTTTGAGAAACGTAAAAAGCATTATAAAGTATTTGCTATCAAATGAAGCATGTACTTCGTTAATTCCAGCATTCCCAAATGAGTTGTATATTTACTACGCTCTCTGGTAAACCTAAGCAGGATTATGAATGCGGTTGATTAAAACGGTTAGTCATTTGCTATCAGATAGCCATCCTTAGAAATATGAAAAGTTCCTTAATATAAGTTATTGTGGAAGCATAATTTGGCATCGTAGGTTCTAGATAGAAGTTTGACTCATTCATCAATGCGTCAGATTTATCTATAACTACTGTTGAATATGTTTTTATGTATGTAAAACTCTGCTGTTTTGACCATTCGAAATTCTGGCCACTCCACTATGACGATCAGCGTTTGTCAGCCCAATATGTTTTCTAAGGTGTCTGACAAAATGACATATACAAACAGTGTAGACCCAGATCAGACTGCTCCTTCTCTTTCTCATACCCGGTTAAAATGCAAAATTGAATGTGTTTCATAAAGTTGTTATAAAAATATGTTACCCCCCTCCCCACCATCCCAGACAAAAATGCTCTTTGGTGGAGATATCCCCCCGTGCAACCACCCCAGACATACTGACATACTTACCTTATAATGTACACCCCTGTAAACCCCAGTTTTACTATATAAAAGTTGGGTTTAAGGGGGGTGGGGTCAAAATTATATAGGCATGATGTTTGAATGAAACTGGAAACTTCACTGATCTTACCCTATGTATCTGGAAACATTGCCTGAAGACCAACATCAGATTGCTCCTTGTTATTTACACTGTTTCTCGATCATTTTGTACGTTCGTGATACATGTGCATCATTTGTTAATATCAAAGCGCTGTGAGGACTGGTGGGTAGATTGTCTCTGAGTGTAGACTGGGAAAATGGTCCTTACCGGGGACTTAAGACTGTTTCATTCAACCCTTAACCTAGTAAGCAATCAGAGAAGACCCTGATCAGACGCCGTGTTGTGCGGCGTCTGATCTGGATCTGCACTGATTGCAAATGTCCAAAATATCCCAGTCCAGGTTTTACAGATAATCCTCTATCAACAGCACTCTGACGTCACTGCGACAAGAATAGCGCGGCTATAAATAGCCGTTACCTGGATTTCGTCTAATGCGCGGTTTACTTACATTGGTCAATGATTATCATGTTGAAAATTACCTTCAGGGAATATTGGCGTTTGTATACCATTGGCTCGATTGTATACAATCTACACAAACATATCAGTCTATTCAAACTTTAGAACAAATACGGTTAGGAGTTAGATGTCTAAGTATTTAGTGCAAACAAGTCAGCGGATGTTCTTTGATTGTATGGCTGAAATACTACGCTTAGTGAAATCGCCTCATTTATTTTTCTCTAAACTATCTCTTATTTAGTTTATTTAATTTTCTAACACTTTATGCTTCAGTAGAATTGGTATCTTATCTTTGAAATAGCTATGGCGTAAAGTTATAATTAGTAAGATAATGGGCTATTGTCGTTAATTGATTTTAAGACCTAAGAAACTCATTAACTGTTACACAGGATGTCCTAGCAGCTTAACGCTTAGCATTCTGCGTTAATTTTTCAGCAAACGACATATGAAAAATATTTTTTTTTCTTATTTTTACCAAAAAAAAAAACAACAAAAAAACAAAAAACAAAAAACAAAAAAAACGTGTTTTGAAATTTCTTGTAAATTGTCTACATGGACTGCTAAATCCTGCTTTCCGGGAAGAAAAAGAGAAATATAATCAATTTGTCGTCTGGTGAATTTGCCTATAGAGTGGTAAAAGTTAAGGCTGGGAATAGGATTGTTACAACAGGTAAACTAATCCTTTCTTTTGTGACATTGTATTTGCTTGGAAAACAACATACGTCTTCAGGTCACCTCTCCCTCCCATATTTTTTCCAGTCTCCTTGCAATCGTGAGATTTCGTCTCCAGATTTTCATCTGTAACAATGTTTACCGTAATTATCCTAAGTATCTGGACACCCCAAATAAAATCTATAAAGGTTGTCCCTGGAAACACCGAGCACATACGGACGTAAAAAAGGGTGTATGTTTGGGGGTGGGGGAGAGGGGGGCGGGGCGGTGGGGTGGAGGTCTCGGTTTCATTGAGACTCTTCATATCCTTCAATCTTTACCACACTTTTTTTCTAATATCTGAACACGTCACGAAAACATACCTATAAAATTTTGACCCCCTTAAACCCCACTTTTATATAATAAAACTGGGGTTTACAGCGGTATACATTATTTTTCTTATTTCTGCTTAGAACATAGATTGTGGGTACTAATAAGATCCGCCTCGGCGAGGCGGTTCTAACGAATATACACAATCTATTTTTTCAGCAGAAATATGAAAACTATCAGAATTTTTATCTGAAAACTTTCAGTTTTTGGTGGTGAAATTTTCAATATATTTGAATAGGCGTGTTTTCGTAATGAAAAAAATGAATATTGAGATATATCCAGGAAAGGGCACATTAAAGGACCACAGCCCTGTCAAAGCATCGAATAAGGGTCTAATAACATGGATTGATCACATAAAATGGACATTGTCGAAAACAGAACAGACAAACGCAGACGAACTACAACAGAAATACAGTAAAATTCTTTCGGTGCCAAATTTCAGGCGACATTTATCGTCTGAGAAAGAAGTTTATATGCATAGTTGAAAGACTGAATGTCAAACAGCGTAGATCCAGATGAGACGGCTCATTATGAGCCGTCTCATCTAGATCTATGCTGTTTGCAAAAACCATTATTATCGCCTGTGGCAGTGAAAGAGTTAAGGGCGTCGAGCCTTGACAGCTGCATGAAACTGTTCGGTACCTAACTCATCAGTAGACCTGCATAGAAAACAACCACATGTAAATGGTTTTCTCAACAGTATTATGAAATATGGATGAGGGCTTGTCCACAACCCGAAAAGAAGAGCGAAAGAAAACCGCAAGTCATTACTTCATGCAAACGTTTAACTACATCAGTCTTAATGTGTCAAATAACCAAAAACTTTTTCTTTTTCCATAGCAAAAGGTTAAACGTGGCTAACTGAACTCTCTCTCTCTCTCTCTCTCTCTCTCTCTCTCTCTATATATATATATATATATATATATCATTATATATCATTACGAAAACACGCCTATTCAAGTATATAGAAAATTTCACCTCGAAAAAACCCTGAATATTTTCAGATAAAAACTCTGATATTTGCATATTTCTGCTCAAAACGAGTACCCACAATCTATGTTTTGAGCAGAAATAAGAAAAATAATGTATACCCCTGTAAACCCCAGTTTTACTATATAAAAGTGGGGTTTCAGGGGGTCAAAATTATATAGGCGTGTTTTCATGATGATGATGATGATGATGATATATATATATATATATATATATATATATATATATATATATATATATATATATATTGTTTGTTTGTTTGTTTCTCCGTAAAAACATTTCTTATGGGTTATCATTAACGCTTCTAATGAGAAACCACAACATATGTAAAGAGTAAGATATCTAAATGTTTTTTTCAAGTTTTGTCTTTTCTCGTTTAATGGCTAAGAAATGTACATGTTCACATAGTTTTGTTAATATAAGCATTCAGGTGTATCCTAACTATCTGTAAAGAAGTCTGACGCTCATACAGACAGGTGTGTGTACACTCACTGAGACATGCACAAGTGGTATGGAAAAAGCATCTTTCACAAAAGTGTTCTAAAATATCCGGTCCTATAACATTTGTTGTTCTGATGTTTTGAGTTCTGTACAGCGTCCTGAAAATTGCATTAAGATTATCACAAAACGATTAGAATATTTCTATAAACCCTATGATCTGAATAAACATGTCTTTCAATGTGCTTAACCCATTTATGCTAACGTCCAATAAAAGGGACACTGGCAAACAGTGTAGACCCAGATCAGATGCCGTAGATCGGAATCTCCACTGTTTGCATTGGATGCCAGAAATTTCTATAATACATGGTAATGATAAAATTTAATTAGACACCCTTTCTATTGGAAATGGACCAGTCCAAAGAGTTCCGGTTGAAGAATCCACTCAGTGTGAATGGGTTAATTAGCAAGTTTTCCTTTGTCGCAGTTCTTCTTAAGCGGTTATTGCAACCATAATGTTGTGCCTTGCCTCTTGGTAGTAAGGTAGTTGTATGGGCTTGTTGTACATTTTGTACTTACAGAAAGTTGGGTAGACTGGCTCCAGTCTCCAGTGACAAAATATTTTTTTTCTTATTTACGCCCGGCTCCAGCCCGGCGTATCTATTTGAGGTTGTTTTTGTAAAATGTGTATGCATTTGGAGAACATCGGTTTTCTTCCAGTTTTATGGGGTTCTTAGTGGGGTTATAATTCTGTTTGACACCAAAATATTATCATGACAATAAAGGCTGGTCACTTAGTGACCAGCCTTTATAGTCATGATATTATTTTGGCAATCAAACAGGATTATAAGAACAACATATTTAGTCACTGGAGACTGGGGCCAGTCTACAGGTTGGGTAAGGTGGCATTTTAGTATTTTGCCATTTCTGCACTGTCTTTTGTGTTGCTTTGTCACTCATCCTCCTGAATTCTCTTTTTCTTCTCTTCTATAAACGCTTCTGTCTCTTTCCCCACTTTCTCTGGGATACGACATAAAATTACACACATGGGTTGACGTTTCATTAAACAACAATTCTCATTTCTTCTTTCGCTGACTCGGAAAGACTATGCTTCGTAATTGTGGCCCTTTTTGGGTATCTTATACACCGTAGGCCGGCTATAGAACCCCTCCCTCCCAGGGGGGAATTTTGTACACTATGATTTTCTGAAACTACTTTATATAAGAAACAAAATGACACATGTTAGCCCTCTGGCGATGGGACCGTTTGCGTGTAACAGCCATGTTAATTTATATTTTCCTAATTTTCTCCTAATTATAGTCGATATAGCATAGCTTGAGTAGCTCTAAATACAATGATATCTACAGTCAACTCTCGTTATCTCGAAGATAAAGGGACTCTCTGAATTACTTCGAGATATCCGTACTTCGACATATCAGATTTGAAGAAATGAGGAAAAAATAAATCGAACAACCACATTTCACAAATGAACATGTAATTTGACTCCTGAAATTGGAGATACATTGAAAATATTGTGTAAAAGAGAAGAAATTGCTCCTTGGGAGCAATTTTTCCTCTTTTGCACGATATTTTGTTACCTGTTTTTAGATTTCCATGTTAAAACAGGGACCAGATTTTCACTTCGAGATAAGCGGTTATTCGAGATAAGTGAAGTCGAGATAATAAGAGTCGACTGTAGGTAAGAACCGTTTCGTGTTTCCCGATGAAACAATATAAGTAAAGATACCCAGGAAATGCTACAATCACGAAGCACAGTCTTATCGAGGCATCGAAAGAATAAGAGACCATCACAAAAACATACCTATATAAGCGTAACTTTGACCCCCTTAAACCCCATGTTTATACAGTAAAACTGGAGTTTACAGGGGTATACATTATTTTTTCTTATTTCTGCTCAAAAACATAGATTGTGGGTACTAGTTAGAACCGCCTCGGCGAGGCGGTTCTAACGAGTACCCACAATCTATGTTTTGAGCAGAAATGTGAAAATATCAGAATTTTTTTTTTTATCTGAGAAGTTTCCTCTTTTTGGTGGTAAAATTTTCAATATATTTGAATAGGCGCGTTTTCGTAATGTGAGGAACAAATAATTACAAAACAAACGCCGCATATGAAACCATCGACACACAAAACAGAACTTTAACAGAAGAACCACCTTGGAACGGTCAATAGTAAAACAACTGGGGGTAGGGGGGTGGGGGGGGGGGTTTGAGGTGCAAACTAGTTTTACTAGCGCGAAGCTACACCCTTAATTTTGATGCAGCGCCAAATTACGAAGGAAATATGTTCGGTCCACACAGGGGTCCTCCACCCCATCCGTGAAACATCACATTGAAACACATATGATCAAAATACACTGTGATGAAACAATGCAAATATATAATAAAATAGGACCAGGACCCGACCACAGACATTGGTAATCAGGCGTAAACCAGGAATTGATTGAGGACAGAGCCGTCATTTTGTCTGAGGACCGTCCCACCGTCGTGCAAGAGGGAAGCAAAGTTATCAACCATAATTGGATTAATAACCATTCATGCAGTTTTCCGCGGAATATCCATGTTGTAACCTGACTGGAGACTGAAAACATATATTGTGAGTGAAAGCCTACAGTCTATGACTGTAGGCAAGGAAATGGTCCTAAAAGTGGACTTAAGTCTGTTTCATTTAACACTTAACTACCTATAATTTATGCAAACAGTGCAGACCCAGATCAGACGCCGCACGCGGCGTCTGATCTGGGTCTGCACTGTATGTCAATGTCCCAAATGTCCCTCTGTCAACAGCACTCTGACGCCACAGGGACAAGAATAGTGCGGCTATAACTAACCGTTACCTGGATTTTCTCTAACGCGCGGTTTGATTACATTGGTCTATGATAATCACGTGGACAACTACCTTAAGGAAATTTTGGTGTTTGTATACTATGGCCCGATTGTAAACAATCGACCCAAGAATTTTCCAAGTAGCAGAGTTTTGTTGAGGATTTATTAAAAATACCAATACATCAAAAAGATAATCGGGGAGAAATAAAACGTGCTTTACGAGGTTTAGTGTATCCAAAATTTCGATCACACCAGTAGATTGTTTTATTGAAAAATAATTACCGGTTATCTTTTTCATGCTAGTTTGCTTTAATTTAGAGTCTAAAAATTTCCACTTGACGATCCCTCCCACAGTTCTAAGGTTGGTCATGTTTTAATGAGGCATAGACCTATGAGAAAATATTTTGGTTTATCCTGTTAATGTAAGCCTAAATTGAAACAAAAGGCAATCGCTTTGATCACGTGGCGAAGAAGCGCTACTGCGCATGTGTGTATAATTAAGTTGTCAAACCGTGTAACGGGACACTAGTATAGGACCGACTATGGGATAATTTGAAGACTTCAAAGCCAACCATAATAAAATTGTTCAATGGATTGATTTTATTTTTCGTGAACTTTACACACCCGAGTAAATTTAATCACTAAATCTTGATTAAGAGGGCACTGCTGAAACTTGAAAAGCAACAGACCTCGTATAAATCTTTCTTAAAATATGCTGTAAACAATTGCACATGACTTGCTCTGTCAAAGGAGTTCAGTTTACCTGAAATCAATTAACTGTAAGTTTACCCTTTCCACCCTGAGTTTGTGAAATCGACTTTTTTTATCATCAAATTTAGACATGCCTGTTATTGCTAACAGAGACGTCCGTCAAAAATCAAAACAGGATGGCAAACAGTGCAGAGCCTGATGAGACGGCTCATTATGAGCCGTCTCATCGGGAACTACACTGTTTGCACAGGAATCAAACTTGGTCTGCAGGGCTGAAATGGTTATGTTGAGTTATTGAAATTTATGTAGGGCCATACTAAAGTACGAGAAAGAGAGGACAAAAAACATATGCATATGAATAGATTCTAAAGGAATGACCATAAATACGCTCGTAATATAATACAAATACAAATATTTCATTGGCAACTAAACATTCTAATGAAAATAGATTGAGTGTCTAAAATATAAGTTAAAATACCCAGGAAATGCCACAGTCACGAAGCACAGTTTTCTGGGCGGCCAGACTAGCTAGTTTCGGCCAATTAAGCTTCATCAGTGATCCTCACGTAAATTTTCAACATCCACTTTATGTTTCTTACTATGCAGTACAAACAACAAGCCGAGGTCGGCAACATTCTTTCGCGGTTTGTTTGTGTTTGTGTTGAGGTTTTACGGCCCAGTCAACTCAATTGGGTTATGTCGAGCGCGGTCTGTTTACCTAAGAAGGGCAGTTGTCAGTTTCTGGCGAAAGAATGTGCACAATACTGGTTAACCGCTTAGAGGACTAAGCCTGCCCAGTAAACGTGTGGTTAGGTAAACTGACCGCGCTCGTCATGAACCCATTGGGTTGACTGGGCCGTAAAACCTCAACACAAACAAAGAAACAACAAATTAGTTTTTTTAATTCAAATTTGGTATGAAATGGTTTATTTGTATAATTCCAACTCCACAACTTTATACAGATTTCATGCAATTTGATTGATTGAAGAAAAACATACGCTTCAATAACGTCCAAAACAGAAAGCCGCCAGATCTATTTTCTTTCCGCCGTCTCAAAATTTTGACATTTTATTTTGCGATCTCTGTAACATTTTGATGGCACAGTTGGAATGATAAGGCTGGGATGAATTATTATTTTTGTGGATTTTACCGCTGTTTAAACTCCAGCAAATCACTAACTTAACATAAAGCCATTTGTGATTCGCCAGTGTATTTGATAAAATTCAACGTCAGTCTTTTGTGTCTATGGAAGGAAAATAGAATAGATTTGATTTCAAACTTCCAGAATAGGCGTTAAAGCCGGTGAGGATATGATACAAACATATACGATGGCATTTGACAGAATCAATGAACATACAAAAGTATTCTCTGTTATTACCTGAAAAAATGCTTTTATTGTGGAACTAATTAATATTATGTAGAGAAGGTGATACTCAAATAACAGGGAAATCAGCATATTAGAACAGTAGGTTGTAACCAAACCCAGCTGCACTAGTCGTATCTTGCCAAACCTATCTTTAGGAATCCAGTACTACAGGGAACGTGTGCCGGACCAGTGTCTAGAAATCACGTTTCTGCATGCAAGACTCAGCTTGAACAGAAATGGCCACAATCCACCATTCCAAATCCAGTACTCATCACGAAAACATGCCTATATAATTTTGACCCCCTTAAACCCCACTTTTATATATATAAATTTTGGACCAAAATCTATAACTATGCCAAATATAAAGTAAATACTTGCAAGGATTCATATCTTAAAAACTTTGATGCAAAACTTTAACATCAATTTCTAAGTCCGTGACCTTGACCTCTAGGTAATAAGCAGGTGTGGGGATAATGCCGAATAAAATTTTGCATCAGTATCTATAATCATGCCAAATATCAAGCAAATCCATGCCAAGTTTCAGAAACCTTATTGAGTAGGCGTTTTGCTTCAGAACATTTCTGCATACATTTTGCTGCAGTGCATATATTTTGCTGCATAGCATCTATGCTGTAACCTATCTTTTTGTATCAACGAGCGGCAATCTTGTTAAATTGTTTCGCAAAATTGGTAATACCGAGGCGCCACAAGCATTATTACCTAATGTATCGTAGGTTACACAAACAATGAGACAAATTTCGATTTTCTCACATGCATCAACAACAGAAAACGTACATTTGGTATTGTGCGCACAGCGAAGATTCAGATCAGCCTGCGCAAATCAGAATCTTCACTGGACGCGTTTTTGGAAAGCCCACGATGCAAAGTTTCTTCATGCGGACAATGAAGATTCGTATCAGACTGCCAGGATGCGAAGGCTGATTTGTGTCTTCGTCGGACGCACATGTCAGAAGCTCGTTTTCCCACGTCGCTCTCCACATTTATTGTTACAGTGAAAGCGTGAAATATTTAACGCTGAGGATGCTAGGAATAAAATTCAGCAGTCGACATTTTGAAATATTCTTCTCATATGAACCAAACAGGCTTTGATAATCCATGCAAAATTGTCTTTTAAGGAGACAATTTGCATGAAATGCCAAAACCTTTTTATTTCCTGTAGAGGAAAAAAATAAATAAAAAAATATCGTCAGTTAGTAGTTTGCTGAATTTGCCCAGAGAGTGGTAAAAGTTAAAATTTATATTTATCTCTGACTCAAATGACGCAAAACCAGACTTCAGAAAGATTTAATAAAGAGCGTGAAAATGAAAACTAGATTAGAGATACACTCTGCCACCGAACAGATTCATAACAGGATACAATTATATAAATTTAACATATTTTATGTGTGATAAATTAACATTTACCACTCTCTGGGCAAATTCAGCAGACGACGAATCGATTATAAATATATATTTTTATTTTTATTTTTATTTTATCCCAGAAAACGGGTTCTGGTAGGTAATGCAAATTGTCTCCCGACCACTTACTCCCGAAACAACTGTAGGGTCCACTTCTTACAGCTGTCAAAGTTTAAGCTGAATTCAAGTCTGACTCAAAAGGAATACTCAAAATATTTTCTGTCCGTATTTGTTCCTTTAAGTAAAATAGTATATGTATGTTAAAATCGGACGATTCAAACTTAACTGTAACATAATAAATGCGCTTTATTTTAATCGCAAGAGGCATTCAATGGACAAAATAAACAACGATTCAACTACGTTTTAAAACTAATTGTATTTACCAAAATTCATGGTGAATACCGATAGAAAACAAATGATCCTTGGGTTCAATTTCACGTGAATATCAAATTTTTGACAGACATTACGAAACATGCCTATTCAAATATACTGAAAATTTTATTCCAAAAAATGAGAATTTTCAGATAAAAAATTCCGTTATTTTTCATATTTCTGCTCAAAACATAGATTGTGGATACTAGTAAGAACCGCTTCATCGAGGCGGTTCTAACGAGTACCCACAATCTATGTTTTTGAGTAGAAATAAGAAAAAAATAATGTATACCCCTGTAAACCCCAGTTTTACTATATAAAAATGGGGCTTAAGGGGGTCAAAATTATATAGGCATGTTTTCGTGATGAATGTAAAGGTGATGGTAGTCTGAATAACGCGAGTAATTTACACGTTTGAAAGAAGAGAAGTCTCTGGAAAATGCTATATTGAAGATTCGTGTGGACAGCTCAAAGACGAATTGGAAGTTAATTCTTAAGGTACTGGGAAATGTATTCTACAGTCGACTCTTGTTAATCTTAACGTCGCTTATCTCGAATAACCACTTATCTCGAAGCGAAAATCTGGTCACTGTTCAACCATGAAAATCCAACAACAGGTCACAAAATATTGTGGAAAAAAGGTGCAATTTTTCCTCTTTTCCACAATATTTTCAACATATTTCTAATTTCAGGTATCAAATCATTATTCATTTGTGAAATATGGTTGTTCGATTTATTTTTTCCTCCATTCTGCAAATCTGATGTGTCGAGGTACGGATTTCTCGAAGTATTTCAGAGAGTTCCTTGGACTATGAGATTTTGTTTGTGTTGAGGTTTTACGGCCCAGTCAACCCAATGGGATCATGTCGAGCGCGGTCAGTTTACCTAACCACACGTTTACTGGGCAGGCTTAGTCCTCTAAGCGGTTAACCAGTATTGTGCACATTCTTTCACCAGAAACTGACAACTGCCCTTCTTGAATCAGCGGAAGGGAGAGAATGACTGTAGAAAATATTTCATGATCAATTTCCACGAAAGAATGTTGCCGACCTCGGCGGGGTTGAACCCGCGACCTCCTGGTCTCCAGTCGGACGGCGCATCCAACTGAGCCACCGAGGCCGGCTTGGACTATGAGATAACGAGGGTCGTATGTACATATTCCATCTTTACCCTTCTGTTCGTATTTACACGGACCCATATCCTACTTTTTTTCAGTCGGACATACGAATGTGACCTAGTTTCTGAAAAAAAAAAGTTCACAGAAGTCTATGATTTTGCAAAGTGGCATCGTTTCTTATGCTGATGACAAATTTCAAAAATGAATGATATAAAGTATAGAGGGTGGAAGTACAAATGTGATCCAATTTCTGAGATAAGGTATATCACAGTAACCTATGGTATTACACAGTCACCTTGGCTCATTTTTGCTGATGATAAATTGTATTTATAAACGCTAATAGCATATCTAAAAGGAAGCATGAAAGCACCCAAAGGTCTGGCACAGTGACTGTCTGATTTGTTGATGATAACTTCCAAGTACAAGTAAGAACACTGTAGCATGTCAGGATCTTGTGATTATGTAATCCCATGTAAATACAGATCGCAGTGAACCTTGATATAGGTATGAAGTTTATTTGTGTGGATTTCATCGATGTGTAAACTCCGGCGAATTAGTCACAAACTGGCCCCGAGGTTATAAAACTTTTTTCATGCTCAACTCGCCTGAGCATGAACTTTATTTTGCTTATAAATCTTAAAATACTGACAATTTTTTAAAACTTCTTTCATGCTCAACTCAGCTGAGCATGCTCGGCTGAGTTGAGCATGAAAAAAGTTTTAATTGTTGGTATTTTTACTTTTATGACCAAGTGAAATTTCATGCTCAGTTGAGTTGAGCATGAAAAAAAGTTTTATAACCTCGGGGCCTGAAGTTTAAGGGTGATTCGCCGGAGTTTACACATCGATAAAATCCACAAAAATGATACTTTATTCCTTATAATTTCAACTTTGTCATCAAAATATTACAAATGTTACCTAGAATATAAACCTTTTGAGACGGTGGAAGAAAACTAGATTCAATTAATATATGCTCTGGACTTTATTGAAGTGCATAACTTTTCCTTCTACCTATCGAATTGCGAGAAAAGTGAATAAAGATATGGAGTTGGAATAATATAATGGCCTAGGATCATGTGATAAACTTATAAAACAAAAATGGAAATACCCAAGAAATTTCTCACTCACGGAACACAGTCCTCCCTAAGAAATTACGCATTGGAAATGTCAGTAGTAAGTAAACTCGGGAATTGATACAATAAGATCCACATCAATTTCACAACATCAAAGGGAAAGACAGACTATTACAATTAAGCAGCCATGAAATGAACAGATGGCAAGCAGTGTTGGGAACTCTTTCTAAAAAAGGTGGCGACTCTGTCACCCAAACTTAACTGAATATATCTTAAACTTACAAAATTGTTAAAAGAAAAACATCAGAAAGTGCAACATTACACAACAATTAACAAAAAGTACCACAATAAAAGAATCGCCTTGGAACGACCAGTAATGAATTACTGGGGTTTGGGGTGGGGTGGGGATGGTTAAGCTAGCTTTACGGGATCCCAGCCCTCTCTATCAGCTTCAGCTTCAATAGTGGTAAAAACATATATTTGCTCGGTCCGTGTGGAGGTCTTCCAACTCATCCATGAATCATTACTGGCAACAAACAAATCACAGATAAAGCCTATAATGAAGCAAAGATAAGGACTCAGCAGAAACAACGTTATTTGACACTTGGAGATCCCTCCGTTGTCAAACACCGCTGGGGTACTGGAGCAAACGAAAACCACCAGTTGAACCCCGGTGAGATGAGAAACAGACATTCAAAGTTCCGGCCCTGTTTCTGTTTTCTTTGGAGGTAGGAATGGTGAGTCGAGGAGGCTCACTCAGGAGGGAATCTGGTTTTACGAGCGCCCAATCCTCACACTTATCTTCTGAGGCAACTCTAAACTCAAAGCACGGGAGATTAAAGCCTACCAAAGACAACAAGTGGAACAACAAACCAACCAAGACAAACAGTACACAAGCCACAAATCAGTGTATAACAGGTAATCAGCTCTCTCAACTCCAACAAGTTGACCACAATGCTAGGCAGGATTTGCTAAACACGATTTTAAGACAACGAACGGGTCATAACAAAAAAAAAAAAAAAAAAAAAAAACTAAACGAGTAGAAATCTGCAAATCTGCTACGCTATTTACAAGGGTCCATTTTTGGTGATAACCATTATTGGATAAAGATTGCGAAAGCTAAAAGCAGAATGTATGAAAATGACTTGCTATTAACCCTTCTCATGCTGAATAAATTAAGATGCCACGCCCACTTCTAACTTCCAGCCAATCAGATTACTTGATCCCCGTTTTTGATAGAAATTCACATACTTAATGACAAACAGTGCGGATCCAGATCAGTTGGCAGAAGCCAACTGATCTGGATCTACACTGTTTGTTAAGACAGGGCATGTCGTGTTCTGCAAGAGAAGGGTTAATATTACCATATTATATTATATATTACATATTCTTCGAATCTTTATCATCAGTCGATTATAAGTGAACCTGTTTTGAAACATGTCGATCAGATGTAATGTATCGCTGATCCGTCATATTTGTAAAGGCTTTGCGTTTTGCATATAACTTCATTCGCTTCATCAGGCATCAGAGAAGATTTTCTTTTGCTCATGGGAACATGTAATGATTATTATGATTATATATGATAATCTTACTTTGATATTATGTTTTGACAGACATAATAAATACTTCTACTCTGTGTGTATTTTGTCATTTTGTCGAAATATTCGCATCGTCATGGTAGTTATTCTGTTGTTACTTTTTCGCATAACGTAATTAACATTTATTAATATCCGAGGTCCCGTACACTGGATACCAAGTGCATATTACTTTAGCGAGCAGTGAAAGTCAAGACCAGCCTGCACATCTTGTCAGTCTTGTCAGGATATTTATTATTCGCATTTAGGCGCTATATATCATGTATCGCTTACATAGCAATCAGGACCAATCTGCATTATATAGAGGCCTTAAAGAATGTCACTTGCCCTTTGTAAGTGGTTCTGTTGTGCTTGTTGGAACACTTTGGCCCCGACCACAGATAACTATAATCAGACGTCGGAAACAGATTTAATATGGAGTCGTTATTCAGCATGAAACAGACATACCGTCGTTAATTAAGGATGGAAACAATGTTATCATCCGGGATTAGGTTAAGTAAATAAGTGAACTCAAGAACTTATACAATCAGATCCACATGAAGTTCTCATCAAGACAGACAAACAGAATTTAACAATCACGTAAAGAACACATGACAAGCAGAGTTAGCAGCCCTTTCCCAAAGAGGCGGCAAATCTGTTACCCAAACGTAACTGTATATATAATTTTGTTTATTTGTTTGTGTTGAGGTTTTACGGCCCAGTCAACCAATGGGAGCATGTCGAGCGCCATCAGTTTACCTAACCACAAGTTTACTAGGCAGGCTTAGTCCTCTAAGCGGTTAACCAGTATTGTGCACATTCTTTCGCCAGAAACTGACAATTGCCCTTCTTGAATCAGCGGAAGGGAGAGAATGACCGTAGAAAATATTTCATGATCAATTTCCACGAAAGAATGTTGCCGACCTCGGCGGGGGTTGAACCCTTGACCTCCTGGTCTCCAGTCGGACGGCGCATCCAAATGAGCCACCGAGGCCGGCGTATACATAATTTAACTTACATACTTGTTAAAGAAAAGAAAAAAAAAAAAAAAAAACATTTGTAAGTGGAAGCTAGCTTACGGGATCCAAACACCTGGCCCTAAAGTGGTGGAAATCCCTGGGGTATCCATTGCTCTCCCATATATATATATATGTGTGTGTGTGTGTGTGTGTGTGTGTGTGTGTGTGTGTGTGTGTTCGATATTGAAGTTTTTACTTTGATGAATGGTATTATACAGAAAGCCTGTACTGGTTTAGAAAATGAATGCATACTTCCAGTTGCCCACGAAGTTGTGAATCTGTGCAAAGTCCTTTCAAAATCTTTTGTAAATTCCAAGATACGTGTACAAGAATTCACGCAATGATCCTCATGGAAATGAAAATAAAAACCGGTACTCTTGTGAAGTACGAGAAGACTTTTTACGGTCCTAAACGGCACTAAACACCAACTGCTGTGAAGTAAAATAAAATCTGAAAAGAAACAATTGGAAACAAAGAACATATATACATTTACAAAGCTCCAAATAAGAAGGTGTATCAGTAAAATATTTTTTCTTATTTCTCCACAAAAACATATATTGTGGTTCTCATCAGAAGCGCCTCCGTGAGGCGCTTCTGATGAGTACCCACAACATACGTTTTATTTACAAATAAGAAATTATCAACAATTATTGTTTGGAAAAAAGCACCGTATCTGGAGCCATGCATATAGATGTAACAGAATGAAAATGAATAATATAGGGTTATTGCACTGATATTGGTGAATATTGTCCCGAGATGGGATATCGAAGGACGCGACCTTGCGAGCGTCCGTAGATATCCCATCGAGGGACAATATTCACCAATATCAGTATACATGTAATAACCTTTTTATTATATAGTTATGAGTATTTATTTCGTTTCCCGGTGTTTCTAGCCTTTAAAACGCTGTTTAAATAACAAAAATGTGAATTCTGCCAATTTGCATGACAAGGTTTGGCGCGACGTCACTGCATTACGACGTCATCAAAAGCAACGTAATGTAACGGTAATATGAGAAGGCATCCGAGTAAGTGTGCAATATCTAGTAAGTGTGCCGATATCGTGTGATATTGGCACGCTAGCTCCTCGGCTTTATCGCACATTTTTATCATTTAATATTTATATCTATATAATAATATAAAATGCCATATTGTCTATGATATGTCCCTTATCTTATTAAAGAAAAGAAATACATGTAAAATATTTTAAAATTTGTTGGTTTAAACAATAGTTTATTGAATATAATCACAAAAATACAAAAATGACATAAAGGTACAGATAACAAGCTAATTATAGCTTATGTGAAATCTTCTCCGAAGATTTGTTGAGTGCAGACCTGTCAATTTCATAAAACTCTCAGTGGTATAGCTCTCTATGGGAAGTTTTTACAGAGCAATAGCATTTATTTTATTCGAATGAGCAGTGAAAATATTTTAATATCCAAACAGACACTTAGTTTAACTTGTTGTAACGTTCAATTGATGGGAAAATACGATTGCGTTCACGGCGTATGGTAATATAATCTCTGGCAGTTTTCATTTACGGTTGAAAATTGAATTTTAACGATCAATTACATCTGTTTAACCCGCCTCTTCATTAGTCATGGGGCAAATTTTGATTAAATCTGTTGAACATGAGTAAGGCATTTAATAAAATTAAATAAAATATTGATATAAGTTGTATACCGGTTAAAATAACACGTTTACATAAAAATCCAGACACTTCTTATTGAGACTTTGTCAGAGTATTGTGAATGTAGCAGTCATGACTTGGAAATCAATAGTTTTGATACAATCTACTTTACCATAGTGTAGTTTATACAGGATCAAATTTTGCCAATTTGAAATAATTTGAAAATACCGTATTCGACCTAATTAACGCACTGTGCGATTAGGTTTTAAAAAAATAATTGGAAAACTTGTGGAAAAATATGTACCTACCTATACTAAAGTTACACTTAAAAAAAAAAAAAAAAAAAAGGTCAGCGTACGATTCATCAGATGATGCTTATGTGATGTTTTTGTGTATGATTTTTCCCCTGATTTTCTTTATAAAAGCATATGTTGTAGGTACTCATTTGAATTGTATCGCTTGTCGATGCAATTCAAATGGGTACCCATAACATATGCCTTTATAAAGAGGTAGACAAAAAGTTCACTGGCTGTAATTTGAAGACTACCAAAGTGTTTGGCTGTCACTTATAGGGGTATGTTAGGTAATTATATCAAATACGGTAGAATATAGTTCAAGCTGGTCCTAGGAGACAAGAGCAGTGCTGCAAACTACATTATTGTTCAGAAAAAACTGCGCGGACAGAAAAGTTATATGTAGCTGTAAATATGCATTTGAGCCACCACTTGACAAAACCAACAAAATGGTATGTGCGCCCTGCGAAGACTCAGATCAACCTGAGCATCCGTCCAGTCTGATCAGTCTTTGTTGTCCGCATGAAGAAAGCTTGGGTCCATAGTCCTTAGCTACCCATTGAGCACACAGCGAACTCTGATCAGACTGGGCGGATACCCAGGCTAATCTGAGTCTTGGCTGGGTGTACATGCCATTTTGTTCACTTTGTCATGAGGTGGCGCATTTATCAGGATTAAGGGCGAGGTTGGTGTCCGTAAAACAAGTTTAAACACACACACGCACGCACGCGCGCGTTTTACTTTTGAACATCCTAAGGCGGGGATTCCTCTTCGTTTGTCTGTTTCATTAGACTGGCTCCAGTCTCCAGTGTCTAAATATTTATTGTTATCATCCTATTTGATAATCCGCTAAAAACCAAAACAATAGCATGACTATAAAGGCTGGTCTTTATCGTCATGATATTATTTTGGTTTTAGTTAAGTGGATTATCAAAGCGGATAATAAGAATAAATATTTAGTCACTGGAGACTGGAGCCAGTCTACATGTTCATCTGTCCCCCTTGCTTGACCTTTTCAATAAAACTGAGTCTGCTACATGTGAGTAGCAATGTCTGAAAACGTACCTTTGGCCATGTGCGCCCAACGAAGACTCAAATCAGCCTGTGCATCCCCGCTGTCTGATCAGAATCTTCGTTGTCCGCATGAAGAAACTTCGCATCCTTGGCTATCAAACATGCGCCCAGTGAAGATTCTGATCAGATCATAATGTGCAAATGCGCAGGCTGATGTGAATCTTCGATTGGCGCACATGTCCGAGGGTACGTTTAAAGGATTCTGAATCATATTGCTGTTGTCCACGTGACTTTCGCTGTCCAATAAAATTAATCAACGCAAATAGCGTTTGTACGAAATTCTGGGCTGCGTTCAGTAGTGCAAAGTGATAGCGAACGTTTTGCCCTGGACCCCTGTACATATCGACGAGTGCCAACAGGAGAAGGGGCAACACTCGCCAGTAACCTACACTTCTAAATGCTGCCCAGGTAACGGTTATTTATTGCCGCGCTATTCTTATGGCTGTGTAAAGAGGGCTATCTGTACAACCTGGACTCGGCATAGTGATGTGACATTTGCATACAGTGCAGACCCAGATCAGACGCTTCTTCACAGTTTGCTTAAATTACATGAAGTTAAGGGACAATTCTCGAGACCAACAACCAGGGACAATAGCGGGGTGCTCTTCAAAATTGACAAACTCCCTTCCGAAAAGGAGTCTAGTTCTCAGGGATTGGCGTTGGTGGGTAACTTCCTATATATGACATACTAAGGATGTGCGTGCTGAATGCGCACCCCACCCTCCTCCCCTTTTTTAAGCGCTGCTAGGTATATGATTAGCTCCTTTTTTTCAACAAAATGTATATGACTGACCCGATTTTTCTTGACTCGTATGTGAAAGGCCCCACTTATCTGACATCCCGGCAAATGCGTACATTTTTTCGCTCAGAGATTCGTCGAGGCTGCTTGATCTCTTGTAATTCAATGAATTGACTGCTATATTTTGTCTAACTACCAGCAACAGATGGGTATAAAAATCAAAGGGCAGTATATGAATAGGTCAACATTTCGGACAATCAATTATGAATGGGTCCATTTTAACAAAGGCCAGGCATATGAATGGGGAAAGTTTCGAAATACTGGCTCGCACACCCGTATTACATATACCCCCAAGTTATCCCACGCCCCCCGAGATCTAGTTTAAAAAGACAGAATTTGCTCCCAAAAGGAGCAATCAGGGAACAATTCTTTCTTTTCACAGTAGATATCTTTTCCAAAGGAACTTGACGTGCAGGAAAGCAAACAGGAAGTCATAAAAAGTTGTCTCCCGTGAAAGCTGTGGCGAAAAATATATGAAGTGTATCCAGTTCTTTTAACCCACAACGATTGTCGTCTGCTTTGTCTGCTTGTGATTTTAAAAGTCATTTTTGCAAACAGTGTGGACCCAGATCAGACTGCTCCTCTAGGAGCAGTCTGATCTGTGTCTACATCGTTTGCTTATATGCAAAAAGTGTGTTTGAAAAGTTTGCAGGAAGATGCAGCAGACGACATAAACAGAGGACATTTTAAGATGCAGGTTTTCTTGGCATTTTAAGGGTTAAAACTTTTCACTGTTAATTTGAACACTAAAAACGTTTAGATGAAACTGGAGCCTGGCGGGTAATTGTTTCAGCCCACTAATTCTAAATATAAGTAAAAAATTTCCTTATCATATTTTAGCTAATTAGGTTTAGCTAATGGACATAGTCTGAGCAATGAAAACTTACGTCGGTGAACAGGACAACCAAACAACCATAATGAAAACATAAATTGCCCAGACCAGTATTACACTGGCACAGCCTGATTAGTAAAAACGGATTCCATATTGGATGGTTAAAAGACCCAACATAATATATGGGAACGTTGATGGTTCTAATCAGACAGCAAGGATTCGCAAGTTGGTCTGAGATATTAGTAGTATAGGCGACCTATACTACCGACATTGCTGCTCGGAAAATGATCTGTTTAGGTTTTTATGTACCCCGTCCGAAATTCATTAATACCACGAAAACAAGATGAAAGTAATTACACACTTTATTTCACCGCAGATAAACGGGAAATTAGATTTTTGAAACAACTATTTAGAGCTTATACTACTGCATGCTTGTACTCTAAGCCATCACTACTTAGCGGTTTAACACTTGTCCTGCTGAAAAACGCAGCTATCACTGCTTAGCGGTTGAACACTTGTCCTGCTGAAAAACGCACATAATTTTCAGCCAATCAGATTACTTGATCCAGGTGGTTCGTGCAAATTCACCTACTAAATGACAACAGTGCAGATCCAGATCAGTTTGATTCGACAGAAGCCAACTGATCTGGATCTACACTGTTTGCAAAGTCAGGGTATATCCGGGTTCAGCAGGATTTGGGTTAACGAGTTGAGTTTAGCGATAGATGTAGACCCAAAGCAGACGCTACAGAATGCGACGCCTGATCAGGGTCTGTGATGTTAATCATAATACAGTCGAACCTCGTTATCTCGACCTCGCTTATTTCGAATTACCGCTTATCTCGAAGTGAAAATCTGGTCCCTGTTTTAGCATGAAACTATGACAACAAGTAACAAAATAATGTGGAAAAGAGGAGAAATTGCTCCTAGGGAGTAATTTCTCCTCTTTTCCACATTATTTTATATATATATATTTCTAACTTCAGGAGTCAAATTACATATTCATTTGTTAAATGTGGTTGTTCAATTTATTATTTTACTCACTCTCTCAACTCTGATATGTCGAGATACGGATATCTCGAAGTGTTTCAGTGAGTCCCTTGGAATTCGAGATAACGGGAGTCGACTGTATTAGCATGTTACACTGTTAGAAGCCAACCTCAATGGCTTAGTCGGGTACGCGTCGGACTTATGGTCAAGAAGTTGTGGGTTCGATCTCTGTCTATCCGGAAACATTCTTTCGTGGAGACTGGTTTTGAAATATTTTCTACGGTCGTTCTCTCCCTTCTGCTGTTTCAAGAAGGAAAGGTGTCAGTTTCTGGCGAAAGGACGTGAATTGTGATTATGTAAACTGACCGCGCTCGACATTACCCTAATAGGTTGACTGGACCGTACAACCCCAGCTAAAACAAACAAATACACATTTAGACGAAATTAAGGCAGTTTCTTTCTAGCATCCCTGTAAATAGATGATAGGCCATTTCGAGTTGCACTATGGCAGTGGCCACTGAAAATGTTTAGGTATAAGTTGAATGTATTTAATCTTTATTCTACTGAATGTTTAACAATAGACGTCAATTTATGTATGTTTATAGACAGTCAACCCCTAAGTAAACCGACTCTCGACACAAACATCAAATTCATTATAATGACAACTTGACTGGCACGAAACTTTCGCTCAAGAGGTGGCAATTAATCAGCCATTATGCAAGAACATTGTATTTAAAACTTCAAAAAAAAAAAAAACAAAAAAAAACACAAACAAACATATGTTTTGGATATTTGTTACAATTCTAATAAGTATCCAAAACATATGTTATATGAAGAAATATGAACAAAACAAGGGTTTTCCTGCATATCATTCTGCTCATTAAGGATTCTTTGCAATGTTTTATTCAACTGTTACATTCTAAAATCACCACGGTCTGCTTGGGACGAGGGAAGGTCGAAGAAAGGAGTTAATTGTGTCTATCACTATCCTAGCCTGAAGCGCTCGTTTTTAGAAATCAGGATGGGGACCAAGTACTGTTCCTAGAGCGACGCCGGGTGTTACCTCTGTCGACACTGAGTACACGCCCTCCAGGACTACCTCCTGCTGTCTGTGCGCAAGGAAGTGAGGCTCTTTATTAAAAAAAAAAAAAAACTGTCTGAAACCAAGGTGTGTAGCAAGCATTCACTCACCATTGTTGGGACCACTGGTCACGGTTTAGATGGCAAATATGAGTTGAGACTCGCATGATTAAAAAGACAATCTCCCTAAAATATCCCTAAATATTTATTTTCTTGCACTATCAGAAGAATTTTCATTGGGCTAAAATACAAGTTCGAATCAGCCACGGTAAATGAACCATCGGTGTTCGAATCATTGAAGTTTCACTGTAGGTCTGTGCATTTTTGTATAAGTGATGGTCTGTTAGAAATGAAAACGTCCAATCTTTAATTCCGGGTATATGTATGTAGCTGCTGAAAAGATGGTTCGTTGGTGGTTCAAGATGTACACCAAATCTGCTTCCCTAGATGTCAGAGGAAATACATGCAGTTGGGCACAAATTATTGTCTGATGATGATGAAACGGTTTAGCAGACATTCATCTCTAGATTCAAAGTAAATGAATATACAGTAAAACCTGTGTTTAGCAAGCACCTGTGTGAAGCAACCATTTTTCTGCTTTCCCAGAGGGAAAGCAGAAAAATGGTTGCTTAAGACAGGTGCTTGCTTAATACAAGTACATTTACACTTATTTGTCTTTCAAGGGAACCACATATGTAGCCTCTTAATAGTGATTGCTTAATACAGGTGTCCTTTAAGACAGGTTTGGCTGTAGGTCCGTATAAGGAATGGGCTATTGGCAATGAAGAAGATCTAGCAGACATTCTTCTCTATATTACAGGTAATTGTATATAGGTCTGTATAAGGCATGGTTTGTTGGTGATGAAGATGTCTAGCAGACGTGCGGCTGTAGATTCTAGGTGGATGTATATAGGTCTGTATAGGGGATGGTCTGTGGTAATGAAGAAATCTAGCAGACACAACTCTCTAGATTCCAGGTAAATATGCATAGATCTGTATAAGGGAAAGTTTGTTCGTAAAGAAGATGTCTACGTAGCATCCCTTCGTCTGCAGATTCCAGGTAAATGTATATAGGTCTGTATGAGAAAAGGCTTGTTGGTAGTAGAGAAGTCTAGCAGACACACTCCTGTAGATCCCAGGTAAATGTATATAATTTTGTATAAGGGACAGTTTGTTGGTAATGAAGATGTCTAGCAGACCTTCGTCTCTAGGTAAATGTATATAGGTCTGCATGAGGGATGATTTGTTGGTGATGAAGATGTCTAGCAGACCTTCATCTCCAGATTCTAGGTACATGTATAGGGTATATAAGTCTGTATTAGGGATGATCTGTTGGTAATGAAGATGTCTTGCGGACACGCAACTCTAGAATCCAGGTTATTGTGAATAGGTCTGTATTGTTGGTAATGGAGATGTCAAGCAGACCTTCGTCTCCAGATTCCAAGTAAATCTAAATTGGTCTGTATAACAGATAGTCTGTTGGTTATGAAGATGTATAGCAGACATACCTCTCTAGATTCCAGGTAAATGTTTATAGGTCTGTATAACCGATAATTTGTTCGATATGATAATGTCTAGCAGATCTAAGTCTCCAGATTCCATGTAAATGTAAATAGGTCTCCATAAGGGATTGTTTGTTGGTAATAATGGTATCTGGCAGTCACGCCTCTCTAGATTCAAGGTAAATGTTTTTAGGTCTGTATGAGGGATGATATTATTTGTAATGAAGATGCCTAGCAGACCTTTGTCTTCAGATTCCAGGAAAATGCATAAAGTCTGTATGAGGGATGGTTTGTTGGCAATGAAGATGTATAGCAGAACTTCGTCTCCAGATTCCAAGTACATGTATAGATGATTGCATAAATGGATGGTTTAGGAAATAAAAATGTCTAGCAGAGCTTCGTCTCCAGTTTCCAGGTAAATGTATATAGGTCTGTATAAGGGATGGTCTGTTGGTAATGAAGATAACTTTCAGACACAACGCTCTAGGTAAATACGTATAGGTCTGTGTAAGTGATAATGTATTGGTCATTAAATTTCTAGCAGACTTTCGTCTCCAGATACCAGGTAAATGTATATACGTCTGTTGGTAATGAAAATGTCTGGCAGATTAACCTCTCTAGATTCCAGGTACATGTGTATCGGTCTGTATATGTGATGGTTTGTTAGTAATGACGATGTCTAGCAGACCTTCCTCTCCAGATTCCAGATAAATGTAAATGGGTCTGTATAAGGGATAGTTTGTTGGTTTGTATGGGTATATATTGTAGATAGTTTGTTGGTTATGAAGCTGTCTAGGAAACCTTCGTCCCCAGATTCCAGGTGAAAGTATACAGGTCTGTATAAAGGATGGTCTATTGGTTATATAGACGTCTAGTAGACACATCTCAGTAGATTTTAGGTAAATGTATATAGGTATGTATGAAGGATGGTCTGTTGGTATTGAAGATGTCTAGCAGACACACCTCTCTAGATAACAGGTAAATGTATATAGGTCTTTATAAGGTATCGTTTGTTGGTAAAAAGATGTCTAGTAGACTTTCGTCTCCAGATTCCAGATAAATTTGTATAGGTGTGTATAAGGGATAATTTGTTTGTAATGAAGATGTATAGCAGACCTTCGTGTCCAGATTCCAAGTAAATATATATAGGTCTGTATAAGGGTTATTTGTTAGTAATGAAGATGCCTAACAGGCCTTCGTCTCTAGTTTCCAGGTAAATATATATAGGTCTGTATAAGGGATGGTCTGCTGGTGATGAAGATTTTAGCAGACATACCTCTCTAGATTCCAGAAAAAATTGTATAGGTCTGTATAAGGAATGGTTTATGAATAATAAAAATGTCTAGCAGACCTTCGTCTACAGATTCCAGATAAATGTGTATAGGTTTGTATAAAGGACGGTTTGCTTGTGATGAAGACGTCTAGCAGACCTTCTTCTCCAGATTCCAGGTGAATGTATATAGGTCATTATGAGGGATAACCTGTTGTTAATGAAAATGTCTAGCAGGCCTTCGTCTTCAGATTCCAGGTAAATGTATATAGGTATGTATGAGGGCTAGTCTGTTGGTATTGAAGATGTCTAGTAGACACACCTCTCTAGATAACATGTAAATGTATATAGGTCTTTATAAGGGATCGTTTGTTGGTGAAAAAGATGTCTAGTAGACTTTCGTCTCCAGATTCCAGATAAATTTGTATAGGTGTGTATAAGGGATGATTTGTAGACGTCTAGTAGACACATCTCAGTAGATTTTAGGTAAATGTATATAGGTATGTATGAAGAATGGTCTGTTGGTATTGAAGATGTCTAGTAGACACACCTCTCTAGATAACAGGTAAATGTATATAGGTCTTTATAAGGTATCGTTTGTTGGTAAAAAGATGTCTAGTAGACTTTCGTCTCCAGATTCCAGATAAATTTGTAGGTGTGTATAAGGGATGATTTGTAGACGTCTAGTAGACACATCTCAGTAGATTTTAGGTAAATGTATATAGGTATGTATGAAGGATGGTCTGTTGGTATTGAAGATGTCTAGCAGACACACCTCTCTAGATAACAGGTAAATGTATATAGGTCTTTATAAGGTATCGTTTGTTGGTAAAAAGATGTCTAGTAGACTTTCGTCTCCAGATTCCAGATAAATTTGTATAGGTGTGTATAAGGGATGATTTGTAGACGTCTAGTAGACACATCTCAGTAGATTTTAGGTAAATGTATATAGGTATGTATGAAGGATGGTCTGTTGGTATTGAAGATGTCTAGCAGACACACCTCTCTAGATAACAGGTAAATGTATATAGGTCTATATAAGGTATCGTTTGTTGGTAAAAAGATGTCTAGTAGACTTTCGTCTCCGGATTCCAGATAATTTTGTATAGGTGTGTATAAGGGATGATTTGTAGACCTTCTTATCCAGATTCCAGGTGAATGTATATAGGTCATTATGAGGGATAACCTGTTGTTAATGAAAATGTCTAGCAGACCTTCGTCTTCAGATTCCAGGTAAATGTATATAGGTATGTATGAGGGATAGTCTGTTGGTAATGAAGATGTCTAGCAGACTTTCATCTCCAAACTCCAGGTAAATGTACGTAGATCTGTATGAGGGACAGTCTGTTGTTAATGAAGAAGTCTCGCAGAAACACCTCTCTAGATTCCAGGTAGACGTGTTTAACCGTAATGGTAGTTAGCTATCATGTTAACCATAATATTTCTAGCTACAATATTTACTCGTATGTAAACTATGTTGTCAGAGGCTTCAACATTACGAAAACACGCCTATACAAATATACTGAAAATTTTACAACCAAAAAATGAAAATTTTCAGATAAAAAAATTCTGATATTTTTCATACTTCTGATCAAAACATAGATTGTTGGTACTCGTTAGAACCGCCTCGATGAGGCGGTTCTAACGAGTACCACAATCTATATTTTGAGCAGGTTTAAGAAAAATAACGTATACCCCTGTAATCCCCAGTTTTACTATATAAAAAGTGGGGTTTAAGGGGGTCAGAACTATATAGGCATGTTTTCGTGATGATGACAGTTTATATTATGGTTATTGTATTTGCTTTCTTCCGAGAAGTGGTCCGTCCACTCTTAGGTGAAAAAATGCTCCCAATGAGAGCAAATTCTTCGTGTTTTAGAGGAGATCCCTTCTCATAAGGGTTGAGTGTGCAGAAAAGCAAACATTGAAAGCAAATATTGAGTCACAAAGCCGTGTCCCTTGTATAAAGTGGCAGAAAACCAATCATATGTGTCCATTCGCCCAAACAGTCCAGGAGTCAGTATTTCAAAATATATCAATCGATTTATAATCAAAGCACTGACAGCACTGAAGGGTCGATTGTCTCTGAGTGTAACAATGTCGATTTTCCTTTATGTATCAGGTTAGAATCTAAACAATTTTTCTCTGCTGTGAATTATCACGACTAACGCATGTTGTTGTCGGGCATTAAATTTTCGCAATCGGCCCTCTAACACCCTGTGTTATTCGCGAGAATTCACAACAGAGAAAAAAAATATTAATTATATGAACGCAATGACGTTGCATTGACGTAAATGCGACGTATTATAACTTCATGACGTTGCATCGACGTTAATGCTACGTTATATAAACGTCAAAGGCCCCGCTTGGATGTTTACTGATATAGGCAATGTTCTGACTTTTTATGACAAACTTCTGAAAAAAGGGCTGAAAATGCGTTTCGCTTCTCTTCATAACACACCAATGTAAATATGTGCAACTGCTTTACGTGCCCGTTATTTTTACGATAGGCGTCTGTCCGTCCGAATACTTGGGGTGTATATAGGGTATATGTCACCTTCTTTTTGCATGAGCAGGGACGGATTCAGTCGGGGGGGGGGGGGGGGGGGGCGGGGGCCGGTGGTTCAGACAAGCCCCCTTTCACTCAAAAAAAAAAAAAAAAAAAAATCAATTTAATAGGAAATTTGGGATAAATTTCGGATATTGTATTTGCCTTAAATATTCACATCCCTTAGTCTTTACCTTATACTTCTCTTCAATAAGTCCATTTAACTGCCTGGGAATGTTTGTAAAATTGCTGGGTGAGTGGCAAGTAGTGCAGACCCTGATCAAACGCCGAGTTCTGCGTCGTTTGATATGGGTCTACACCATTTGCTCAGGCTCGTCTTTCCGAATACAGTCGAACTTCAATGGCTCGAACATCTTTGGGACCATAGAAAATTGTTCGAGACATGGGTAGTTCGAGCCACTGAGGGTTAATCATGGCACCAGTTTAGGAAGCAAAAAGCTATAATTTAGGGATTTTTTTCTTATTTTATCATGGAGTTGTATGTTGAGTGTACCCATTAGAATCGCCTCGATGAGGCGATTCTAATGAGTACAAACAACATACGATTCCATGATAAAATAAGAAAAAAATCCCTAAATATTTGTTTTCTTGAGCTACTGGAAAGATTTTCTAGGGACTGAAAAAAGAGTTCGAATCATCCAGGGTAAACGAGCCATCCGGGTTCGAGCCATTGAGGTTATACTGTACTTTGGGTAAGTTCGGTAATTTAATCAAATCGAACCCCCTCAGAAATCATCCTGGATCCGCCCTGCTGGGGTATATTTGCCATTATTTAGTGGGTGGGGTTTATTTACCTAATAGTTAGCTAATCCTTTAGTTATTTACTAAAATTATAAACACACTTAAAACAATTGATACGTTGTGATAAATTGACAAAAATGTAACCCGATGAATTTAGAATTTGCAAGTTTCAAATGACAAAGATCCCCACATGACTTTAAAATTAATCTTATACAAATAAGCAGCAAGCTTAAGGTGAGAGAAAAAAAGATTACGGTGGAATTCTTACTCATGAATTGTCCACCCACTCCAAATCATGTGTGCAATACCATTACATCAAGTGAACTTTCCCACCCCTCTCCACCCGATTACACTTTTCCGCAATATAAAATGGTGAAAAGGGGGTATACCTCAATTCTGAATAAATAAAGCATTTCTTTTTATTGCTTAGTTTAAAACCTCAAAAATAACAGGAAACTGTTTTGCTTATTAAAAGGCCCTCTGAAAAAGTGGCAAGGCCTAACTCTACGCCAGCACATTAAAGAGGCTTAAAAGCTTAGAGCTTAAACATAAACCGTGCTGACTTTTAATATCAACAGACCCCATATAAAGATATACAGTTAAACTTCAACGACTCGAACACTGATGGCTTTTTGCCCTTGCTAGTTCAAACTCTTTTTTGAGTCCCTAGGAAATTCTTCCTATAGTTTAGGGAAATATTCTTATTCTTTCATGAAGATGTTTGCTGTAGACTCGTCTCATCGAGGCGCTACTAATGAGTACACTCAACATACAATTATTTTATAAAAGATCGAAAACACATCCCTAATTGTTGCCCATTTGCCTCCTGACCTGGCGCTATGATTAACTATTCCAAATACCCTTGTCTAGAACATAGAGGATATTCAAATGTTTGGAGTGAATATGACTTTTATTTCATCGAGTGAAGTGAAAGAATGTATATTTCATGAGTGCCGAAGGCACGAATGAAATATACATTTTTTCACTTCACGAGATGAAATAAAAGTCATATTCACGACAAACATTTGAATTTTCTTTTTATTATATACATCACTTTCGATAGAAGAGATGCAAATCTTGCATTTGCAAGGGAAAGTCTGACACGCAGTTTTGTCCCTTGGCGCCATGACGTTCATGTTTTGTTTTGTTTGGTGACGTTAGATATGACGTCAGAAACGCGCATTGGCGTGTAAAAATAAAATAAAAAGAAAATGTACTCTTTTTCAGTGAATACCATAAAAATTTTCATCTCGTGTAATGAAAACATTAATGTAAATAAGAAAAAAGTAGTTCCAGATCTTATATTTTTCACTGCTCTGAGGAGTGAAAATATAAGTTTTATATTTTCACTAGTGAAAATATAAAACTTATATTTCACTAGTGAAAATATGCATTTTATTTCATTAATAATTCTCTATATTTCATTACTTTGTATATAATAAAAATTTCTATGGCCCCAATGATGTTCGAGACACTGAAGTTTCACTGTATTTTTGTATCATCGAAAATAAGACTTGATCATTCTGTTTGGCTGAACATGCTGATTGAAACCTGTTTCGCTGATTTCATATTCCTGTCATATTTTTTTCTCATGGCGCTACTGTCTTGAAACTGGTGCTAGTCGTTTATACCCAGCGGGCACATGACGTTTATACAATGTCAAATTAACGTCAGTGCAACGTCAGTGTGGACACATGACGTTTATAGCGAGCACAGCTCGCGACGTGCAAACGAAGTGAGCTCTACGGTAAAGAATATGATCAAGGAAAAGTAACATACGATGTATACTTTCAGCAGAAATTGCTCCCTTTTTTCTTCCCGGAAGTTGTCACTGGAAGTTGGCAGAACTGACTGTTCACAAAATTTGGGTCTCACTAATATATACGCGTCACGAAGTGACAAGCAACGAGTGTCAATATGTGTCACGAACATATTTTGGTGATTATTTTTATTATTTATTATTGATTTACATATATATTTTTTTATTGATTTACATATATATTTTTTATTTACTGATATTGATTCTTTAATGATGCTGTGAAGGACTTTCGAAGATACTACAGATAGCTCTGTGCTGTGCTCGCATTTAGGCTATGCCTATTTTCATATTACAACGCCGTATTAATGTCGAAGCAACGTAATGGTGGACACATGATGTGCACATGACGTTTATACAACGTCACAACAACGTTGACGTTGCATGGACATTGATGCACTGTTCTCTTATCTTTGCATGCCCGTTTGGTAATGCTGCGGTACTGACATCCCACAGCTGAATCTGTGATAAACAATGTAGAGCCTGATCAGATGTCTGCAACGTCTCATCTGGGTCTACACAGTTAGAATAGGAATTTCTGTCCCAATACTTACGGTTAATACGGTAATTACTAACTATACTTGCTGAATGCGGGTACCGATTTTGGTTCCTAAATATCTAAGACAAAATATCTAGACTCGATAGTCTTCGCTGGGCGCATGTTTAATAAGATACGTTTTCTCGCGATGTGGCACATTTGGAGATCAAGATTATTTCTTACCTGCTCTGAAGCCATTTTGTCGCCAATAACATTACTGTACAGCTACACACTGTTCAAGTTATTTTTGTTTTACCCATTGAAGCCTATTTCTTAATGGGCTTTTCTGCATGTATACCCTTTTTTGGCAGGTACATTGCAAAATTTTGTGCATTCGTGTTTTCTTCTTATTATGTTTTTATCATTTACTTTAGAAATGCCTGTACTTTACGCAAACAGTGTAGATCCTGGGAAGACACCGCGAGCTGTAGCATCCGGTATGGGTCTACACTGTTTGCCACTGTTCCTTTTATGGCACGCCAGTTATAAATGGGTCTCCGTAGCAGAGTGGTTATTACGTTTGACTGCGGGTCTAAATGCTGCAGGTTCGAGTCCAGCTCAGATCATCAACTGAAAATTCTCTCTGTCATCCAGCAGTGAAGGAAGATTAAAAGGCAGTGAAATGAGAGGATTGGGTCCCGCCTTTCATATGCTGAAGCGCAAAGGTACGGTCTGCTCTAACCCCATCGTGAAAACATATCTATATGACTTTGACCCCCTTAAACCCGACTTTTATATAGTAAAATTCGGATTTACAGGGTATACATTATTTTTTCTTTTTCTGCGCAAAAATATAGATTGTGGGTACTCGTTAGAACCGCCTCGGCGAGTCCGTTCTAATGAATACCCATTATCTATGTTTTGAGCAGAAACATGAAAAATATCAGTTTTTATCTGAAATTTTCACTTTTTTTTTTTTTTTTTTTTTTTTTTTTTTTGAGTTGAAATTTTCTATATATGTGAATAGGCATAACTGTTCTTGTTCGTGCGTGTGTGAGGCCGTGAGTGTATGCACATGCTTGTGTACGTTGAAAACTGAGTATTTGACATATATTCAAAGGACCCCACCTCTTGTCCAAACGCCTTTTGCTCGAATGTCACTGTTACAAATAGTGGACATCTAACATGACTTGCCGGCCTCGGTGGTCAACCCCCTGCCGAGGTCGGCAAAATACTATCGTGGAGATAGATCATGAAATATTTTCTACGGTCATTCTCTCCCTTCCGCTGATTCAAGAAGGGCAGTTGTCAGTTTCTGGCGAAAGAATGTGCACAATACTGGTTAACCGCTTAGAGGACTAAGCCTGCCTAGTAAACGTGTCGTTAGGTAAACTGGTCGCGCTCGACATGACCCCATTGGATTGACTGGGCCGTAAAACCTCAACACAAACAAACAAACATGACCTGATCGAAATTCCAACTGAATTCGTCAGAATTTTGCCATTTTTGGTTGATTGTTTGCAGTCGAGCCATAGTATACAGGTAGTTGTCCACGTGATCATCATTGACCAATGTAATCAAGCGCGTTAGGCAAAATCAGGCAGGTAACGGTTATTTATAGCCGCGCTGTTCGTAAACCTTATGCAGCTCGTATAATAACCGGTCTACGAAGAGGGACCTCACACTCAGTGTTATGTAAGGAACTTGGATGGTGTCCTCTGTCTGAAAGAAGAAAAAATACCAAACTTATTCAACTGTATAAAATTCTAAACAATGAATCACCATCATATCTTGATGACATACTTCTTAAATATAATCAACGCGATGTCTCGAACAATTTTCTATGGTCCCAAAGATGTTCGAGCCATCGAAGTTCGACTGTAGTTGTTACTTTTAGTAACGTGTACTGCATACTTCGGATATGTGCGCGCAACGAAGATTCTGATCAGATTGTGCGAGTGCGCGTTCGCGTAGTCTGATCAGAGTCGTCACTGTGCACGTGTGGATAGCCAAGTATACAAAGTTTCTGCTTGTGAATAACGAAGGCTGTCATCAGAATGCGCGGATACGCAGCTTATTTGAGTCTTCACATGTCTGGAGGAACGTTGTTTCACACTGCGACCCAAACAGTTTTCTTTCTATGAGGCGCTTTAACTACACAGTAAACCTTACCAATGGCTCGAACATCTTTGAGACCATGGAAATTCGAGACATGAGTATTCGAGCCAATGAGGGTTAATCATCGCGCCAAGTTAGGGAGCGAATAGCGATATTTTCGATATTCTTGACAATGATGGAAAAATTCCTTAAATATTTGCATTCTTGAGCTATCGGAAGAATTTCATAGTGACTCAAAAATGAGTTCGAATAAGCCATGGTAAACGAGCCATCGGTTTTCGAGGTATTAAGGTTCGAATGTTAATTGAGAACTGTATTTTTCTTTGCGTCTCGTGGCTCGACAAACAAATGAAAATGGTTTGGTTTCACGTTATCCATTTAAACTAGCGGAGTATCGAATAGAAAACAGTCCACAGTCCGTTGTCAAGCACCGGATTTTTTTTTTTTTTTTTTTTATCTATGTTGGATTACAATATTTTCTCTTCTCCAACAACAGAAATGAACTCATTCCAATGACGACTGGTCAGTTATACAATAGTGTTATGTCAAAGTAACAGAATGAAACAAAATTAACGAACACGTGTTATGTGTAAACTATACAAAACAAATACACCTTTATTTAATAGTCATTAACTAAATGAAACAGCATACAAAGAAACATACAAAAACCTAGTTTTGCGTGGTCGCAAACTGACCACAGCTTCGATTTTGTTTCTTTTCCAATTATTATGTTTGAACTTTGAACGGATAAAATTGATTGGGTAGAGCCGCGTGACGTCTTAATACAAATAATAAAGAAACTGAAAATCTTTTGATGTGGTTTTGAAATTAAATTGATAACTTTTGTGACTATCATGACAAATGTATTTTGTATTGAAATGAAGCTAGTATGACGTTGCGGATTAAACTGTTGCGTTGGTGTCCGTTTCAGTGAGTTGCTGTTTATTTTGCCGCGAGGAAAAGACCTTGTTCCATTACAACTACGACTACATGTTCATGTAGGTGTACCTAATACAGTTAACCCTCGTTACAACAATCAAAAGCGCATGCCATTAAAGTAAATTTGCTCTTGTAAAGAATCCCTAATGAGAACAAAGTGTTTGGGATATTTGTTAGAATCGCCTCACTGAGGCGATTCTAACAAATATCCAAAACACATGTATCTTGAAGTATTAAATACAATCTCCTTGCATAATTTCTGATTACATGTAACTGTCACCTCTTGAGCGAAGGTTTCGTGCTAGTCACATTATCATTATATCACACTTAACTGTTGTGTCGCGTGTCGGTATAAAGGTGTTGACTGAACAAACACCAAAAGGTACATATACAAAAGGCAGATCAAACGCTGTTGTTTCTTGTACTAGGAGCAAAAAACCTTGTCTTTGTAGAGGCACAAAATGCTCCATTTACCCTAAAAGCACACAAAATGCTACCATCCGCAAGGTAATATTCTCTCTTGGACCCAATATACACTGGACTAGTAACTACGGTGCAATCTCTTGGCGGAGTTTTCTTAGGTTTGTATGATGAAGTTTAAATGCTCATATTTCAATTATTTTTCCAAATATCAGGTCCGAGTATTCTCTGTAGAGTATGCATGATACCTAAACAAAATCAGCGGATCCCTAGCTGAACCTAGCTGATCAGTTTTCATGCTAAAACAGAATGATGTCAGGTTATTATGATTACACGTTGGTTGCGGGCCCCCGTAGCCTAGTGGATAAGAGAGTTGACTCTTTATCCATTAGGTTTCTCGCCGCTGTGGTTCGAGCCTCGCTCGGGTCATATGTGGGAAAGCCAAGTTCTGCTTACGGATGGTCAGGTGGTTTTTCTCCGGGTTCTCCGGTTTTCGCCCACCTTCGATGAACGATCGGCTCGATATAAGTGAAATATTCTTGAAAGGGCCGTAAAACCCAAATCAAAAAAAAAAAAAAAAAAAAAAAAAAAAAAATTACACGTTGGACGATTGAATTTGCAGGCCTTTGTCAATCCTCTCGCCCGTACTCCCGTTCGTCCGCGCGACCTTTCGGTCGTCAGTTTGTCTGACCAACCTTTCGGATTCTTAGGGGTGTTTTCTGTCCGTCAGGAGTTTAGCCGTTAAAATTGATGTTTATATTCCTTCATAGGCTCAGGTCCGGGCCATGATCAGGACTATATATATTTCGATCCTGGAATAAGTCCGGCTTTTATCAAGCTAGAATGCCAACTGGGTGTGGAGTATATCGATCTGTTGAAAAGTCCTTTATTCGATTGTGTGGCTTCGCTCGCCAAATATCGCTTTTCTTATGGAGCGGCCTATTACGGGTGTCGCGTAGGCCCGATAGCCCAAGAAACAGATATTTTGGAATATTTTAGGGAAACTTTCTTATATTATATATTACTATAAAATATTTCATTATATTATATTATATTATATTATATTATATTATATTATATTATATTATATCCCTAAATTACATTACGAAAACATGCCTATTCAAATACATTGAAAATTTCACCACCAAAAAAATGAAAATTTTCAGATAAAAATTCTAATATTTTTCATATTCCTGCTCAAAACATAGATTGTGGATAATCGTTAGAACCGCCTCAGCGAGGCGGTTCTAACGAGTACCCACAATCTATGTTTTTTTTAGCAAAATAAGAAAAATAATGTATACCCCTGTAAACCCCAGTTTTACTATATATAAGTGGGGTTTAAGGGGGTCAAAATTATATAGGCATGTTTTCGTGATGTCCCTATTTGCCTCCTGACTTGCTGCTCAAAATTTATCAAAGGTACCTTTTTCTTGTCCCAGAATTCCAATATCATATCTAATTATTTCTTCATTACTGGCGCGAGACCCTATTCCACTATATGTACGTTTAATGGACCTGTACGCGCCAATAAAAAACAAGCGGGCCGAACGCTTGAAAATGGACATTGTGCCATATTGCCAAACAAACGAACGTCCAGATTAGCCTGCTCATCCGGGCAGCCCGGTCCTATCGATATGGTGAATAGTTTTTATTGATTCTGCAGGCTGGCCACGAAGGCCGTTATCAGACTGTACTGGCCTGGGTTTTCGCTGTTCCTATATTGCATAAGGGTCCTTTTCGCATTTTGAATATCAAATGCGTTATGCTATGATGTTACGTGGTCTTGAGCGTGCTTCCTCATTTGAATGGTTGCCAAAAAAACATTCTTTATTATCTATCATATGTATCATATTTGAGGGGCTCCGTGGGGGCAGCAGTCATACGGCGTATGGAAACCTTTGTATCAACGTCTCTTTCCGTTTGTTAGAGCGTTACGGCCCAGTTATCATTGGTATGGCCTTGTCGAGTCGGTCAGCTAACCTACTCGTTTTTTTTTTCCTGGGCGATTGACCAGTGTCAGTGCACACACTTTTGCCAGTAACTTACAAATGACCTTCTTGAATCAGCCAAAGGGGGAGAATGACCACAGACACGATTTCATGATCAGTCTCCACGAAATTGTATGGTCGACCACGGAATCGAGTTTGCGAGCCCACACTCAGAGACAATCGACCCACCAGTGCTGTCAGTGCGTTGATTGTTTTTGTGTTTCCGGTTTGCTTTCAGGTCTTATTTACATCCCATCAAATAAGGTATAATATTGTTTTGTTTAAATATTCGGACAAACTTGCCAGAATAAACAGTGCCAATAACCCCACCCCCAACAATCCTATCCAGACTGAATATTCTATGGTAGATAACGACAGACATATAGGCCGAAATTTTCATCATATGACATTTTTGTACATAAGTATTTTCCCCAGAAAACAATCTGGCGTTTCATGCCCATTGTCTCCCAGGGAGACTGTTTGCGTGAAATACCAAAAGAAATGCCGATCATATTAGCATTACGAAAACACGCCTATTCAATTATGCTGAAAATTTTACCACCAAAAAATGAAAATTTTCAGATAAAGAATTCAGATATTTTTCATATTTCTGATCAAAACATAGATTGTGGGTACTCGTTAGAACCGCCTCGCCGAAGCGGTTCTAACGAGTGCCCACAATCTATGTTTTGAGCAGAAATAAGAAAATTAATGTATACCCATGTAAACCCCAATTTTACTATATAAAAGTGGGGTTAAAGGGAGTCAAAATTATATAGGCGTGTTCTCGTGATGGAAAAGAAATTAACTTTCTGTCTGCTGAATTTTCATAGAGTGTGTTTACGGTTAATCAATTGTAGTCTAGAGACCCCTAAAAGGGTAACTGGCAAACGGTGTAGACCCAGATTAGACGCCGCAGAACGTGGTGTCTGATCAGGGTCTCCACTGTTTGCAAATAGTTTAGCTATTTTTCTCTTAGAATATCAAAAAAACGTAGCCTGGCATACCTAAAACTGAAATTGGACTCTTCCAATATATACTGTGGGTGAGTTTATTGATTGATTGAGTTGGGGTTTAAGGACACGTCAACCCTTGTGGGTCATTTTGTGTCGTCTTCCAGAGAAAGAGAGAAGAGAGATAGAAGAGATAGTTGAGGAGATGAAAGAGAGGGACCGTGGGAAGAAAGAGGAACAGGAATGAAAGTGAAGAAACAGAAGAAATAAAAACCTTCCCCCTCTACCCTTACCTGCTGCATGGATAGCAGACCTTGCCTTGTTTATTAGGTATAAAATAAAATGGGTTAACTATGATAAAGGATCACATTGCTTAACACATGCATTGTAGACTGAATGAACACCGCCCCCTCTACCACCCCCACCCCCCACACACTATATATATATTAGAAAATTCTAATTTCGAGTTTAGATATGTCATGCAATGTGATATAGATTTAGATATTCCTAGAGAAAAATGATTGAACTATTTGCAAACAGTGGAGACCCTGATCAGACGCCGCGTTCTGCGGCGTCTGATCTGGATCTGCACTGTTTGCCAATGACCATTTTAGAGGATTAGTTTACCGCATAGATGTATACTCACGCGCTTATCCACTGAGCATCATGAAAAACAAGCACGTGATGATCTGTGAAGGTTGCTGAAATTCTGGAGCGACTTGATGTCAGGGTGGCATTCGTTTGCTTTTTTGTTCCTCCATGGAGCATCAAATCGTGAACTATAGGCTGGTTACACAGATAAATGTCTGCCACTCTAATTACAGGCTAAGTACATGTCTGCTGGGACGTCGGCTTAATTTTCTAAGAGGTCCATAAATACAAGTTCATGCAAGTCAAACTGGTCTGGTAGCTTGGGGGAATCGTGGTACGGGTGTATTCCTAACATTCCGAATCACCATTCATATACCGTGCTTCTGAAACAACAACAACAACAACAACAAAACAAAAAAAAAACGGCCTAGTCATATATTTGCTCGTCTGCATTGTTGATCCATTCATATTTACCCTTTAAATTTGATTAACAAGCAGCCTCTTGAAAATATATACCTGGATGCCAAAATCAGTGACCACTGGGGCCTTTCATATACTAATCAAGAAAAATCGGGTCAGTCATACACCTCTTGTTGAAGGAAAGGTGACCACGTGATGTGGAGATATCTGAATTTTGGACTAAATACAGGTATTTCTAATTGCAAAGGTAATTTGATCAAATCGATCCCTCAGAAATCATCCTGGATCTGTCCCTGCATGATAAGAATCAGAACAAAACGATAAAAAAACCTTCTCAATGTAGGTAAAAAAAACCTTCTCAATGTAGGTTCAATGACGCTTTTCAATTAGAAATATATGTATTTAAATACAATTATCTGAATTTCAGCCTAAATACAGATATCTCTTATTCTACTGCAGATGTCTGTAATTCAAATACAGATTATTTCTAATTGCAATACAGATAGCTGTAATTCAAGTATAGATACATTGTAACTGCCTTTTAATTAGAGATGTCTCTATTTCAATTAGAGATATCGGTATTTGAAATACAAATATTTGTATTTACCAAAATATAGAGATCCATATTTATAAAAAGAGATATCTCTATTTGAAAAGCAGATATTTGTATAATTGGGTAAAAAACCTTCAGCACACTTCAAGCTGAATTATCCGCTGAAAATCATTAATAGCTTTGTTATTTTCCACGGAAAATAATATTTGACAATTCATTCAAATTTCCTTAATTTTCACACAAAGTAAAAATTGCCATTGCATTCCAATTCTGTAAAAACAATAAACTGTTTTTGAATGGCTATGTGATTTAGATATTTCTAGAGAAAAAATAGCAAAATATTTGCAAAAAGTAGAGACCCTGATCAGACGCCGCAGAATGCTCTGCAGAATGATCTGAGTCTGCACTGTTTGTGAAATACCCTTTGGGGGGTCTCCAGACTAAAATGGGTTAATAAACAAAGGGGTTCATAAAGAAACGCTTCGTTTAATAAGCAGTCAGACAGGATCCATATTTTACAACTGTATACAGTACATATAGTAATTGTACATCCAAAAACAGTAAAAAAGGGGACATCGGGACCAGGAGGGTGGAGGGTGGAGTTGTGTGTGTATGTGAAGGGGTGAGGGTGGGGGGACGGGGAATGGTCAGAAATTATGAGGAAGCACGTGATGATCGGGACTTTCGCTTTACGAAAACACGCCTATTCAAATATATAGAAAAGTTCACCTCCAAAAACTGAAAATTTTCAGATAAAAATTCTGATATTTTTCATATTTCTGTTCATAACATAGATTGTGGGTACTCGTTAGAACCGCCTCGCCGAGGCGGTTCTAACGAGTACCCATAATCTATGTATATGAGCAGAAATAAGAAAAATAATGTATACCCCTGTAAACCTCTGTTTTACTATATTAAAGTTGGGTTTAAGGGGGTCAGAATTATATAGGCATGTTCTCGTGATGATATGCAATAAAGTCCCATTTCTTGTATTGAGGCTGATACATGAAAAGCAATCGCACTGTATTGCACCTTGCCTCCTGCTAAACAAATGTAAATCAAATTTAATGCAAATCAGATTATAATCAGGTATTTATTTTCACCTCTGTACTTGTTTTCAATTCTTGCATTCTTGGGTTTGTTCTGTTTTTGTTTTGCGCTAAAATCAAACAAAATGATTGGATGGGTTGTTTATAAATCTGGATTATCTAGACGCTTTGAGATGCATCTGTAGTGTCTAGATGAAAGGAGGACTTTGGTAAACAAGACGTTTGGTTTCTTACACACCTCTGATAAACTCGACGGTTGTGTCAGAAAAACTCCTCATGTTTACAAGGCAAACATCTTTGATTGTAGGGGTTGTCTTACTCTCTAGGATTTTTTTTTCAGCTGATGATTTAATTTTATTGTATAACGTACTTTTGTTCGCGTATATAACGGTACCGTACTTACCCCCAAAATTCGGAGGAGACGCCTGAGCAAACTGTTTAGGTGCTTGCTGAGTTGGGGATGTGTGTGAGGGGGAGGGTGTGTGTGTGTGTGTGTGGGTGGGGGGAGGAGAAAGTGGGTAACTGCCTATAAGGCATAGTGCGGATGTGCGTGCAAAACGGTCCCCATTTTCAGCGCTGCGAGGTACATGATTAGCTTACCCCCTTTTTTCAACAAAAAGTATATGACTGACCCGATTTTTCTTGATTGGTTTATTGAAGGCCCCGCTTTTCTGACATTTCGGTATATGCGCATATTTTTCGCTCAGAGATTTTTTGAGGCTGCTTTTTCTCTTGGTATTCAATGAATTGGCTGCAATATATATATATATATATATATATATATATATATATATATATATATATATATATATATATATATATATATATATATATATATATATATATATATATATTTTGGCCTAACTATGCAGCAATAAATGGGTACAAATAAATCAAAGTGCTGTATAAGAATGGGTCAACATTTCAGACGATGTAGATACATGAATGATGTGGTAGGTTTCGAAATACTGGCTCGCAAACCCCATACCAAAATTACCACCAAGTTACCCTCCCCCACCTCACCGAGTTTAGATCCAGATCAGGCGCTGCAGAATAGGGCGTCTGATCAGGGTCTAAATTGTTTGCCACCAATACAGCAATTTTAATCAAGAATAGGTAGTGAAATAGATTTCTTAAAATTTTAGGGCAAGTATGGTAAGGAGTTATGGTGTCCAAAATAATTCGGAAAACTACGGTATTCTTCAGTCTTCCTATAAATAGCTAAAATATGGAATCATATTTGATACCATTGTGAAGAAAGAAAACGTTCAGGAACATTAGCTAATCGTGCACATGTATCCTCTTTAAATATTGTATATATAAAAAGAAATAATAAATAAAAATTAACCAGGGAAGAATCCAGGAGAATTTTGAAGGGGTTCGATTTAATCTTGTTACCGTACTTATTCTACGTATTCCGAGCAAACAGTGTAGACCCAGATCAGACGCCGCAGAACGCGGCGTCTGATCAGGGTCTATACTGTTTGCCACTCACCTAGCAATTTTCCATACATTCACAGGTGGTAAAAGACTTATTGATGAAAAAGGAAAAATGTCCCAAATTTATAAAAATTGCCCAAAACTTTCCCATGAAAATGGAAATTTTGAGGGGGGGGGGGGGGGTGGTAGGAGGGGGGTGAAGGGGGGAGGGTTTCGACTGAACCCCACGAACCCCCTCTGAATCCGCTCCTGTCAAAGATCAACCCGAGTATCTGCTGCACTGTGTTATCCGATCCGAGGGTTCTGTTCATTCATATACATTCGTATTCTAATACATTTATATTCTACAATATCGATTGACCGCTCTCGGTGGCTCAAGTCAGGTGCGCACCCGACTGGATTCGATCCCCGGCGAGTCCGGCAACATTCTTTCGTAGAGATTGATCATATTGCAATAATGAGCCCCGCCCTCCCGCTCCTTTTGACTCAAAATTTTCATGGGGTCTTTTGGATAAACTTTATAAATTTAGGACACTTTACCTTATACTCTCTTCAGCACGTCCATTTTACTACCTGTGAACGTGTGTAAAACTGCTGGGTGAGTGGCAAACAGTGTAGAGCCAGATCAGACGCCACGTTCTGTGGCGTTTCATCTGGGTCTGTACTGTTTGCTCTAGACTGGCTCCAGTCTCCAGTGATTAAATATTATTTTTTCTTATAATCTGTTTAATAATCCACTAAAATAAAACCAAAGTAATGTCAAGATTCTAAAGGCTGGTCAATAGAGACTCTAGTGACCAGCCTTTATAGTCATGATGTTTTTTGTTTTTTTTATGGTTTTATTTTCGTGGATTATCAAACGGGAATATGAGAAAACATTTAGTCACTGGAGACTAAGTTCACTCAGGCATGTCTGTCCGAATACGTAGAGTAAGCACGTTAATATGATTGAATCGAACCCCTCAGAAATTCTCCTGGATCCGCCCCTACGTTTCTCGTTACTATGGCAGCGGAACAGAAAATCTGCATCCGGCGATACCTCGAAAAGTATCTAAACTTGCCTTATGAAACTTTGTATGTTGATAAATGTCCTTAGGAGATAACGTACACGATTTCATTTTCTTCTGTCAGACAGATCTTGTAGTTGCTATGGACACACAGAACATTTCAGTTTTTCACCTTAATTCCTACTTTATTGTCCTAAATGTATACAAGTGCATTTTACCACCTTGTGACGTGATAAAACCAGCTGGATGAGTAGCACAGACGCCATCGCCTCCCCCACTCCTCCCCCCCCCCCCCCACACACACATACAAACGAACAAAACAAGACACGGAAAAAGGGATATCTGTAGTAACAGGTTTAGATATGGTATGAGGTTGAAATTAGTAGCATGCATAATGAAAAGGTCAAGATGTGTACCTTAGCCGAGACAACGCATAAAATCAGCTTAAAAAATCAGAACAGTGCATAACAGATAAGTGGGACATAATACGAAGGTACGGCCGGATATATTTTTGTACATTCCGGAGTCCTCATGAAACTTCCGGATCGTCTTACGTAGTACTACTTACTTAGTTTACACACGCACTCGTGCATGCGTCCATCCATCTGTACTCCCTGAATAATAACCTTTATTTTCTATCCACTTTAGCAAAGTGTCTCAGTATTCTTGTATGATCAAAGTAACCACAAAATAAATGCAACAAGCGAGCGGAAGGATCATTCATTTATATATACATACTTCCTTGTTTCATTTTACATGACTCTAACAGAGGACTCGTTATGGAGGAGTATTTGGTGATAATTCTGGGATACTTCTTTTTATATTTCCCTCCAAACAACGTAAGTTGTGGGTACTCATATGAAGTACCTCGCCTCAGCGAGGCGCTTCAAATGAGTGCCCACAATATTTTTTTATGGAGAAGTTGAGAAAACCATCCTAGAATTATCATTCAATACTCGTCTTTAACAATTCGACTGACCTACCGGTGGTTCGTCAATGGTACCCGACAGTACCATATTTTTTCTAAGTTTAGGAACAGACAGATTTGAGCTAACACTGTAGATCTCTGGTTGACATTCATCTAACAGTTTTAGACACAGCAACAGGTAGTTAGTAACATGGACTTTTTTTTTGTCCAATTTTAGGACACGTGTGTGGTAAGCTCAAGTTTCAATTATACCATTCTGAATCCAAATATCCCCATATTTTTATTTTTATTTTATTTTACTTTATTTTATTTTATTATTTTTTTTGCCACACATGATACGTTATAGGTAAATGGGGAAAATACGGGAATATTAGATGAATGTAGACATATACATTTGCATATAGCAATAAATTCCCATTTCAATACTATCTAGGTGAAAACTGAACTCAGCGAGCACACAGCATTTATACAACGACGACTCAACGTCGATGCAACGTCATAACGTTGCATCGACGTGCAGGCGACTGTATAAACGTCATGTGCCCGCTGGGAAATATCTTATATTTGTTAAGGAGAGGTTTCAGTTGTGCCTTTCTACTAATCCGTATTCTGATGAAGACGAAATTCAAGACACAGTACTGAGTCAAAAACGAAAGTGAGGAAACGGCATTATTACTCGTACAGTCGACTCTCCTTATCTCGAATTCCAAGGGACTCTCTGAAATACTTCGAGATATCCGTACCTCGACATATCAGATTTGCAGAATTGAGGAAAAATAATTCGAACAACCACATTTAACAAGTATGTATGTAATTGGACTCTTGAAGTTAGAGATATATTGAAAATATTGTGGAAAAGAGGAGAAATTGCTCCTTAGGATCAATTTCTCCTCTTTTTCACAATATTGTTTTACCTGTTGTTAGATTTTCATGTTTAAGCAGAGACAAGATTTTCACTTCGAGATAAGCGGTTATTCGAGATAAGCGAGGTCGAGATAACGAGAGTCAACTGTATATGACTTTCATGTATGCCATATGCGAAAACAGTAAAGACCCAGATCAGAACTTGAATCGGCGCTGTATGATCAGGACTTCACTGTCTGCCCACATAACCTTTTTGTAGACAATATCGGTGCCCGGATCAAACTGTGTCAGAATTAGTTAAGGGTGATGCGCAAACACTGACCGTAATTCTTTTATGATCTCTCTCAATCTGATTGTCCGTCCGTTTAATCTTTGCTGCTTTCGCAGCCTTGGGAGGGCTTTGATTTGTGATCGAGATCCTTTCCTTCCTGAGTAACCGAATTTATATGTTTTTTTCTCGTTTTTTTTTTTCTTTTTACCTTGAGCATAACATTATAAAAGACGTTCATGTAATATAACGTAATTACCCTAAGTATTTGGACATATTATCTACTTAGCAAACATGTCCTAAAATTTTAAATAGTCGATTCTACTACCTCTTGATGTGTCTAAAATGTTGCTGTCTGTATGAAAAATAGTGTAGACCCTGATCAGACGCCGTGTTATGCGGCGTCTGATCTGGGTCTACACTGTTTGCAAAGGCCTATTAGGGTTATTACGGTACATATTGGCATTATCCAATATATTCTCCCTCCTTCGATACGCAGAATATGGTGTTAAGGCCTTCATCAGGTCTGTCTTTACTTGTAACGGCACAATTTAGCTCACTAGTCATTCCGATACTCCTTTTTAAGTGGGTGGTTGTTCTTAAAATGAACTAGACCACTCATCAAGTGACAAACAGGTCCATACATTAGCTCTAGTATTGGAAAAACCGTTCATTCATTATCGTATAACCTCACAGGCGAAGTATTTTTACTATTCGACGAAAGTACAATAAAGAAAACTTGAAATTTTCAGCGTACGAGGAAAACTACAATAAAGAAGTGCAACTTGCACTTTCTGTGTGCTTATCAAAGTTATAGGAATAATTTCGTATTAGATCAAGCGTGCGTTAACTGGAGAAAGTAAGGGTTGATAAGGAATTAATTTATTTGACAGTACTCGAACATTGTAAAGGTAAGGTTTTTATTTTTTTATTATTTTTTATTTTATCTTTTTTTTTTTTAAATTCTTGTGATTTATAGCTTTGATTTACTGTACTGTTGCATAATACATAAATTGAATTTAACGTTTAGTAATGCAGTAGTAGGAGTGAGAAAAATAATTTTGCGTTACGTCTAATTCTGTTAATTCATCACGAAAACATACCTATATAATTTTAACCCCCTTTAACCCCGCTTTTATATAGTAAAACTGGGGTTTACAGGGGTATACATTATTTTTCTTATTTCTGCTCAAAAACATAGATTGTGGGTACTCGTTAGAACCGCATCGACGAGGCGGTTCTAACGAGTACCCACAATCTATGTTTTGAGCAGAAATAGGAAAAATATCATAGCTTTTTATCTTAATTTTTTCAGGTTTTATTTAGGTGAAATTTTCTATTTATTTGAATAGGCGTGTTTTCGTAATGTAACAGAATCCCGCCTAAAAATAATTTTAACTCTAACTGCAGCAAACGACATTTTTAATTATTTTTCATAGAAAATTGGCAATGACCTTTCATGTGACTTGTCTGCTGGCAGACGATTCACATGGCATGCCAAGACTTATTTTCCATGGAAAATAAAAGAAATAGAATGTCGTCTGCTAAAAATTTTGCTTGGCGCTTTTAGTGTTTTTACAGAATCCTCTCTGTAAAAGTACTTCACTATTTAATGCAATAGTTTTCTTACTAAACTTCAGATAATCAATGGTCAGATTTTTTCTTTTTCATTTATTCCTTAAATCCTTCTCTCTCTCTCTCTCTCTCTCTCTCTCTCTCTCTCTCTCTGTCTGTCTGTCTGTCTGTCTGTCTGTCTATCTCTTTTGCTTAGGGAATTAACATAAAAGAAAAAGAAAAAAAATACAGGTGTACACGAAATTTACTTTTTGTCTGTGAATGTTTTAGGGAAATAACATTGAAATTTTAAGTTCTCAAATATGTAGCTTATTTTATCGCATAAAATGCTGGGTTATACGGATTGTGAAATATCTCATTTGGACAATATAAGATTGTATTATCTTATTTTATATATATATATATATATATTATTTTTCTCAGGATCTGACATTACATGCAGATTGTCTCCTTATGCGATTTTTGGCATAAACATCAAACACTATTTTCTGTGAATAAGAAAATATTTAAGAAGACATACTAGACGAAATGCCAAAATGATATTTTCCGGCGAAAATAATAAAAAAATGTTGAAAAAAAAATCAGCGTTTTAGAGAGCACTTAAGGGTCCTTGACGCTGATTCAACATGTAAACAACGTTATTTCACAGCGTTGAATCAAACGTTAAAACGACGTTGTTTCAACGATATTGCTTCAACGTTGTGTACTGCTGTCTTTTTTTATTTTTGTTCGTTTTCTTCTGAAGAAGCAACTGGCGAGAAGCAACGACCCTGATCAGACTGTGGTATTCCTGTGGTTCAGTTTGGTCCTTGCACTTCGCACGCCTTAAGTTGACAAATTTATCACCACGAAAACATGCCTATATAATATTGACCCCCTTAAACCGCATTTTTATATAGTAAAACTGGGGTTTACAGGGGTATACATTAGTTTTCTTATTTCTGCTCCAAACATAGATTGTAGGTACTCGTTAGAACCGCCTCGTCGAGGCGGTTCTAACGAGTACCCACAATGTATGTTTGGAGCAGAAACATGAAAAATATCAGAATTTTTTATCTGAAAATTTTCATTTTTTGATAGTAAAATTTTCAGTATATTTGAATAGGCATGTTTTCGTAATGTATAATATGTACCCCCTTCCACACTCCTTGTTCCCAATAAAATACGGGAAAAACAGTGGTTTGTAAGGGTGTTCACTGTTAACCCTTGTCCTGCTGAATAAATTAAGATGTCATGCCCTTTTCAAATTTTCAGCCAATCAGATTACTTGATCCAGATTGTTGATATAAATTTACATACTGAAGGGCAAACAGTGCATATCTAGATCAGTTGGCTTCTTAGAAGTATCCGGGTTCAGCAGGACAAGGGTTAATCGGACTTTCAGAATTTGAACAAGTTTTATAAATGCGTCTCATTAACCCTTGTCATGCTGAAAAAAATAAGATGCCACACCCACTTCCAATTTTCAGCCAATCAGATTATTTGATCCAGGTTGTTGATACAAATTCACATACTTATTGGCAAACAGTGCAGATCCAGATCAGTTGGCTTCTTCAGAAGATCTAGATACGATGGCTATTAATATGCAATCAAACTTCAATGCCTCAAACATCTTTGGGACCATGGAAAGTTCGAAATATGAGCAGTTCGAGCCACTGGGGATTAGTCATGACGCCAGGTCGGGAAGCAAATGACAATAATTTAGGTAATGTGGTTCGATCTTCTAGACAATAATAGTATGTTGAGTGTACTCATTAGAATCGCCTCGATGAGGCGATTCTAATGAGTACACACAACATACAATTTCATGATATAATAAGAAAATTTCCTTAAGTACAAATGTTCTCGTTATCTTGAGCTATCGGAAGGCTTTCGTTGGGACTAAAAACGAGTTCGAATTAACCATGGTAAACGAACCATCGGTGTTCGAACTATTGAGGTTCGACCGTATTTCTGCGAGGTGCTTCTTTGAGTAGTCCACAAAATACAGTAAAACTACAATGATTCGAACTCGTGTTTGTGTCCCCAGGAAATGTTTCGATAACCCAAGAAAACACGTAAATTTAGGATATTTTAGGAAGAAAATGTATGTACATTGTATCGAGGCGATTCTAATGAGTACACACAACATACTTTTATTTTATAGAAGATCGAAAAGACATTCCTAAATTATCACGTTTGCTTTCTGACCTGGAGCTATGATTAATCCATTGTTGTCTGGAGACCTCTAAAAGGGTAATTGGCAGATCAGATGGCAAGGAGCGCGGAGTCTGATCAGAGTGTCTACTATTTGCAAATAATTTAGCCATTTTTTCTCTCGAGGACTATCTAAATCTCATAGCCGGGCGTACATAAAGTCGAAATGAGAATCGTCCAATATATATGGTGGGGTGGGGGGGGGGGGGGAGGGGGGGGGGGTGTTGGTGCTGAGAATATATAAGTAGCTCGATCTATCCATACCTAGAACAAGTTTCCATTGTCTCAGAAATGTTTCAGCCATTAAAGTTCGATTATATGTTATTCAGCAGATTTCAGAAAAAAAAAAAAAAAAAAAAAAAATCCCAGTATTGTTGACTAAAAAGTTGTATGCAGACATGACTAATGTTTAACCCTTGTCCTGTTGAATAAATTAAAATGCCACACCCACTTCTAATTTTCAGCCAATCAGATTACTTGATCCCGATTCTTGCTATAAATTCACATACTTAATGGCAAACAGTGCAGACCCAGATCAGTTGGCTTCTTCAGAAGCCAACTGACCTGGATCTACACTGTTTGCAAAGGCAGTGCATATCCGGGTTCAGCAGGACAAGGGTTAATCATTGACATTCTGTATGTAACAATAATTTAATTACAAATTAGAATTGTAATACTCAGAAATTGAAACCGTTAATAAAATGAAGTTTTGTTTTCTGTAATGTTTTTCGCGGGCGCTTTATATCCTTAGGTTCCTGTTAACATAATTCTGGGTGTTAACAGTTTATATAGAAATACGTAAATTGACCGTTCAATTAGAAATTAGAAATTTGATATCGTGTACAATGCAAAATGATTTTTGTTTTATGTATATTATTTTCGCATATATGTTTGTATAAGCGTTCTTAAGTTCCATAAATCCTAGGTGTTAATTACTATATGTAAAAAATATTTTGAAACTGTATACATAAAAGAATTGCCACCGCCCTACAAGTGAGTGTATTTTTAGATGATCTCTAATAGATTTGAAAATACGAACACTGGAATCAGTTTTTTTTTCTTCGTCATTTTTTTTCTGCTTCATCATCATCATCATCACCATCATAATCTACAAACTGAAAACACACAAACGCACGCACATACGCGTAAACACACACACACACAAACACGCGCGCGCACAAACACACGCACACACGCATACGCGCGCGCACACACACGCGACGGAAGTCAAGAGGTTAAAGGAATCTGAAGTGATTCATTATTCCAACGAGACTTAACACAAAGTTACCCCCAAACTACTGGACATTTTCACGTCAGTCTGATGTGTGCAGGTACTTTCATGTATACTAACACAGCTTTTAACGAAAGAATTATGAATTCTGTAACTACAGGTATCCTCCAAGACTTTGAAAAAGGTAATCAAAACAAAAAACGAAAATGATATAATAGTTTTGTTTCATGTGGTTTTAGACATGATAGAAAAACCATGCATTTGGCCTTTAAACATATTACTAATAGTTTGCGAAAATATCTATATAGTACATGTTTTCTCCCAAAGATATTCTCATCTTTAACTTAAAGTATTTTTATGGAAGATATTAACATATGCTTGGTTATAACGCGCATATATGGACAGTTAATAAACTTCACATCACGAAAACATGCCTATATAATTTTGACCCCTTTAAACCCCACTTTTATATAGTAAAACTGGGGTTTACAGGGGTATATATTATTTTCAAATTTCTGCTCAAAAACATAGATTGTGGGTACTCGTCAGAACCGCCTCGCCGAGGTGGTTCTAACGAGTACCCACAATCTATGTTTTGAGCAGAAATATGAAAAATATCAAAGTGTTTTATCTGAAAATGTTCAGTTTTTGGAGGAGAAATTTTCTAGATATTTGAATAGGCATGTTTTCGTAATGAGATCTGTACAAACGACTATGTTACTCGACGAAATAGGCAAACTGGACTCTTGGGTGGTTGGAGTTGATATTTGGAAGCAATGACAGCGAGATTTTTTATATGTTTTATAGAAATACAAAACTGGAGAAAGGTCATTGATACAAGAAATGCCTTTAAGAGGGCTTGATATCCATAAAAGATTTACCGCTATTTAACAAGGGAGACAATTTTAATGACTTCATGTGTTTTCCTTAACACCAGGCCCCGACTGTAAAGTGGTCTACTTGAAGAGGAAAGACTTTGCTTTAGAAGGGAGGCAGAAAAAATTTGATAGTTACCTCCCCTGATAATGTTTCCATTTCCCCTTGATTCCTTAATATTAAAACGCTCATATCTTATGCAATCTAAATAAACAAGTTTGGATTTTCTAAATGATCCATGCCTACATTGTCCATGAGCTTCAGCATGAGAAAATGTACCTTTAGACAAGTGCGTACAGCGAAGACAGCATCCACACAGTCTGATCAGAGTCTGCATTTGGTGCTCTTAGGCGTGCCCAAGGTTTCTTCAGCCGTACAGCGAGATTTGTGATCAGACCGCGCAAATACGCATGTTGATATGAGTTTCTCTGTGCGCATGTCATTACGAAAACAAGCCTATTCAAATATACTGAAAATTATACCACCAAAAAAATGAACATTTTCAGATAAAAATTCTGATACTTTTTTCCTATTTCTGCTTAAAGCATAGATTGTGGGTACTCGTTAGAACCGCCTCGGCGAGGCGGTTCTAACGAGTACCCACAATCTATGTTTTTGAGCAGAAATAAGAAAAATAATGTATACCCCTGTAAACCCCAGTTTTACAATATAAAAGTGGGGTTTAAGGGGGTCAATGTTATATAGGCATGTTTTCGTGATGTGTCTGGAGGTACCTTTTCTCACGATAAGGCACACAAATTGCCTGAAGTTAACAGTAAAGCCCCATAGCAAACTGTGTAATAGTTTATAATAATAATAAAAAAAAAAAAAAAAAAATAGGACTGAACACCTAAGTTTCGATTTGAATAAAATACAGTCGACTCTCGTTATCTCGAATTCCAAGGGACTGTCTGTAATACTTCGAGATATCCGTACTTCGACATATCAGATTTGCAGAATTGAGGAAACAATAATTCGAACAACCACATTTAACAAATATATATGCAGTTAGACTCTTGAAGTTGGAGAGATATTGAAAAATATTGTGGAAAAGAGGAGAAATTGCTCCTTAGGAGAAATTTCTCCTCTTTTCCATAATATTTTTTACATGTTGTTATGTTGTTAGATTTTCATGTTTAGGCAGGGAACAGATTTTCACTTCGAAATAAGCGGTCATTCGAGATTAGCGAGTTCGAGATAGCGAGAGTCAACTGTACTTAATATTATTTTCTGTGGGGAAAATATACCACACATTTTTTCATCTAATGATTCAGCCAGTGGAGTGCTATGTCAAGCTTAGACATTTGAGATGAAACACCTAACTTGAAATCCCCAAACGAAGTGCAACAGTTATTTCAAACAGATCGTTATGTAATCTACGAGGGCCCAGATAAGCTCGTGTGTTCGCGCAGCCTGACCAGCATCTTCGACGTCTGTTAAAGGGGGAGTTCATCAGAAAAACATGCCAATATAATTTTGATCCCTTAAACCTCACTTTTATCTAGTAAAACTTGGGTTTACAGGGGTATAAATTATTTTTCTTATTTCTGCACAAAAACATAGATTGTGGGTACTCGTTAGAACCGCTTCGTCGAGGAGGTTCTAATGAGTACCCACAATCTATGTTTTGAGCAAAAATATGAAAAACATCAGAATTTTTATCTGATTTTTTTTTGTGGTAAAATATTCAGTATATTTGAATAGCCATGTGTTCGAATGAATACATTTTCTAGGAAGATAACTATGTCAAACTTGTTTATCCTCTTCTGGAAAGGGATGTAAGGACAACATTTGCTCCCAAAGACGTTGCCACCAAAATGAATTTGCTTTTGTAGAGCTTACTTAAAGAGCAGATTGATATGTAAGAAAGGTATTGTTTTGTTCTTATTTCCTCATAGAACATATGTTTTTGGATATTTGTTAGAATCGCCTCACTGAGGCGATTCTAACAAATATAAAAAAAACATACACTTCTTTAAAGTATTAAATGAAATATTATTTCATAATTTGTGACTAATTGTTACCTCTTAAGCGAAGGTTTCGTGACAGTCAAATTGTCATTATAACGAATTTTGTCGTTGTATCGAATGTCGGTATGAAGAGGGTTGTCTATACTTAACATGTATAAGGAAAGAATTTGCTGCCCGTGGGAGCAAAATCTACAAGGAAGGAATTTATTTCCTATGGGTTCCCCTCTACACGGAAATAATTTCCTCCTACGGGGAGCGCATTCTTTCCGTATAGAGTACACCTCGTTTCAGAAGGGGATCGCGGCATGAACAAAAACAAACAGGAAGTCACACACTTGTTTCCCTTGATGGAAATGACGTAAAGGCGACAAATTGTATCCATTTTCTTAAAAGAAACAGTGGACACTGTAGATCATACCGACACACAGAAAAAAAGTCGAATCACACTTCGAAGCTGTGATGGCAGGTCAGGGCCATCGCTGTCCCTATATAGCACAATGATCCTTTTCTCGTGTTAACACTTAACCCTTAAAGCGCCAATCATAACAATTGTCGTCTGCTTTGTCTTCTGCCGGTTACTTTAAAAGTCATTGTTGCAAACAGTGTGGACCCAGATCAGACTGCTCCTTTAGCAGTCTGATCTGGGTCTACACTGTTTGCCTGTATGCAAAAATAGGTTTGAAAAGTTTGCAAGAATATTCAGCAGACGACATAAACAGACGACATTTTCAGATGCAGTTTTTCTTGGCGCTTTAAGGGTTAAATGAAAACAGAATTCGCACCTATTATAGAGGACAGACAATGACTTCTTGTGCTGCGTTTGACAAATTTATTTACTTTTTCAATTACACTTCAAAATTTTATTGACACAATTTTGTGTAAAACAAACATTTAAATTGCAGATAAGAGGTGGTATCCTACATTTTTACACATAAGTAGATTTTATTGACTTTTGTTCTCAGGGTATTTGTTTTGGGGGAAAATGTGAATAATCTGATATCAAACTGTACCATGCATGCATATAATTTTACGATAGTCTTGCTATTTTTTTTTTTTTTTTTTTTTTTGCATTTCTCTTTGAACAGCTGCTGTTTTAAGCCATGCGGTTGAGATGAACTTAGCCAAACTTGACAAGACACTTTAACCTTTACCACTCTCTAGGCGAAGTCAGGAGACGACATTTTAATATATTTTTCTCATTTTTCCCAGAAAATAGGATTTGACATTTCGTGCACATTCTCTATTAAAATGTTCAGCAGACGACGTCAGATCTTGTTTTCTGAAAAAAAATATGATTAATATTTCAATATGTCGTCTGCTGAAAAATTTACCCAGAGTGCTTAACATTAACAGAACTAGACGTAACGCAAAATTACTTTTAACGTAAAATTTATTTTGCGTATTATGTTATAGCCCAGTAAAACAGAGCTATAGGTCGCTTGAATTTAAAAAATAAATATATATATATTAAAATATCAACATTAAAAACTGAAATGTTTGTCATCAGAAAGCTGCAGTTCTGTACCTATACACGTATAATATTATATATTATTGCATAAAAAGCAGTGCCGTACGTTATTAACAGCCGTGCATTAACCGACGAAAAGCCGTGTATTAACAAGGGAATTCACGAGCTGTTAATGCACCGGGGCCACAGAATTGCTGCCTTTACGAGATGTGTACTGCCCGGCCATAGAACGAGCATAGTCAGTGGAAATTGCGTTCGCGAGACATCGGTGAAAAGGCGAAATAAAATAGTGCAAGAAATAACGAAATGTAGCAAATGTTTTCAGTTTTTATGCAATGATAGTGATCGAACATGGTTTTTCAATGCATTAACATTCGCCAGGTCCCGAGGGAGGTGTTGAAAACCGAGGCCTCATATTTGACCCCTATAGTCTTTCAACAGACAATCGGAATTACTATGGGCATAGGCTTTATACCATTGCTTGCCGGTTTGTTTCTTGCAAACATTCTTATAGGCATGCGAGACTTGGGTAGTGTAGTTTATCAGCGCCATGCTTAAAAATATAACTACTTCCACACAGGCTGCTTGAAGAAACTCCTAAACATCATGTGGCAAGACAAGATCCCTGACACGGGCAAGCATCACGAAAACACGCCTATATAATTTTGACCCCCTTAAACCCCACTTTTATATAGTAAAACTGGGGTTTACAGGGGCATACATTATTTTTCTTATTTCTGCTCAAAAACATAGATTGTGGGTACTCGTTAGAACCGCCTCACCGAGGCGGTTCTAACGAGTACCCACAATCTATGTTTTGAGCAGAAATACGAAAATTATCAGAATTTTTATCTGAAAATTTTTATTTTTTTGGAGGTAAAATTTTCAATATATTTGAAAAGGCGTGTTTTCGTAATGAATGCATAAGAACATACCCTTCCAAAGCTGGAATAGCTAAGATGGGCAGGCCATGTCACGAGAAAGCCTGATGGACGCTTACCAAATAAAATCCATGAAGAAAATCAGATGGAAAACTGTTCCCAGGGTGGCCAAAAGAAACTCAACAAGGTTGAACTAAAAGCCTCCCTCAAGGTCGACAACATACACCCAGAGTCCTGGGAAGAGGCTGCACATGACCGAGAAACGTGGCACTGCCTCATCAGAAAAGAAGCACAGAGGCGGATTCAAATGGGGTTCGGGGGAGGGGGCGGGGTTGTTGTTCGAACCATGCTTTGACTCAAAATTTATATCCATGGAAACTGTCGAATAAATTTGATAAATTTGAGATACCACATCTACCCTAAATATTCACACCTCTTACTTTTTGCCTTATATTTCTTTTCAACAAGTCCATTTTTCTACCTATGAATATAAAATTGCTGAATGATTGGCAAACAGAGTAGACCCTGATCAGACGCCGCGTTCTGCGGCGTCTGATCTGGGTCTTCACTGTTTGCTCAAGCCTGTTTTTCCGAATACGTAGACGGTAGTTTGATCAAATCGACCCCACACCCCTCCCCATCAAAAATCACCATGGATCCACCCCTGGAGCACATGTTTATGAAGCAGAGAGAGTCTGCGAAGCCAAACAAAAGTGGCAGCGGCGGAAAGCCAGAGCCAGTGTCCCACCATCCGAAGGATATTCGTCAGAACTTTCTTGCACAACATGCAATAACCAGTCATCAAAGAACACACACAAATTAATAGCATTGCAGTATCAAGTTGCTCGTAACCAGAACCGCCTTGTGAAATGCAGTTCACATGATATTAATATCTTATGACCTATCGAGGTTTATTCATATTATCGCCGACTGATTCTTAGGTAGTATAAACATCTTAAACAAATATGACAATTTACAAAATTACCTGACACAGATAACTTGGTAACTGTTCAAATTTCACCGTTTGCGTGTTGAAACAAAATTTACATTTTTTACAGTTCAATTGTCCGAAACCTGAAATTCTTTCACCTATTGTGTCAGTTCCCTTTGATCTTGCCGGCGATTCTTCCCCCTTTTTTGAACTAACACTACTCGGTATGTGGCATATTATTAATTTTAAATACTAACTGAGTTATTGAAAGACGTAAATAGTATAATACAGATGCTTAAGATATGGAAATAATGTATTTAGATTCACTCAAACTGTGCAAGGTACAAAATTATTAATACCCAAGATTATTTAGTGAAATTTGAATATTGGCTGTGTCGTGGGAAAAAGTGTCATGGCGCACATACGCACAGAGAATGCTCAGGTCAGTTTGAGCGTATGCTCAAACTGACCTGAGCATTCGCTGTTCGCCTGAAAGAAGCCCTGGCATTTGTAGAATCTGTGGGCGTAATGAGAAGAACCTGACCAGACTGCAAATATCTCCAGGCAAATTTTGGCCTCCATTGTTCACATGTACGTTAAGTAGATATCCTTTTTCGCGTGACATGGCTTATTTGGAGAAATTTTTAACGTCTTTATTAGAGCGAAAGAAGGGGATAGTTAATGGTTTGAGTAATGGCCCAATATCATCTGAGCAAATAAATGAAGCCGAATTTTGGTGTCTTTTATAAAATAATACCAAAACGGTACACTTTAAAAGTGAAATAATCTTAGCAACATATTCTAAATTCGTTGTCACTTATAAAAACGGTACGGTAGCAAATTAGTGCGTCACAAAGATAGATTGGTATGGTGGCTGGTTTGTGCCATTTCGTCTTTCCCTCATAACTTGGTCGATTGTAGCCCAATTGCAAGTGGTTTGTTATCCAGTGATATGCCACATGCAATGATAGCTTACATACATGTAGCCCTAAATAAGCCAGGTATATGGATATATATTTTTCTTTAACATATTCTCCACAAAAAAACATACGCTGAGTGTACTCATTAGAATCGCCTCGTAGAAGTTAAAATATGCGTTCCATATAGGTGTGTTAACCAATATAGTCTGGAGACCCCTAAAAGGGTACTTGGCAAACGGTGGAGACCCAGGTCAGACGCCGCAGAACGTGGCGTCTGATCAGAGTCTCCACTGTTTGCAAATAGTCCAATCATTATTTTTCTCTAGAAATATCAAAATCACATAGCCTGACATACCTAAAATCGAAATTAGAATCTTCCAATAATAGATGAGTTCATTCAGTCTACAATGGGTTAATATGATGTCTATAAACAAAAGCATTATTCATCTACAAAGCTCCTGTCCACCTTCATTGACAATTATAATAAACATCAAATTTGTTCTATCCCCCATCCCTAGTTCTAACGCTCTTGGCGCAAACAAATGACAGTCACAGAAGAGGCACAGTATTCCCTACAAGATTGAGCCGGGACACATCATTTCCTACAAGATTACATGTGCGCCAAGCGAAGACTCAGATCAGTCTGCGCATCCGCGCAGTCTGATCAGAGCCTTCGCTTTCTGTCTGAAGACGCTTTGGATCCATGCCTACCCACAGAGCGCCCTGTGAAGACTCTGATCAGACTGCGCGGATGCGCAGGCTGATCGGAGTCTTCGCTTGGCGCACGTGTAATCTTGTAGGCAATGCTGTGTCCCGGCTCATTGGTAGGATTGCACAACATGTATTTATAAGCTGGGAAGTCAGAAAATATACCAGACTCCATTGAATGAGCAGTCTAGTCTAAGCAAAAGGCATCATTTTGCTTGTTCGGGCTCAGCCGTCATTATTTTCTCATATACATGTACAATCGGTTTTATGCTCTTCTCATAAACAAAACAAAATGCTTTCATGATTCACGCGCCCTTAACCTTCAATCCCTTCGTTTCTGAAGTGGACTCTTTGATCTTTGAATGTGGGCATATTCACGTTTGCAAATAGGGGTGTCAAGCAGTCAGAAATCACCCAAAACGGGGTGGCAAATGTACATGTAGTTTGGGTCCTGATGAGACTGGTCGAACGAGCCCTCTCATAACGAAAAACACTGTTTCCAAATTGTTTGCATGTATTTTCTTCTGAATCTATTTTTCATTACTCGCCTAGGCTCCTGCCAAACAAAATTTGTCTTTGAACCCTTAAACTGCTAATCACAACTACAGCAGAGGACATTTTGATTAATTTTAGTATTTTTAGAGAATATAAGGCTTGGCATTTCCTGTGAATCGTCTGCCGAGCAGACAATTCACAAGAAATGTCAAGTCTTATTTTCTCTGAAAAATAATAATAATAAAAAATATTAAATTGTCGTCTGCCACAATTTTGCTTAGTGCTTTAAGAGTTAATATGTACCTGTTGAATCATTTTCATTTCCATGTGCACTGTGGTAGTGGAAGCGTAATTAACCCATTAAACCGCCAAATTTGAATATTCGCAGATGACATTATAAAATGTCTTTTTTCTTTGTTTTCCTAGATGCTTTACTAGAGCTTGAAATTTCAGTCGAATCGTCTACTCTGGTGTCGTCCTCTATGAGTCACATAAAATGTCAATCTGTGTTTTCTCACGGAAAGAACACAAATATACTTCGATTTTGCCATTTGCTCATTTCGCGAAGAGAAAAGAGCCGGTACACATGTACCCTCCAATCAATAAACAAGATATGATTTTTGTTTTGGATTTTTCCCAAGAAAATCGAGCTACGTAATTCATTTGAACATCTAGGAATTTTTTTTTTTACTTGTACTGGGAGGCGATTTGAGTGCAATATAGAATCTTGATTTCAAGGGCAAATTGGGGGTGGGGGGGGGTGGAGGGGGGGGGGGGGTGGGGGAGCACACGTTATACATGCACGTCGTGGCATGTTGGACGCATGACCTGAGAAACCACTTCCGTGCTACAATGTATATCAGAGCCACCTTCAGTTTACTTTATTATGATTTAAAAAGTAGTATTTCTTAAAGCGCCAATAACAGCAGATGGCATTCTGAAATATATACATGTATATCGCTGTAAAAATCCTGTAGATTTTACGGTAAATACTGGCAACTGGCTTCCAGCGCCTTTACAGTAATTTTTTACGGGGGACCGTAGAACTTTTGCAGGAATAACTTCGTAGGATGGGGTGAGGATGTGTAAACTTAAGATACGGTGCTTTAGCTCACATCCCTACTATTTCCTATACGTTACCTACGCTGCCCTATGTTGCCAGTATTTACCGTAAAATCTACGGTTTTTTTTTACAGTGTATAGTATACTGGGAAAAAATACGGCCAAACATTTCTAGGCAGATGTTTCACAAGACATGTCGTCTCATTTCCTTGGAATAAAAAATAATTGAATGTCGTCTGCCATAATTTTGCTACATGTAAGAGTTATAACCTTCACCACTCTCTCAGACGACAAATTGTTGAAATTACTTATTTTTCCCAGAAAACAGGATTTATTATTTCATGCAAATTGTCTCCATTCAGAAAACAGGATTTAACATTTCATGCAAATTTTCTCCGAATGGAGACAAATTGCATTAAATGTCAAATCCTGTTTTCTTGGAAAAATAAGAAAAAAAATCAAAACGTCGTCTGCTGAAAACTTTACTCGGTGTGCTAAGCGTTTAGGAATAAGGGTTAAAACATATCTGATCAGGTTTATTCCCGTTTTGAAGATGGCATAATGTTGGTTTTCGCGTTCCCACCCCAAATCTGTATCGTATCTATCCCATAATTAATACAAGATGTGACCCATATATTACAGTCTGATTGGCCTCAACATTCGCCGGTTAATAATGAAGTTTCATGAATTTGGGATCTTCTTAATTAGAAAATATTTGTAAATTACGCAAATGTGTCTGCGTGCCGTAGATGAGTTAAAAGGACGAAATGAGTGCTGAAAAGTGGTGCGTCTGTATGTCCATTAACCTTCAGATTGCTGCAGACGACAAACAGCAGTAAAGACTCAAATCAACAAGCGCACGTTTTTAACTACTCATTACGGAAACACGCCTATTCAAATATATAGAAAATTTCACCTATAACAACTAAAAATTTTCAGATAAAAAATAAGATATTTCACATATTTCTGATAAAAACATAAATTGTGAGTACTCGTTAGAACCGCCTCGGTGAGGCGGTTCTAACGAGTACCCACAATCTATGTTTTTGAGCAGAAATAAGAAAAATAATGTGTACCCTGTAAACTCCAGTTCTACTTTATACATGTAAAAGTGGGGTTTAAGGGGGTCAAAATTATATAGGCATGTTTTCATGTTGTTAGTACTTACTATACTTTTCTTAAAATTTTCGACATCACTCGGAAAGACGTTTTTTAGTTGTTTTTTTTTTTTTTTTTTTTTTTTTTGTTTTTTTTTTTTTTGCTTGGCGTTTTATCTTAAATAAAATATTTTGTTCTGTTGACCATATCTAATCATAAACCATTTATCTTGTCTGTTTCTGTGTTTTGTTCTCAAATATTCTCCATAATTCAAGTTGTAACCAAAATAGGTCCATTATGCAATTTCTATAGTAAAATGTGTGTTTTTGTGTTTGTGTGTGTTTGTGTGTGTTAGTATGTGTGTGTGTGTGTGTTCGTGTGTGTGTGTGTGTGTGTGTGTGTGTGTGTGTGTGTGTGTGTGTGTGTGTGTGTGTGTGTGTGTGTGTGTGTGTGTGTGTTTCTAAGAACATGTTTTACTTTTGTTTGCTGATTTTTAATTAATTTCATGACAATATTGTGAAAGCCTACCTTTAATTTACCAAATCTACCACTTTCTGCAAAATTTGCAGCCAATTTACTATGGGAAAATGAAAATAATCCATTTAAAAAAAAAAAAAAAAAAAAAAAGACTGATGACAAGAATAAAACTTTTTTGTGCATAGATAGTTACGAAAGTTTTGCGCCAGGCAAAAACGACTTTCCAAATCATGTCGAGAAGAGGGAAGTCAATATTAATACCAGCTGAGAATGCTGAGTAAATGACAAACAGAGTAACCCTTGACCAGACTATTAATGTCATGACGAGCCGGTCAATTTACCTCTTATACTGTTCTTAGTTAGGTTTACTCCTCTAAGCGGTTAATCAGTCTCCGCTTTCAGTCAGCGGAAGGGAATGACCGTAAAAAAATATTTCATGACCAGTCAACCCTCTTTATACAACATTACGAAAACACGCCTATTAAAATATATAGAAAATTTCACCTCCAAAAACCGAAAATTTTCGGATAAAAAACTCTAATATTTTTTTCATATTTCTGCTCAAAACATAGATTGTAGGTACTCGTTAGAACCGCCTCGAATAAATGAATGAATGAATGAATGAATGAATGAATGAATGAATGAATGAATGAATTTCAAGGACACTGCCACTTTTTGATCTCCGGCATACTCAAATAGATGTTTCGTACTTTTGCGAATTCGGTCGCCTAGTTACGAAAAGTGCCGAGTATTCCGTGCAAGTTTTATTTCCACCTATGTCGAAATAACTTTTCATCATGCTTACAAATTGATATATATGCTGATCTTATTTTAATATTAATATTAAATATATAGAAATATATTAGCAAGATAATATCGCTCCCATTGTATAAAATATTAATGTTCAACCACATAGTTTTCACTTTTAGCACAGGCAATGGTCCGTGAAAAATCATCGTACAATGAATATGGATCTGACAATTTGAACAAATTCCTCAGGACGGCAGTTTTTTTTATTGGGCGTAACACTCTGTGCTAAGAACAGAAATGACACTAAAATCATTTCGATAAAATGATATTATAAGTGATATATATTAGTATAAAATTTGAATTGTCATTTATATTTCACGGATGGAAAATAAATGTATTTCACCCACTATTTGACCCGATTACGTTTTGATAAACTTCTTATTTTCACTTATGAAATATATGTTTTATTTCAATTAGTTTTACATATCTATGGATTTAATATATTTCAAGCCAGGTCAGTTACATTTCTATTGCAGTTGTAAGCTGCATTGTACGCAACAGTTTAACCCATTTATGACTAGTGGACTCTTCTACCGCAGCTCTTGGGACAGGTTCATTTCCAACAGAGGGTTGTTTGGGAATGCCTCTTTTAGAGGACGCCAGTCATAAACGGGTTAAAGAACAATACAAAGTATGGTAAAACCTCAATGACTCGAACACCGATGACCTTGTTTTGGGTTTCTCTTAGGTGGTTGCTTAACACAGGTTTGATAGACTGGCTCCAGTCTCCAGTGACTAAATGTTTTCCCATAATCCTGTTTGATATTCCACTAAAATAAAACCAAAAAAATATCATGACTATAAAGGCTGGTCACTCTAATGACCAGCCTTTATAGTCATGATATTACTTTGGTTTAATTTTAGTGGATTATTAAACAGATTATAAGAAAAAATATTTTGTCACTAGAGACTGAAACCAGTCTACAGGTTTGATTGCATTTTACCAAGGAGACATTTAAATGAATTCAACTGTACAGATAGAAAATATTTTCAAATATCAAAATGTGGTACTGTTTACTTCCTTTACAATGGAGGCCGAATCTTCAATTTTTTGTTACAATCTCTAGAAAGACGTGTTTATTGTCCAGCTGTAGAACTCGACAATTTCCCATGTACATTGTAACATTAAATTACACACACACACACACACACACACACACACACACACACACACACACACACACACACACACACACACACACACACACACACACACACACACACACACACACACACACACACACACACACACACACACACACACACACACACACACACACACACACACAGAGAGAGAGAGAGAATGAGAGAGAGAGAAGTTTTGACGATTTCAAGATGCCGACTATACTCTGATTCACAATCATATTTACACAAAGTTTACATTTGTATTTGTATTGTTATTAACTCTTTCAAAGTTAATGAAATCGTCAAAACTCCTATCTGTACAGTTGATTTTTTTTCAAATGTCTCCTTGGTAAAATGCAATCAAACCTGTGTTAAGCAACCACCTAAGAGAAATCCAAAACAAGGTTGCTTAAGACAGGTGCTTGCTTAATAGAGGTAAATGTACACTCAGTTGAGTTTTAGGGGATCGGAAAACATGGCTTCTTAATAGAGGTGACTCTTAGTACAAGTACTTCAAGAAGGGCAGTTGTCAGTTTCTGGCGGAAGAATGTGCACAATACTGGTTAACCGCTTAGAGGACTAAGCCTGCCCAGTAAACGTGTGGTTAGGTAAACTGACCGCGCTCGACATGACCCCATTGGGTTGACTGGGCCGTAAAACCTCAACACAACACAACTTAGTACAAGTGGTCTATAAGGCAGATTTTGACAGCGGTTAAAATACAGTGAACCCTCTTATACCGAAACTCGATACAACGACAAAATTCGTTATAATGACAATTTGAATGTCACGAAACCTTCGCTCAAGAGGTGATAGTTAAGGAGGAATTATGCAAAAATATTGCATTAAAACTTCAAGTAACATATGTTTTGGATACTCAGTGAGGCGATTCTAACAAATATCCAAAACATATATTCTATGAGGAAATAAGAATAAAACAAGGCCTTTCTTACATATCATTCTGTCCATTAAAGATTCTTTACAACAGCAAATTCATTTTAATGGCAACATCTTTGGGAATAAATGCTCTCGTTGTAACGAAGGTTCACTGTACTAACTTTCATGCAAGTACCAGCCTGGTGGCTACAAATGCTATTATGTGTGAATTCCTATTTATTTTATTGTACACAAATCTCCTTATGAAAAGGGGTCTGTTATGAAAAGCTGTCTATTCTAAAAGAAAAGAATTTCCTCCCATTGGGAGCGAATTATTTCTGTTTAGAATAGACCACTTTTCGAAAGGAGACAATTTTGACAAAGTCGTTCCCTTCCAACCAATGAAAGTGATTTCATTTCCCTTAACTCTTTCGGCGCCAAATTTCAGACGACATTTGTCATCTGCTTTTTTTTTGTTATTATTATTTTAGCAAATTATCGTATGGAAAGACGTTTATATGTAAAGTTGAAAACCTGGGCCCAGTTGTTCAAAGCTAATGATGTTAGTTAACGATTCGTTAAAATTTACATCAAGTGATACGCAAATATGCTGAAATTTTTTGCTGAAAACATGTGAGTAGCTTTTGCAATGCAAAAGCTACTCACATTGTTTCAGCAAAAAATATCAGAATATTGTGTTTTGAATCCGCTAAAACAGTTAACGAAATAACCCTTAACGAGCTCGTTAAGCTAACGACGCTTTGAACAACCGGGCCCTGAATGTCAAACAGCGTAGATCCAGATAAGACGGCTCATTGAGCCGTCTCATCTGGATTTATGCTATTTGCAAAAGCCTATTATTATCGCCCGTGGCTGTGAAAGATTTAATTTCTTTATTCTATTTTTGTTTCACTTTTGCAGGATAAAACAGACAAACTCTTCATGTTCAGAGGGGGAACGAATTTTAACTCGATTTACAATACAACTCTACAGAACGCCACATACCAGAAACCAGAAATACAGAGGGAGATCATAGAAAAAAAATCCAATGAATTTTGAGTGGACATGACCCAAGAAATATTTCCCTTTCTCCCGACGTATTGTATGAATACATGTTCTTTATTATTAAATTTGTGAAAAAATCTTAATGACGTGAGATTTTATGCTTTAGATGTCAAAAGGTTTCTTTGGTTACCCCAAAAAGAACTTTCAAGTGGATTTATAAATTATAGCTGGAAGCATTAAGTTAATTCAAACCGGGAGTGTATAAAATGACAAAAAATGTTTGGATATAAATAAATCAGTTGAAATAGGAATATTGACATGTTATTGCTCAAGAAACATTGTTAAAACAGGCTGAATGTTATTAATTTAGGATAATATTTCTGAACAGCCAAAGGCTAATAGACATGCGATAGCCAGACCAGAGTTTTCTCGTTTAAAGAGACAAAAGAAACCCATTTATTCCGTAGCCTGATACATGTAGTTCTTAAACTTGTTCTTAATGATTAGTTGTGCCTGTGCGTTAGAGATAACAGACATTCATTCAGTGACTTCACTAAATTTGGTGTGTTTTCACAGTCAGATAAATCAGTAGTGGATAATAGAAATCAAAGTTTCAAATAGTTAGTGGGCAGTTTGGTGAAGTCACGGTTCATCAGTTACCTCAAATGTGACGTCACAAAAGTTTGAATGTATTCTAACAGGTCTTATTCTTTTACTGGAACAAACACATTTAACTGTTTCATTCAGGCTTTTATGGATGGAATTATAATCAAGGACGACCCCTTTAAAGCTGACGGGGTCTACCACAGGGTAGTATCATACAATACAGAATGTAGTTCCGACGAACGAAAATTCAATTTTGACAATGTGGAAAAGACAATTAATATCGGAATCAGAGAAGACATGACTAGAATTCAGAACGAATGTGTCCATGAACATATTCCGGTGAAAAGAAACTATTGTGTGCAAGGTCGACGAGAAACCGGAAGTAGGAGACAAAGCTTCTTCGGCTTGTACGGTCACTTCCGGTCGTTTCAGAAGAGGTTGATTTTGTTTAGCTTTATGATGCTGATTCATGGAATCGGGTAAGTTTACAAGAATTTATTTCCTATTTGAAATGGTCACAGTTTCAAAAATAGACAGTTTCGAAGAAAATCAAAGCACTGACCGCACTGGTGGGTTGATTGTCTCTGAGTGTAAGCTGGGAAAATGGTCCTGAACGGGGACTTAAGATTGTTTCATTCAACTCTTAACTTCCTGTAATTTAAGCAAACGGTGCAGACCCTGATCAGACGCCGCACAGTGCGGCGTCTGATCTGGGTCTGCACTTTTGCCAATGTCCCAACTGTTTTACAGATAACCCTCTATCATCACTTAGACGTCACAACGACAAGAATAGCGTGGCTATAAATAACCGTCACCTGGATTTCGTCTTACGCGCGGTTTGATTACATTGGTCAATGATAATCACGATAAAAACTTAACTTTTTGCGTTTGTATATTAAGGCTAGATTGTAAACACTCGACCAAAAATACAAAACAAAACTTCTTCATTTCCCATATAATATGGAGAGAATACCACCTGGGCATAAGAGGATACAATCAAAATTATTTATGGTTTTCTTATTTCCTGCCAAAAAACATTGAGCCGGGGCACAGCATTTCCTACAAGATTGCATGTGCGCCCAACGAAGACTCAGAGCAGCCTGCGCACCCAAGCAATCTACTCACAGTCTTTGCAAGGCAATTTGTGGGTAGCCAAGGGTCCAAAACGTCTTCAGGCAGACAGCGAAGACTCTGATAAGCCTGCGTGGATGCACAGGCTGATCTGAGTCTTCGCTTGTGGCACATGCATGTTTTTTAGAAAATGCTGTGCCCCGGCTCAATTACATTGGGACTACTCATTTGAAGCAAGGGGCCGCTAATGAGTACCCACGACATATATTTGTGGAAAAATATAAAAATGTCAATATTTTAGTTCAAAACATTTCCTATGATAACATAAAATATCATTTTATTAATATTTATCATTACGAATACATGCCTATTCAAATATATTGAACATTTTACAACCAAAAAAAAGGAAACTTTTCAGATAAAAAAAAAAAAAACTCTGATATTTTTCATATTTCTACTCAAAACATAGATTGTGGGTACTCGTTAGGATAATCTATATTTTAGAGCAAAAATAAGAAAAATAATATATACCCCTGTAAACCCCAGTTTTGGTATATAAAAGTGGTGTTTGAGGGGGTCAAAATTATATAGGCATGTTTTCGTGATGCAACATATGTTTGTGGAGAAATATAAAAATGTCTGTATTTTAGTTTAAAACATTTCCTACGATAACATAATATGTCATTTAATTAATATTTATATATAAAATATTTATTTATTTATTTATTTATTTATTTATTAAATGTCTATATATGCATGTATATATTGAATGTTTACTGGCATGCATATCATTCATTCCTTTGATCATTTATGTTACAATACTGCCCTTGTCGTCTTAAGCAAGCAGACTTGAAGTAAAAACAGACAAACAATTCATTATAGCGACAACAGTTAGTCTTCAAACCTTAGTTACTGAGGTATGTTGGGTGTTTATTCTGTAAATATTTAAATATTTTCACAAATATTTCAACACTCAGACGGGGTATTTGATGTTATTCAACGGCTTCTTAGAGATTTTCAGCTAGTTATACAGGTTATTAGCCCTCAGTATGCTGGGTTTAAGGTGACTGTATGCGCCTGGAGATTTAGCCGACATTCTTCTACAAGGGAGACAATTTTTTGTGACTTCCTGCTTGCCTTATTGCACACCAGTTCCTTCTGGAAAGGGGTCTACTCTATAAGGAAAGAATTTCCTCCCTATGAGAGCAAATTCTTTCCTAATAAAGTAGACCCCGTTCCATAAGGGGACAAAAACAGTTTGACAGTTACCTCCCATGAAAGTGTATCTGTTTCCCTTAAGGGAACTGGGATGCACCTAATTTTAATTCAGCTTTTCTACAAGAGAAACGACTTTTGTGACATTTTTTACTGTTTTAAGTGTGCCTGCTGTTTAGTGTCGTACGGCGGCCGTAAAGCGTCTCCCCTTGCTTCAACATAGAGTCGACCTCAATAGCTCGAACACCGATGGCTCGTTCTCATGGCTTATTCGAACTCGTTTTTGAGTTCCTACGAAATTCTTCCGGTAGCTCAAGAAAACAAATATTTTGGGAAATTTTCTTATTTTATCATAAAATTGTATATTGCGTGTAGGCATTAAAATCGCCTCACCGAGGCGATTCTAATGATTACACTCAGCATACCATTATTGTGTAGAAGATCGAAAAGATTTCCCTAAATTATCGCCATTTGCTTCCTGACCTGGCGCCATGATTAACGCTCAGTGGCTCGAACTACCCTTATCTCGAACAAATGTCCATGGTCCCAAAGATGTTCGAGCCATTGAGGTTCGGCTATAGTACGTTTTTTATCTATTCATTTATTTTTTGTGCATTTTTTCCTTGGAATTATTGGAGCCATTCTATTTCCGTGCGTTCATGGTTCTAAAGGGTTACTTTTTTTTTTAGAATTTATTTACTTCACTACAGCTAGTATGGTGTTAGTGTCGTTTGTTCATTTGTGATCATTGAACCCATTCCAGGACTTCTGAAATTTTATGATGGCCTCTTACGAGGCTTAACTGGCCGTAAATAGCTAGTCTCACTGAAAAAAAAAAAAAAAAAACAAAAAAAAAAAAAAAAAAAAACATGGATGCTTCATGAATTTTCAGATGCTTCAGAAATTTTCAGAACCCTGTGTGTGGCTATTGTTCAAAAGGGTTATTTCTTTAAAAATCTATTTATCTTCACTACAGTTGAACAAACTAAATGTTAGCTCAAGTGTTTAAACATTTTAAGATGCCAGCAGGTGCTACGTACCTACACATTTTGGGTTTGGGTTTATATTCATTCTCAGTTTCCAAAATTTCTAAGATCTGATCATGTCAGATAATCCAAATAATCCACTGCTGTGTGCAGGCTGATCATTAATTTTGTTATTTACACATCATTTTGTTTGTTTTGCTAAGCCCTGTCTTTGACACTAAATTATTTATTATACCTGGATGTGTTACCATATATCATCACGAAAACATGCCTATATAATTCTGATCCACTTTAAACCCAACTTTTATATAGTAAAACTGGGGTTTTCAGGGGTATACATTATTTTTCTTATTTCTGCTCAAAAACATAGATTGTGGGTACTCGTTAGAACCGCCTCGATGAGGCGGTTCTAACGAGTGCCAACAATCTATGTTTTGAGAAACATGAAAAATATCAGATTTTTTTTAACTGGAAATTTTCATTTTTTGGTTGTAAAATTTTCAGTATATTTGAATAGGCATGTTTTCGTAATGATGTGCAAACTGTGAAGTATGGTGTCAAAACAGTCTTTAATTTGAGGTAAGATATCTGTTAAACAGAATAAATGCACTCATCACAAACATTTTAGTGGAGATATGACTGACCATTCTATGGTACGACCATGGCCTTTAGCACCGTAGGACTTCTGGGAAAATCAAATGGACTCTACAGAGATATAATTGCTCAGTCTCATTATTATTATTATTATTATTATTATTATTATTATTATTATTATTATTATTTTCAGCCAAATGTGCTATGATAATTACGACTCAAAGCTGGGTGAGAACATCACGAAAACACGCCCATATATATTTTTACCGCATTAAACCCCACTTATATATAATAAAACTGGGGTTTACAGGGGTATACATTATTTTTATATTTCTGCTCAAAAACATAGATTGTAGGTACGCGTTAGAACCACCTCGCTGAGGCGGTTCTAACGGGTACCCACAATCTATGTTTTGAGCAGAAATATGAAAAATATCAGAATTTTTATCTGAAAATTTTAATTTTTTGATGGTAAAATTTTCAGTATATTTGAATAGGCATGTTTTCATGATGATATAGTCTTAATTTCATACAAACAAATATGCTATGATAATAATTAAAAACTCTGCCGATTTCTATAGTAACACATTGGCTGAAAGTCATACATCAAATTAATAAGTCTATGCAATGGATAATACCCAAGCAAACCCATTGCTTACATGTGTTTGTACGTTGGTTTAAAAAGATTTATATTATTTCTTTTATTCCTGCTCCATTACATAGCATCAATAATGCATGTTTTGAGCAAAAGTAAGAACAATAATCTTTAGTTCCATGATCAAAAATGTTATCTAGACAGCTGTTGCTACTTCACTGTAAATACATCTATAAGCTTGACTTACTTGAAATCTGTTCAATATTCGGAAGAAAATGACTAAATAAGCTTCTACTGGAACATGAAGAGCCAGTTTTTTTTTTTTTTTTTTTTTTTCTTTTTTTTTTGTGTGAATTTTAGGACAGTGCTAAATAAGGCTGGCTAATCGGAGCTGAAAAGATAATAGATTATCAGTCCTGCCATTGCGATCGCTAATCGATTAGTAATCACTGAAGATTTGGTCATAATTTTACCTGTCTGAGCATGACTCTTACCAAATGTTATACTTTACTGTATATATTTGGTCAGCCAGGTCTGAGCAAACAGTGTAGACATTTGCGGCGTCTCATCAGGGTCTACACTGTTTGCCACCCATCCAGTTATTTTTAGATACAACAATGGGTAGTAAATTGTACTTATTCAAAGTTTAGATTAAGTATGGTAAGGAGTTTAGGTGTCTGAATACTAAGGGTAAATACGGTAAAGTAACAAACACAGAAATCAAAAGATCGATAATTAGCAAATCTGTAATGATAATCATTTTGGTGGAATTTATCGATCAATTAATCGATTATCCGATTAATCGTGCCAGTCTTAGTGCTAAACTTAGTAATGACTAAATAATGTTAATGCTCATAGTGATTCACTGTAATGCTTCCCTTTAAATTTTAAACACAGCACAGAGCATGCCTGTATGCCTAAAGTTTATCTGTTATTACTGTCAGTATGGTTTCAAATAACAATACACTATGTAGGCATAAACTAAAAGATAAGCAACGATCATTTTGCAGAAAACAAAAAGAGAAACAACGATCATTTTGCAGAAAAGTAATATTTATTAGTTTGACAGTTAGTATGACAGTTACTTGATATAATGAATATAGAAAAAAATGACTTGTTACTACATATTTCTTTTCTCTATAAGTCGCATGTAGAAGTTACATGCACAGTTATTAACTCTCCAAACAAGAAATAAGGGTACACGGGGAAAGCAATTATAAGTTACATGTATCCTAAAGTAATCATGATTACTTTTGTAAAGTGTTCGTAATTGTAATCAATTACATTCACTTAAGAGATATTGTAATTGTAATCTGTAATCATGAAATTCGAAAGTAATTGTAATCGTAATTGATTACATTTGAAAGTAATCAACTCCAGGTCAGCAGTCGATGTTAGTGCTGTGTGGAGGCCGTAAAAGTCTCTCCGTATTTCATTTTAGTGTTTTTAATATTTTCTGGTCCTTTATGATTATTGAGCCAATCCAGGATTTTTAAACCTTTATATGAGGGTACTAATGAGGCCTAATTTACCGAACCTAGCTAGTCTGGTCTAGAATACACGAATGCTTCAGGAAATTTCAGCTCTATGTGTATGATCATTGTTCTCAAAGGTCATTTTTTTATTTATCTATTAGTCTCTACTACAGCTAGTGTTAGTGCCGTTTAGCGGCCGTAAAACTTCTTCCTGTACTTCACTTTAGTGCAGTTGATATTTTCTGGTTCTTTGCTATCAGTAAACCTATTCCGGGATTTTTGAAAGTTTGAGATTAGGGTCACTCATGGCCGAAGCTAGCTAGTCTGGTTCAGATACCATGGACGGTTCTGGGAATTTCAGTTCTGCGTGTGGTCATGTTCTCAAGGGCCATTTCTGTTAAGATCTATTTATCTTCACTACAGCTGGTATTACATGTAGTTTCGTGTTGCGGCCGTAAAACGTCTTCCCGTACTTCATTATAGTGAAGTTTACATGTACCGGTCCTTTGTGATCATTGAGCCATATCCGGGATTTTTGTAAGTTTTATATAAGGATCACTGATCGCCGAAGCTAACTAGTTTGACTTAGATTAGAATGGATGCTTCAGGAAACTTCAGTTCTGTGTGTATAGGCATTGTTTTCAAGGGCCATTTCGTTTATAATCTCTTTCAGTTTGTTTGCTTCTCCCTTGTCATGCTAAATAAATCAAGATGCCTCGCTCACTTTTAATTATCAGCTAATCAGATTACTTGATCCAGATTGTTGATACGAAAGTTTTAATAAATGACAAACAGTGCAGATCGAGATCAACAGAAGCCAACTGATCTGGATCTACACTGTTTGCAAAGGCAGGACATATCCGAGTTCAGCAGGAATAGGGTTAATATCCTAAGTCTAAGTCTTCTCCTTTTCCTAGAAATTTCAGTTACAATTTCAGTGTGTGCAATCATTGTTCTCAAGAGTTTCTTTTAGGATCTATTTATCTTCTCTACAGCTGGTGTTATTTCTTTGTGGCACCGTAAAACGTCACCCAGTATCTCACTATAGGATAGTTTATATTTTGTGTTTTTGCGATTATTTGCCCATTCCGTTTTTTAATGCCCCCGCCATTGGAAGAGCGTTGAAAAGGACATACAGTGTTATCTCTGTCCGTCCGTCCGTCCGTCTCCGTTCGCATCCGAGATGGCGTAAGCAATTTGCGTTTAAGTTTTCAGGTGATACCAAAAAGTTTTCAGGCGGAGACATCCGCGTCCTTTGGACACATTTCTAGTCTATTCAGTAAAGTTCCGTTATTTGTGTGCTTTCGTTGTCCTTAAGGGTTATTTCTTTTAAATTCTGTTTCAGTGTGTTTATTACTTCTAGCAAACAGTTTACGCATCTGTCTTATTATACTTGTAATCCAATATCTTACTATTTTCCCATATTGTATTGTAAAAAATGCCAGGGCTCTAGGTAAGAGGACTAAAGATAAAGCTCCATTAGTTCTCCACAGAAACGTATGTTATAGTACTCAGGCCAAATAAAAAAAAAATATGAGTGTTTAGGGTGACCCTACCCTACCTTCTTTTCTTGGTGAAACCTGTCGATTTTTACCTGTTTTACTTCGATAAAATATTAATGCTAAATATTCGGACAAGTAGGTCTGAGCAAACAGTGTAGACCCAGATCAAACTGCTCCTACAGGAGCAGTTTGATCAGGGTCTACACTGTTTGCCATTCTATCTGTACTTCTAGACACATTTAAAGATAGCAACACAGACTGAGTAAAATTTTATGTAAAGTATGTGCGAAGTCCAAATATATTACATGATTATGATATAATTCTACATAAGTATGTGTAAAGAAAAAAAGAAAAAGAAAAGAAAAAATCCCTACCATTACGAAAACATGCCTATATAATGTTGACCCCCTTAAACCCCACTTTTATATAGTAAAACTGGGGTTTACAGGGGTATACATTATTTTTCTTATTTCTGCTCAAAAACATAGATTGTGGGTACTCGTTAGAACCGCCTAGCCGAGGCGGTTCTAACGAGTACCCACAATCTATGTTTTGAGCAGAAACATGAGAAATATCAGAGTTTTTTATCTGAAAATATTTCAGTTTTTGGAGGTGAATTTTTCGATATATTTGAATAGGCGTGTTTTCGTAATGCTGCCCTTCTTTTTTTCTAACTTGTTACCCGGAACACACATAGTTTTTAGTTGGCCTCATTAGAAGCGCTAAGATTCAAACTAAGATTTGAAGACTAAAGTTTATCTAAATGATCCAGTTCGTTTGCTGTTCTTCATTACTGTGTAGCCAGTCCCCGCCACCTGGTGGGCAGGCCCTTTTAGTAGGAATTTTATCATAAATTTGTCCCTGCAGTGCAGGGTCTTTGGCTAGGCTTTGCAAACTGAAAGGTTAAAAACTCATCTATTCCCCGGCCTTGTTGGGTGGCCCCGAAGGTTGGCCCCTTAGGGTCCGGGACTACAAATGACCAGTGCATTTACGGATGTGGAAACGCAAGTCTCGACCTTTTGCTCATCTCTTTCTTTCTATAGTATGGTATCTTCATAGAGTATGTTTGCGTCAAAACAAAGCTTGACCAAATATTTCACGATCGTAGTGAGTAAATACGTTATCTAGCCATTTCGCTATCTGGGCAAACACCAACTTTGTTTACAAAGGTATCTTTAAACAGTCTTAATTCTCCTAGATTGCTGCTAAGCAAATCTTTAGGGTGACAATTGTCTACAAGAGGTTCAATCAATTTGTGTACATTTTAGAAATGATGTATCACCCGTGCCGTTGATAACTGATAGGCTTTCTGGCTACCTTTGCGTCATTGTTTAGACAACATATTTTTAGGCAGTAGACAAGACTACGAAAATCAACCAGGGTTTTCCCTCGGTTTTGAAATGAGGGTCCCAGGGACCCCCTCATAGGAGTTAAGGGGTCTTGTAATAAGATTTAGGGGATTGAAAGCTACGACACTTTGAAATGTTTCGTTTCAAAGAAAATAAAGCTTGACATTTCATGTGAATCGTAGGCAGACGATTCACATGAAATGTTAGGACTTGTTTTCTCAGAAAAATAAATAACAAAATCAATTTTGAAATGTCATTTGCTATAAATTTGCTTAGCGCTTTAATGGTTAACTATTGCCCAAACTTTTAATAATTCTTGTCCTTCAGATCAAAAATAGATTAAAATACAAAGATAAATAAAACTAATTTTAGACTGATCATGTGTGCATCACTGAAGGCCCTTGCCCTAACTTTTGAGGGTCAAGGATCAAGGTGTTGGGGGTAAAATCTGCCAAACTTTGAGCCAGTAATAACCCTGATGATTCCATTTTTGTAAAATATGGACCTTTCTTACAATTTGTACGTGTACAGCCTGGTTTTTGGACAATACTTTTTAAGGTAGCACACAGCGTCATTTTGACGTCGCCGTAACGTCATGACATCACAGCGCCGTTGAAACTGTCAAATTCCTTAGCCTCCTTTCTGTAAAAGAGTCTACTCTAAAAGGAAAACTCTTCCAACCCTCGGAATTCTTGTCGTCTTTCCTTTAGCATAAATGGCTTTACATTATTTTATCTCATTACGAAAATTTCACCATAAAAATCTGAAGGTTTTCGGATAAAAATTCTGATATTTTTTTCATATTTATGCTCAAAACATAGATTGTGGGTACTCGCTAGAACCGCCTCGCTGAGGCGGCTCTTACGAGTACCCACAATCTGTGTTTTTGAGCAGAAATAAGAAAAACAATGTATACCCCTGTAAACCCCAGTTTTACTATATAAAAGTGGGGTTTAAGAGAGTCAGAATTATACAGGTATGTTTTCGTGATGTGTGGTTTCAAATGTGACAAAACAGGGCTGATCTAAATAATTCACAACCGCATTTGAACAAATATGTTATCTCCCAATTTACCTATCTGGGTAAATACCATGCATCCTAACACCGTTAAAATGTACCTTACTATTAAATAGACATATCAAGACCCATCTGCGTATCCAAGTATATATTCTGTCCGTAGTCTTCACTGCTCGTTTTCACAGTGTGTTCTGAGAGTCCATCATCCCTTTATAGGGAACAGCAAAGATTCACGCAGCACAGATTGGATATTAGAAAGCTTGTTTGAGCCTTCACAAGCACATATATTTCATTATGGCTTTCTTCTACTCAAAGTAATGGGTAAGTTTGAAACAATTTAAAGAAAAAAAAAAAAAAAAAAAAAAAAAACATTCTTGAAACCTTTTTCAGTTCATATCAACGCAGCACAAAATATTTTTGGATCGATTGCTTACAATCGAGCCAAAGTATACATACACAAAATTTCCTTAATGTTGTTGTCCACGTGATTAATATTCACCTATGAAAGCAAATCGCGCGTTTGCACGAAATCCAGGCAACGGTTATTTATAGCCGCGCTATTTTTGTCGCTGTGACGTCAGAGTGCTGTGTAATATGGGTTATCTGTAAACCTAGACTGGGACGTTGGCAAACAGTGCAGACCCCGATCAGACGCCACTTCTGTGGTCTTGATCGTGGCGTCTGATCAAGGTCTGTGCTGTTTGCTTAAATTACAGGAAGTTAAAGGTTAAATGAAACAGTCTTAAGTCCCCGTTCAGGTCCATTTTCCCAGCCTACACTCCGAGATACATCATGAAAACATTCCTATATAATTTTGACCCCCTTAAACCCCACTTTTGTATAGTAAAACTGGGGTTTACAGGGGTATACATTATTTTTCTTATTTCTGCTCAAAAACATAGATTGTGGGTACTCGTTAGAATCGCCTCGTCGAGGCGGTATTAAAGAGTACCCACAATCTATGTTTAGAGCAGAAATATGAAAAATACCAGAATTTGTATCTGAAAACTTTCAGTTTTTGGTGGTGAAATTTTGAAAATATTTGAAAAGGCGTGTTTTCGTAATGAATCGACCCACCAGATTGAAAAAGAGGACCACAATATCCGTATTAGTGCAACCCAACTAGCATTCTACGTAAATCTACATCGGGCCGTCATCGGCCCGTCAGCTACCCTGACGGGCCGATGACGGCCCGATATAGATTTACGTAGAATGCTGACTGGGAAGCAGTCGGGAGAATGTAACTAATCGGAACTGATTGGTGCAAGATTATCAGAAATTGGAAGTTTAACTCTGAGGTCTAAAGGTGATTTTATCAAACTTTAATCACATGAAATTTCATTGATGTGGTTACAGATTTTATTGAGCCACAAGGTGCGAAAATTGTTTATCTTTTTAACACAACGTAAATAGCCTTGTTTAATAGTAAACCGGTGTGAACCCACATCTAGCGCGTTTAACAAAGAAAACCTATTCACATTCTATATAAACATAAAATTTTGTTTGACAGTTTTCGTAAAATGCAATTATAAGGATAAGGAATTTCAAACGAGTTTATATTTAAACGCCTACTATGATTGGTCAAGAGTATGATTCGATTATTTGCCCGTATCACTCAAAATAATAAACTTTGTCACTATCAGAAAGGAATCTTTAAACCTTTACCACTCTCTGGTCTAATTCAGCAGAGGACAAGTCGACGATATTTTTCTCATTTTTCCAAGAAAATAGGCTTTGACATTTCATGCAGATTGTCTCCTGAGGAGACAATTTGCATAAAAAGTTAAAACCTATTATTATCTGGAAAAAGATAGAAAAATATTTCAAAATGTCGTCTGGTAAAATTTTACCCAGCATGCAAAGCGGTATGCAATCTTTTCGATGAGTTATAAATGATGGGCATTGGTAAGCCTTTAAACTTTTATTGCCTGGCGATGAATCGGTAAAACTTTTGTATTGGGCATTTACAGAATTCAGCTTTTCTGAAAACAAAGATGTGTTCAATGCATCTGTTCGCTAACTATTTGTCACCCAGTGATTGAAAATCACAAAACGAGTAAATGTAGCCTCCATCAGTGTATCGACTGCCATTGTGTCTTTCCATCACGTGAATTTTCCTCTTCCCTTCCACATTATGTTTACTACATAGAATGGTGAAATAGGGGTTTACCTGAATAAATGATGCTTTTCTTCCTGTCATTATGTATAACACCTCAGAGATACTTCATTACGAAAACATGCCTAATCAAATATATTGAAAATTTTACAACCAAAACAGGAAAATTTTCAGATAAAAAATTCTGATATTTTTCATATTCCTGCACAAAACATAGATTGTGGGTACTCGTTAGAACCGCCTCGGCGAGGCGGTTCTAACGAGTACCCACAATCTATGTTTTATAGCATTATGAGAAAAATAATGTATACCCCTGTAAACCCCAGTTTTTACTATATAAAAGTGGGGTTTAAGGGGATCAAAATTATATAGGCATGTTTGCGTGATGTAAGGAAAGTTAATTAATACTTAGTTGCCCACTGGAAGGGAGCGGAACGAAACTTGTGAAAGCACACAGTAGGGTCATATTTTAACATGCCAAATAAAAGCAGACTACATTTAAAAACACATATTCCATTGCGTAACATCCTAATGACCCTATTAGTGAAATATGCAGATAACAATTCATACTTCTGTGGTGACCTATGCCTCTCAAATAGGTAGGGGCCACATATGTGGAAATCTGTTTTGAGTAAAACTTTTCTAACAGAAAATAAGTAACCCTGGTACATGTAATACAGTTGACTCTCGTTATCTCGAACTCGCTTATCTCGAATAACCGCTTATCTCGAAGTGAAAATCTTGTCCCTGCATAAACATGAAAATCTAACAACAAGTAAAAAAAATATTGTGGAAAAGAGGAGAAATTGCTCCAAAGGAAGGAGCAATTTCTCCTCTTTTCCACAATATTTTGGATATATCTCTAACGTCAAGAGTCCAATTACATATAGATTTGTTAAATGTGGTTGTTCGAATTATTTTTTTCCTCAATTCTAAAAATCTGATATGTCGAGGTACGGATATCTCGAAGTGTTTCAGAGAGTCCCTTGGAATTCGAGATAACGAGAATCGACTGTATTTTGTTTGGAAGCGCAAGGTGTTCTTGACCTTCCAAGTTCCCAGCTAGCATTCTAAGTAAATCTATAGCGGGCCGTTATCGGCCCGTCAGCTACCCTGACGGGCCGATAACGGCCCGCTATAGATTTATGTAGAATGCTTACTGGGTTTGCACATGACATAATGACCTTATTTCCGTTGCGCTCCACATACAATAATTATTCACTTAATTTTGTTGTTGTTTTGCTTTCAGATGCAGTATGAATAACAACATTTTACAACTAAACATTCCCACAGAAGAACCCGTGTTGGACCCCAACACAGTATGTAAAACTTTCCCCGAGCTTTCCCCCAAACAATACAGACTGTGTGCTAAATACCCGGATGTGACAGCCAGTGCTATTCAAGGGATTCAAATCGCCATATACGAGTGTCAGTTTCAGTTAAAAGGACATAGGTGGAATTGTTCAAGTTTGGAAAAGAAGAATAAAAATCCTCATTCTAGCCCACTTCTTAGAAAAGGTAGGTACATGTACCTGTTTTAACCTTATAAATTGTACAACATCACAAATGGAAGCTCTTTCAACCCAGGGTTTATGACGTGGACTCTTCTAGTTTCACGTTTGTAATCTCAAAGACACCCGGATCGACTTAACAAAATTTAGAAGGTACAGTTACATGTATCATTACGAACACACGCCTATTCAAATATATAGAAAATTTCACCACCAAAAACTAAAAATTTTCAGATGAAAAAAACTTTGATATTTTTCATATTTCTGCCCAAAACATAGATTTTGGTACTCGTTAGAACCGCCTCGGCGAGGCGGTTCTAACGAGTACCAAAATCTACGTTTCAGAGCAAAAATAAGAAAATTATGTATACCCCTGTAAACGCCAGATTTACTATATAAACGTGGGGTTTAAGGGGGTCAAAATTATGTAGGCATGTGTTCGTGATGTATGGAGAGATTCGGTGGAAAAATTATTTATACATAATGACATTTTTGCATGTTGTGCATTTCTTTCAGTAATAATCTTAACGGACCCATTATGAAAACATGCCTATTCAAATATACTGAAATTTTTACCACCCAAAAAAATGAAAAAAAAAAAAAATCAGATAAAAATTCTGATACTTTTCATGTTTCTGCTCAAAACATGGATTGTTGGTAGTCGTTAGAACCGCCTCGGCGAGGCGGTTCTAACGAGTACCCACAATCTATGTTTATTAGCAAAATAAGAAAAATAATGTATACCCTGTAACCAAAATTTTGCTATATAAAAGTGGGGTTTAAGTGGAGGGGGGGGGGGGGTCAAATTTATATAGGCATGTTTTCGTGATGCTACACCAATTTAATTCAATTTGACTGGTCGAGAACAAATTCAAGGAAGCTTCTGTACTTCAATAACACCATTGAGCTAGAATCTTGAACTTATTTTCTTTGCCTAGCTTTCTTAAATATAAATATTAACTCGCGTTTTCAACGGAAACATAACCGCGTTGCATATATGAACAAATAAATTTTCTTTTTTGTAGATTTCATCAATGTGTAAAAGCCGCCGAATCTTTCAGGAGCTTAACACATAGCCCATTAGGCTTTATTCGCTTTGTAAATGATACTACAGCGTTTAGATTCTCCAGTGTTACAAATCAATAAAATCTCTTAAACGAAATTCATTCCTATAATTTTTGGATCGATTGTTTACAATCGAGCCATAGTATACAAACGTCAAAGTATCTTAAGGTAGTTGTCAACGTGATTATCACTGACCAATGTAATCAAACTGTGCGTAAGACGAAATCCAGGTAATGGTTATTTATAGCAGGGCTATCCTTGACGTGTGACGTCAGAGTGCTGTTGATAGAGGGTTAATCTGTAATACCTGGGCTGGGACATTTGGGACATTGGCAAACAGTGCAGACGCAGACCAGACGCCGCACAATGCGGCGTCTGATCAGGGTCTGCACTGTTTGCTCAAATTACTGGAAGTTAAGGGTTAAATGAAACAGTCTTAAGTCCGTTCAGTACCCTTTTCCCAGCCTAGACTCAGAGATAATCGACCCGCTAGTGTTGTCAGGGCTTTGATTTGCATTGGAAGCACCAGATACGGGTGATTTCGTGCATATCCACTCCCAAGTGCACAAAATTGGCCCTATAATCAAATTTCAAGGATCACTTGGGTCTAAATAAGAACTGTCACACTGAATCACGCTACCTGTCAAGCGTTTTCTGTACCCAGACCCATTACAGCTGGAAAATGATTTGACATTGAAAAATGGTCGGTTTCAAAATTATTATACTGTCATTAGCAGAGCGGGTTTCTTGGGTTATGTGGTTAAATCGGCCAGTTAGTAGATCTTTTTCGTAATTTTATCCCTTGTCTATTGGTATTAACAGGTATTTAGAGCGTATTTTATAACTGATTTATTGCGCGATTGGGAAGTATTAGATTTCGCAGATTAGATCATGATTGAGTCATTAAAATGGAAAAAAAAGCGCGACTAACCTTTTATGCCTTTTATACATGGAAATGAAAACTCCTAGCAGAAATATTGGTGGTAACCGTAATAAGACGAACAACCGTTCAGCGGAGTGGATATACTAAGGGGAGACAACTATGTCAAAAGTGTTTTATACTCTACTTAAAAGGGGGGCTACTCTGTAAGAGAGTCAATTATTTCCTCCTTTCAGAAGAGGTTTTTCGTGCAGTAAAGTAAAAATGAAGTCGTCACAAATGTGGTATGCCTTTGCGGAATTGGCCAACAATCTAAAGTAAAACCTCAGTGGCTCGAACATCTTTGGGACCATGCAAATTTATTCGAGAAATGGGTAGTTCGAGCCACTGAAGGTTAATCATGGCGCCATGTTAGGAAGCAAAATGGTGATATTTTAGGGAAGTCTTTTTGATCATCTATACAATAATGGCATGTTGTGTGTACTCATTAGAATCGCCTCGATGAGGCAATTCTATTGAGTATATACAAATTACAATTTCATGATAAACTATGAAAATTTCCCTAAATATTTGGTTTCTTGAACTATCGGAAGAATTTCGTAGGGACTCAACATTACGTAAACACGCCTATTCAAATATGTTGAAAATTTCACCTCCAAAAACTGAAAATTTTCCGATAAAAAGCTCTCATATTTCTCATATTTCTGCTCAAAACATAGATTGTGGGTACTCATTAGAACCGCCTCGTCGAGGCGGTTCTAACGAGTACCACAATCTATGCTTTTGAGCAGAAATAAGAAAAATAATGTATACCCCTGTAAACCCCAGTTTTACTATATAAAAGTGGGGTTTAAGGGGGTCAATATTATATAGGCATGTTTTCGTGATGAAAATGAGTTCGAATTGCCATCGGTGTTTGAGCTATTGAGGTTCGATTGTACCATATCCAGTCCCCTTGATAAAATGTAGAAACAGTTGCATGTATAATTGAAATTCCAACGCCTCAACTTGAAACACATTTCACACAATCTAACTGGTTGAAAGAAAAGTTTTACACTTCAATAAAGTCCAGAGAAGGAATCCGTCGGATCTGTTTCCTTCAACTGTCTCGACAGATAGACATTTTTGGTAAATTTGTAACAATTTGATGACAAAGTTGGAAATATAAGGATAGTATTATTATCTTTGTGGATTTTATCGACGTGCGAACTCCGGCTAATCACTCGCAAACTTAACATAGGGCTTTATTTAGTTAATGAGCGATTAACCGGAGTTTACACATCGATAAAATCCAAATAAGAAAATTCATTCCTTTACTAACAACCATAGTGTTTACAAACCGTCGTATTTACCCTAAGTATTAGGACAGACGGGTCTGCAGAAAGGTCTCTGGTCAGGGACTTTTATCACTCATTTTGCAGTTTCTGGACACAGCAACGGGAAATAAAATGTTTAAAGTTTGGGACGGGTATAATACAGTCGACTCCTGTTACCTCGATTTCGCTTATCTCGAATTACCGTTTATCTCGAAGTGAAAATCTGGTCCCTGTTTGAAAATGGAAAAAAACAGGTAAGAGAAAAGTCCAGTGAGTGCCACAATCACAAGCCGCGGCCCTTCCCAGACACAAAGAGGAAGAGGAAGCAGACAAAACTAAACAAGCGCAAATCGAACAAACGGACGAAAAGACTAAGATTATCTCTCTCTTCCCCAATCTAACAGCTGGAAACAAACTATTGTGGAAAAGTGGAGAAATTGCTCCTCAGGAGCAATTTCTCCTCTTTTCCACAATATTTCAATGTATCTCTAATTTAAGGAGTCAAACTACATATTCATTTGTGAAATGTGTTTGTTTCATTTATTTTCTCCTCTATTCTGCAAATCTGATATGTCGGGGTACGGATATCTCGAAGTATGTTTGAGAGTCCCTTGGACATCGAGATAACGATACTGTAGTGCGGAGTTAAGGTGCCCGAATATTTAGGGTACATACAGTAACCATGTTCATCACTAAATATATCTCCAATTGCCTGAAATCCATGTAGTGTCTGGCTTATACTCCTAAATCCTATGGAATGTATTCATGAAACTTCACAGATGACTTAATTATATCGAGACGTGCCGAGAACAACCAGCAACTTGGAGGAATAGCTCTGTATTTATTTAACCAGCAACTTTGAGGAATAGCTCTGAATCTCCCCTCTCTTTCCCTCTTTCTTTCTCTCTCTCTCTCTCTCTCTCTCTCTCTCTCTCTCTCTCCAGTAAAGCTTAAAATGAAACCGTTTGTAGCTCTCTCTCTCTCTCTCTCTCTCTCTCTCTCTCGTAAAGCCTACGATGAAAATTTCTCTCTCTCTCTCTCTCTCTCTCTCTCTCTCTCTATCTCTCTCTCTCCCTCTCTCTCTCTCGTAAAGCCTACAAGGAAAGACATTAAATTTGTTACCGTATTTACCCTAAGTACAGCAAATGCACAACTGACTTTGGTTTCTGCTGATTATATGTCCAAGTGTTTCGTTTTCCCATAAAGAACATCATTTAGTAATTGGAGACTCGAATGTTATCTTTTGCTGTTTTCAACTATAACGGAGCATCACGATATGCGATTGATCATCTTATTCTTTCAAACGAATCGAACACCCAAGATAAGGGTTAGATTTCAAAATCGAACAAACCAATTGGTCATGAACCGAAACGTCTTACAATGGACCGCAATAAATACATTGTAAAACAAAATAGGACATGATAAGATAGTAGAAAGAAGTAGTTTAGAGATAAAATACTACAACGGGAGATTTGTGTGGAAAATTAGTTCCCATTTCTGAGGGTAATTAATTTCTATTTGTCACATGATTTACGATTTTGTCGGTAACGGATATGCTATTGTTAGTAACAACAAGACTTTGGGAGGGACTAAATTTGTTTAATTGAAAAAATAAAGGACCTTTGGACCTTAAGTAGTTAACCTGGTCTTGCGGAACCCGGATATACCCTGCCTTAGCAAACAGTGTAGATCCAGATCACTTGGCTTCTTCAGAAGCCAAGTGATCTGGATCTGCATTGTTTGTCATTAAGTATGTAAATTTGTATATCAGTAACATCGATCAAGTAATCTGATTGGCTGAAAATTAGAAGTGGGCGTGGCATCATAATTTATTCAGCATGACAAAAGTTGAGGTGAATGGATGCCCTTTCAGGCGAGGCATCTCTGTAAAACTGATATGTCTCCCTTGTTAAAAGGGGCAATCTCTAAAAGGGAACAATTTGCTCACACGGGAACTGCTTTGAAAACTGCTGGGCCAATTTTCATCCAATTCCATGTGGCATCTTCCAATTACATGTGGCATCTTCTGTCAAAACAGGATTGAGAGATTGTTTATCATCGTTTTAAAAATTAGCCGCTTTTCTAAAATGATAGACTGGCTCCAGTCCCTGGTGACTAAATGAATATGTGTATTATTTTCTTCGGTGTACTAAAAGACAACATTGAGCCGTGACGTGAGAAAACGTACCTTTTAACAAAGTAGACAGCGAAAAAGAAACCAAACAATTTCACCACAGAAGTATTTACAAAATATTACGTGTACATGTACAGGTTTTATTGATATACCACAATTTTGCAACATTATTAACACCTAGGCAAATTTAGCAGACGTCAAATTGATTATATATTCCTTATTTTTCTAAGAAAAATAGGAATTGACATTTCATGCAAAATGTCTCCTTAGGAGACAATTTGCATGAAATGCCAAATCCTATTTTCTGGAAAAAATAAAAAGACATATGTCAAAATGCTGTCTGCTGGAATTTTTTACCCAGCATGCTTACGCTTTAAATTTCCTTGTATCTTTTGATCTTTAGCGCTCTCTGGGCGAGGTCAGCAGACAACTGATAATGATAGAAAGTAGAATTTGCATTTTATGCAAATGCTTTCTATAGGAAAGGAGTTGCATGACATATTTTCTATATTTTTTTGAAAAAAAAAAAATCAGAAAAATGCTAGCTAAAAATGTCATCGGCTGAAATTTTAACCACATTTAATTGTGTGTGGGCAAACCAACACTGTTTGCCTGTATGCAAAGATAGGTTTGAAAAGTTTGCAAGAATATTCAGCAGACGACATAAACAGACGACATTTTCAGATGCCGGTTTTCTTGGCGTTTTAAGGGTTAACTGCTCTGTGATTCATCATGTTCATTGTGCACTTCAGTTGCCAATTGCCTGAAAGGTAAAATGGTGTTAATTAAGAATATTCTGCGAGTTGCATTTAATTAGCCCTTTCCGCTCTCTGGGCTGATAAGCAGACTACAAATTTATTTATTTTTTTCTTCTTTCTTCTTCTTCAGGAAATATGCTTTGACATTTCATGCATATTGTCTCTTCAGATAAAATATCAATACCTAATTTCTGGAAAAAATAAGAAATAAAATATTTCGTAATGTCGTCTGTTGAAATTCTTATCCAACATGCTAGGCACATTTGCTCTGCGTAAAAATATTAAAGAAGTCTGGAGTAAAACAAAGTCGGTTAAACCTTGTTAAGCATTAACGTTTAGCACTCTGTGTAAGAATTTCAGCAGACGACATTTTGAAACATTTTTCGTATTTTTTTTCCAGAAAAATAGGCTTTAACATTTCGTGCAAATTGTTTCCTGAAAACAATTTGCACGAAATATCAAAGCCTATTTTTTGAAAAAAAAAAAAAAAAAAAAAAAAATATCAGTTTGTCGTCTGCTGAATATGTCAAGAAACTGGTCAAGGTATTGGAATACCGTAACATATAGAAGAACGGTGTAGCTGCAAAGACTAATAAACCCTTACCGCTCTCTGGACAGATTCAGCAGACGACAAATTGATAGTTTACTAACTTATTTTTATCAGGAAATAAGTTTTGACAGTTCATGCAGATTGTCTCCTAAGGAGATAATTTGCATGAAATGTCAGTCTATTTTCTTGAAAAAAAAAATGTTTCGAAATGTCGTCTGCTTTTGTTTTTACCCAACATGCTAAGTTGCACATGTCCAAAGGTACGTTTTCTGACGTTAGGGCTCGGATATTATATTCTCGTCTGCTGTTTCATGTGGCCTGGGGCTTGCTTTGATAATACCGTATTTACCTTAACTATCGGGACACCTTATCTACTCACTATATTTGTCCTAAAATTTGAAATAGTCCATTCTACTACCTCTTGATGTGTCTAAAATATTGCTGTATGTATGGCAAACAGTGTAGACCCTGATCTGGGTCTACACTGTTTGCATAGGCCTATCTGTCCCAATACTTAGGGTTATTACGGTACGTTCGTTTCTATGAACAAATATGTCCTTTGAAAAAAAATCGTTTTGACTCAAAGAACACAGTGAAAAAATGGCATCAGCACTCCGGTTTAATCCCATTCGGGGAATTTTGAAAATCTTTGAGAGTCACTGATGAGGACTAATTGGCCGAAATTAGCTAGTCTGGCCCAGAAAAAAAATGACACGTTCGTAACTTTCAAACTGTGTTTGTGTTAATTGCACACAGCGTCAAAGGTCATTGCTTTTAGAATTTATTTACCAGAACAGAACTTTATTTCTCTCAGATTGTATAACACAATACATGAGGCATTTAAACACTGATCAACATACGAAAATGAAGATGCGAAGTGCGCGCACAGTTTACAGGGACTAAAATCTGCTTAGAATAATCGAAATGAACCTACTTAGCTGTACTAACAATTTAACATTTTTAGATGACATAATTTTCTGAAATTTTAAGGTGTTAACATGTCTCAAATAATATCTTGGTAAATACATTTTGCGAGATTCTTCAAATGCATCACATTCAAACAAATAATGAAACTCATCACCTATAGTGGCCTGGGGCTTGCTTTGATAATACCGTATTTACCTTAACTATCGGGACACCTTATCTACTCACTATATTTGCATTCCGATTACATACTGTACACACTCGTTGTGATCTTTCAATGTTTTCCCATCGACCTTTCTCTACCGGTAAGCGATGATTCGTTGTTCTGAATTTTGCAATCGGGATATAAAATTTGGGTTGAAGATCTATGAAATACATTTCAGTTTTAAAAATTGTTTTGAACATTCTATAATTTATACACTTTGGGCTGTTGTAAACATCTGAGTTCCATTTTTGTGTGAATTGCATTTGAAGCCTAGTTTCTACTTCTTTACATAGCCAATTGATGTTTGTCACATTGTTACTCAACCATATATAATTCAATCCAACTTCTTGTAATATTTTTTCAATATTCAAAACCCACTTACATGAGTATATACTATTTCTGTGCAAATATAATAAGAGCATATACAATTTATATGCATTTTTTTTTACCCTGTATTGAGTTTGTACAGGTGCCGGATAGTGTTCTACGACTCTGCACACGCCATCAAGCCTCAAGTTGGGCAGAACTCCGGCGTACAACAGAAACGGGCTTTTTTTGTCTCAGAAGACCAGACAATATAATAATTCAATATCTTACAGATGGTATTTTTTTTCCGGTGATCGGAAAAAAAGTCACAGGAAAAAAAATGTCACGAAAAAAAAAAGACACAGGAAAAACGTCACAAATGAAAAAATATATAAATCTTCCACTTAAAAAAGGCTGTTGTCAAATTTGGGGTACTATCAACTTTCCTGATGTATGTACCTGTCTGTACCTGATCTACAGGTGTGAAAAATGGCACACTCTGTCACTTTAAGATGGTGGTGTAATGTTAATTAGTTTAGTGTTTATTACTAGTTCAAAGGTGTTCATAGGTGTGAAGATTAGTGCCGTCAATAGGCCAGTTTCACAATCGCGAGTTTTACCGCTCTCGCTAATCCACGCATGGTCTCGTTAATCCAGAACGAGGCTTGCGGTGTATCACAGGTAACAATTACGGATCGTCAGACCGTGACTAAGTACACAATAGAAGATTTGTGAAAATCTCCGTGTAATAAGCAGTCCAATTTCTTCTTCATAACTCTCCTCTACATTGCTTTTCAGTTAAATTCAGTACCCTACCCCAAAGAAGATCGTTGCTGTCTGTATTAAGTGATCTTGAATGTTATGGATTTATACTAAAACATATTTTAATCAAAACTGATATAAGCTGTCTTATATGCTATTGCAAACTTTTAAATGAAATACATGTATATCCGCACATTCTGATCATGACCACCTCTCCTGAGCTTCCCTCAAAACGTCATTTCAATGTTTACATGTGCCGTGATCAATATTCGCTGCGAAATATATCCGGGTCTTGTTTTTTACTTGATGACATTTCGATATACTGCTTTGATTCACGGAAACAGTCTTAGTAATTTAGTTCTGTTTTAATATGTGTCTGTTTTATATGCATTTCCGACACGAAAACGCTCTACAATCCAACATGGTAATATTTTTTTCTCCCAAAACGGTTTCTCCGCCACGCTGTCATCTGACGGTACTACCAGCGTTACCATTACGAGCACGCGCTATCGTTATGAGCACGTGCTTTTTTTTTTTTTTTTTTTTTTTTCATGCGAGAGCTATAGAAACATTTAACTTATATTAGGAACGCGAACAGTTCAGTGTATCGTCATCTGGTGTGCATATGAGCATCCCATAAGATAAAACTCTACACAGGGTTTACGTGATACAATCGGTGGCACTTAGAAACTATTTTAGTGGCCAGCAGGAATAACCGTATTGATGCGCAGATCTCGCAAACGCATAAGGAACTATTTTGCTTGGATGCTTATCGTCTTTCAGCAGAAAACTGTGAGCGTGCGTCTCTGAAGTCAGTGACTAAGCGTCGACATCCGAAAATTTTGAATAGGAAAAAAAAAAACAAACAAAAAAACAACAACATAAATTGGAAGAAAATGCCAGCCTCAGAGGATAAAAGGCATGACACCCGCATGCATCTCGATGAATAAGTCTGTTTATCATTACGAAAACGTGCCTATTCAAATATACTGAACACTTTACCACCAAAAAATTAATAACTTTCAGATAAAAAATTTCTGATTTTTTTCATATACCTGCTCAAAATATAGATTGTGGGTACCCGTTAGAACCGCCTCGTCGAGGCGGTTCTAACGGGTACCCACAATCTATGTTTTTGAGCAGAAATAAGGAAAATAGTGTATACCCTTGTAAACCCCAGTTTTACTTTATAAAAGTGGGGTTTGAGGGGGTCAAAATTATATAGGCATGTTTTCGTGATGAGAGGCAATACACAAAGAGGTAAGGGGTGCATAACGGTGTCGCATGCTTTAATTGCTCGACGATCGCTGAAGTGTTAACTGCCAAGCCCTGTTTAACTACCGCTTTCTTAGCAAGTAGATAACGGCACTGTCGCACGTGTGAAAATCACGCAGCGGATTATTCTTTTAAGATGCTACCGACGGTAAGAATAACACATTGCGGACATCAGTCAAATAATCAACCCATAATTAGTAGTAGTCCCACGGAAAAACATGCGTCCGGCGGACTCGGCTTTGGGAATTTTAAGGAATCCAGACCCGGATTTATGCGTCCAGGGACGCAGGATTCTTGAATTTATCACAGGTTGTAGCGAGTGTCTTTCATTTCCGCATTGTCAATATACCGCAAGCCTCGATCTCGATACATTTCCGGAAAATTCCCGTTCGGCTATTATCGGAAAATTCGATTGTGAAAAGGGTCTATTGTTAATTATAAGAGGGTGGGCTTTAGTCCCTATGTGACTTTGTTGCCCGGCAACGTTAAAAATCTTGACTTGACTTATAAAAGGGTAAAATGTCAATGCTAACGTTTAAAACAAACTGCCATTGATGTGGTTCTATTATTTGCTTATGAACTTTATTTTTTTTTTTTTTTTTTTTTTTTTTTTTTTTTTTTGGAAAATGATTGTACTGAAGGCTCAAAGGGATCTAACAGGATGGGCATCTCCGTTGTCTGTTGTCGATCGTCATTGTCAACACTTTTGAATCGTACGTTTAGGTCAGTAACTAACATAACACTGAAGAAAACAATTTAATATTAAAACCAAATATGTGACTTTTCTTCCGTGACTTTTTTCCTACCCAAAACTGTGACTTTATTTCCGTGACTTTTTTCCTGTGACTTTCTTTCCTACATTCTTTTTTTCTGGGTGTCTGTATTCGGAGAGTCTGGGCCTGTATACTAAGATGAGGTTACACGAAATGCCAAATCCAAGGTGCGGCTTAACACCCAAATGTACCCAAAGATATTTGGAAACCTATGATGCCATCGACTTCATTCAGCTTATTCACGTTAAAAAGAGATGAAGAACACGGGGTTTACTTTTGTTTTAGCTGTTTGAAAACTCCAAACATGCGATCAATATTATTTCATTGTGCCAAAAGATGACATTCTAAGCTTTTAAGAAAGCTAACCTTGTCTATACTATGATGAAAAATCCACCTATATCGTACCGTGACGAGTGTGGTAAGTTTTCCATATTATCAAAACCTAAGAGCGGAAATGCGTTCCGTTTGATCTTTTGTCGGTAATGTTAACAAAGTTTAAACCGATGCATTTAACCTTAAACAGTAATTCCGCTTCCAGATTTGATCTCTACGTGAGAAAATGTACCTTTTTAACATGTGCGCCAAGTGTACTCAGATCAGACTGCGCTTACAGTCTGATCAGAGTCTTCGCTGGGTACACTGTGGATAGCCAAGGACACAGTATCATCATGAAAACACACCTATATAATTTTGACCCCCTTAGACACCTCTTTTATATAGTAAAACTGGGGTTTACAGAGGTATAAATTATTTTTCTTATTTCTGCTCAAAAACATAGATTGTAAGTACTCGTTAGAACCGCCTCGCCGAGGCGGTTCTAACGAGTACCACAATCTATGTTTTGAGCAGAAGTATGAAAAATATCAGAATTTTTATCTGAAAATTTTCAGTTTTTGGTGGTGAAAATTTTCAATATATTTCAATAGGCGAGTTTTCGTAATGTCAGAGTCTTCGCGGGGCACACTGTGGATAGCCTAGGACAAAGTACGCCATCAGAAGGACAGCGAAAACTGATCAGACTGGTGGAAACACAGACAGATTTGAATTTTTTTTACTGTTTTTATTATTATTATTATTATTGTTATTATTATTATTCGTTTTCCTTAGTGTTATGTGAGTTCATGATTTAAAGGCATGATTCAAAAGTGTTGACAATGACGAACGACGACGGACAACAGAGATTCCAATCCTTTTAGATCCCTTAGAGCCATCAATACTATTATTTTTCAAAAATGACGAAGTGTATGAGTTTTCACATTTTTATTTTGAAAATAAAGTTCACAAGCAATTACCAGAACCTCATCAATGACAGTTTGTTTTAAACATTAGCGTTGACATTACCCTCCTTTAATTGACAATTGACTTCTTTAACAGGCAGACAGCACTAATCTTCAATCCTTTGCGGTTGCGCGGTTGAGCAGCCCCTCGGTAGGAGTAGTTTTGACCTGTGTAAAGTTTCGTCGAAATTACTAGCTGTCATTATTGTTCGTCTTCCAAATGGGAAATGATCCGGAAAATAAGGACTTGGGCATTGAAAGTCAAAATTCCTATGATAATTGAATGTAGTGAAGTATATAAGCATTTTGTCCTCCTCTAACGGATGATTGAGTCCAAGGTAGTAACCCCCATATTTTATGGGTCTTTAATGGTTTTATCGAACCGTACCTCGCGCATAAAACAAGATATATCTATTTCAAATGGACTATATTTGGGCCGCGCCGTGCCAAAGTGTGCCTTCGGGCATATGCATCCGTGCAGTCTGATCAGGGCCTTCACTGTCCGCTAACAGAATTATTGCTACTACAGAATGTATGAGTGGAGAGCAAAGGCCCGGTTGATACTTTGCGCATGCGCAGGATGATCCCAATCTGCACATTCTGCGCATGATCCAAGTAACGTTTTCGCTTGACCCGGCCCATTTCATGAATATCGTTTTGTGAATGAATATATATGGTATACAATTTTTATAGTATTGTAATCCCAACATATTGCATACATTGCAGAAATAGAAATTCAGTTGAATATAAACTGTTCGATTGATGGCACAGCAACTCATGACGTTCAAACAATACTTTAAAAAACTTATGTGAAATATGATATTCTAATTCATGACGTATGCATTCATTAAAAATGGGAAAATTTTGACAAATCGTGGCTGTTCAGTCTTTTAAATTGAAGTCTTTCCGATCTTCAATACAATAATGGTATGTTGAGTGTACTTATTAGAATCGCATCGCCGATGCGATTCTAATAAGTACACACAACATACAATTTCATGATAAAGTAAGAAAGTTTCCTTAAATTATTTGTTTTCTAAGGCTGTTGGAAGAATTTCGTAGGGACGAAAAAAAAAAAACAAGTTCCATTACGAAAACATGCCTATTCAAATATACTGAAAATTTTTATCACCCAAAAAATGAAAATTTTCAGATAAAAAATTCTGATATTTTTCTTGTTTCTGCTCAAAACATACATTGTTGGTACTCGTTAGAACCGCCTCGACGAGGCGGTTTTAACGAGTACCCACAATCTATGTTTTGAGCAGAAATAAGAAAAATAATGTATACCCCTGTAAACCCCATTTACCATATAAAATGGGGTTTAAGGGGGTCAAAATTATATAGGCATGTTTTCATGATGGAATCAACCATGATAAACGAGCCAGTAGTGTTCGGGCTATTTAGGTTCGACTGTAGATGCATGTTTTGTCGCAATTCAAAATGTAAAAATGTACACAAAAGACCCTTGGTAGATACGATACTTTTCTTTTATTGCATTTTGCTTCTGTTTGGTTCATTTTAACCGGTTTCCTCTGATGCTCTGTACATCGAAAATATTACATGTGGACTCCAGTAACATTATGTCTCTCCAATAGGGTTGCCATACAGAATGTTTCAAGTCTCCTGAGCGAAGTACAAGGAGAGCTGTTAGGGTCATCACTGTTGACGTTGTCCAGTAGGCATATGCGTTTCGATCATTTGAAGTCAAAATTAAAGATTTTAAATTGATTATATTTAAGTATAAAGGAAGGACTGCTTCTATTTCAGGACTGGTGGTTTCAGGGTTCAGGCACCATGAGCTGGTGCGGAGGTTGGGACTGGGGTGGAGTGACGGTCCAAAGTTCTATAGATGCTTTAGGTAGTAAAATCTTACCACACTACAGTTGAACTTCGATGGCTCGAACCCCTTTGGGACCATGAAAATTTGTTCGAGACAGCGGTAGTTTGAGCCTCGGAAGGTTACTATTAGTGCCACACCAGGAGGCACAATGGAGATAATTGTGGGATATCTTTTCGGTGTTCTATATTTTAAATGTATGTTGTGTGTACTCATTAGAATCGCCTCTGTGTACTCATTAGAATCGCATCACAGAGGCGATTCTAATGAGTACACACAGCATACATTTACAAGATAAAAGAAGAAAATCCCCCTAAATTATCCGTATATCGTATTTGGAGGAAATCACAACATACAATTCCATGATGAAATAAGAAAAAAATCCCTAAATATTCGTTTTCTTGAGCTATTGGAAGAATTTTCTAGGGACTGTAAAAAGAGTTCGAATCATCCACGGTAAACGAGCCATCCGTGTTCGACCAATTGAGGTTATACTTTATAGCATCCATAACTTGTTCGGGGGCTGTTCCTGTGATACAGTTGGTCCCGGAATAATCACGTGACTCGTTCTACTTTCAGGTTATAAAGAATCCGCTTTTGCATATGCCATATCCGCAGCTGGAGTTACCCACCAAGTGGCCAAGGCATGCAGCATGGGTAAACTAAAGTCATGTGGCTGCGACATGTCAATGCAAGGAGAAGTCCGGGAGCAGTTCGAGTGGGGTGGGTGTAGCCACAACGTAGAGTTTGGAATTAAGTACGCTAAAAGGTTTACTAATGCCAGAGAGAGGGCGCGCGATATACACGCCAGAATAAACCATCATAACAACAGAGCTGGACGACTGGTAATACATTTCATAAGTCAAATTTACATGGCTCGAATAGCTTTGGGACCATAGAAATTTGTTCTAGACATGGTTAGTTCGAGTCACCGAAGGTTTATCATAACGCCTTGTCAAGAGGCAAATGGGGTTACATTAGGTATGCCTTTTCGATCTTCTATAAAATAATGGTATGTCGAGTTTACTCGTTAGAATCGACTTGACGCAGAGAGTCTAGTGAGTAACTTAGTAAATATTTACATTAATAAAATAAGGAGGAATTTCCCAGGGCCTCAAAAACGACTTCATCAGCCATCTTAGAACACACAAACAATAACACTTCATACAGTCGAATTTCAATGGCTCGAACATCTTTCGGACCATGGAAATTCGTTGGAGACATGGGTAGTTCGAGCCACTGAGGGTTAATCATGGCACCAGTTCAGGAAGTAAATAGCGATAATTTAGGGAAATCTTTTCGATTTTCTACACAATGATTGTATGTTGCGTGTACTCATTAGAATCTCCTCGATGAGGCGATTCTAATGAGTACACACAACATACAATTCCATGATAAAATAAGAAAAAAATCCCTAAATATTTGTTTTCTTGAGCTATTAGAAGGATTTTGTAGGGACTGAAAAAAAGAGTTCGAATCATCCGGGGTAAACGAGCCATCCGGGTTCGAACAATTGACGTTATACTGTACATTTGATTAGGATTGGTCATTGCCAGTAATGACAGACAAACGAACAGTTTTAAGTTTCTGGGTTGTCTTTGCCAATCCTGAACAAAAAAATATCCAGAGCAATTTGCTTCACGCCAAACTGTCTCATAAAACTGTACATTGTAGCAATTGATTGTGTTGGGGTTTAACGACACGTCAACCCTTGAGGGTCATTTTGTGTCGTCTCCCAGAGAAAGGGAGAAAAGAGATAGAAGAGACAGTAGAAGAGATAAAAGAGAGGGACAGGGAAGAAAGAGGAACAGGAATGAAAGTGAAGAAACAGAAGAAATAAAAACATTCCCACTCTACCCTTACCCGCTACAAGGATAGCAGGCCTTGCCCAACTGTAAGCCAATATCAGCTGGACACCCCGGTGATGTAAGATACACAGCACCTTCGCACCACCCGACCACCCCCGTACATTGTAGCAAACGGGCTCGTTCTATAAAATAGATGTAGTAATAATTATCATTACGAAAACATGCCTATTCAAATATACTGAAAATTTTACCACTAAAAAATGAAAATTTTCAGATAAAAAATTCTGATATTTTTCATATTTTTGTCAAAACATAGATTGTAGGTACTCGTTAGAACCGCCTCGTTGAGGCGGTTCTAACGAGTACCACAATCTATGTTTTGAACAGAAATAAGAAAAATAACATATACCCCTGTAAACCCCAGTTTTACTACATAAAAGTGGGGTTTAAGGGGGTCAAAATTATATAGGCATGTTTTCGTGATGTACACCACAATTAGTAATAATTATACACCACAATTTCTATATACATTTTTGCTGTGGTTCAAAACAACCCGTGTCATCTAAACAACCGTATTGTAGCTTAACAAAAATTAAAGATTATATAAAAATGACCAAAATATAGTCATTTTCCCTATATAATCTATACACTTTTGTTTAAATATAACGTTTGGGGTGGATCCTTTAATCCTCAAAGCGCGGAAAAATACAGTATTTTTGGTATTATTTTTCAAAGAAAACAAGGCTCCCCATTTCATAAGAATCGTGTCCTAGGCAGGCGATTAATAGCAAATGACAATAGCCAACAGGAAAAATACAAAATAATGATTATAAAAAATAATCTAAATGTCGACTGCTGCAGCTGTGATTAACATTTTCAGAGTTGAATCATGTTAAATAAAAGGAATGAATGGCCCTTTAAAGCAATCAACACATTCAAAAAAGTGAAAACAGCAGACATGATACCATGCGTTGTTGGTCAAATTTTTAAATCACGTTACCGTAATAACCATAAGTATTTGGACAGATAGGCCTTTCCAAACAGTGTAGACCCAGATCAGACGCCGAAGAACGCGGTGTCTGATCAAGGGCTACACTGTTTGCATTAAAAGATATTTTAGATACATCAACGGGTAGTAGAATGGACTACAGTCGAACCTCAATGGCTCGAACATCTCTTTGGGACCATGAAAATTCGTTCGAGACATGGGTAGTTCGAGCCACTGAGGGTTAATCATGGCACCACTTCAGGAAGCAAACAACGATAATTTAGGGAAATCTTTTCGATTTTCTACACAATGATTGTATGTTGAGTGTGCTCATTAGAATCGCCTCGATGAGGCGATTCTAATGAGTACACACAACATACAATTCCATGATAAAATAAGAAAAAATTCCTAAATATTTGTTTTCTTGAGCGATTGAAAGAATTTTGTAGGGACTGAAAAAAGAGTTCGAATCATCCACGGTAAATGAGCCATTCGTGTTTGAGCCATTGAGGTCATACTGTATTTCAAATTTTAGGACAGGTTTGGTAAGGAGGTAAGGTATCATAATACTCAGGGGTAATACGGTATACCATAACTCGTGCTATAACGAAGGATATTATAACGAGGTTCCCGTGCTTTTCAATTGCAGGCAATTCTTCAGAACGTACGGAAGCAGTGCAAATGTCATGGGATGTCAGGGAGCTGCGAGATAAAAACCTGTTGGAAAGTGGCACCGGATTTCAGAAAAGTCGGCGAATTACTGAAAAAGAAATACCGTAAAGCTGCAAAGGTGAGATATTTTCTCCCGTATAGCTACATTGTGTATTGTCCGTCTGTACGTATATATAGGAGTTCTGGACATCACGAAAACACGCCTATATAATTTTGACCCCCTTGAACCCCACTTTTATATAGTGAAACTGGGGTTTACAGGGGTGTACATTATTTTTCTTATTTCTGCTCAAAAACATAGATTGTGGGTACTCGTTAGAACCGCCTCGGCGAGGCGGTTCTAACGAGTACCCAAAAACAGATTGTGGGTACTCGTTAGAACCGCCTCGGCGAGGCGGTTCTAACGAGTACCCACAATCTATGTTTTGAGCGGAAATATGAAAAAATATCAGATTTTTTTCTCTGAAAATTTACATTTTCTGGTGGTAAAATTTTCAGTACATTTGAATAGGCGTGTTTTCGTAATGAGTTATGACGTCGTCTATGTGGTTGGGATGCTCCTGTCTCGATATCGACAAAATGAATAGTGTGGTTCAACCTATTAAATTCATGGGATTTACTGTTTTTTGTTGTTGTTTTTTTTTGTTGTTTTTTAACTAACTGCGGGCTATATGTTGCATTCTGAACCCCGCGATTCCCTAATTGTACTATACACGAATAAATTACCGTAGTGATTTTTGGGGGTCCCTCATTGTACTATATAACGTAGTTAATCTGGGGGATTTGCCAGACTTCGGAATTTCCTTTTATGGTTGTGCTAAGAAAGCAGGAATAATTTATTAATCTGGTTTATATATCAAACCCCACACTGAAAAGGGGCGGATCCTATCTTTACGCAAGCATATTAGAGAGGTTCTGAAGCTTAATGGTTAACCGACCGGCAATAATTGAAAATAAACTTTTGAAATATTTTGCTTATTTTTCTTTGAAAATAAGACCTGACATTACAATGTATATTCAAATTGTCTGTCTGTCTGAATGTTAAGGATAAGTACTGCGTGCATGCGTCTGTCTCTATTTGTTCTTGTATACATTGATCATGCAATTACTTTTATTTTATACTAACCGTCTGTTTTTTTTTCTGATTACAGGTTAACCTAAACAATTATGCGGACAGCCGATCAAAGAGACGTTTAATCAGAAAACAGCCGAAAAATAATTTGTTATTTTACGAGAAATCGCCAAATTTCTGTGACCCCGACCCAAATGTGGATTCACCAGGGACTACAGGACGCTTCTGTAATAAGACCAGCACAGGAACAGATAACTGTGAAACACTTTGTTGTGGGCGGGGCTATAACACGATGCGCGTGCGCAGATCGGAGCGGTGCAATTGTAAATTTCATTGGTGTTGTTATGTTGTGTGTCAGACTTGTACTTACAACGAGTGGGTGACGGTATGCAAATGATATGCAAATTAATTGCTGGATATTGTTTTCAGGACCATGTTTCGGCCAGTTATTTTCCGCGAACAACAGAATAGGTACTGTGATGAAAATGCATTTGTGCGCATTGAGATTTAACCCTATCACCCCACGAGTTTCTGACATGGACTCTTCCATCTCTGAATTTGGACACATCCATTGTTGCAAATAGGGGTTCTAGTGAAAAATCAATAACAGAATGGCAAACAGTGTAGATCCTGATGAGAACGGCTCGTTGCTTACGAGCCGTCTCATTTGGCTCTGCACCATCACGAAAACATGCCTATATAATTTTGACCCCTTAAACCCCACTTTTATGTAGTAAAACTGGGGCTTACAGGGGTATACATTATTTTTCTTATTTCTGCTTAAAACATAGATTGTGGGTACTCGTTAGAAACGCCTCGCCGAGGCGGTTCTAACGAGTACCCACAATATATGTTTTGAGCAGAAATATGAAAAATATTAGGATTTTTTAACTGAAAATTTTCATTTTTTGGTGGTAAAATTTTCAGTATATTTGAATAGACGTGTTTTCATAATGCTGTTTGCAAATATATCTGCATTGGTCTGTAGGAACGAAAGAGTTAAGGGGAAGAAACCATTTCATTTTTAATCAAGGGAGGCTACCTTTTGTGACTTCCTGTTTGCTTTCATGCATACCAAACCCTTCTGAATACGAAGGGGTCTCTCCAAAGGGGAGCAAATCATTCCTTTTGCAGCAAAGCACTTTTCATAAAGGATGCAAGAACAATTTTTGAGTGAGTTTCATCCCCTCAACGTGCATCCTTCCGTTATAGATGTGACGGCCCTCGCAAATTATCAAAGACGGATATTTTATAGACATATTTATAACATTATGTAACATTCTTGGCGAATCACAGGCTTTGCTTGTACAGGGAAGGCATCAGCTTCACTCCACTCAGCGAAATGGACCAGAAGATGCAAAGTTGCCCTTTGAAAGATATAAAATTGGTCCGTGTATGAAAGTGGATAATACTCCTGAATGACAAAACTGGCTATTATAGCTAGGTAAAGGTTATTTAGTGGGAGTGCCTGGTAATACATTAGTGGGTTAAACAACGCGAGTGCGCGCGGGCGTTCGATCGATTGGTACCCGGCTTGGCACATTTCATACATAAATCGGTATCTATAAAGTGAGCGCTCGCGGGCATCCGCGCTCTTGATCTCGCCTCTGGTTCCATTATAGTTTGATACTCTGTGGATAACGGTACCTACCAAAAGACAAACCAAATCAGGAAGACACAAATCAAAATGTGCTCTACAGTTGTTAATAGAACGAGGCGGTTGTTACCAGACTGAGGCGGTTGTTACTAGAACGAGGCGGTTGTTACTAGAACAAGGCTAGAAAACATAGGGGAGTGTTACATATGTACTAGAACGAGGCGGTTGTTACTAGAACGAGGCTAGAAAAAATGCAATCAGGCCAAATGAGACGTACAATGTAGCAGAGTATACATGCAGAATTGTCTTCACCTTTTTAATATGCAGAGAACTTGTGAAGGAATAGTATTTGGTGATAATTATTGTATATTTCTAATTTCTCCATAAAAGAAAACATATGTTGTAGGAACTCATTAGAAGCCCTCGGCGAGTTGCTAATTATGAGTACTCACAACATATGTTTTCATGGAGAAATTAAGAAAAGTTTCCTAGAACTTGTTAGGGAGGAATTCTGTACAGTATAACCTCAATGGCTCGAACCCGGATGGCTCGTTTACCGTGGATGATTCGAACTCTTTTTTGTCCCTTCAAAATCCTTCAAATAGCTCAAGAAAACAAATATTTAGGGATTGTTTTCTGATTTTATCATGGAATTGTATGTTGTGTGTACTCATTAGAATCGCCTCATCGAGGCGATTCTAATTACATCAGCATACAATCATTGTATAGAAACTCGAAAAGATTTCCCTAAATTATCGCTATTTGCTTCCTGAACTGGTGCCATGATTAACCCTCAGTGGCTCGAACTACCCATGTCTCGAACGAATTTCCATCGTCCCAAAGATGTTCGAGCCATTGAGGTTCGACTGTATATTGTTTTTCTTATTCATCCATAAAAACATATGTTGTGGGTACTCATGAGAAGCGCCTCACCCTGCTTACATTTAGTCTCAGATTTAGATTAGAGCCAACGCACGACAAAACCTACAATAAGACTTGTGCGACCTGCGAAGACTCAGATCAGCTTGTGCATCCGCGCAGTCTGATCAGAGTCTTATTTGGTCGCATGTGCCTTCTACATGTACAGCCTTCGGGTTATCCAGAAAAACGAAACCCTTGCGATACTTAATGACTGTACAGGTTGATCTGAGTCTTGGTTGGTCACACAGGTCATATTATAGGTTTTGTCGAGCGCTGGCTCATTATACAGTCGACTCTCGTTATCTCGAAGTCCAAGGGACCCACTGAAATACTTCGAGATGTCCGTACCTCGACACGTGAGATTTGCAGAATTGAGGAAAAATTAAATCGAACAAGCACATTCCACAAATGAATATGTACTTTTAAAACGTAAGTTAGAGATATAATGAAAATGTACTGGAAAAGAGGAGAAATTGCATTTCTCCTATTTTTCACAATATTTTGTTACATGTTAACGAGATAACGAGAGTCGACTGTATACCATGGTTCACCGCATTGACTTGTTTACGTATTATTGTAAGAATATATGTCACAACGGTGTCTCAACGCACCAAGGAGTTGATCTCGACCCAGTCAGCATTCTACGTAAATCTATATGGGGCCATCATCGGCCCGTCAGGGTAGCTGACGGGCCGATGATGGCCCGATGTAGATTTACGTAGAATGCTAGCTGGGGGAGGTCACTTCCTTTACAGAACAGTTTAGGGATGTGTCACTGGAATAGGTGTGCTTTTCATGCCTGAGATTATATGATAAGGTATCAATTTTATCACACAATTATATAAATAGCCCCCATTTCTAAAGCAGCATTATATCAATAGCCCACTAATTTGCAATTTTGACAGAAAAAGGTAGCTTTAGTCTTACCTGGCCACATACATAATCAAAATGCACATATATTTTTGCATATAATCCCCAAGTAAGTTGTCTGTTTTGGTTCAACCAGTTTTTATTAATAATCTTCTGATATATGAATAGGGTATCTTTTTACATGCAGTTATATGAGTGGTTTTGTCAGTCTGGAAATTATATCAATAAGGGATGTCTTCAAAGTTCCAGCGGCACACCCCGCCCAAATATTTTCCGAGTTACCCCGCGAAGAGTTGATCTACGCGTATAGTCGACTATCTCGACTTTGCTTATCTCGAATAACCGCTTATCTCGAAGTGAAAATCTGCTCCCTGTGTAAATAATCAAATCTAACAACAGGTATCAAAATATTGTGGAAAAGAAGAGAAATTGCTCTTTGTTGCAATTTCTCCTCTTTTCGACAATATTGTCAATTTAGGAGTCAAATTACATATTCATTTGTGAAAATAGGTTGTTTGATTTATTTTTTCCTCTATTCTGCAAATCTGATATGTCGAGGTTCGGCTATCTCGAAGTATTTCAGGGAGTCCCTTGGACTTCGAAATAACGAGAGTCGACTGTGACTGTATTTCGGTTAATTCTTGAGCAGAACATATACAAGTACAGATAAAATATATAGAAGAGAGATAACTCATTTAATTGTTAATTCTTGCACTATCAAGAGTTGCGCCGCTTTAAACAATGCCGTATTTCACCGAAAGGTCTTAGCGAAAAGCAGAACACAAAGCGTGTAGACCAGACTAGACACCGCAGATCAGTGTCTGCACGGTTTATCACTCGTCCAGCAGCTTTTTTACTCAGATCAACACGTGGTACATGTATAATGTGCTCATTCAACTTTAATGATAAGCACCGCACAGGTTAGAAGTTCCAATAATTACTGAAATCAAAGCACTGACAGTACTGGTGGGCGATTGTCTCTTGAGTGTAGGCTGGGAAAATGGTCCTGAACGGGGACTTCATTTAACCCTTAACTTCGTGTAATTTAAGCGTTCTGCGGCGTCTGATCTGGTCTGCACTGTTTGCCAATGTCCAAGTCCAGGTTTTAAGATAACCCTCTTTACATGGCACTCTGACGTCACAGCGACAAGAATAGCGCGACTATAAATAACCGTTACCTGGAATTTCGTACGGACGCGCGGCTCCATTTTATTTGTCAATGATAATCTAAACAATCGACCTAAAACGGTAATTGGATGTATTTTGTTCATTGTACACATACAGTCGAATTTCGATGGCACGACCTCTTTGGAACCATGGAAATCCGTTCTAGACTTGGATAATTTGAGCCACTAAGGGTTAACCATAGCGCAAGGTCATAAGGCAAACGGGAATATAGGAATGTCTTTTCGTTCTTCTATAAAATATTATGTTCAGTGTACTCATTCGAATCACCTGGATGAGACAATTCTAATGAGTACACCCAACATACTTTTTCATGATTAAAAATAAGAGTATTTCCTTAAAATTTCCCCAACTATTTGCTCTTTTTCAGATATTGGAATAATTTTCTAGAGACTCAAAAAGGAGTTCGAATCAGCCACCGTTAACGAACCATCGGTGTTCATTACGAAAACACGCCTATTCAAATATATTGATAATTTCACCACCAAAAACTCACAGCTATCAGATAAAAATTCTGATATTTTTCATATTTCTGCTCGAAACATAGATTGTGGGTACTCGTTAGAACCGCCTCGCTGAGGCGGTTCTAACGAGTACCCACAATCTATGTTTTTGAGCAGAAATAAGAAAAATAATGTATATCCCTGTAAACCCCAGTTTTACTATATAAAAGGGGAGTTTAAGGGTTTCAAAATTATATAGGTATGTTTTCGTGATGTCAAGTCTTTTAAGTTTTACTTTTACCTTGTTTCTCCAGAATAAAAGACAAATGTGTATTGTATAAACTATTTTAATAATTACTCTTCTTAGTCTTTTTGAAAATGACTGGAGAGATACATACTTTTCGACATTGTCTTAGAAATAACAGAACCGTTTATTAAAGAACGATGCATGTTTCATAGGTTGTTAATATATTTGTTACATAGTTTTGTAAAATATTTTGCCATGTGTTTTTCACTTTGCAGCAATGATGTAATTTAGTCTTAATAAATTACTTTTAAAAGAAAAAAAAGTGTTATTCATTTCCCCTACCAGAATTGTAATAAATTTACATATAGGGAAAAACAATTGGAGATCTGGGTCTACACTTTTAGCATAGGCCTGCTTTTCGGAATACTTAGAGTAAGCACGGAAGTTTGATCAAATCGACCCCCCCCCCTCCTCCTCTGAAATCATCCTGGATCTGACTCTGAATGCACAGTCTGATCCGAGTCTTCGCTGGTTTTACATATCATGAGGTATATTTTTTTACAAATCGTGTCTTATATGTTATTCGAATCCACGATTATTTACATTGGTAACAATGGTAACAAGAGGTTAAAAATTTCAAAGGTGTTAGACTTGATCAAATTACCGCACTAACACGTAATAATCGGACAGACAGGCCTGAGCAACCAGTGTATGTGATACGCAAAGTACGACGTCGCATCAGATTCTACACTGTTTGCCACTCTACAGCAATTTTAGACACATTCACAGGTAATACATGTAAATTTTAGAAGAATTCTGTGAAGAGTAAGGTGTTCGAATGTTTAAGGTATGTACGGCATCAACAATTATCAGATTTATTTAAATTTCCGATGAAAATGAAATTTTGATTGGAAACAGAAAAAGTGTATGTTTGTTTGTGTATGTTTGTTTGTGTATGTGTGTGTGGGGGGTGGGGGGGGGGGGGGTGGGGGAGGAATAGAGTAGGGGGCGTGGTTGTCGAATTAACCACACTCCCCCATCCCGAGCCCCTGCCGCCTGACAACAGACCTTGAAAGCACGCTCTACACATAGACAATGGATGCAAGGGTAATTCCTCGAAAGCAGGGCTTTGACATTTAGTCAACAGTGTAGACTCGGATCAAATCCTGCAAAATGCGGCGTTCGATCAGAGCCTGTGCATGTCAATAAACTACAAGAACACAGTATAAACAAAATCCCTTTAAATACTAAATGAAATGTGTCCAACTATTCTACATAGAACAATCCACGAGGCATAATGTGTTAAACATAAATCAGCTAGTCTTCAGAAGAAACTTGGCACATCATCGCTTATGTAACGGTAAATTTTAATGGCTGCATCGCCCCCACCAACCCAGAGGAAACCCGCCTTGTCGATAGCAACTGAAGTAGGCGCGAAAATTCCGTCTGCTTCAGACAACAGATACATCAGAAAACGACCATGTTTGTCCAGTAAATGAATCAAATTACTATTGTAGTCCGCTACGATCACGTGACCGTATCTATCGCACGTGATTCCTCGTGGGTCAAACGGCGCGATTCTGTTGTCAAACATATATTCGGTACCTATTTCTGTCACGCTTGCGGATTCTATTCCGTCGGTAAATGTTGCAATAGCTTTCCATTTCTGACCACTTTTCTTTCTCGGACTATCTAAAGACAAACTAGAAACTGTTGATGAACATTCAAAAGTTGGGTTTAGCGGCGCTAAAGCATTGGCTTTAGCGCCGCTAAATCCAACCTTTGAATATTCATCATCGGCTGCCGCCGTTTTAGGACTGTTGGGAGGAGGTTTGGTTCTGTCCAAAACAGACTCTGAGCGGGACGGTGGCGCTGAAGATGGGCCGTCCCTTTTTCTACTGCTAATGCGTCGTGGTTTACTGGATTGTGGTTTTGGTGTAGAAGTTTGCAGTTGGTCGTTCATATCTTTAATCGCCCTCCTTGGAGTCCCGGATTTCACGATGGCAATTTCCGTTTCTTTTTTACGTGCAGTATATACGGATTTGAGTTCTCCGTTCGGTTTTAAGAATAAAACGGAATGTTGAATGTTGTCAGAAACACAAAGGCAGTCTTTCAAATTTACGGCAACTCGAATGGGGTACATGACTTTCAGTGACGGATTCTTTAATTCCTTAGATTCATCACCATCTGGTCCAAGTTTTAATACTTTGTTTTTGTGCTGGTAGGAATAGTCAAAATACGTTGGAGTTTCATTAACGCAGATAACGAGCTTATTGTCCGTTGTGGTTGCAATGCCTCGCGGATAATTGATATTGAGTGTTGCCATCCGACGTTTAAAATTTCGACTAAACCTCTTAACAGCACGTTCATCGCGGCTGGATACATACGCATTCCCATCTGCATCAATGGCTAAACAATCGACGTCATTGCCGACTCGTTTCGACCGAGATCTTTGTCCATATCGATCAAAAAGTGAGATTTCTCCTTTCCAGCCACACACAACCCAGCATTTACCGTCAGGCGTAGGGCATATCGAATTTATGACATCCGCACTGTCTGCAACGCGGAAGCTTGATACTTCTAGTACATCGATGTAATTCGGCGGAAGTAGGTCTGTTGTAAGCCTTCCAAGAAGGTATCTAAGGCTTATTTCAGCCTGATCCTGACAGGAGAAATCTATGTCGAGTTTTGGAGCCGGTAGAGTCATTGGAATCTCCTTCTTCAGCAGCCACAAACTGCCAACAATATCCTGCCGCTTTCTTACAATATCAATATCAGAGCCAAAATCAATGATCTGATTGGCTGTTGCAATTCTTGTAGACATGGTCATAAGGTCTTTTTCCAGATCTTCTTGATCCTGTCCAATACGCTCGCCCTCCAAGCTTGTCTCTTTTTCTAATTTTTCTACAATGTCATTACATATTTTGTCCACAACATGATGAAATCTTTCCCTACGTTGCTGTATTGCCTTAAGCGTATATTCCTTCTTCGCAGCCAGATTATCCCCATAGCTTTTAGAGTCCTCGATTTCTTTCATGATTACAAATCGAAATTCCTTTCCTTCGTCCAGTAGTATTCGAAGCTCTTTTCTAGTAACCTCGGCAAAATCATTGATATCTTCCGAAGTATGGTCCTCATGAGTGGTCAGTCTGCAAAATTCATTACCCTAATAATGTCTCCTGTCCCTTGTTAGGATCTAGGCAAACAGTGTACATCCTGATCAGACGCCACGTTCTGCGGCGTCTGATCAGGGTCTACACTTTTTGAACTAAATATTCTATTTTCTGTAAATAATGATAATAATGATGATGATGGTGTTATTGATGATGATGATTAACTAAACATGACCCCTTACATTGGAAATGAACCCTTGTTCAAATGAGGAAGAAGAGGGCACTGGGCATTAATGGGTTTCCTGAGGCTTACATAAGGAGTGGGATCTAAAGCGCAGTATACAAACAGTGAACACCCAGATTTCACGGCGCATCTACGCAGCCTAATCTGGGCCTCTGTTAGTCAGTAACACATTTAACAGTTCCAAAAAGTCCGCAAGTGGACGGCAAAGACCTCAACAAACAGTGTAGACCCAAATCAGATGCCACAGAACGCGGAATCTGATCAGTATCTACATTGTCTGTCACTCATCCAGCAGTTTTTGACAAATCAACAGGTATTAAAGGCGCCATATTCCTCAACAAGAGCTCCGCCAAGCGGGGCATTATACGCCCATGGCAAGTAATAAGATGTAGCACATAAACTGGCTCCTGTATAATTCAGTGCATCGGATATAAACTGCAAGTGGAATTACCAAAAAAAAAAAAAAAAAAAAAAAAAAAAAATCATTGGGGAATAGCTCTGCTGATATTTGGTGAACTGTAACCTAAGGGTCCAAGCTGGCCCAGAAATTAAGGGAGAAAAATAGTGAGCAGTTTGCTGGGTCTAGAGAGAAGTGTTTCCGGACGGAGGACACACGACAGAAGCATGGCTATATTATAAGCTCATATGAGTATTCGGCTAATTTGTTTTTCCTATACTTCAATATCGGACCAAACAATAACAAAACAAAAATAAACAACCAAAAAAAAAAAAAAAAAAAAAAAAACAAAAAAAAAAAAAAAAATAAAATAAAATAAAATAAAATAAAAAAAATAAATAAAATAAAATAAATAAATAAATAAATAAATAAATACAAAATAAAAAAAAAATGCTGCAAGCCTTTTTTTTGTAAACCTTTAACTTGTTTTATACTGATTTTACTTTTTTGTTCTTCAAGGGAGCCAACTCAGAAGAGCATTGAAAAAAAAAAAATCTCCCCCCCCACCACTCCCCCCCCCCCCACCCCCCCCCCAAAAAAAAAAAAAAATAAAAAAAATCGTCAAGCTTCTTCATTCTGTATCATTTAATAAACGATTTAATAATGGCAACAATTCCTTGCAAATCTAATAAAAGAAGATGTAAAAAAATAAATAAATAACTTGCCCATATGGCCAAAACTTTAGTTATTTGCAAAAAAATATACCTTTTATAAAATAAAATTAGCACACTATTACCTCTAAGCAATATGCTGCAAAAAGTTTACAAAAACTTTCAAAGGGGCATAACTCTGCCAATATCTGGTGCACTATAACCTCGAAATAATATGCGCTGCTCGTGTAAATATTTATGAAGTTTCAGCATGATCGGATGTAAACTGTAGGAGGATTTAACCGGAAACGGAAAATTAATAGAAATTTTCAAAGGAGTTTAACCCTGCTAATATTTGGTGGACTGTAACCTTGAAATAAAACGTGCCACTCCATATCATGGTCTAACTACAAATCAAGTTTCAGCTTGATCGGATGTTAACTGTAGGAGTTGTTAGCCGGAAACGAAAAGTTTACAGAAATTTTCAAAGGGGCATAACTCTGCTAATATTTGGTACACTGTAACCTCGAAATAATATGCGCTGCTCCTCATCATTGTGAAACTATTTATGAAGTTTCAGCTTGAGTGGATGTAAACTGGAGGATATAGCCAGAAACGAAAAATTAATAGAAATTTTCAAAGGGGTATAACTCCGCTAATATTTGGTGGACTGTAACCTTGAAATAGTATGCGCTACTCCACATCATGGTCTAACTATAAATCAAGTTTCAGCTTGATCGGATGTAAACTGTAGGAGGAGTTAGCTGGAAACGAAAAGGTTACAGAAATTTTCAAAGGGGCATAGCTAATATTTGGTGGACTGTAACCTCGAAACAATATGCGCTGCTCCACATCATGGTCTAACTACAAATGAAGTTCAGTTTGATCGGATGTAAAATGTAGGAGGAGTTAACCGGAAATGAAAAGTTTACAGAAATTTTCAAAAGGGCATAACTCTGCAAACATTTGGTGGACTGTAACCGAAATAATATGCGCTGCTCCACATCATGGTCTAACTATAAATGAAGTTTCAGCTTGATTGTATGTAAACTGTAGGAGGAGTTAGCCGGAAACGAAAAGTTTACAGAAATTTTCAAAGGGGTATAACTCTGCTAATATTTGGTGGACTGTAACCTCGAGCCAAAATGCCCTGCTCCACATCATGGTCTAACTATAAATGAAGTTTCAGCTTGATCGGATGTAAAATGTTGGAGGAGTTAACCGGAAACGAAAAAGTTTACAGAAATTTTCAAAGGGGCATAACTCTGCAAACATTTGGTGGACTGTAACCCCGAAAAAATATGCGCTGCACCACATCATGGACTAAATATATACCAAGTTTCAGCTTGATCGGATGTAAACTGTAAGAAAATTTAGCCGAAAACGAAAAAGTTTACGGACGGACGGCCACCATACCCCATAACATAATACGTCCCGTTTTTTTAAACGGGCGTATAAAATCAGACAGTTTATTATCCTAGAAATGTTAAGTAAATTGGTATATTGAATCATAAGATGTGACAACTGACAGCCTGTAAAATTTTAGTTAGTCTCTCGTTTTTGAACTGGACCAAAATGAAATGATTTTTATCGTATTTCTGAATTAATGTTGCCAACATTAATTCAGAGATGCGATAAAAAATCATTTCATTTTTGATCAGTTCAAAATTGAGAGAATAACTAAAATTTTACAGGCTGTCAGGTGCCACATTTTATGATCGTATTAATACCATATATCAATTCACTAAACCTTTCTAAGATGTAAAAAGTCTATTTTTGAGAAATGTGGAGTTTTTAAAATAGATTCTAATGCACTCGCGTATGTAACGCGACGTCTGATTGGATAACGTCAAAAATTTGCGACGGTATATTCTGCGATATACTGTCGCAAATCCGACGTCATCACGTAACGTCGCTTCTCATTGGCTGGCATTTGGTTTTACGCAGCTCACAGCACTTGTCGTTTTGTGCAAATAGTACATTTTTTTTCAATAGAAAAAATGAATAAATGCATTAGAATGGGGATAACTGCATCAAATTTGTCATTTGGGGAGGTAAATCGGCGGTTTTACGGTCGCAAATTACGTTTTACCGTAAAACGAAATTTCCGACCGTACAACCGCCGATTTACCTCCCCAAATGCCAAATTTGAAAGCAGTTATCCCCTAATTTTTGAGAAATGTGGGGCTTTTAAAATAGAGTTGTTCAAGTTTAGGGAAAATAAGGTAAGGAGTTTAAGGTATCCGAATATTTAGTGGCGTCATTTTCTAGATTTTATTGCTCTTTATAGGATTCTACAAAAATTTGTTGTTAACCATATAAACCTTTCTTAAATGAAAGTAATACACTTCAGCCTCTTTATAACACGATACTTTATAACACAGTTTTGGATATAACACGGTTCAAAGATGGATCCCAAAATATATAGATTATATTGAAAAATGACCATAAATGGTCATTTTTCAATATAATCTATACATTTTTATTTGGATATAACACGGTTTGTTATAACAAGGTTTTGGATATAACACGGTTCAAAGATGGATCCCAAAATATATAGATTATATTGAAAAATGACCATAAATGGTCATTTTTCAATATAATCTATACATTTTTGCTTGGATATAACACGGTTGTTTAACTAACACGGTTTATGAACCCAAACAACAGTGTTATAAAGAAGCTGTGGTGTATCTGCATTTTTGTATAACTGGAGAGTATAAAATTGAGCCAGCGCACGACCAAACTTACAATAAGACTTTTGCGACCAGCGAAGACTCAGATCAGCCTGCGCATCTGCCTTTGCCATACTGGGTGGATGTATAGATTGATCTGTCTTTGCTGGTTACACAGGTCTTATTGTAGATTTTGTCATGCGCTGGCTCAATTATTATTTTATCATTTCTTTAACGCTTAGCACACTAGAAAAAAAAAATCAGCTGACGGAATTTTGAAAAGTTTTTCTTATTTTTCTCAGAAAACAAGATTTGACATTTCATGAAAATTGTTTACTTACGATGACAATTCGTATGAAGTGTCAAATCCTGTTTTCTGGGAAAAACAAGAAAAATAGCATGTGTGTGTGACATAATGTCCTAATGAGACCATACATCTATTACACCTGTCGTCAGTCGCATCATACTCGGCAGTCAGCCAAACTTACAAAGATTCGTGCATAACATTTAATTATCAGCTGATTTTATCAATTTAGTTTATTTTTCTTGTTAACAGCGAATTTTACGTTCTGTTTAAAGCTGTAAACTGATGATTAGAGCCTTTAACTGCAGCAGAACTGCAGTTTATAGCAATTATCAAGGCACCATTGCATCAATATGTTAGATATGCTCTGTACAATCGAACCGCAACGGGAAAAATCGTATCGTCTGACATGTGCGCCAAACGAAGACTCAAATCAGCCTGCGAATCCGCGCAGTCAGATCAGAGCGTTGGATGTCCATATGAAGAAACTTTGCATCTATGGCAAATCCAAAATGCGCCTAGTGAGGATTCGGATCAGACTGCGCGAGCGCAGTCTGATCCGAATCTTCGCTGGGCACACATGTACGTTTTCGCACGTTGCGGCTTGTTTCTGACGTTTCGGTTTTTACTTTTGGGGCGTACGCGGATGGCAACGCGCAGTCTGATTAGGTCCTTCTCTGTCGGATAATATAGGATTATTGAATGCTGTAGAATACATCGATGAATAGGAAAAGTTATCAAACTGTGCATCTTCGCCGGCTGATGGACCATTACTGTTCCCATATGTCCCGAAGACACCTTTCCTCATGGCATGCTCCAATGTTTTCTACTACATACATGTAGCAGGCTGATATATATTTTAGTTTTAAGCAGAATGCCAACTGTGAATATATCCATCAGATGGAAATTAATACCAATTTGTTTTATTTTCCGAGGAAAGTAGTGCGCTTGTCTTGTAAGCAGGGTAGATTAGGGACGGGGGGAGGGGCTCAGAATTGATGGTGATGGTGATTTGGGCCAGATCCTGGCGAAGAAAACAGACTTTCTGTTCTGCAGTTCAACATCACGTTACCGTCAGATAGCAGATACACCCCATACAATTACGTCATTATTTTCGTCGGTAACTAGTTTATCTGACTTTTGTTATGTGTCCTGTCTATTTCGAAAAATAGGACTTCTAAATCGCATTGTATATTCAGACACTTCGACAATCTATGCTTATATTTAGTAGCACTTTCAGTTTAAGGATAGCCATTCAAAGTATCTACAATAATTAAAATGCGTTTAGAGATGGCGTTTTTGTGGAAGATAGTACTAAAATGGGCATGTTTTGTGCACAAAGCTATTTTTTCGATGCATTTTGCGCTCTGCGTGATTTTCGTATAAATCCGAGCCAATGATACCGTCGCAGGTATGCACAGATCACCATGTTGATGACGCAAGTTGTTGCACTCAATATACTATGTTTCAAAATAAAACTGTCAGCTTACCGACATCGCAGACAAATAGCTTGATAACATGTTCTACAGTAGAACGTTAGTTCCTCGTTCCGGTGTTTGTCACAGTAAGCCGTCGACGTCAGATATCGTTTTCCGTCGGGTCCTACTATGTTGACGAGGGTATGGTTCTTGGCAATATTCAAACGTAAGTGTTGCTGCAAAAGGTAAATATAAGCATTTATATGCTATTTTGTTCATAAGGGGCGGATCCAGCATACGCAGAGTAAGTATGGTAATTTGATCAAATCAACCCACATCAGTAATCATCCTGGTTCCGCCTCTGAGTAGACTAGCTCCAGTCATTAAAACATTTTTTTTAAATGTTTTTCACGTGTCTTGGTTTCTCATAGTAAGGGTTGAAAGACATTACAATCAATCATTACATAGTAAGGGTTAAAAGACAACAGTTTTACATAGTAATGGTTAAAAACATCAGTTTTACATAGTAAGGGTTTAAATACAACAGTTTTACACAGTAAGAGTTAAAAGACAACAGTTTTAAACCTTTCATCCCCGAATTTCTGAAATAGAACAATTTACTACGTAATACTATTTTGAACAATTTACCGGGAGCAAGTACTCCC